>JAZGUH010000689.1:0-733997 GCA_037893225.1 Hippasteria phrygiana
TGGTATTTGTACATTGACACCCCCCCCCCCCCCCCCCCCCCCCCCTTTTTCAAAGCACAAAACCTTTTTCAGGGCGAAACAAATCTGGAGCAACTTTTTCAGAAAATGTTTCCCATATATTTCCCCCTCCCCTGACCCAAACCTAAATATGCCACTTGGTTCACGACAAGGACGGTTCTATAGTCTGGACCTGTCGACATAAAATGGTTTCTCTGTTGATGTTGGTGCCATGAGTGCGTTCCACACGTCAGGCGAACGTTGCCAACTTTGGCCAACATGACCAATTTTGCATGACTTGTGATGTGCACAAACATAAACTGGCGAACGTTTAAGCACGCACCTCGCAGGAACTAGGTCGCAACTAGATCAAGGGTAAAGCTCTGCCAGATCCGTGTATGTTTAATAGCGCCCTCTATCTCGTTAGATGTTGCATTAAATTTTAATCATTATTTTGTCCAAGCGCGTCCGAATATTCCTCTCCCCAATCATCTCTAAACTACATATTCTGGCCGCATTCCTTTTCCGTGTTTAATTGGCCCAGCCCCCAAATTTCAACACTCGGCACGCTGCACCGCCCGCATGTGCTTAAGATATGTAGGGCGTACAGTTAACCCCTTGCGTACGGATGATGACGCCATATGGCGTAAAAAAAATAGTGCCACTAGGCCGGATGACGCCATTGGCCGCCGTTTGTGCAGTTTCAATCCATTTTTATTGGATTACTGTTTATGTCATGCTTGACTGCACAAAAACACATTGTAGCGGTTCGATTTGGCTGCCAGAACCGCTGCAACACCCCGACGTCTCCCGTTAAATACCGTGCCAAAGGGGTTTTAATATGGCGTACAGACAAGAATCTTACATATCAACATTATACTCAGTTGCTTATAATATATATATTTTACATATTTACAGATAACAAGAGGCTGAATGCATGTGCTTAAACTGATTTGTAAGATTTTCAAGATGCTTCATCAAGAAGCAGGTGCGCCACCCATCACATATATACCCTTTGTCTGTGCATTCACCGTGATGTGGTTTCGGGAACTCCGGTGATTTCTATATAGCGACTGTAATCAAACCATGGGTAACATGTTCATCATTGACTGCTACGGGTGTTTCTCTACTTCTCGACTGGCCGCTGTTCTCCCGTCTCCGCTTCTTGTCCCTCCTCTTGGAGGGCTTCCGTCCCTCCCTCCGCGGCTTCGTGGTGACGACTTCCGTTGTAGATGCTTCACCCAGGCGGGGCTCACTGGACGCCTCCTTGGGACCTTCACTGCCCTGGACCCCCGTCGGGTTGGTCCGTGGAGACCCCCTTACAGGTGTGCTGGTCCACGGTCTCCGTACACTCGCTACAGCGGACGAAGCAGCACCAGTGGAACTTACACTCGCACTGGCTAGTCCGCTGAACCCGCATTGTGTTGTAGCCCCGCCCGCAGCATATGACATCGCAGCTATCCGGACCATGTGACGTCTTGTTGCACACGCGGCCTGTCGTACCCAGAGAACCTGCGAGAAATAAAGTTTCAGAAATTATTATGTTCCCATGGGACTTTCCTCGTGGTAAGTTACCGCGACTCACTGTCAACATTCCTTTGCGTAATCTTACAGCTGTTCCCATTTGGACTTTTCTTTCCGTTAAGTTTGCTGTGATTCTCATTGATTATACAGTAATCAGTGCCCCTGTTAATTAGTTTTATGTCGCGGTATTAAGTTGACAGGAACGTTAGTTTACCGCATGTCCCCCATTGGACATAATTTTTTCATTCTATACAGAAAAGTCGCAGTAGATTGACCGAAAAAAGTCCAATAGGAACACATATAGAAATGCGCAAAGCAAGAGCCCATCAATACCATTCATTCAGATCATGATCGTGTATTCTCACAGACAACCCAATTTACAGGCGGCTACATGTTGTAGTTTCGTTCATTCTTTACAAAGGCAGCTTTGCTTCAAACAAGGGTTTATGTAATAAATGTTTTATAATCCAGTCTTTTAGTTTATAGGGGGCCTAATGTGTCATCCCTAATGCCTCAACGTTGCCTATTTTTCTTCATGGCAAGGACTCCGTTTTTTCCCCTCTAGGAAGAGCCTGGCTACGCCACTGTCTGTATGAAACACCGTGGAGCATGCAGTGCATGTACTAAATTTCAACTTCCTATCACTGCTGTGAGAAAACGTTTCGCTCTAAATAACCGAGGCCTTCTCCCTTACTCATAGACCATCGTCTTCTCCCTTACTCATAGACCATCGTCTGATGAGTTCACCAGTTTTTCCTACTAACCAGTCTCAGGATCCCTCTTGCAATAGTCGGGCGACTCCTCAAAGTACACCAGGTTGGCTCTGTTGGGTCTGCGGTGGTTGCTGGTGCCGCTGAGCCCCGTGCCGTCCTGATCCATGGTCACCTCCGAGGCCTGGTCGTACTTAGTTCGGAGGTAGTCCCCCACCTCCCGGAAGTCCTGCATGGCCTTCCAGCAGGTACGGATGGAGCAGGACCCGCTCACTCCGTGACACTTGCACTCCAACTTCATGTTCTTCATCACTGCCTGCATGGGCAGGTAAAATAAATAGTTTAACCATCAGATATACAACAGCTATTCAGGTGTGAAGCCTTTAGAATCCAACACAATCTAACAGCAAAAACAAATTAGATACTTTTGCGGATACATGTAGCCTACACCACGTGGAGTAACGAACTTAAAAAGAGAAGTGTGGTTCTTAGATCAAGAGGTTCTCCTACTTCACAGGGCCTATCCACAGAATTCTCTCTATTGTACTGAACGTCAAGCAAAGCCTCAAGTCACCTTAAAACAAAATCAGAGCTTTTGTTCACTTCATAGTTCAACAAAATCCAACAGAAAATATTTGTTGTTGGATCTTGTTGAATTCAGCTGGGTTTAGAAAATGCAATTTGCGTCCTGCATGGGTGATATAAATTAAACATTTTCCCTTCCCATGCAACGTGTATGCTATTTTAGCATTATAAGCCAGCTGCGGCGATTTCTCGTCAAGGTTGGGGATGGAGAAAAAAGCACACAACCAACAATAATTGTTAAGCATTTTGCAGTCGGTGTTTTTTGTGTATCCTGGGAAAATCTTTTTAAAATGTGTACGTGCACTGTACATATCTCCGAGGACAAGAGAAAAAAGGAAACACAAAGAAACCTTTCAGTCCTCGAACGTAGAGTCTTTTGTTGAAATTTGTCCTCGAACGTAAGGATACGTGCTTAGTCTATGGCGGTTGGTTATATTAAAGGAACAATAGGAAACACAAAGCATTGTCCTCGGACGTATTGGGCTGGGAAGTACGACTGGGTGTACTGATTTGTGTGTATTCTGGTGCATACTGGTTCATGTAAATGCCAATGTCCCATAAAATATATATGACAAGGGGGAAATTATGGGGGAACACTGCCATAGCTGTCCCCTCCCCCTAAAATATTGGGGACGTGTCCCCCCGCTCACCCCCCCCCCCCCCGGGGATAGCCGCCCATGTTATAAGCTCAGTGCTTTCCAAGAGCAAGTTGGAAAGAGTGCAGTGCCCCAAGAAAAAATGGTTCAACCCAGATTCCCCGCAAATTGGCCCCTGGTTTATACACCGCTGGTTTACAGCACTGGGGGCGTGTAAGGTCCAGTGTTCCCACATTAGTCTCCTTACGGGGTACCGGGAAGAAAGGGTAACAATGGGGAGGTACCCCATAGGGGTGCATGTGAGGATGTGTAAATCGAGGAGATATTGGGAAAATAAACCTACCCTACGACCGGCTCTGTTGTTGTGCAGGTTCATCAGCGCCCTCGGGTCTCTATCTTTCCTCTCCCTGGCGTCCACGAACTGCCTTGCAAAGTCGTCTGCAAACTTAACATTATCGCTGCAGCCTCCCCAGTCGAACTCGCCGTGCTCGTCGCTGCTGGAACCCTTCTTGGACGGGTCGCAGGCACAGTCCCGGAGTTCCCCTTTGCTGCAGGAGCGGGTGATCTCGTGCACCACGCCCGCCGATGAGATGGCGTAGACGAAGGCTGCTTCTTTGCTTGCCTCTGAAACGAAACGAAAAGAACATTATCACGTTTAAAACCCCTTGCCACCGGCTGACACAAATACGTGCAGATTGAAATTGCCACCTGGCCGGTTGACGTCTATACACGCCAATTTTTGCATTTTCAATCCATTATTGGGGTGTTGTGTACGTTATGCTTGGCTGAACAAGCCTCTTGTTTCCGTTTCGCCTGGCTGCATAACCCGGCCTGGTGCCCCGGCGCCACCCGGTGGCAAGGGGTTAAGATATTCAAAATAACAGCTTTTATTTATAGATGGTAGCCATGTCATTTTCAATAGACCATCTTTGTGCTGAGAAGGACAAGAGCGAGGCACAGGAGCAAACCCCTACTCTTTCACAGGTGCTCTGGGTTCGATCTTTACGTGTACTGATCCCATACACACGGGACCTCCAGCATAACGGCCCATCCGAAGGACGTGGCCCTTTTGAGGTAAAGGGCCTGTTATGTCCCCAGACAAATGCACTGACTGCAAACCACGCTAATGCAAGCAATACATGTACATGTACATAATTGCCTGCAGTCAACGTTGCTGAAAGATAATGTTGATTGCCGAGAGAAGTCTGCGTCATTTTGTAGTTTTATGTAGATTGCGTATTGTAAAATAAAACAGCCATTTTTTTTCTGCCATGAAATAACAAAAAAGTTACTTTTGGCAGCTATTTTATAAAGTCCTCTCTGGTCCGTTAGTACTGTCTAAAAGTAGTCGCTGCGGGAAGCAAACAAATCTGACGTCTAGGACGAACTCCCCTTTTGGCTGAGTTCGGGCGGTCAGTTCTTAACAAGATTTCCCTGTAATAACGGCGGGAACGCGACCCGAGAACATTGCACTCGGAACAAGATCACACGGTCGGGGTTTACAAGAACATGACGTAATTTGACGCGACGTAGAAGACGACCAAAGATGGCGGATGATTTGACGAAACATAAAAAGTCGGCTTAATGTTGCCTAAAATACCCTTCCAAACGTTTTAAAAATAAAGCTTTTTCTGAACAAACTAGGGGGAAATGCAGTCTAGTTAAATATTGTGTTTCCGTTAAATTATTTTGCGTCTGAAATTCAGGTTTTTTGAAAAGAACTATAGCGGCCGGGATGCCGCGCTTTGCGCGGCACCCGCTAGATGGGTGAAGGCGCGGCGTAGGCCTACGTAGTGTGTTGTACGGGTACTGCAATCGTGTCAAAAAGGGCACTTTCAATGGTACACAATTTGAGGAATGGAATTCTGCCTTTTTATGACAGATTTTCATTTTGTTACCCGAAAATCCGTCTTAAATTTGAATCAGGCCGACTGTTTCTGCACCGTTGTATTCGGGGCACCAGTTAGGTTGAAGGTCGAAGATCGATCTTTCAATTTGTTTAATAAAATGTAATTGTTCGGATATTTAGAATGGTACAAAATCGTTGTGAAACGGCATTATGGCCGGCACTCTAAGACCGATATTAAGCTTTTTGTTTCAGGTTTCTTAACCGAAGGCGAAAATCCGTCCTCAATTTGACTTAGGCTACGTACTGTTTCTACACCGTTTCATTCGGGGCGCCTTTAGGTTGGAGGTCAGGGGTCGGTCTTTCAATTGTATCCTCATTGAGTGATCCCCACAATGTCGCTTCCCAAGTTGTATCTTAAAAGTGGGTGTGATCCTTGGTTATACGGCATTCTGGGTTTATGACTTCTGACTAGCGCCCACTCGAACAAAGATACTGACAATTTGGGAGACCGCCAACATAGGGCAAGATAGCTCAGTTGGTCTAGTGCGGGTACAGTAACCCGGAGGTCGCAGGTTCGAATCCCGCTCCTGCCAGTTTCTTTGTTCACTTTGAAAAACTTACAGTCTAGTATAAGGTATTTCGTAATAATTCAGTAAAAAAAAATGGAGGATTACCAATCGTGCAATACTGTTGAAATATGTAACCCGAGATGTAAAGTTGGCCCCAGGCTTGTAGCCCGAGCCAAACTGCTCCATGTTACAGGTCTATATGCATTTTGGTACAGGGTTGGGGCACGTACGTGTAAGAGGTCCGTGGTTGAGGCCATACGTTGAGGTGCGGGCTACATTTAGGCATAACTTCCGCACAGTCGACTTACATTTTATTCTCAATCCAAGATGTTTGGGCAAAAACCTTATTATTAAGATTTCCAGTGAGGGTAAAAGTGGCCAAATTATACTTTTTGTCACTAAAGATTCTTCAGGTACATGAAAATTACTCCCAAATTTGCGGGCATGTTGGGAGCTACTCAGTTTTACTCCCAGACTTATAGGCCTATATATATAATGCCAAAATATCCACCAAGAATGGGATTGTGCGCTTGCCCTTTCAGAGGCGCACTCGTCCAGCACTCTGCGATTTTGTGTTTTGCTGGGGTCACCAGACATCTCTGCGGCGTTCCTATACTTTACAGAGATCGTATAAAGCTGAATTAACAAACATAGAAAGACCTCGCTTGGCCTGGGTGGCTTTCCGCAATGTTACGCCAGTAAAAAATCCAAGCAAACTGCAGCAACTCCTGCTTGATGGGGCGGCCGTTGGCCTCTGTAGACGCCGACAATGATAGTTCGAAGGAGGCTGATCAGACAGTCCGATAATAACTTATCAAATGTAAACTATAATGTTCTCGTCATAAGATAGCAAAATCGTGTAAATACTGCTGTGATCATAAACGTAAACACTGAGAAACATCGGTGTTCAGTGAGTCGGGGATGAGCTGTAAACCAATTATCTTGATTATAATACAATCTTGGATTTAAAAAATAACAACAAACATGGGGGTCTATAAATCTGAAAAATTTTGATAATTGTTTTGGGTAGGGCCAAGGCCTATAATAAGATTTATACTCTATTTAGATCTGGACCCAGGCTGGTAGAGTTGGAACCTAACATATGCCCAACCCCATTATGTTGTAGCCCTCTACCTAGCTCGGTTAACACTAGAACTCGGCTTAGACGAGCATTTTTCGGCCCGATTGAGCGCAAATACAGTAGGCCTACCGGTAGTATACTCTTCCCACCATCCTGGGCAGGACCTTCTTTTGTTCCCACACACTAACCCATCCCCAGCACACGTTTACTCGTAAGGACACCTTCCAGACAAAAGAAAAAACGTGAGGACAGTATTGTTCCCTTTGTTATACCCTCTTTTTTGTCCTCACCAGTACGTCAATAATAATACATGTATATTTATAGGTAACCTCGCTATATTGATACAGCATACACGTAATATGGCTACTCTAATTGGGATCCACCCGATGCCCCCCGTCCCTATGTTCCCCAGTCCCTATATTCCCCGGTCCCTATGTTCCCCAGTCCCTATGTTCCCCCGTCTCTATATTCCCCAGTCCCTATGTTTCTCGGTCCCTATGTTCCCCAGTCCTTATGTTCCCCAGTCCCTCATGTTCTCCAGAAGGACTTTTCAGAAGAAACTGGTTTCTTGGTTTTGTTTTTTCAATTTTCTGTAGGGGTGTACACACAGTCGGACTTCCCCAATACGTCCGAGGACAATGCTTTGTGTTTCCTATTGTTCCTTTAATATAACCAACCCCCATAGACTAAGCACGTATCCTTACGTTCGAGGACCGATTTCAACAAAAGACTCTACGTTCGAGGACTGAAAGGTTTCTTTGTGTTTCTTTTCTTCTCTTGTCCTCGGAGATTATGCAGTGCACGTACAAATGTACCTAACATATTCACGCACTGAGCTCTAAGCTCCGCCCAATCACGCATGCACTACATTTTATTTTTACCATTGGAATCTGGCCATATCTCTCTATGGTGAAGAATCCTCAGAAGAAAAAAAATCCTGGATGCAGACCCAGATCCGGATCACTTCTAAAATCTAATCGATTGTATTTGTACCAAACAAATTCATGAAAATCCGTGTATAACTTTTTGACTTATCTTGTTCACATACAAAGCAACCGACCGACCGACGCCGATGAAAACATAACCTCCTTGGTGGAGGTAACAACTTAAATAATTAACACAAATTGTTTGTAACAATTCGTAAAGATGTTTATGAAAAAATTGTGAATGGGGGCAAACAATTATGTGCAATAAAGTCACGTGGTACATAGCGTGCTATATATACTGCGCTATATAATTATCACACTTTATTTTATGGAAAACTTTGACTTTCATGCAATACTTTCATGCAAGACGGCCAGAGCTTATTGTGCACTTGCACTTGTTATTGTAAGAAAGGCTGTGATTACACAGACTTTCAAATTTCTGCAAACTCAAATTTATACGGGATTTTCCATTTCATATAGTTTTGGTGCAAAATTCACAGTAGTAAACTTCCAATGAGTACATAGCTCCCTTCATCTATTTCAATTTGAAGGGTGACAATTTCTAAAAGATCCTAAATAAATTGCTTCTGGTGTATTTCAGCTTACTTTGAAGCCTGCCACGGATACTAGAACTTGATATTGCACACGTGGACATTGACCATATTACTGGATATGATTGGGAATGGGGTCACCCTGTTGGGAACATAGGGACTGGGGAACATAGGGACTGGGGATATAGGGACTGGGGAATATAGGGACTGGGGAATATAGGGACTGGGATATATAGGGACCGGGGAACATAGGGACTGGGGAACATAGTGACTGGGGAATGAGGGACTGGGGAACATAGGGACTGGGGAATATAGGGACTGGGGAATATAGGGACTGGGGAATATAGGGACTGGGGAACATAGGGACTGGGGAACATAGGGACTGGGGAACATAGGGACTGGGGAACATAGGGACTTGGGAATGAGGGACTGGGGAATATAGGGACCGGGGAACATAGTGACTGGGGAATATAGGGACTGGGGAATATAGGGACTGGGGAACATCGGTACGCACAATTCTTGTTTTCTACAATATGCCAGGATCAATGTGTTAAAACGCAACAATGCCCATAAGGATATTTGTGCCATTCTTATAACAAAGGACTAGTCGGAAGTCGCATTCCTCCGTTTTGAGCTACGGGAAAAAAATTGTATTGCTTAAAATGCTAGTTTATGTAAAATAGAATCATACTGCGTTTTCTTCTTTTTTTTCATTTTAATACAATAAAATGTTTTTAAAAGAGATTTTAGTAAGGTACCCCGGTAACTCACTGATAATCACTGGAATTTGTGTTTAGTTTTCTTCATAAGATTCGTTATTTTTCGATTAGTGTACATCGCCATTTTGAATGCAATCGTATAACAAACGTTACACATTGTATATGAAAATTTACGCGCGGGAAAGTTTGTCATCCAATATCCACGATTTGCACCCGGTCAATGTTCATTCTTATCATAAAAGAAATGGTAAAAGTACAAACTGCACAACGACTCGCCAAGGACAACAAAAAATTGCAAATTGTTTTTCTGGAATTCTTTACAGTCAAGCCTAGGCGTATGCATGGAAGAGTGTTGGATTTATATTGGGCTATCGACCTGCGCGGTAACTCTTTTGTTGCGTGTGTATGACCTCCTATTTCACGCCTGATTACCTACAATTAAAGTAATCTCATTGAAATCTGTCGGGGTAATTACAGCACGGGACCGGCGGCTGACCATCCCCCTACTGCCACGGGCGATGTCACTGGCAAAGAGACCTGCCGGGTACTGTCTTTGTTAACCTTGGACAGGCATGGTAGACTTTTTGCGCTTGCATTTTTATAAAATTGGAATGACACCCCCCCCCCCCCCCCCCCCCAAAAAAAACACCTAAATTTAAGATGGCTGTTATACTCTTAAAGTCTATTGCCACACTAGATGTACAAGAGCTTTATAACAAACTTTTGCACTAAAGTGGAAGAACAATTTAAACGACATCGACAATTGGCTTTAAGCCTTTGCCTAATTCTCGACTATCAATTATCCCTGTAAAGGGTGTAGAACAAGCTGATGATAGAACATATGCAGACGCCCCGTTCTCACCACGAACCTTTTCCGAGCTCTGACCAGTACAAACCATACACACAGTTTGCAAAAAATGTACAATGCAGTTCTGCAAACAAATCCACAATACATCTCAAAGCTCTGAACCAAATCCAAATGACACATGCATGAGGAAGGACTTGGAAACATGATTCGATTGATATGCTGAGAATTAATATAAAGTATCAAATTGCAAGGAAAAGAAGAGCTTGAATGTTCTCAAATATTGTATGTCCAAGTGTATGCAAACCACAATAATTGCACATGCGCGCATTATGATTTTGTGTCAAAGTTTTACCATTTTAATAGGCCTAAGCTACCATTGTTGTTTAACCAATAGGTGTTTTAAAGAAGGCAGGAGATATCCATCAGCATACTTTTGATCTAAAAAATCAGACTGGTACCGAGTAGGCCTGTATCTTATGCGTTATGTTTGGTTAAGATTGTAAAGGTCTTTCCAAGAGGGAAAAGAGGAAGTGCCCAAGGCCTAATAACTTCCGTTTCTTTGGCCCAATCGTATTAGGGGTTAAACTTTACGTTGGCATGCACCTTTTTGTGGAAATTCTAACCATATAAATGGGGGTTGCTACACTTTTTGATTAAAGTCAACAAACCCAAATCCGACAAAAGGGTCCCGCTGTTTAATATGCATTTGTGGGCCGCAGCCATTCTTGCTATAGTGTTGATGGAAGAAATCGTGCCTGCGGGGTATCTTCAAGATGATTGATACACTCTATCAAGTTCCTTGACTCACTGTAGACCTAAAGCAGAATTGTGTTTTTCCGTAATACTTCACCACGCTATGAGTTTCAGTTTTTTTGTTTTTTTTGTACAGGATGTCCCCCACAAAAATGTGCAAACTAATGAATTTATTTAACGACATTGTAAAGTACATACAGGTATAGGTTGACGTTATGCAATAATGACTAACAACAGAGTACCAAAGTCTGACGTCAGTTGGCGCGACATCTGGCTCCAAACAAATGGAGATTTCGACGGTTCCTTTGTTAACAGTCAGTCATGCAAACACATTGACACAAAAATAACAAAATTATTCTGGTTCCAAACATTGCACTGACGTCATCACTTCGGTACTTAATAAGCAAAAGAAAACAAATGAACTGTAATAGTGTTCAATTTCTCAAAAAGCACCTTGCATGAGTACGGTATTTTACCTTGTTGGAGCATAGCAGAGAAAATATCAGTGAAATCCATTAATTCAAACCAGAGATGTAACAGATTATAAAAGATATTTATATGAGCTTATTATTTAATAACCGTACATAAACCACTATCTGATACACTAACATTACTGTGTAAATCCCACTGGAATGGTTGAAAAACACTTTTTGAGGGACACCCTGTGTGGGCATGTGGGTGCGTTCCACTCACGTTGCCAACTTTGGCCAAAATGTATAGGCCTACGCGAACAACTCTTTATTGATTATGCACAACAAAATTGGCTAGTAGGCCTTTCACACTATTCTGAACTTACCCGGGTAATTTATTAGCCGGGTAGTTGTCATTACCCTGGTAGAAACTAACTCGGAGAATCGGTTTCACACTACAAAATTAACCCGCTTCAGCGCGCACCCGGGTAACTTGTAGCCGCATTCACACTATGCGAATGATAACCCGGAGAATGTGCATTGCTTGACCTCTGCCCTAGCCATTGTTTCGTCGGCGTAAAAGAGCGAAGTGAGAGCGGAGTGCTAGTGAGAGCGGCGCGAGAGCATGCAATGCAAATTGAAAAAAAAATCAGATATTGGTAGCGTGCACGCGTCATCCTGAAGACAAGTCGTTTAGACAGTCGTGTTTTCAGGCGCCGTCATTATCATACCAGCGCGGTATGCAATATAATATGCCCGCCTTTCGTGAAGTTCCGACATGTCTTCTTTCCTCCATAGTCAGTAATTAGACAGTCGACGCACACGCATCTTGGGGCTAAGGTTGCACAAACGTTCCCACATGTTATTATACCGCTCGCTACACGTAACCCATGGAAAGTGCGGTGTAAGTATTATAATACGCGGCGGTGCAGTCGGACTAATGCCGACCAATTACCGACTTGATTTTAAGTCTAGTCATCCTTCAACTGTGCGGTCTAGACTGGTGCCTTTCATTAAGTATACGTACAAATTAATCTATTAAGGCGAAGTACCAGCCACGGCGGCCGTACTAATAAATTACGTCACCTTCGCAAAGCTGGCCGATAAAACACAACGAAGCGCACCCACCAACCTACTCGGGTAGAAGAAAACCCAGCGAGCATTCACACTACTGATGGTAACCCGGAGAATCGTCTCAAGGTCGTCGTTAACCCCGAGATTGGTGGGTTAACCCACCTCGCGAGCAGGGTTAGAAATTACCCGGGTTAAGTAGGGTTTTGGGGCAGTTAACCCGGAGAATTGTAGTGGGAACGCACCACATTACCCGGGTAAAATTTTTCGTTAACCCGGCAATTACCCGGGTAAGAGCATAGTGTGAAACCAGCATAATATGTTGCACAACGTTCGCGTTGTTCGCGTCAGTGGAACATACCCCAGACTCTTTGATTCACCGTAAAAAAAAAAAGATAAAATCTTTTCAACAGCAGTCACCCTCTCGTGGACATGGATTACTTCCAAATTCACCAAAATATCCCGCAAGTCGAAATCCAAGTGCCAGATTCCTGCCTAGTGCTTACTGGCATAAAGTGCGTGGTTTGTTACCGTAAATCAGTTTTTGACTCGGGTAGGGAGGCGTGCAGATGGCGGGCCGATTTGAAGAGCTAACAACTATTACGACTTATCCCTCAACAGCCCAAATCCCGGAATGTCTGAGCAAATATTGAGGGCTGGACCTAACCAGTAACCCCCGAAACACGCGGCGTGCATAAAGTGACGTTTACTAGCCGTGGAAAATGTTTGATTCCCCGGTGTCTTGCAACGAGAGAGAGAGGTGGGGGGGCAGAGGAAACCGATACTTTGGTAATCTGGCCGCTTAGAGAGGATGGAAGTGCAATATTTGGGATGTGTCTGCGAGCGACCACCGAGGCAGATGTGGTCTCAGCCTACATGACCGTGAAATGTTTGGTGTTTGAGGGGACAAATGGCCACCCTGGTACTAACAGAGGAAATGCATCAGGCATTGCGAATGGATTTGCAATAATCGTAACAGGTCCACACTAGGGGACATCGGAGTTACGAACAATTCTAGTATCTTAAGTATAATGGAACCTTGACAAAAAATGCCACCAAATTACTGATTAAAACATTTTTTTAACTTCAACCAGTCTGATACCATATAATTCAAGTTAAAGTGTACATGTATTGGGCATGATCGTTTTGTGGCTGCTAGGACGTAAGAAATAGTGAGGTACGAGGATCCAGTATTTAGTGGATAATCAAGGGACATGAATAGAATCGTTCGTAACCTTATAAGGTCCCCTTTTCTGAGCATGGGGTACGGATTATCGCGAGTATGCATCCAAAAGTACACGTGTCTGTATTACGAGGTGCTATCAAAAAGTTCCGAGACTGTTCCTGTTGCGAACGAACGGAGCGCAGCACAGTAATGTGCATATAGCAGGTGTAAGCAATAACTTTCGTGAGTAAGTGTTCCAAGTTACATCGCTTGATCAACATCAGCACCTGTGTTATTACACGTATTTTTGTGACCATGGGACCACATATGGACCTGAATCCGGAGCAGAAGCAGCACCGTGTCCAAGTCTGCGAGGATCTCCTTCAACAGGCCCGGGATGACCCAAACTTCATGTCGAGGATCATCAGCGGTGACGAGAGTTGGATCTACGGCTACGACCCAGAGACCAAACAGCAGTCTTCGCAGTAGAAGAGCCCGCAGTCTCCAAGACCGAAGAAGGCGCGTCAGGTCAGTAGCGCAACCAAGAGCATGCTCATCGTTTTCTTTGACATTCGCGGGGTTGTGCACCGTGAATTCCTCCCCCAGGGTCAGACTGTCAACGCTGAGTTCTACTGCACTGTTCTGAGGCGTCTGAGGGAGAACATTCGGCGCAAACGGCCTGAACTGTGGCGAGCTGGCAATTGCGTGCTCCAACATGACAACGCGCCCGCTCACAGTCGAAAACGCGCGAGTTTCTCGCCCGCAACAACACAATCATCGCTCCCTACGCCCGTACTCGCCGGTTTTGGGTCCCTGCGACTTCTTTCTGTTCCCCGAAATTAAGTTCAAGCTGAAGGGTCGCCGTTTTGACACTGTGGAGGAGACCCAGCGAGAATCGCAGATGGTGCTTGACGCGCTTACAGAACGGGATTTCCAGGGAGCGTTCCAAGCGTGGCGGGAGCGCTGGGAGCGATGTATAGCTGCACAAGGGGACTACTTTGAAGGGGATGGCGGCCAGATTTAAATCACGTACGGTTTTTGCTTGTTATATATAGGCGCAGTCTCGGAACTTTCTGATCGCACCTCGTATGGGAAGAAGATTATCATGGGTTGACACCAGGATCCCGCTTTCCATCCTTATACATACATGCATTACATTGTATTTGTTAAACCCTCTCACGTGACCGGCCTCGTGTCGGGAAAACATGACAGGTTTTTTTGCAGATACACGAAGCCCATGTAACCCTGGCAGACTGTCTGGACAGTCACAGTAGTTTTCAAGTGCCTTGGCTTTCTGTCAAAGTTTTTTCAGCCGATGGTTTAAACCCGAGACTCATCGCCATAAACGGAGAAGTTGGTTAGCAACTGCCTCCTCTGGGCTGAGCCAATGGCATGCCTGATCCAAATTCTCAGAACACTAATGAATCATTGCCGCGTGTTATTGCCAAGTCTGTTTTCTGACATTTGTCAGGTGCGACACTGATCCCCGGCATTATAGGAAAAATTACATCAACCACAGGTGTCTCAATCCGGGCCAACAAAAGAACAGAATAATTGACAAACTGTACTCTTTTTCTCTCTGTCCACTCAGAAAAAAACAACAGCAATCAGAAAGAAACCCAAACGGTCGTGCTGCCTTGTCAAGATATTTCACAAAAGTCAAAAGGAATCAGCTGTCGGCCTCCCAAAGGACTTAATTTGCAAAGAGCAATGCTGGACTCATCTAATAAGCTTCACCGTAGCCTGGAGGTTCACCAGGCTGGAGACCGAAGCATACCGGGAAATCTAAGGTTGAACCCGATAGTCTTTTTGTGTAAAACCTCGCTGTATGTGGTCCCTCCCCATCACCAGCAAAAAGTGAGTGTATTTTCGGGACAGCGTTTCAAACTTCTGCAACCGCAACATTATTCTGAATTTGTTAATAACAAACCCGTCATGTGTAATTTGATTAAGTACAGGCCAAAGGGAGTTTTGTGGCTAAAACAGTTTTCCGCTATTTTCCTTTTCTAGGAATAAAACAACAGAAAACACCTCGACTTTATAGATGTGATTTGTTTGTTGTCATCAACAGGATGACTTCTACACGTAGGCCATGGGCGCATTTGATTTTCCTCTAAAAGGATCTAGTGATTACAATAAAATAATGAGAGTTGTGGTCACAGGCGTTACACTTTGCGTCTTAACAATTCCTCTAATTTTGAGACCGCACACACCACTGTTGTAGTCGAATCGACCTCATTTGAGTCCGAGCCGAGCGAAGTCCACGAAGTTGTACTTGTATACTCCCCAGGGAGCCGAGAAGGTTTTAGGAATGATAATAGTTGGGCCCGTAAACGCTGTGATTTACGTCCGAGTTTAAGGCATTTCTCAAATCTGACTTTGCCTTTGGCTTACCCCGATCTTAAGTCCTAAGATACGGCCAGATCTTGGGCACAATAGTCTTGTATTTAAACACAGATGCGAAGTTTGTTAGAGCTGGGTATTCTGGATAAGAAGCCGGAGCCCTACAGCCGAAAACATTTTTGAGAAATGGCTGTGAAGGCCTCGAGTCCAAGCCAAGCCATGAATCGAACAAGGACTCGAGTCCGGACTCGAGTCTTCCAACAATGACACATCATCGTCGTTGGAGGACAGTCACTGACGCATTATTGAATTCCCTCACACTCCACCCCAAAGAACTAATTTCTTTAAGAAAAGAAAACACCGGAAGTTCCGTAAAGCAAAAACACTCACTTTTCAGCATGACTTTGCCGAAGACCGAGGTATCCCTGTCCATCGTGCTGCAGTTCCACCTGCCGTTACGAAACTGGTACTGGCACTCCTTGACTCCCTCCCTAGCTCCCCGCCCGATGCTGACCATCACGTCCGGGTAGTTACGGCACAGCTCACGCTGTTTGCCCACCAGCCCTGGGATGTTGTCACACATGATGCGGGTACCAACTGCACTCAGTTGACTGATGAACCTGATCAGGAATTTCATCCGGCAAAAAAGTTATGATTGGTGTAAAATCAGAAATACGAATTTTTTTTTTGCGAAACAAATTGTTCAGAATAACAAGGAAATGCGAATTTCATTGCGAAATTTTATTTTTTGCCGGCAACAAAAAGCTTTTTTGATGAATATCACTTCGTGTTATGTGAACAAGGAGCTATATGCTGTTCATTATTTTCCATAAAAGGGGGGTGTCACGTTGGCATAGGTGCTCATTTCTTCGCTAGTTACCCGGGTTCAAATCTTTCCTGGGTTCCACATATGGATTTGGTTTTCTACCCCTGTCTGATTCCGTGGGTTCCTCAAGAAAATTGTCTCTCAACTCTAAAACTGACTCATCATCTTTTCTCCAACAGGTTTCTTCACGCTTTCGAGCTAGTGTCATACTATAATACCAACAATTCCATTTAAAAAAAATAAGATAAGATAAATACACGATTTTTGACCAAAAAAAAATTATCTCTAAGAAAAACGTATTCTGCACTCAATTGACTGAGTATCGGTATCGGAAATACAAGGAAGCCGATAAAAAGGAAGGTCGATATATTTATTGACCCGCGGTTTGGGTCATGTGGGTACAAAGCCATCTCGATCCAAGATTGATGATCCGCGTTCCTATCATGACTCCAGGCCCCGCAGCCAAACCCCTTGAAAAGGCTGCGTTCTATACTCTATACATAATTCACTAAGAAGATGGACAAGCCATCTTCTGATGCTTTACAGCAATTAACCTTTACTTTCTATAATTCACATTTACACGTCTGCTATATGAGTTCACTAACGTACATGACAATACAAACAAACTGGGATATGTTTATTGGTACGGTGTTCCGGAGGTCGCAGTTTCGAATCCCGCTCCTGCCAGTTTCTTTGTTCACTTTGAAAATATGTTTATTGGCTTAGAAATGTTAATGGACAAAGAAAACAATTAAATTATTTCGCGCTTAGAAAAAGAAGTCATTCAGAAATGAATTTGCTCTCCATTTTTCTTAAACAACCAGGAAATGTTCGTTTTTACCTACCGCTACCGTTTTACAAAATAATGTCAATGGTTTGTTATGCATGCAAACTGGAGCTTTATGCTGATTATCGATTTACAGCCAACAATTTTCTCTTTTTACTGAAAACTAGCCATGTTGTGCTCTTTCATCTGTAAAAAAAATACGAAGGGCAAAAATGAAAATGGACAGTCACAAATGACCGTGTTTCAGCAAAAACAAAATCCTCGTGGGGTTCACATCGACAAGCATTATTTGCGCATTACATACAAATCAATCATCAGGCTCATCTGTCATGTAAAAACCACAAGTAGAAGGATACACCAGATTAACATTGTACAAAATGTAAATACCTCCTCTTCAAACAAAAACGATACCTCCCACTCCCAGTCCCGCGGTCCGGTTCTTTCTCGGTGTGCGGTCTGGGCGAAAGTTGGGTAGGCAGACCCCGGATCTGACGATCCCAGGAAAACACGAGAGGATTTATGCAGATACAAGAAGCCCATTTAACCCTTTCTTCCCTATTATGTTTTTGAACTTTAAAAACGTGCAAATTATGGTTTAAAAAAATAAAAAAATAAGAGGCTTTGTATTGTGGAGAATATACATGTAACTACAGACGTTTTTGCGGATGCGCCAAGAAAACTCGACGTTTTGGACAGTATGCTGAGACCGTTATCATGCAGGATAATGCGATGTTTTAGCGATTTATGTTGGTCATCACAAAAATTAATAAGATGCAATTATCTAGTAATTGCCGGATTTATTTCACCCGGATTTTACTTTTTAAAAAGAAGACGAAGAAGTACCATGTCTGTAGAATAAATGACTTTATGAAAACTTCAAATGTTCTTAGCCAATATGCCCTAGTTTAAACCAGTAACATTATGAAGTAACAGTTGGAAATGGTAATACAATGGAGGAAGGAAAACAAATTAATAGTCATGCAACTTTTACAAGGCAAGCCAGACTGTTTCGTCTATTCAAGAGGTAAGCATTGAAGATACTATTTGTTAGTCCAAAGAGTAATGTAATATGCGCTTTCTTCACTGCATCACCAGTTGATTTATTTGTTACTGATTATAAATTTCCTTGTTTGATACAGTTAAGGTGGAAACAGCGAGCATTCTTTCATCTGTCTAACAAATTTTATCCCTGAAAACTTGTTAGTATGGTACTACAGAGTTAACTTATATTGTTCACTTACCACCAATTCGATACCACTTCAGTTGGCATTAAAATGAGCACAAGACCGCAAACGGCGAGATGAGTAAAAATCCTCTCCCGCATCTTAATTGAATCCCAGAGCGCTATATTTCCAGAAAAAAGGTCTTCGAACAATTCTACAACGATGGTGATCTCACTGCCAGAATTGATTCCAGCGCTTGAAAATATCCAGAATGGAACGATTTGGGAATTGGTAAAACCAAATTAATGGAGGTCCTTTCCTGAGCGGGTCGGTTCTTACAAGTATACGGTGTAATTCTTTGTGTTACAAGGAACGTATCAGAGGAGTGACTATGCCACCTCCCCATTGGTCGGAATTTAGGATCAAAGAAGTCTCCGTCACTTAATATTCATGAGTTTCTTACGCCGCCCTCTGTGTGCCAGCAGCCGCCGCGTAGCGGCCCATTTGTCATGTGGTGGGAGATTAATGCGGTTTGTTGCCTTTGGGGAAATGGTACAAGATCTGTCTGCTGAAAAGGGGGTATGGAGATTACCTTGGAGGAGCAAGATGCGAGGAGGGGTAGATAATGGATGATTGCTAATCCTCAATTGTTGGTGAAGTACTGTTTGTCAAACCCAATTACGACGATACCTCTACAGCAAATCCTTGAAGAGGTATCGCGTGAGCGTACGGTGGCAATCAATGCTGGACTTCTTTTGGTTGCGCTTCGGTTTTGAAGATGAGAGAACATTTCATCATCGTGACTGTATGTGTACACTCTCTCTCTCTGTGTTTTTTAATGAAAGAGTTATTTATTAGTCGCCCTTTTGAAGACACCCAACCCAATACGTCAAATTTCAACAATAAATGGGGCTCTAACAACGTTGACGCAGGACGTTTTGCACGATGTCAACGAGAGAAATGTGACCGATACAACCAGTAGCGTATCCAGCTTTTTGTGCCAGGAAGGGCAACAACGTCTGAACCATCTTAAAACCGTCGCAAAAACACTATTTCCTTTTGTTTTTTATGACGCCTTAAATGCCGCCAGGGGCAAGTTTTTGAAAGACAACCCGCTGGGTAGCAAGTGGCGTGTTGTTACAAGACTGAAATGAGCAAGTTGCGGCTTTCGATTGGCGGTGTACCTTAAAGCGAGGACATCAGTCGCTTGGACAATACTTGCTCGTTGCTGTATTGTTCATTAGGAAGATCGCATTCCCAGCTCTTCAAAATGCTTCAACTACGAAGGAAAACTCCCTTCTGATGCATTCCGAACACCAACGACGGGCGACTCTCAAGCAATCGAGGATAATCGCGCGCGGACTTGAAGCATTTGCGTGTAGGACTCTGTCAGCGGGTCTAGACCGGGAGCTTTGGGCTGGAGATTTCGCCCGTGCCGACCGCGAAGAGGGAAACACGGCGCCTGGCGTCGACTCTTTCGACAGCCCGTCGGCTTGACAGATGGCCCCCGATGTTGAAACATGTCGGTAACCCTTCAAATGGTTGGAATTAACCTCGTTTCTAGTGACATTGTTTCAAAAAGTCCTTAACAGAATAAGCAGATTTTCAAGACAGTTTGCCTAAATAGCATTGATAATAGGCTGTACGCCTTCGACTATCGAAAACACAGAAACTTGTAAAGGAATAACATAACAACGGGCTACTGTGACTGTGTACATTAGGCCAAGTAAAAAAAACATGTTTAGCGTCCGGGTTTTTTTTTTTTTTAAAGGAAGGAGAAGGGGCTTTTTATTTTGCATTTTTTTCCCTCAAGATGGCCGCCATTCGTTTTATAATCGACAACCGTTGGTTTTTTAACTGTTCCAATACACAAAAATGAAAGAGACTATGGACAACAGAATTGAACATGTTTACAGTGGTTTTAATAGTTTTAGTAAGCTTGTATGTTATTTTCCGATGGATCGGTTGACATTTTGGGGGTTTTCACCTCATTTTTTTCACTGGTAAAAATGAAAACAATTCAGGCGGCCCCCAAAAAGGAAGCGGGCGGGGACGCTAAACGTGTTTTCTTTTTTTTACTTCGCCTTATGTCAGGGGCGCGGTCAAATATTCGATCTACTTCTCCTTCTCACTGGTTGGTATTGTCCTCCATTTCTCCCTACGCGTCTCATTAATACTCGCTCTTCAATAAAAAACATAGCCCATTAAAAAGGGTATTTCTTTCTTTTTCTAGTAAGGGATATTTTCGAGAATTTCGAAAATCTCACACGGAATTAAAATGTCACAAACTACTTAGGCCTATACATGTATAGGCCTCGGGCCTGTACGAAAAGGGCTCCCCAAATGTCAGTTAAGAACCATACATGCTACGGTGTGCCCTTCCCTGCCTTCAATAACTCCCTTCTTGGTTGGTTGAAGCATAGAGCAATTGCTCTATGGTTGAAGTTGTTGAACAAATTAAACCCCGATCTTAACCCAATTACCCGACTAACAAAAGCCTTACAGATTATAGCGACTACCTAAACACCCAGCCACGAACGCAATAGTTCAAAACCGTGACATCCACAAACACTGTGTCAAAATGACTGACTAATGACTGTGTAGCCCACAGCCTATTAATGGCCAGTGGCTCCCAGACACGTCGACAGTTCGGCAAATTGTTTCCTCCACAGCCAATTACCCACCCATCATTCATTTCAGTTTTCTGTTTGTGCTACCTATCATAACACATATGGCGTTTTTCTAGGACGCACGTGCCACGGTGCATGCCCTTGTAATGTTTATAACTCTCTCCCAGGGTGAACTACGTACTGTGAGGTATACCAAGTTGGTGCCTACTGTTTGGTGG
This sequence comes from Hippasteria phrygiana, assembly GCA_037893225.1. NCBI lineage: Eukaryota > Metazoa > Echinodermata > Asteroidea > Valvatida > Goniasteridae > Hippasteria > Hippasteria phrygiana. The sequence goes on from JAZGUH010000689.1 coordinate 21,282, forward strand.
GCACACCTTTGAGAAAGAACTTGATTGAGTTCGAAACGTTATGTCAGTTAATTTTGTCTATTTGTATCAATTTCAGGTCAATCCAGTCAGCGGTTTCCAGCAGTTTAATTCCTGAACTTACTTGGACATCAATGGTAAATTGGGGGAAATAGTTTAAACCCTTCAATGTGACTAAATTATATAAAGCTTGACTTTTCCTATTTCAGTTTCTTTTCTATTTCCGGGGGTAACCGGTAACTTTTAAGTGACATTCCCCTCCAAAGAAGACCACATATAAAAATAGTGCTAAATAGGACACATTCTCGTGGGGAATTTATCCAAAAATGGTCCGAATTAGAAGCTCCCAATCCGGACAGGGATGGGCCTCAAAACGCTCTTTTCAGGGCAGGCAAAATGTAAACAGACAGGCGCAGGCTTATCACAACCATACACACATTCGGGTACAAGAATGAGAGCGGACTGCGAAGACCAATTGCAGGCCCGGGAGTCTGCACGAGAGGAAGTGAAGTGGGAACCGCCTCGTTATCTCGCACCTGACAAATCGTGGACACCAACAAACTCGACAGAGGCAGCAAAAACTCATAGCACCTCGGGTGCCCACCTCTCACGAATATCTGCTCGGCATCTGTCCAACTTGGCACCTGCCCGTGTACAGCTACAGACAGGCGTCATCCTCACCGAAGCCCGTCCCTATAGCCCTGCGAATCAGACATGCTCTGATGTAGACAAACCGCTTGGCCAATCACAACACAGATCCAAACAAAACAAAATAATGTACTTGGGAATACTTCCCGCCCGAGTAAGCCTGTGAATTCTTTTTACACAGGCTCCCGGAAAGCACTGAGTATACAGTGCTTCATATATTACGTCGGGACAGGGCAAAAGAAAAAACATCTCTGTTCTAATTTACACTTTCTGGCGGTGCTGAGATTGAGAGTACGCTGACTCAAAACCAGTATCATCCGGTTCAGCTGTGATCAAAGAAAGCCAAGCTACCTTTTAGACAGATACTCAGGAAATTCAATAAGTTTATAGAGACTCAACAGAGGAGAGGAAGAAATAATTATGACCCCATGGGTTTGAGGCCTCCAGACTGAAAATAACTCATAAAAAACAATACATTCACTGCGAATAACATATTATATCCTTCTTATGTTCTTTATTGAGGTCTCAAAATGCAAAACAGAAACAGAATGAACTTTTGTTAACTATTACAATTTTGGCCAGGTTATAACATTTCATTCTCTAAATATTTGTGTTTTTGATCGTAACGATCAACTCATTGCAGAGATAGTTGATGGGAAATTTGCAGTACCAATAGTATTAAATGTTATCAAGACCGGCGACTGCTCGTAGGAGGCCTACAGTGTGATACCCGTGTTACACTCGTGTTATTCTGGTGTTACACCTGTTCTATGTGTGGGTTTATACTCTTGTTGGCAATAACAATCGCATGTAGCGGCAAATGTCAAATTGTATCGGTGCTGTTGCATGTTGTAGCATTATTTATCTAATTACCCGTAAAGTCAAACTGAAATATTAAACAGGTTCATTTTTACTGTCATTCTTCATTTGTGCTATATTTTAGATATACGTGTAAGTGCACATATATATTTCACTAAAGATAAAAGAATCTCACCAAATTGATAACCTGCAATAATATGGTCCTAAATGTATACAATAACCATAAGAAACTGTCCAACAGAAAGTACCGGTAACTGATGAGAAGCGACAGTTAAAAATGAACGTGTTATTTTGCAATTTATAGCTACAATTAGTACAACTTATTCCTAAGGTTAAAAACAGCTTTATGTATTATATAAGTTACAATTACGGTAAAGGTATTCTTAATTACATCTAATCTTTACACTGGGTGCAACGTCTTAGTTGTCGTGTTACAAACAGGTATACCCTATAGGTAAATCCTAGTGGAAGATGTGATGCTTCTTCTTATGAATGACCCTGGGCAGCCACTTGATCCATTTGAAGACCTTGCTGATACCCTTCTTCAGCCATGGTTTCTTGGTGGCTACATCACCGTTGCCTCCCACCGTCACAGGGCGAGATGTTGTCTGTTCCACGGCAGCCGTTGTCTGCTCCGGAGTGGTGACCTCTGACCCTTCCTCCTCTCCACCCTTCCATTCCGTTGGCCAGAGGTCGTTGATGTCTACGGGCCAGTTGCCCTGCTTCAGGAGCGTGATGGCTTTCAGGATGAGTGCGAGTTTCAGCTGTTTCTTGGACTCGGTGAAGAAGACGGTGTCTCCGAAATCCCCTTCGTAGACCTATGCATGAGACAGAACGATACACACGTAGAAAACATACTATTTTCACACGAAGCAGCATTTCTATAAAAATAAGAGAGTTGCACTGATAGTACTTTGATTATAATTACGCCCAGTGAATTACATGTAGTTCATTTTTTTTCAGTAGCTTGAATTATTTACTTCACTCTGTCTTTTTGTGTCTCAACTGCAGCTGTCGGCCTATATGCTTGCATGTTTTGATTTTTTTCTCGGTGCGTTGTCTGTCGGACCGTAGAGTTTGTAAAGGCGCTTTTGTTTGTTTGTTTGTTTGTTTGTTTGTTTGTTTGTTTGTTTGTTTGTTGGGGTGTTTGTTGGGGTGTTTGCTTGCTTGTTTGTGGGGGTGTTTGCTTGTTTGTTTGTTTGTTGAATTTGGAATCGGGTGGGGCTGTCTGTTTTTGTTTTTACCTCAAGAATGTTGATCGCTTTCAGAATGAGTGCCAGCTTCAGATCGTCCTTGTCAATGGCGAGGCCAAAGTCGCTCTTGCTTTCCTAGAAATAGAACAATATCATAAAAATGCTAATTTTAGGTCATTTGGTCGAGGGACGGCATATTGTAAACGCCATTTGTTGTTTGAAAGACGTAAATTAAGTCATAATTAATTAATTAACAGGTGTGAAAACCTAAAATCGTTAAACTCTATGATCACGTAGCCTAACGTAGTTGGATGAGCCGGGATTACAAAAAGTTGACACCTAACCGTTCTGAACTTAACAGTTTACAATTTTGTTTGTTAGTTATTTTTTTTTTTTTTTTTTGGGGGGGGGGTGTTGGAGTGTTTGTTTTTGTTTTGTTTTTAATTTAAACTAACGTTGTCCAAATACAAGTGAATACATCTGTAGGTGGTTACTGCACTCACCTCAAGAATGAAGATGGCCTTAAGCAGCAGGGTAAGTTTGAGTTCGCCAACAATGTGTCTCACAAACAATGAATCGATTGGTCTATCCTGTGAAGAAAACGGGGAAACTGTTGAGTACACTACAGGTAAATCATGCATGTCATAAATGACTGATGTTGAATTCTGAAACTTTAAACAATAAAAAACACACGTCATTAACAAGTGTTATTTATCAATTATTATTTGCCTGTAAATGTTGACAGGATCCACAGTAAAAAAAAATCGTTTCTTATTTTGGTGGACATTTTCTTTACTTAGAAACAGGTAATTGTTACATGTAGTGTACACAATTGGTAATCCTCCCAATTTCTGTACTGAATTATTACGAAATACCTGACTAGACTGTAAGTTAATGGCAGTCTCAATCATCCTGTGAAATGATGGCACCTGGTGTGCTGTCGTTTTCAAGAAAAGTTGAAATTTATATCGTTTTCCAATGATTGTTCGGCCGAACTATCGTTGGAAAAAATAACGGAAAATTCCCCTTTATTGACCGAATGTAGTTCGCGTAGTGTACCGAAGCGACGCGACGCGTTGTAACTAGTGCATGTAGTGGATCTTGGACGTTCGCCACATGACGTACGTACCGCTCGGCCTATGTACATGTTATGTGACCAGTTCAAAACGATCCCATTTACAGATTATCGGCATATTTTACAAGAGGGCGCTATAACAAATCCAGTGAGCTTACCGCCCGACGGTTGAAAACGAACGCCGTTTTTCCCTCGTGTTTTTTTGCCATCCAAGAACGCAAAACTTTGAATAGGTCAGTGGAACGATATTTTCTATAGAATACTAACCCCAAATCCGCCCATTTCTAAAAATTGCAACAATGACCAATTATGTACACTACCTTTAACACAAGAAAATCGTCACCGTTTTCCATCGGCTCAATGATATTGTCTTGTATTTTAGGGATCCAGACCAATATGGTCGAAGAACACGATAAAGGTGAACATACAGATAATGTAATGTATTTACCTTGAGCAATATGATTGCCTTCAGAATGAGTCTGAGCTTAAGTCCATTAGGCATGACGTCATAAGACGGGAACCAGCTACTCAGCGAACTGGAGTGGCCTTCGTAAGACTGGCACATGGAAGAGAATGACATATTTAAAACAAAAAGTTAGTTAATTATTCCGCAATAGATGTTACAATATCTATAATACAGCTATGGGCGTGGGTGACACATAGGGCTAAGTGCCATAACAGGGAAAAAGCAGAATGTACTCAGACTTGCTCACATAAGTCGGAACGAGATTGTCGGTCAAATTAATAAAATCGTTGAAATCTTTCCCTCTGTATACCATTGTCACGCGCAATGTGGAAATCTGGGAAAATTCGGAATTTGCCCAGGGCGAACTGGGAATTCCAATAGAGGAATCCCACAACGACGAGTTTAGCGCCGATCTGCGCACTTCCGCGTTTGAAAACGAGGATCTCAATGTCACAGTAAAAACTTTATGCTAATCGTGCGCCTGCGCTGCCTTTTATGGCCTGATTAATTCATGCATGAATGAATGTACTGAAAGGCGTTGTTTTGTTTGCAACTGACATTCTCGCTTTCAACCCGGAAGTGCGCAGAAGGGGCTATAAATGTGAAATTCCTCTATGCTGCGCGGCAAAGTGGGAATGCAATTGTAAAAGTAACATTCTATTACAATACTAAAATGTACCATATTTTCAGGCAGAGGAAGGTGTTTCAAATAACCAATTCCCACATTGCACATGTATGGCTGGGAATCATTGGTGAGTGAGAATGATTTGAAAAGCTATAGGCCTAGGCCTAGGGATATTTCTAAAGTATAATCATCAGCAACATTCTTACATTGCGCTACTGGAATTCCCACATTGCCCACCTGATCAAGGTGGGAATTCCAACTTTGCGCAGATCTCACGACAGTATTACATGTAGCCTACATCTGTTCGTATTCTATTGCTGTCATCTGAACCAAAACTCTTTAAAGAGGGGTCATAAAACAACTTGCCATTTGGCGGGAGACACAAAAAGAGTGTTTTTTACTTTAAACCGTGAGAAAGGCAGACAGGATGACCCGATAAAGGGCAGAGAAACTGACGATGGAATTCATGATAATCAAAGGAAACAAAAAAACACTGTAAATAATCACAGGAAACAACAAAACTGTTATGCTATGGTCTTACCTTTAGAATGACGAGTGCTTTCAAGATGAGCTCGAGTTTGAGATCGTCTCTCATCTGATCAGAAAACATCTCATCCACTTCTGCCTCCTCTTCTGCTGTCATCTATCAATGAAAACGTAAATAATTGTTTTGAAAATATGCTATCATATGCAGATCCTATAGTTGTGGCTGTGCTGGGTTTCCATAATGTAGTGCATGGGATTTATATTAAGCAGTTGAATGAGTAAAGGGTGTTCTCCGCCCCCTCCCCCACCACACCTTCCAAAAAAGGGAAAGAAAGAGATGCCACGCTTGACTTACGTCTACACCCCAAACCACTCTGTGATATCTATACATTTTCTACTGAATATGATTCATTACTTATTGTATGCCCGTTTGTTGTTACATTTTGATTGGATTTGACTCCAGAGACGAAAAATGAGGATTTATGCCTCAGTATCCTTCACGTTTAACAAATAGAAAAAGACCCCGCAGCACACGCGCTGGTGTGAATTTATAGCGTGAATGGAAAGACATCAGATATGCTGTGTGCTTTAGTACTCAACTGTATGATTACTGGACATTCTTTGTCGAAACCAGTGAACGAATCTTATGAAAACAGTCTAAAGAAGATTTTAAAAGATGATTAGGCATTTGTGTTTATTACACTTGACTAAAAATGTTTTGAAACCACAATGACACGGGTGACATTTTTGGCGACACTTTGTTAAAATTACAGGCCTGGTCAAAGAAATAGACATCTTTGTTGCTTCGGATATCAGGTACGTCAAGCACAAATTATACAAAAGCAGTTTTGAGATGCTGTTCTGAAAATGTTGATATCAATAACTTACCAAGTCTGGCATCACCATTTCATCGTAGGTAGCCTGGTCACCGGTCGCCATCTCGTTCACATCGCCGCGGGTGGCGATGGTGCCGGCTTGAGAGGAGGCCATCATGCAAGCCAAAACCGCCATCAGGCCGAAGAAAACTCGCTTCATGCTCGCCATGCTGTAGATGATCGCTATAAGTTTGCAAAGGCTGATTATCTCACTCAAGTTGTGGATCAAAGTAAAAACTGTATAAAGACACTTGGTTTGTCTTTGCTGCTGTTGTTAAGTTGCTGTATTGAGTCTGCACGAAGCTGATGGAATGACTGAACTGGTCTGGCCTGCCTGAATATAAATCTTTTTAGCAGGATGTTCTTGGCGCACCTAACACCCATCCCAGGACTGTAGGCCTATACTTTTCCTCAAAACTGCAAATCACTTTACTTCCTTTGTACTGAATTCTCTTGCCTTCTTACGTGCAGGCAATGGGAACGTCCAAAGTCAACATTTTACCGTGTGTCCTGACGTTGTCTTTTTCCCATGGTGAAACTCATTAGCGTGGGTTGGGGGATGGGGGATGGGGGCAGGGGAGAATTGGCTTGGTAGTTGGACAGAATACAAGATATCGAATTAAATGTTAAACGATGGAAATCACACATCCACTCAGTCTCAATTAACATGACTAATGAAACAAGAAGTCATCATGGTACATGTGGGGGAGACCCATGGCTGCATCACGCCGTACCGCGCCTGAACTGGATATTTTATTATTTTTTTATTGAATGGCAAATCAATATTTTAGAATCGAAAATTGGGGTGGGTGGGTAGGTCAAAAATATTTTCCCCCAAAATTGAAATTTATAAACGTTGAAAAAATTGAATGACCCCTAAGGTTTTTTTCTTATATTTGTCTATTTTTTTTCTTTTCTTTTGTGGGAGAGAGCGGCCTCTTGCGGTTTACTGTTCCAAGCAATTCTATACCGGTATGCCTTTGATGTTAAGTTCTCGTTTCTTGGGAGACATTATTTCGTTCAATGAAAATCGGCATCCGAAAGTGGCGTGTGTCCCAAACTGGGTGGGATGAGCAAGATTTTCTATTAAATCACCCATGAAAAAATAGCCCGGCCCGATACAATATCATCCTGAAAATATTTTCAAATGAGAGACCGGGGGCCTAGGATTTTCTAGAAATGGAGGCGCTGTTCAAAAGTTATGACACACTGGTGTTGAATCGCATGCATTTAATACATCGGGTCGGGTGAGGTACTTATAAAGGCAGTATACCGGTACAACATTTGCAAACATCCGAAACCAAACTACCGAATTATTATGAAATATGGTACCTCAGGCCTATACTTGACTGTAAGTAAATAATAGGCTCAAGCATCCTGTGAAATTATGGCACCTGGTGTGCTGTCAATTTCAACAAAAGTGGAATGTTTGTATTGTCGGCAGACAATCCTTGAAAATAGTCTAGTTCCCCGACCTGATAATTTATTGACGTCTATAAATTGCTCCGTTTTGTCTGAAGTAGGGTCAGGGAACCAGACTACAAGATTAGCATTATTTTTTCCCTCCGGTCTCTATTTTCCCAGCATCTACGCACACAAAACTTTAAACAGATCAGTGAAACACTAACAATATTTGCTAATACTAAAAGCCCTTAATTCATTCATTTTTTTTGAAAATTACAGTTGCAAAAGTAAATGTTGTATCCATCTTTACGTCCCTCATTGTTACTTGATATCCCAATAATCTGTATCGCTTAATGTGTGGTGTCGTTCAGTGGCGGATCTACGGGGGGGGGGGGGGGGGGGGGGTTGGGGGTTTAAACCCCCCCCCCCCCTTGGGCTGAGAAAAAAATAAAAAATAACCAGTGTCGGGTGTCGAAAATTCGGCACGCTGGGGTGTGTAGGCCAATCACCTCGGGTAAACCCCCCCCCCCCCCCCCCTTAGTTAAAACCTAGATCCGCCCCTGTCGTTATACACCATGGAAACAAACTGCAATCCCTTCATTGGCATTTTAAGCGCAACTTCCTGTTTTGGGATAGTCACGTCTCATTATGGATACAAGCCTTTCCCATCCGTGAAAACAAAGGAAAGCCTCGCGTATGAGTGTATGTCCATATTTAGCCTGCGTGTAATGGGTTGGCCAGTGGGGATGACAAAGTTGGGTTTCCCATCACACGAAGTGGCTATAACAGCTTCAACTTGCCTAAGTTCGAAACGTCAGGCCAGCTAATTTTTGGATTTGTATATTTCAGGTCCATTCAGTCAGTCAGCAGTTTGCAACAGTTTAATTCATTTTCAGCTTCATGGTTTAATATAGATACCCGTGGTGTTAATAATTTAACACTACAATTTTGTAGTGAAGGGTTCAGAGGAGTGTTCAATCATACTTTTGTTGATCACTGTAGCTATATGGAGAAATATAGGGCCGGACTTCTAAATGCCGGGGAGAGTGCAAAGTCACCCCATTCCCCTCAAGAATGAGGAACCAAACATAATTGAAATGAAAAGAGAGAGGAATGAGGGTTCCAGTCCCTAACATGTGTCTAAATGTCGAGATCTATAAACAAAATATTCATTTAAGTTACTAAAGCAACTGTTACGGGTCAGGGGCGGATCTATAGAGGGGGTTTGTGCCCCCCCCCCCCCTCCCCCTTGGGCTGCTAAGCAAAGTTGTGATAAGCAATGCTAAACCACATCCTTGTTACCAGTGGGTATACCGCTGGTCCATACACTGTACACAGTACCGTTGGTATAGGCGGGAACAACCCCTCCCTAAATGAAAGGCTAGATCCGCCCTGCGGGTTACATATAAATACAGACACTTGGTGTTAACACTGGCGTGGCTATATAAAAGGGGAAAAAGGAAGCAACTCCACCCCACCCCCCCCCCCCCCCCCGTGGGAAGGGATGCCCTCTCCCTTTCCCCTGTGGAAATATTTGTTTTGTTTTGTTTTGTTAGTTGGTTGGTTGGTTAGGGGAATGACGCCTCGTGAACTGTTGTGTGTTGTGCGTTCAGTATGTATAAAGCAATTGCGCAAATTCGGGGTGGGGGTGTACCCCAATTTTTGACCATGAAGTGGGCCATAGGTTGACCCCCCCCCCCCCCCCCCCACAAGATTTTTGTTAAACGAAAATACAAGAAGAGGCCAAGAGCCAATACGGAAATGCAAATTTCACGTAAAATTTCCAATAGAATTGTCGAAAAGAGAGTTTAAAAGTGGGGATGTACGTGTGGACGTATATGTTGAAAGCGCCGCCCATTACAGACTGCCATCTCATCCATGCTTTTCAAATTATTTCCGGGGCCCTAAAAATCAGAACATGATCGTATATTAGGGTCAAGAGGGGTCAAAAAGCATTTGAATAAAATGTTTTAATCATTTTATTCGAATGCTTTTAAGGACACATCCCTGGCCACGTTTGACCGTTCCTTCTTAGGCCACTGACGTCACCATTCATTTTGGAAAGTGATCAGTCAGACGTGTACTACAGACGTGCCCATTACCTGTGCGTGGGGAAGTAGACAGTCAGACATCAAGCTAAACACATGTGATTAACACTTTTAAAGGAAAGTGCCACAGAAATGTGAAACCGAGGAATGGTGGCTAGGTGCGCCTCGAATATCCTGTCGGTTCCCTTTAAATACCGGGGGTGCAGGACACTCGATCAAGCTTAGGTATCCAGACAACTCGGCGCAAACTTCACTGATACAATTTTGCAACAACAACCAACGCGGAAGGGCAACAGTTACTGTTCTATAGCATTTACAGAAAGAAATTGACAACATCTTCAGAATGGCGTGTGTCAGGCGATTTTCCCTGATTGGGCTGATGGCCATGTTGGCGTGTATGGTAGTCTCTTCTCAAGCCTACGTCATACGAAGCGCTAGCGAGGTGAAAAACACTGCGACCAACCAGGCTGACAAAAATGACATGACGATCACAGAAATGGTAAGAATTGTTCTGTTAAAACACATTTTGAGCCGACTGAAATCGATTTTCCTTCCATTAAAATTATCGAGACTAAAGACAAAAATTTTAATACAAAGACTCCGTATATATAGTGAAGTAAATACAAAACGCAACATTTCAATAAGAAGCTTAGGGAAAATTATAATGTATAATTTTTAAAATATAATATCAAATTCCCTGGGTTAATTTTTGTCCAGATTAGGCTAAGCTAATTGGTATATCAGTACAGCAACGTCTATACATTTTGTTGGCACTTGACTTTATTAGAAATTTGACCGACGAATTTGTGTGATTCCATTTCAATATATCCCCATGGCGTTATACAAATAATGAATGTTTACGAGTGCGATGGTAAGAATAATTTCATGATGTGACAGATGTTCCATTCCACGAGGCAAAGCCGAGTGGAATGGGACATTCCATCTGTCACCGAATGAAATTATTCTTACCATTGCACGAATGTGAAACATTCATTATTTTGTTTTATACAACGCCTGAATAAATCCGACATATTGCATGCATGGATTTCTTGGTGTACAGGTAACGTTATACAACGTGCCGTTTACCTTCTCAGTCCCGCATAAAACCGCGACAAAAAGTGGTCCAGTTCCGAATCAGTTAAAGCTTTAATTGTTGTTTCTGCGTGTCTTGCAAATTCCTCTAATCATTTGACTGCATATTGCATTTGTCTCTTTGTGTTAGCAGTGTCAGCATCGCCTACGAGTTCCAATATTTCGTCGTCTGTTAGGAAAACAAACCGCGGTTCGGAAACACCGTCTGCCATTTTGTGTGAACGACAGCCTAGACTGGTTCCCGGTCCCCATGTGTATATAATATACAATAATTTTGAAGTCCGAAGGACAACGGATGGATCGGGAACCAGTCAATGACAGCCGTGTTGTGGCGGCGGGGAAGTTATATCAAACGCGTTACCGTTTGATAGAACCATGTGATAGAACTTTTTTGGGCGGTGCGGGTTCGCGTTGTGCGATGGGACGAATAATTCAATGCACGTGATCGACGATCCACCAATCGGGGGAAAACGGGGGTCACCGCCGCGGCTCGTACACGATTTTTACATAGGCCTACACCAGCATTTTCCACGCTCATTTTTCGACCTTGTGGCTCCCGAGGAAAATCCTCTGCATGGTAATCATCTTTTATAATTCATGATGGTGTTATCTTCCACGACAGATAGGGCTAAAACTGCACATTTGACTCATTGACTGTCTTTTGGTCGAAAACTGATCGTACATCGGCATTTTGCACGTAAAAGTATAGCGAGCGTCGAGCGATGACCACCACTAAAAACTGCAATCGGTCATGCGGTAAATACTGACCTGACGTCATCAATACATAGGGCTATTTTGTCCCCAATAATTTTTTTAACGAACATTGTGACTCTATGCATAAGCATCCTTGCATGTGTGAATTATTTTAATGTGCTTAACAATTGTTTTCATTTTATTTTCATCAGATGACGAAAGAAGAGGAGGCGGAAATCGATGAGATGTTTCCTGTTCAGATGAGAGACGACCTAAAACTTGAGCTCATCTTAAAAGCTCTCGCAATCCTTAAGGTAAGATTTGGAATGTGCACGCATTACTTTTAACAGAAATCGAACAGATATTCATCAGGGTATACAATATTCATTACAATCTTACCTACTTAGGAACTTTTGTGTTGTTAATTCTATACACATAAAGACCTGTGTAAGCCTAATGATTTTGAAGATAAGCAAAACTGAAAAATCAAATCCTTTTGAATTTAATTATTGAATGATGCAATACACTATGAATGTCCACTTCTCAACGCAGGATTTCGAAGGATTGTCGGTGTCAGTCTCGACTTGGTTGCCGTCCTATGACGTCATGCCCAATGAGCTCAAGCTCGGACTCATCCTGAAGGCTATAATTCTACTCAAGGTATAAGCGAATATACATTCAAAATATGTTTAATTTGGAAAGATTTATATTATTTTTACATCATCGTGCTTTTCGTTCTGTATTTTGAAAAGGAAATCGCAATTATTGTCAAAATTTCTTGTGCAAAGAGTGAAATCCAAAGCTTATCAGTTCAATCAGTTAAAAAATGTGGCCCAACCCAACAAAATGAGTCGCCATTATCGAGTTCCAGGCCCTTATAAGCAATGATTTATACATTGAAAATAACAGAAACTGTCCGATTTTTCGATTAAACGTTCACATTCATCAAAACGTAATTTTGTGAAACATCAAATGAAAAGTTGAGTATGTTCTTTCTAATCCATGCAAATATTAAGTAAAAATGTCGCAGGATTCGTAGAAAAGGTCACAAATAAATTTTGACAATAAAAATTCATTATTTTTTCCCACAGGACAGACCCTTAAACGCCACGTTTGCCGGCCACACCGTCGGTGAGCTGGAACTCACATTGATCCTGAAGGCACTGTGGGTCATTGAGGTAAGAAATCACCCACACGCTATTAATTTGAAGAATTATATTAATTTCCCCTTTTTTCAAAATGTTTTATTTTTAGAATCTGTCAAATCACCTTAATACGACAGTCAACACATTATGCGACAGGAAAATTATATCGCCAGGAGTAGGGTCGGTTCGTCTGCATATATTTGTCATATTCTTGTTCTTCTTGTTGTTGCGATGATTTTTTTCAAACTATTCCCATTATTCTAGCCTCGGTTGTGTGCTGTGCCACACTGTGTTAAATAATCATTTACCACAAAACGGCCTTATATCATTTGTTAAAGGTAGTGTACACGATTGGTAATCCTCCAATTTAATTGTTACTGAATTATTACAAAATACCTTACTAGACTGTAAGTTAATAGTAGTATCAATCGTCCTGTGAAATGATTGCACCAGGTGTGCTGTCGTTGTCAAGGAAAGTGGACTTTTATATCGTTTTCCAACGATTTCCGGCCGACAATCGTTGGAAAACTGCCCTGTAGCCTTTAGTCAAGGCGCGCGTCACGCGCCCAGATAGCCACGCGCGCCTTGACTAAAGGCTATCATCCGCCCGACGGTTGAAAACGAACGCCGTTTTTCTATGTTTTTTTCGCCATCAAACAACGCAAAACTTCGAACTGGTTAGTGGAACGATATTTCCTATAAAATACTGACCCCCAAATCCGCCCATTTCTGAAAATTGCAACAATGACCAATCATTCGGTTATTTGTAACTATAACCGACCCTTACCGGTACCGGTACCTCAAGGAATTTTATGTTTGATATTCAGGAGAGCAACACTGACTTCAGCCTGGCTGTCGACACTGGAGATCTCAAGCTGGCACTCCTACTAAAGGCGATTGACCTTCTTGAGGTAATACCTCTTTTGAAAATAACGTAAAGCAAAATATTCTAAATAAGACAAATAATAACTTCAGCAGTTTGGTGAAATGTTATTTTTTCAAAGAATCACATTGTACCAAACTGATGTGATTTCTTAAATTGACTATAATCACATGTCGATTTCTTAGCGAAAATTTATGTTTTCAGTTGTTTGTTCACTTTTAGTTTATTTTATTGTTTGCCATCAATGTTCGTTCGAACAACCGAATCAAAAATGAGCTGCTTAACACCATTCATCTATTTATGGTGGATTCTCTGTTGTTACGTGTCAGGTCTACGAAGGAGACTTCGAAGACACCGTCTTCTTCACCGAGTCCAAGAAACAGTTGAAACTAGCACTCATCCTGAAAGCCATCACGCTCCTGAAGCAGGGCAACTGGCCCGTAGACATCAACGACCTCTGGCAAATGGAAGGGGAGGATGGAGAGGAGGAAGGGTCAGAGGTCACCACTTTGGCGCCAACGACAATCACTAAGGCAGTCACTGAGGAAGCTACCGAAGGGCTAGCCACAAGTGAAGCCGCAACTGCTTCCGAGGAGCCCACGATTGAAAGCACCACACCAGAGCAGACCACGGTCAGTAAGACTGTTACTGATGAAGATGAGGGTACAACAGTGGAGCCAACTTCTGATGAGGGAGCCTCAGCCGTAGCCACAACTGGTCCAGAAGAGCCCTCCACCGAAGCCACAACGGTCGGTACTGCAGCAGCAACTTCCGAGGTAGCCCGAACGAACAGCTCCACGATTCCAGACGGAGCTGTAGAGACAACTGCCGCCGAGATGACCGATGGGCAGGCGGTGGCGACCGAGCAAGCCGTGGTGGTAGACCGCGGAGATATACCGGACAAGAAGAAGCACTGGCTGAAGGAGGCCGTTGGCAAGGTCTTCAGGTGGTTCAAGAAGCTCCCTAAAACCATCCACAAGAAGAAGCACATGATCTTCCACAAGGCCTAGATTGCCGCCCCGTTCGTATCAAAGCACTATGCAAACAAAACAAAACTCATTGCAGTTCTTTTGTACACATTTTTAAATTAGGATTAGCAAGGTTGCGGGGTTGATGGGGGAGCTTTGTGGATTTGTTACCCCGTCCCCCTCCCATTCAACGATTTCCGAAATTGTACCACAAATTTCAAAATTTGGGTACTCAAGCTGGTTACCGTCCGAAATTGTTAGCACCCCCTCCCGCCCGAGGTTGTTGGTCCAGAACTGCACTTTAGTTGTAGATGAAAATAATGCTGTTAATTATTATACTCAATGTAGAGACTACATATCAAACGAAACTTAACTATTAATTTTAATCCCAACAAAATGTGCAAAAGTATAAAGTGCAATCTTTTTTGTATTTATTTACTTCATGAAAACGATACGAGAAATCAACATTAGCCAAAGGGGCTATTTTATACATATGAATATTATCAGTAATTTAATTTGCTTGTTGTGTAACTTTAGCTTTCAAAATTCAATTGTTTCACTGCAACATTGTAAAGAATGCAAAATTAGTGTAGAGCAAATCCTACATACATGGCTAGCTCGTAGTTCAATTGCTTCTCTTTTTTTTTTCTTTTTTTTTTGGCTAGGTAGATGTTTGCAGTTAACGTTTCTTTTATATTGATGCACACGCAGCTTTGGCGTTTAAATAATTTAATAAATGATTCCAAACCTGAAATTATCTTTGCTGTATTTGTTTCTTTGATTGTCTGCCATTGAATACAATACAATACTCATTATTTGCATTGCATAATGAAGGTGGAAGGTCACATCTTCAACATCGTTTCTTTTTCCCACCTTCATGTAAACTAGATTTTGTAAGAAATTAAAAAAACATATTTGTTTGCATAAGATAGAACCAATGGCAAACCTTTGAGACAGTATGACACTCTTTCTTGCAACACCAGTTTAGTGTCTACCGCCGTAAGTACAGGGGCCAATTTCATAAAGCTGTTAAGCACAAAAATTTGCTTAGCATTAAAACGCTTCCTTGATAAAAACTGGATTACCAACCAGATTTCCATGTATGGAATATTACTTTTGACTGGTATTCAGCTGTTGTTTGCTTAGCATAAACATTACATGGACTTTCGGCTGGTAACCTGTTTTTACTAAGCAAGACATTTTTATGCTAAGCAAATTGTTGTGCTTAACAGCTTTATGAAATTGGCCCCTGCAGGTGCTGTCGATCCCATGCACATAACAGCCCTAGCTTCATGTGATCATGGAGGAAGGAAACCTCCATGATGTGATGAGGGCGCTATTAGATTCTTCCTTGGGCCTGTTGGTTTCCCACGAATCCGGATCGCGATCAGTGACCCAGCCGCTGGTTCGCTCCATCCATTCAATCTGGTGTGTGAACCGACGTGAAGATCACTGATCCCGATCCGGATTCGTGTGAAACAAACGGGCCCCGTAACTACAACCCAAAACCATTCAGCTTGTGAAGCACGTTATTAGACCTTGGTCCTTCAGACTTAGCAGGGTTCCGTATGTTTTGGAATTTTCAGCCAATCAGCTTATGGTTACCAATCACATCGTGAACAAGTAACGATGGATTTAGTGCCAAGTAACAATGGATGTTCATTGTTAGTGCACGTTTTTCTTTTGTTAGATGTTCATAGTGTCAACAGCCAATCAGCTTACACCAAAGGCAACGTCAGGTGCATGCAGACGAATTCAAGAACGCGCGCAAGCCAAATTTTGTGACTTAGTAATTTGCATAACAATGATCAAAACGTCCACGAAATTCCAGCCATTGAACAGACAAAATAATGCAGTTGTACATGTACACAGAGGATAGTTAGGCCTACATGCACCAACAACATTTGACGAGTTATGCCGGTTGCAAATATTTCCCGCTTTAACAGGTAAGAATAGCCTCATTTTATAAGTTTGTTTCGACTATGTTCTGCAAAAAAAAAACTGTTCCGGTTGAAAGGAGACCATTGTATAATTATGTCGTGTCCACGAAATTTCGTTCATATTAATTTCACAATCGCTTTGTTGCGGAAGGTTAGTAACAGCCATATTCCCACGTTTCCGATTTAAATTCACATGGAATGACAGAAAACTCGCATCTTTCGAACTTCCGCTACTCAGAAAGAGGTCTTCGATATTCGAGGGGAAACGTGTACAATAGATCGGAATGACGTCTTCCTATGAAATGAAGACACCTCGGAAGATGCCTGGAAAATCATATTGAAATTTGAGGATTCAGGACCGTTATCTTTCCAATATGATGTATCTGAAAATATGTGAAAAAGGCACTGTCTACGATTTCCCTCGGAAACATGAAAACGTGGATGGTTACTTTAACCTTCCGTACTTTGTGGATATTTTTATCATTGTTGACAACAAAAAGAGGTTGTTTTTTTTAATGCAAATTCTCAGCATTTCTCATTGCAAAATCAGATTGTGTATATTTGACGGGGGGGGGGGGGGGGGGGGGTACATTTTATTTTATTTATATAGCTGACGCAAATTGTGAAGATACCACACCAACACGAGATTTGACATTTGCTGTTTATTTCAACTTCTCAATAACATTTGCAGCGAGTAATATTGAAACAATATATATTTTTCAATCGATAAGAACAATTGAACGACTCGATAATCAGCACATCATCCAGGCTTTGCAAAAACAAAGGCTGGAAGTTATAATCAATCTTTCTTCTGGTCTTTGAAGTCGTGGACTTTCATGGAAGTAATACAATATTCACTTTACCCTGTTCAACTTAAAACTTGAAAAAAACATTACGAGAATATGACAATAAAGCGAGAGCTATTATTGGGACAATGCAGTATAAGACTAACTTCTGTCAGGAGTAAAATGTATGGAATACATGTTCAGTTTTTGCAACAGAGAAGGGGGTTTCAATTATATAGTGGAGGTGATTTGCTTGCCAAACAGCAGATCGCCAATCGCATGCATTCAATCAGTTGAGGCGGCCATGTTTGCTTCCTTAATTCAACAAACTGCAACCTGAGAAATGTTACAGAAAGATCTAGAAGCTTCAAATTTGTTAACTAACTTTTAATCGAAACATGTAACTTGAAGTGTTCAAAGGTCAAACTTGCAATTGAAAGTGTAAACTATTGCAAGCATAACACCTCACAATGTCATACGCCCCAGGTTTTGCACAAAAATCTAGAAACTGAAACTAGAAAGAATTCATTGTTGATCTGAGAAAAGACCATTTTCTTAACACCATGAAGAAAGTGGGATATTCATGAAGGTCATTGGTATAAACCTCATTCACAAACAATGAAATGTTTATTCTTTGTGGATTAGGCGATTCTGATAACTGTCAAGGAATGCAATTAAACACGATGGGAATTGCCCCATACAACCATAAGGCACAAATTAATCATGAACTCAAGAAAATAGAGGATCCAACTGGTTTGAAATAACTACATTTGTAAATGGTGTCCCCACAACTGGCAATAGAATAATTTGAGGCAAGGGGCAGGGATGGATTTTGGATTGTTAACATGAGGGTGCAGAAGTTCATTATAAGAATTATAAGAAACAGTTGACACTATCAGGCTTTCAAGCAGATCCAAGTAGGATCAAAATTGTCAAAAGAAAAACCATGACAAAGGTAGGACTTTGGAGGACAAAAATCAGGATAAAGGTAGGACTTTTCCGGGCTTTTGGTTGTTTTGTATATGTACCCATGTCCACAGCATCAAAAACCACATTTGGCATGTTCTGTACTCATATCACCTTTGCTCCACCCTTAACTAAGCTCTTGGACTCAACTCCTGCACCCAAGCCCTTCATAGTATGATTTTCATGCGACAGTGTGTAATGAAAAATATTCAATGAGATTTCATTTTTCATAGTTGTAAAAAAGTAGTAGGAAATTAGGAAAAGACAGGAAAAAAGTAATTTCCAGAAAATAGTAGAGAAAGTAGAAGCAAGGTAAAAAACAATTAGAAAAGAATAGAAAAAGTAGGAACACTCGAAAGCCTGATGACACTGCTTACAAATGAACAGGGGCCAATTTCATAAAGCTGTTAAGCACAAAAATTTGCTTAGCATGCAAATGCTTCCTTGATAAAAACTGAATTACCAACCAGATTTCCATGTGTGGAATATTGCTTTTGACTGGCATTCAGCTGTTGTTTGCTTAGCATGAAAATTACATGGAATTTTGGCTGGTAACCTGTTTTTACTAAGCAAGACATTTTCATGCCAAGCAAATTTTTATGCCAGCTCTATGAAATTGGCCCCTGAAGGCTGAGCTTAAAGGTATGATATAAAAAATAAAATAAAAAACAATCCAATAGAAAAAGAATTCTTTCAATGATTACTATTATGAAATAAATTTTGTTATGGAAGCCAGAAAACGTACTCAAAGAATGTCCACATTAAGTGTCAATTGTGGATCAACTTCAGCTCTTATGGGTGAGCGATATTAGGGCAGGTGGTGAATCAAGTGTGCTGAGAATGATCAAAGAAGTGGAACAGTTTATGAACAAAGGACAAACAACGATTGAAAGAAACTGGAAATCTGAAGCATCAATTCGCAGCTATTAAAACCAATATCAATCTGCAGTGGAAAACTTAAATGTAGTGTACATGATTGGTAATTTTTTGAAATTTTCAGAAATGGGCAGATTTGGGGGTTAGTATTTTTATAGGAAATATCATTCCACTGACCTATTCAAAGATTTGCGTTCTTGGATGGCAAAAAACCCCGTGAAAAACAGCATTCGTGTACAACCGTCGGACAGCATTTGTTATAGCGCCATCTTGTAAAATAAGCCAAATTTTTGTAAATGGGATCATTTTCAATTGGCCACATAAAATGTACAGAGTCCGAGGGCCGAGCGGAACGTCCAAGATCCACTGCATGCACTGGTTACAACGCGTCGCTTCGGTACACTATGCATGCGCCCGTTTTCGGGTTGTTAACCATTTTTAGACACAACACGGATTAACTACATTCGGTCAATAGAGGACAGTTTCCAACGATTGTTACGCGGAACAATCGTTGGAAAACAATATAAATTTCAACTTTTCTTGGAAACGACAGCACCCCTAGTGCCATCATTTCACAGGATGATTAAGACTGCTATTAACTTACAGTCCAGTCAGATATTTCGTAATAATTCAGTAAAAAAAATTGGGAGGATTACCAATCGTGTACACTACCTTTAAACAAACTCTTCTAACCATACTGATGATAAATTTCTAAAAAGGGTGAAGTATTTAGAAATGTGAATGATTGTGCCAAACCTGCCAACAAATCTTTATCCCGAGTTCAATGGGGCAAGATGCTGACCGTGTGGTTGCGTAATAATGGTCTCAATTTTTCTCAAAACTGTATTTCAGTATGAGTAGACCAAGAAAGTAACACACAAGACCTCAGTGGAGGAAGAATACTGCATTATCATGTTGCCCTAAATGTTCTCTTTTTAATCCTGGTAAAGGATGAAATCGCAAAGCAAATGTCATTAGGTAAAACATTATCCAGCAAAAAAGCTAAACAAAACCACAATTTTGCGAACAGTTTTTAAGTTGACAGCATGAAACAGATCATGTGACCATAAACCACAATTAACACCATAAATATACCTCAGTCGGGTAACATTTGTTTTTAACATCATTTAGAAGACAATAAATTGTTAGCCCAGTGAAAGGGATCTAGCACTGGTCGACTCCTATCACCCGACGGTTGAAATCTATCATGTGACACAGCTTCCAGACAATGGATTGGCTGTGTTTAACATCACATGACAAGCACTTTGGTAGCTGATTGGCTAAAGGCGTGTGAGCTGCTGCCAGAGGCTTGCAGGCACGATACTCTCAATCTTCTCCAACATGAAGCTGAAGGGCGCTGACAGCGAAGACAGGAACTACGCAGAAAAACAAAGAAAGGACCATTTGCAACCTGATCCTGTGAAATGATGCAGAGGACATTTGTTTTACCCTAACAGTTCCAAATCCTTCATGCACCTTAGGGGATTAGGGTTGTTAATGTACAGGATATTGTGATTGAAAGTTGAATTTCTCTTCACACATTCTCTTCCTGGGAATGCCTTTTCATTTCACAAAATGTAAACCAAAAATCCCAAAGTAGGAAAACGATTTCACACCTTTTCACAAAATTGGGAAACATTTTCACAGCTTTTCACAAAAATGGGAAAACTTTTTCCCACTTGAATTCACAGGTGGGAAAAGTTGTGAGAAATGTGAAATGTGAAATGTGAATGTGATTGGGAATTCTTTTCACAAAATGTTCCATTCGAATTTAGTGTTAACTTTCAATTGCAATGTACTGTATAAGTTGTTCATATGCACCAGAATGAAGTGCATATTTGGCTCCTCATTTAAATATTCACTAAAAGTTTGAGTCTAAAGAATATGGACATTACATGTATTGTGGTTAAAACTTGCCGGTTCCTTTTATTTCCATAAGGTTTGCTTGAAACCCTTAACTTAAAGGTAGTGTACACAATAAGTAATCCTCCAATATTTTTTTACTGAATTATTACGAAATACCTTACTAGACTGTAAGTTAATAGTAGTCTCAATCATCCTGTGAAATGATGGCACCAGGTGTGCTGTCGTTGTCAAGAAAAGTGGAAATGTATATCGTTTTCCAACGATTTCCAGCTGGAAATCGTTGGAAAACTGCCCTGTAACCGTTAGTCAAGGCGCGTGGCTACCCGGGGCGCGTCACACGCCTATAGCCACGCGCGCCTTGACTAAAGGCTATCATCCGCCCGACAGTTAAAAACGAGCGCCGTTTTTCTCTTGTTTTTTTCGCCATCCAACAACGCAAAACTTTGAACAGGTCAGTGGAACGATATTTCCTATAAAATACTAACCCCCCAAATCCACCCATTTCTGAAAATTACAATAATGACCAATCATATACACTGGCTTAAAGATGTCTCACAAAAAAATCTGAAATCAGGACAAATCTAGAGTAATCTCACCCCTAGTCAATACCAAATATTAAAATTGAATACCAGCACCCCCCCCACCCAACCAATTAAGCACCTCCATGAGATTAAGGTTTTCACTTACTGCTTTGGCTATGACTCCCATTGGCTCAGGAAACTGATGCGTGAGCAGGGCAAGGAGAGCCGTGAACGTACAGAGGCCAGCTGTGAACAGGATGAAGAACGGGAGTTCTTTCTTTGGGTAGACAGACACCTCATGGAAAGCTGTGGGAACGAGAGTCATCCAAGGAAAATTGTGACCCCACTCTGCAAAAAGGGCAATTATGTTTCAAAATTTGAAAATAGTGTTTTATATATAGCTGGAAAGGCCATTTTATAAGCTTTCATATGGTGTAAGTCTAAGGCCTGTAGCATTTTGCATTCACAAGATATTTGGAAATTTGCATTTTATTTTTTGTTTTCAGGAATTCCTTGAAATGACTTGGGGAGAAACAAGCCATTTAAAAAAACAAAAAGCAAAGCAATAGATTGAAGCACTCGACACAAACACATTCTTTTTCCAACTTTATTCACTGAAATCAAATATTTTGTTTATGAACTAGGATAATATAGGTATCAAAGATGCAACAAATTCCCTCCCTTAACCCCTTGCGTACAGATGACGCCATAGGGCGCAAAAAAAAAGTGTCACCAGGCCGGTTGACGCCACTGGCCGCTGTTTGTGCAGTTTCAATCTATTGTTGGATTATTGTGTATGTCATGCTTGACTGCACAAACACATTGTAGCGGTTCGATTTGGCTGCCAGAACCGCTGCAACACCCCAACGTCTCCCGTATAATACCGTGCTCAAGGGGTTAAAAGTCACTTGTTTGAAGAATTTTTCACCCTCTTCACATAGAACGGCCAATTACGCGTAAAAGCATACGGCAACTTATGTGACCTTTTAGCAGAGTACATGTAGGTCACAAATGAAAGTGGATAGTGTGGCACAAGGGAGGACTCCATCCACTTATAAAATCCGGATGGTTCCTTTTCTCTTGTTCCCTCTCGCAAGGACGTGGTGTCCCTCGCACTTTCTTTTGCGGGCAAGAGTTTCTCTTTTAAAAATCTGATTACGAGCTGTCCAAGGAAAAGAAATGCAAGTGGTTGATGGCAGGATGGTGAGGCCTGGTTGCATTATAAGAATAATATCCTGCAAGTAGAGTAGGAGGGGGGGCTGCAATCCACTTCATTTCTGTACTGTGACTTCCTTTTGTGATGCTCTCCTTGCAAGAACATGGGCCCCTCCTCCTGCAATTTTCTTTAGAAAACCACATTTACTGTTCATTCAAAAACTAAATATTATCGCCTAGAACTGTTTCAGGGCATTTTGTTTACTTGAGCATCCGAGGTATATTAATTCACTCTGTCGCTATACAGAAACATTCACTCTAAGAGTTGCACAACTGAATGTTGAGCAACGTTGGCTGCAGGCAATACCTGGATGGGAAACCAAACCGTGTATTGCTTGCCAGAGATGAAACTAGCATGTGGAAAACAAAATTGGAAAATAGGTCGGACAAAAATACGTGTCCGAAATCTGGGCCGTGCTGCAGTTACACATGTACACACACATGTACAATACACTTCATGCCCAATTTCCGGACACTGCCTCCTGTAAATTTTACGATGAGAAAAATGTTCAGTGTTTTAACAAAATTAAAAAGCCTGAATTATGGTTAGCCTCACGGACTCATAAAAAAGTTCACTTCTTACTTGAGAAAGTCGAAGAAAAAGTGTGACAGACATGACAGACAAGGGCACCATTCATGACACCATTCAATCATGTCCATGATTCAACCAAACTCCACTAACGTACGTGGGGAAAATTGGGCATACTCGTCTTTTTCTTCAAACAACTGTCAGTGAAATGTATCACTTGTGCTCTCTTTGCCATCCTCAAGGTAATCATTGTGACTTTTGAAGCATTGCATTTTATACAACTAAATCTAAAACCTCCGAAAATCGCACAACATGTTGGATTTTACCCATTGGATCATTCATGTGCCTATCCGTACCCGGCTGGCCATGTGCTAGCGGGAGGGGCGGCGCGGTGTAGGTGAACGGTGGTACCGTTGCATATCATCGTGTGCCAGTTGTGCACGCACGCACCACACACTGACGCAGTAATTTTCCCATGTCACAGGTCTATGTTTAACCTTTTATCTAGCCGGAAAAGGCTCCGATCAGTGTAGACCTCGGTATTTCTACCGTGGAAACACTCCATTTACGACTGGTGAAAGAGATTAAAACTACGCTCGCGATAATTTTTACATGCCATTTTCATCAACTTTTTTATCAAGTTTTCTTCTTAATTATAATTCAAATAAAAATCGCACATTGTGGACAAATTGTTTAAAAATCAAATTTTGTGGGACAAATTGTAGAAAAATTTGAAATTTCGTTGGAAAATTCAAAAAGTTCTTTTTCCGATTAAAATTGGAAAAGTTTCATCTCTGGCTTGCATTAGCGTGCCTGGCAATAATGAGTGCATTGGTCTGGGGCATGATAGGCCCTTTATTCATCTAATGTCGCATCCTTTTTGAGGTCCCATGTGCTCTGTAGGATCAGTGCATGTAAAAGAACCCAGAGCATATATCGTGAAAGAGTAGGGGGTTTGCCCGGGGCCTCTGGTAGAAGAGCACAAAGATGGACCACTGCAAATCATGGCCGTCACCTATAAATGAAAGCTGTTATTATAGAATTTTGAAGAGCTTGACCAAGTACAAAATTGTCTTGGATTTGATACACACATCTAAAGATCAGCTAAGTATCCATATGCTTTCCACTATTGCAGTATCAATTTCCTTACAGGAAGTAATCAAATAACACTAGCGGGAAAAAAAAACATGCAGTATTTCCACTCTCTATACAAGCGATCAAGTGTTGGTTTGTGTGACATACACCGATATTCAATCCAGCAAGAAGTGTATACATGCAGGTGCAGTGTTTATGAACCTTGACAGTGTTTGTGAGGTGTGTTGGATATAGTTTAGTATAATTACCCTCATCTCAACGTAAAATGATAAAAGTATTCTGGGCACTACAAATCTCAACTAGCTTCACTAGTCTTGCTTAGTTTCAATGCCATGTATGGCCTGTTTTTGACCTGGCATTACAAAATGGACAAAAAGTAGCAAAAGTCCAAAATTGAGATTATCTTATTTCCTGAAAATACACGCAATAAGCTTTCATTTGATGTATTGTTTGTTGCTGTAGCTAATTGATGGGTCCTGCTATAACCCCGTTTGGAGAAAATGAAGCTCAAAGTTTGTGAACTGTGCCGAGTTGTAACATGGTTCAGAAGCAATCACTCCCCCAAAAAAGCTATTTAAAGATTAAAGTTAGTTTTTATACAGGGTATCTGCACATTTCAGAAAGTCAAATTTAAGACTTTTTAAGACCTTTTTAATGCTACCCGGAACGAAATTTAAGACCAACTAGAGATCATTTGTGCTCGGAGAGCACGAATCTTAGTCGTCGGTCTGACCACATTAATTTGTAATTTGTGTAAAGACGCCATCACGGAAAAAAACCATTTTCTGCATTTTTATGGAAATGACCGCTGCTGACCACTGAGTGACCCTTGGCCTAAATCTGCAAAAAACCACATCAGGAACTGGCAACAAACTGACCAAGTTTTGTTGGAACAAACGTAAGAAAAGAGTATTTTGCACATTTGCCAGAAAATGACCACTACTGACCACTGAGTGACCTTTGAGCCAAATCTGCCAAGACCCTATATAGGGCTTGGACAGGGAAGCTTTTGACCAAATATAGGTAAAATAGGCTGAAGAATGTGGCAGAAGAAGCCGCTTGTTGATTTTCACCAAATGACCGCTAGTGACTACTAGGTGACCTTTGACCAAATTCTGTGTACACCCTACATGTATATGAGGCTCGGTCCAGGGATGCAACTGACCCAAGTTTGGCTCATTGGATTTAAATCTGTGGGAGAAAATGAAATTTTCAATGAAATGACCCCTAGTGACCACTAGGTGACTTTTGACCCCGATCTGACCACCCCATTTGAAGCTTGGGTCATTTGTCAATATGGCCAAGTTTGGTTGAAATAGGACCAAGCGTTTGGGAGAAGCATCATTTTAAAGAAGAAACAGCTCAAATACAGTTCGTTCCGACGACTATGAAAAGAAAGAAATCGGACGAATACAATATACCAGCGTGCTTCGCACGACTGATATAATGATACCAGACAACTCTTTCAGTTTACAGACATAATGTCAAATGTGTTGAAAACAAATACGTGTACCCCAAAAATATTCCTTCTTTCATATTTGCACTTTAGGCCATATTCTTTCGACTTATCGACCTTACATATTTTTCGATCTGCTTGTCTGCGCTGCCATGACGTACCAACCACAATGCAAAATTTGGCAACCTTGTTCCCAGTGCCGCTATGCTAAACGAAGCGCGAACGTACGTACGTACGTACGCGTGCACGTATGGAATCGACGTTGCAAGCAGTAACAAGACGATTTCATGTGGATCACACGTGCACTGGCCGCGTTGTGCATGATGGCATCACGGTGGCTGGACAGCCCAGTGCCCCGGCGGCCCGCATCGCACCGCACGGCATGGCCCGGCACGGAACTCGTACAGCGCACGGTACACGGCAAGGCTTCCACGTCCTGCCTTATGGTGCGTGAGCATTTTGATCACATATTCATCGGAAATGTAGGATTCTTGTCAAGATTTTGCACGGTCAGATTAAATATTGGCGTGTGTAGTGTGATGCACATTTTGTACTATGCGTGATATTTTATGGTGAGAGTAACTGGCTCGTTAATAAACAAGTTCACTTCTTTTTTTTCTTGAGGAAGTTGAGGGAAAACTTTAAGAATAACGTTAATCCAAACATGATCCAAGTCACCCAAGTGCACAACTTCTAGCTTCACGTCACGTACGTCGGGAAACAATGGCATTTATCGTCTTTTTCTTCCCACAAGTGCCAGCGAAAATCATCTTTTATGCTATCATTTAATCTTTGTCATCCTCAAGATCATTATTGTAATTTTGAAAGCATTGCATTTAGTAGGGGGCCCTACAACTAAATCTGAAACCTCCGAAAATCACGCAACTTGTGGCTTTCACTGCAGTGTGGTATCAATATTTCAGACGTGTCGGGGGGTTAACGGTAAAAACTTATTTCCAGCTGTAAACTACTCCAATCTGGGCCTACTTTTGTAGGTCTACATCTACCCATTCCTCCATAATCTACCATACAACAGGCCACGACGGCCAGTGCCGTCGATGCCCTTAAGTTTGCCGTGGTGCCCTTCACAAAATCACACTCTTCACGGCCAGTCTTGCCGTGCCCTTTTCCCAACTGGCCGTAGTGCCCTCGTTGCGGGCCCACGCGTACCCACCTGTGCCGTGCCGCGCCGACGGGCCGGGCTGGCCGGCGCCGTAGTCGGCGCAGCGCAGCAATGGTGCACGCGGGCCAGACCGGTACGGTATGTACTACATGTACGTACGGCTGCTGCAGCATGCATACGACACGAAGCTTGATATAGACTGGTTTCGATCCCTCCATCAGCATTTTAATTTTGAATGCAGGGGGCAGAAGCCAGATTTAATCTAAAGCACGTACACGTAGGGTGTGGCCAAGTTCAATCAGCGACTATTTGCCAACCACTGGTCGATTGTGCCTGGTACCCAGGTTATATTCTGTGCATAGGTTACCAGGCAAAATCGACCAAGTTGGTTGTCAAGTTCGCTCGCGCTTTCTTCATGGAGTTGTGTACGTGCAGCGCATTTCATCATTCCTTGTATGACCGATGTATTGTGTTGTTTGTAATAACCTTACATGTAACTATCAAGTTTGTAAAAATGCCACGAAAAGATCGATTAAAGCGACAAACATTCATGTAAATGTACATTTCTGTTGAGTTTCACAGAGCTTGTAGAGTTTTACAGGGCTTCACAGAATATTTCTAATAGAAGTAATAATGACTGGCCTCCGTGCCTTTTAAAAATAAAAATGCCATTGGCCTTGGTGCCCTTTGCTTTGGCCTTGGTGCCACGACAAATTTTTCATTATCGAAGGCAAAATGGCCGTGCCCTAAAAAATCTTAAATTTGAGGCCTGATACGATATACATGTACGTATGTGCTGACGACTGGTAGCACACGTGGATTGTACACGTGGATTTCGGATCCCGAGGATGGCACGCTCGGTAAATGTCTGCCACGTGCGATCAGTTTTACGGGAAAATTCACTACGAGCTTGCCATATTTTGTTTACACGCTGTGTGATCGTTATTTACGAGCTGATGGATAGGAAAATTCATTACTCGCAAAGTCCACTTTTTTAAGACCTTCGAGAACTCAATTTAATACTTTTTAATGCTTTTTAAGGCCTTAAATTTGGATAATTCAATTTAAGACTTTTTAATACTTTTTAAAGACCCGCGGACACCCTGTTATAACTTTGGGATACGACAGAATGTGACTTTTCAAATGCAAAAATGTTAAAAATGACAAAATCGACTTTTCAGTGAAAAATAGTTCCCGCTTGAAACTCAGAAAACCAAAGTGCGCCTTTATGCTCATTTCGTGCTGCCAGGCCATACTTTGGACACTACAAACACCCGAGTGCCACACTTTACTAGTTCCACAATAGTCCTTATGCACAGTGGCCATCTACACATAATGTCCATTCAGTGTCTTCAGAATCACTGGCTGCTGCAGAACTATCACCCCTCCAAAGGGAGGCTAAGCAAACTTTGGCCACTAGAAGCCCAAAAGCTTACAGGGTAGAAGCTCTTTGTCAACACTCTCCGTACAGCTGGGGTAAGGGTAGAACAGGTGGCCCTTCTCCAGCGGACTAGGAATCATCCTGAAGGTGCCCTCCCACGTGCAGTGGAGAAGCTGCAACGCCCCCTCCACTCTCTTCCAGTGTGGCAGGTGGAAGAAGGTGTAAGCAATGGCCTCGCTATCTCCCCGCTTCAGGATGTGTTCCGGGGGAAGGATGAAGCTCTTGATCTCAAGGAGGTACTGCAGAAGACGGAGTATGTACATTTGTAAACGTGCATCATTTCTATTCTTTTTTCTTTTCTTTTTAAACGAGCCAAGGCTTTTAGAAAAGCAATTTAAATCAATCTAATTGATTAACTCATGACAAAAATCAGGGATGAGATTGTCAATGAAGAAAAACGTCTGAAAATTGATGAAATGTCTGAAAAATACATATCTTCCTATTATGTCTTTCTCTGAGATTAAAATAGTCTGAATTCAGATAAAAGTCTGAAAAATCTCATGCCTGAAAATTGATCCAGGGATGTAGAGGAAAATATGCTTCTTTCTCAATACACCACACTATTAAGTTGGGTATCTGCCTGAAAATCTCAGACACCTTTCGATGGATAAGTAGAAAAAACTAAAAAAAAAAAACAACAAAGAAACATATCTTTCAATTTCCATTAACCCTAACGTCACCGAATACTACAAAATACTACTTGAGTAAACTGTAGTATGCAGTACTATTACTACACTGGCCTATGAGAATTGAGAAGTATTTTGTAGTACAGTGTACTGTACCCCAAGTGAATGCCTAGGACTGTTAGGGTTAATGTACATCTGTTAGCCATTTTTATAAGAATGCCTGTGCAAAACAGCCAACTTCTTCCAGACCATTCATACATGTATGCACACCTGTTAAAAATCCCACCAATGAATGAGTTGTAACAACGCATTTGGTCTTTCCACCAAAACTTGTTCACAAATTGTACAGTGGAACGACATTATAACAAACATCATGGGATCCACAACAATTTTCCCAACAGTGGTCATTTGTTTTAGCAAAGAATTGTATGTATTGAATATAACAATTTGGGAGCAATAGAAGATGTTTGTTATAGCTAAATGTTTGGTATAGCGGTGTTCGTTATAGCGAAGTTCTACAGTACTTCATTCTTCACAATAAAAAATTGTAATTAAACAACAATTTTTGAAGGACCACAATTTGACAAACAGAAAAACATGTTTGTCGGAAAGAAGAACCATTTTCATCACAAAGAGTAGAGGAATGCGTCCCAAAACAAATTTGGGAAAAAAGGTAGATAATCTGATAAAATAAGAGTTTCAACCGAGTTAAACTTGCCTACCTTTGGTACGTGAGGGTTGAACTCCACCGCTCTGTGGATCGCTTCAACTGCATTCATTTCGGCTGTGGTCAGACCTCGCTTGGAAGCAACCTCAGGCGAAAATCTTCACAAAAGTGATCAAATAATTTTTCAATCTGACTGCCTTAACCTCTGAATATGGACGACAGCCATAGCCGTGGTGTGAAAAAAGACCACCAGGCTGGTTGTCATCTATACATTCCTGTGTGTACTCAATCCATTCATGTTTCAACTATATTGTTCTTGAATGGGAGTGTAATGAATAGATGGAGCTTTTTCAAACAAAGCTTTCATTCACACAAAAGGGGGCTCCAAGTGTGATGAATAGGACCACTCTATTCAATGTGGTGCCTACTGTTTGCATTTATGCTTGATTGCACAGCCCGTTCTTGGCATACTCTACTCCCCCCCCCCCCCCCCCCCCCCACTATCAACAACAGCCGAACACGAGGGGTTAAAGATGTTTCAAATATAACAATTAAAAATAACATGTATTTTTAAAGGTGTTATAAATATGATTTCTATTGAATAGAAAATCCTGCATGAAAATCCTCCAAGCATGATTTCCCTTTTAGTTAATTTCCTGATGCCATTGTTTGAAATTTTTGAAATAAAACAATGCCAACTAACTTTATTAATAAGCATTTTCGGTATTTCGGAATTTTGGAACCTGCCACACAACAGAGATGGGAAAGGATGTACATCTGACCTTTACTGATATGAATATAACTAGCTATGCACTCACTTGTCGCATACTGCCCTGGCCTTGAGCAAGGCGGCCGTGTAGCAAATGGTGGCCGACTTGGGCAGGCTAATGTCGTCGTACTTGGCCAGTAAAGCCTGGACATCTGCGTAGTACTGCATCTCCAACAGAGCCTCGATTAGATTCTCATGAATCTGGAACATGCTCACCACCGGAAACTCCTTTATAAGCTGCCATTGGAAAAAGAAACAATGAAGAAATAACTATTTGAAAATCTTTCCAGACTTAGAACAGAAGACTTTGAACAGTGACACTGTTCATCCAGGTTCAAGTCAGACAGAAGACCATAAGCAGAACAATTTGAACAAATGGTGAATATGTTCAGTTGCACAACAAAGTGAAGGATAGGATAAACACATGGCAGTGTCCGACTTGCAGCTTGATCCCTTGAAGCTGTATTGTTGGGACAAAGTTTATTTGTGTCAGCTAACAGCAAAACAAATATATATTTCAGAAGATTTTTTCCAGTTCCCCTTCCCTTTTAGCTGTGAACTTCATGGTTTTTCAAAAACACCTTGCTAGGTTGTGCAATATGGCGGCAGTGGCGTAACGAGGGGGTGGGGGGGGGGGGGGGCACGGAAATATACAAGGTGCAGCTTATGTACTGTCGGTGCCCTCTTGAAAAAATGTGTGCACCCCCATGTGCCACCCCCCCCCCCCCCGAAATTTTACCCAGTTACGCCACTGTTTGAGCATTAAAACGAAAAGGGATACACAATAAGGCACTCAGTGGCATGACCAAAGAAATAATGCAAGCATGAGATTAATGTAACAAAGCCATCACTCAAGACTTTTAGGTACAACTGTATCATGTCCCTTAAACAGACTGACAACAACACAAAGTGAGTAGCCATTTTGTGATGCTACCGATTCCACTGCTTATGAATTTAAGCTTTTTAGAATCATTTCCAAAAAAATACATGGAGTCAAAGAGAAATTGAAAACAAATTGTGAAATTTGAAAAGAGCTGTGAGTACACGTTAATACTGACATCACGCATTATCTTGACTGCCTCTTTCGTACGGCCAAGCTTTCGCAAACACATTGCAAGGCGACGCTTGTTGTACACGAGGATGTTCAAATCCCTCCCTAGGGGATAAAAAAAAGAGAAATGTTTATTTTTGTTAATGCTTTCTGTATTATATGCTTCATACGCAGATGGCAGAGATAGCACAATTGGTCGTACTTTCCCAATACGTACGAGGACAATGCTTTGTGTTTCCTATTGTTCCTTTAATATAACCCAACCCCATAGACTAAGCACGTACTTCTACGTGCGAGGACCGATTTCAACAAAAGACTTGACGTGCGAGGACTGAAAGGTTTCTTTGTATTTTCTTTCTTTCTCTTGTCCTCAGAGATATTTACAGAACCTGTACATGTACATGTATACATACTTTGTGTTATGATTACCACCCAGACCTAAAATGAAACAAGGGAAAGAATTCTGTATCAGTGGGATTTAAATGAAATGGAAATTTGCCCTCAGCTACATGGGAAAGTGATGAAAAAAATTCACACGTGGGGGCCCTCGTGGCCTAAGACCCCACCCCCACCCTCCCGCCTCCCACCCCCCCCCCACCCCCTCCCCCAGGTTGTGCCACTGACCGTGACTTCCTTTATACTGTTGTTAATTTGTTTTTACATTTGCAAGAAGGATTTTAAGCTTCTGTTTCCAAAGGTGAGAGAACTGCTTAAAACATGCATTTTGTAACCTGTTTTCTGAAAAAAATGAAACAAACACAATCCTGTACGTGGTCAGAATCCCCCTCAAACTGTAGCTCTTGGAAAAGTAGTTTTTTTTCTGGAAGGGTGAAAAAATGCACATTATTTTTGCTCCAATTAATGGAATTCCCTGACTGAGGAAACTCACTGTGTATTTTCTCATGCGTGGGGCTGTGGTGCTGCAGTGCTTGGCTTCGTTTGAAATTACTGTCGGCCGATTTCAGAGCTTGACGAAACAGTCGCTCAGCCTCGGCAATTGTTGTGGATTCCTCTTCGGCCAAGAGGATTAAGGCAGCTGCACAACTGAAAACAGGAATGCACACACGGACATTTAATGTCTGGATGAAATTTTTGGGGGATGCTTTAAGGATGAGGTAAATTAGCATTTTTTGCCCTGCACGACTTAGTGTAGACAAATCCCAAATTGACGGAAATAGCATTGATCTGCGCACTTCAGGGTTTGAAATCGAGGATCCCAGTGCTAAGAAAACAACTTACTGTGAGCAAGTTCGGTTGGGCGACTAGAGTGACTAGACTTAACCATAGTCAATCTAGATGTCACTCAAACGCTGTGTGGTTTGACCAGCTAGTCTAACTGGATCAACCTAGCCCTGGACCACGGTTTCTCTAGTCAAATTCACGAGTTACGGGACGGTTTCAAGATGGAGGATAGGTAAACTAGGCAAGTTCGGCAAACCTTTACGATAAATTGTTGGTTTTGGCCAATGATACCGTAACTATTTGCACTAAGATAATGAATTTATATTGCACTTAAGTTAAGACGAGAAAATAAAAATGACGCGCCAACATTTACTTTGTTAACTAGCAGACGACATTCTTTGCAGTTTGTTGTTGCTACACACTAACTAAATTTGACGTAGTCGATCGACTAGATGCGTTCAAATAAAAACAGACTACGCATGCGTGATTTAAATCGCAAATTGACAAAAAGGACTAGGTCAGCAGCACCAGAACTTGCTCTATGCTAAACGTGCGCTGCGCTGCCATTTATGGCGTGATTCATTCATACATGAATAAATTTGTTGAATAACACTTGACACTCTGCAGTATACAATTGAACTGCATTGTGCACCTTCCCCCGCCCGCGAATTTTGTTTTCCCAAACGACATCCAAATGGGGTTAACGCTATAAGACTTCGGACTTGACTTCCCTTTTCTCCGGAGCCACGAATTAGGGGAAAAAAATGAATTCGAACGTAATGAAATTCCAGACTTTATTTGCCTTTGAAAAAAATCCTCCAAAGCTGGAAATTAGACAAAATAAATAAAATTGGTAACGTCGAGATCTCGAACCCAGTGCCTTCTGCCTCATGGTCTAGCACCGTATCCACTAGGCCATCGGAATGCACGGAAGACCGAGAAATTATTGCATTATATACCCAGCCCTATAACGCATGCGTACGTATATTAAAAGTATTATAGAGGGCGCTCAACAATGAATCCATTCGGATGTAGTTTGGGAAAAAATAAATCCCCCCACCCCCATTGCTTTTATCAAATCTGAACAAAAGCCGACATTTTCAGGAATTAGTCTGGCTTTCGGGAAACATCACTGATGTTGAGATGGGATTCACAGGGCAGTATTCTGCAAAATGACATTACGTTTCTGCAAATAAGAAAGACTCATCTTTGTCTTTCTTCATACAGGACTATGGAAAAAGCTGTCCCTGATATGATAACGGCATATCAGAACCAATGAACGTTGTGGTATGGTCTCACATAATTACAATGTATAACTGGCATTGCATCTCACTGCATGAAGTGCAGTGTTAACAGTGTCTGGACTCGTATATTCGAATCCCGCCAGTGGATCACGATGCTTGTATTCTTGGGCATGGCACTTGACTTCAACTGCCCCTCTAAATAGGTACCTGAGAGGTGATTGCACTTGTAACTGCTGCATGAACAGGCGTAAGTACACAACTGCTACCGGCAGCTATTGACAAATTTCATTATTTCAATTAAAACTTATCATGGAGAGCCAACAAAAATCCACTCAGCATTCGACAACATAAAACCTGAGAAAGTTATTTATCTAGACGATCCCTTAGTGATTTGTCAAATATGCTGACACAAATTCTTTGCGAGAAACATTCTCAAAATCAGATATACTCAGTGTTCTCCACGGCCTTAAATTTTAGCAGGGCGGCAGACACAGTACGAGCGCGGAGCGCGAAGCCCTTACGGCGTGGGGTGCGGGACCCGCTCAAGGGCCCCCGGGAAATTTTGGATTCTAGATGCTCTGTGGTGCAATCTGAGGCATTTCCTGGCCACTTTCTGGCCACTTTCTTCTGACTCTTTGAATCAAATTTGCTCGTGTTTACAACTTGAAATGAAGGCAAGATTTTTAGGGGGTTAAGCCGGCCGGCCGGTGAGCTAAACATGCACGTGGGCACAGCGCGCGTGGATAAGGTATTTTCCGAGAGAAAAAGACGGCCTCAAGTGTTACGGAACAATGTAATTTAGGTAAACTGGTTCTCGACGCGACAAAGTGAAAATGATATTACCAGGGAGATTGGAACCAGTCCAGAATAATATTACCGGTACGTGTGAAGTTTTATGATGTGAATGCATAATATATGTTGCGTACGTTGCGTCCAGATCTGTTCGATTACTATAAACGCTACTGCAATACTGCTGAATGTTAATGCTGGCAAACTCTTCATGTTCGTTCCACAGAGTGCGGTAAACTTCTTCGTACTTAGATAAACTGTGAAGACGGTGGAGAATGGGGGAAAAAATGGAAAAAATAGCAGGGCGGTGAAAATTTTAGCAGGCCGGTAAAACTTTAGCGGGGCGGCATACAATTTTGGCAGGGCGGCCCGCCCTGCTAAAACCCCTCGTGGAGAACACTGTATACTTCTGGTGAGAAAAATATTTCATTTCTAAGCCAAAGACCAAAGCCATTGGCATCTAGTACTATCTGACGGACTTACTCAGGGGATTTCTCTAGGGCTTCGTGCGCTGCTTTTATTCGGTTCTGTGGATTTCGCTCTCGCCAAGCTCGGAGCATCACTGAAAAAGAAGTACATTAATAGGAGTTATTTCATTTCTCCCGAGCCCTCTGAGATCTTCATGCACTTAAAATATAAATAGACAATCACTCTTAGTATCCACGGAGAAAGTTGAGTAACAACATAAAAGCTGTTGAACTTTAACATTTTAATATCCACATTATCAGGCAGAACTCAAAACCACAACCTACATGTACAATATATGTACATTTACATGTACCGTGATTTTTCGGAATATAGGCCGCGCGGAGTATAAGCCGCAGCACGCAAAAATCTGCAAATTAAGATTTAAAGTTGGCGTATTAGCCGCACCGGCATATAAGCCGCACCGCGGCGCTGACGACATCCAACAACAAAAGTCATCGTGCTGCATGCTTAAGCGCTAGTATGTAAATGGTTCCACTACACATGCAATCCTAAAGCGTAAGCAGCGCGCGAACAAGTGTCACTATAGGCTCCGTGCACAACTACCCCCTCAGCGGAAAGAAAATGCGAGTTGGGGGGTCAATATCGACTTCAATTTAAAGTGTCTGGTTCCCACTATGATATTCTTATATCAAAGCAATCCCACTGGTATACGAGTATCAAATGAACGAGGAGCGCGGTGCGTAAAACCAGCGAGGTACTGCCCATGGAAGTGCGGTTGCTATGTAAACAGCGCTCTCATTTGACGCGCACGGAGCCCATTAATAAACTTTCATAAGTCCTCCTGCACTGGAGCACCGCCTGCACGCGTGGCCCGGGCTGAGGCACGGCTTCTGTGACTGATTTTATTCTTCAAATGTTGTCGTATAATAAGCCGCCCGGAGTATAAGCCGCAGGGACATTTTTCAGCGTGAGAATAAGCCGCGGCCTATATTCCAAAAATTACGGTACATGTACATGAAGTTTACATTGTTCATGTACACACTGTACTAGTGTACAGGTTCTGTAATACTTCCAAGGACAAGAGGAGAAAGGAAATACAAAGAAACCTTTCAGTCCTCGCACGTCAAGTCATTTGTTGAAATCGGTCCTCGCACGTAGAAGTACGTGCTTAGTCTATGGGGTTGGGTTATATTAAAGGAACAATAGGAAACACAAAGCATTGTCCTCGCACGTATTGGGAAAGTACGACTGTGTGTACTTGGGGTGTGTACAATCAAAGATTGTAGAATGGAAATATCGGACACTGTGTATCTTTTTCTACAGTGCCCGATGAAACACTATGACATCATTTTTTTCGACTATGGGGAAGGGCACCCCTAGCGTTTGGTAAGTAAACGCGTGCTTGCGGCTACAGTGAATCCATACGAGAAGTACAGCACTCAGGTGTAAAATGCGAGCGGGATTTTCATTGATGAAGACAAAACTTCACAAAGATGACAAAATGAAGAAATAAAGAGATAAAACAAAGAAATAAATGAATGGATAAAATATATCATGGAGGTACCTCCATTATAATACATCTAGTTTACTAGTCACGTGTTTTAGTCACGTGTTTTAGTCACGTGTTTTAGTCACGTGTTTTAGTCACGTGTTTTAGTCACGTGTTTTAGTCACGTGTTTTAGTCACGTGTTTTAGTCACGTGTTTTAGTCACGTGTTTTAGTCACGTGTTTTAGTCATATTTATAAATCAGGGAATACATTTGTACAGTACAATCTCATTTAGTTATTGAGGCGATGAGACGGGCCAATACATGTATGTACAGAAGTCAATCAAGGACTGAAGTTTGAAATGTTGAGATACACACGTACCTTCCAATACATGTGTATCAAATTTTATTAATTCCTTAGAAATGTGAAAGGGAATGTGAATGGGAATTCTTTTCACAAAATTTCCCATTCCTATTCAGTGTTAAATTTTGCAATGTGTGACTTCATGCACAGATGTTACATGATTTATGCCGGGACACCCTCGTTCTCATAAATACTGTACTCCTGAAATCGGCAGTTTTGATTAAGTGTATTGGGAAAGCCATCAGGGACATCAGTAAGTACACACCATGTACATGTGCATGTACAACACGGCCTTTGGAAATTCCTGTACATGTATATATTCCTGTAGTGCTGCATACATGTACATTCTACATGTATCTCTAACAGGGGACGTCACATGTAGAGAAACAAAAACAGTGCACAATAAAAATTATAATTTAGCTGGTTGGTAGTATCCGTTCGTTTTTGTCTGTTTTATCGTTGTGTAATCCATGTTATAATTTCACTGGTCAATTGGTGACTGTTGAGCTCAGATTAGTGGTTAAAGTTGTCATTTTCTTTTCTTTTCTTTTCTTCCCTTCCCTTCCCCCCCCCCCCCCCCCCCCCCCCCCCCCCGTCAAAAAAAAGAACAAGAAAAACTGCTGCGGGGCCCACCCAGCCAGGACACCCAACCAGCCCGCCAAAATTGGTAATTTTGAGGGCTTATGAAAGTTTATTTGTAATGAGGGCGCTGTCCACATAGCAACCGCACATCCATGGGCAGTACGTCGCTGGTATTGCGCACCGCGCTCCTCTTTCATTTGATACTCGTATACCAGTGGGATTGCTTTGTCTGTTTGCCGACTCTCGATAATTGCGTTTTCAATAAGAATATCATAGCAGGAACCAGACACTTAAATTGAAGTCAGGTAAGATGGCGTCGATATTGACCCCCAAACTCGCCTTTTTTTTCCGCTGATGAGGGGGTAGTTGTGCACAGAGCCCATAGTGTGACACTCGTTCGCGCGCTACTCACACTTTAGGATTGCATGTGTAGTGGAACCATTTACATACATGTACATGTTGTACTAGCGCTTCATTTAATTCAGCAAGCAGCATGATGACTTTTGTGGTTGGACGTCATCAGCGCACCGGTGCGGTTTATACACCGGTGCGGCTAATACGCCAACTTTAAATCTGAATTTGCAGATGTTTGCGTTATTAATAATATTGTCAAACAAACCATAAGGCAAGCCGACCAGTTAATTCGAATACATTTTCAGAGTGAACAAGGAAAACAGGATTTGAACCTGCGACCTCCGGGATACCGTACCAGTATTTTTCTTTGTTTTTGTGCAGGTCAGTGTTACAGCAATTGCTGTAAAATCCTTTCTGAAAATTACAGCAAAAGTAAATACTGTAGTCTACATGTACCTTGTATGGTAGATTCATGTGAGTCATTCCATAAATTTGGGGTCCAAAAGTGTGACATTATTTTGGTGTCCCTGTATGACCTGCCCCCGGGGGGACTCAGTACAAATGGCCACATGGGGACGTGCCGCAAACATGGGTCGCATTTTCGACAGTCCGGTATATCAATGACCCCCCCCCCCCCCCCCCCCCCCCCGTTTGGTGGTATACTTATTGGTTGTAATTCTATCCTCTGTATTGACATGGGCTTTTATCACATATTGGTATATCAATGGGTTGTCAATTTTCCAGATTGAGTGGTTACAGTAATAACGTTAAAGATCGCCCGAGAGAGATCATTATTCCCGACAGCAAAATATTAAAACGCGGGCGTGTGATTGGAAACATCTGCGTTGTGTGCATTTATGCTCATACCGCGTATGTACCAGTTAGCTCGATCGTACATCGTATTTGTATTCGCGTGTCGAGTGTGCACAATAACCTTCCGACCTCTGACCACAAACTACCGATTTGTACTTATAGGGGTGGCTGTATTTTGCTGTAAGGACGAGTTGTATGGTACATGTATTTGGATGGGTCAATATCTAGGGTTGCTATATCAATGGGAGGTATCTGAATCTAGTTTCATGGGAACCTATTATATATTGGTTTATGCATGGGTAGTAAAAGCAAGTTCAAAGTGGTATAGCCATCGGTCTTACCTCAAAATCATGAGAGGCACCTCCCTACCCTAAAAAAAGAGTACCCCCCCCCCAGGGATGACCTGTGTAATTTTCTATCAAATATCATTAAAATTTACCTCACTATTTTTTACTCATTTGGCAGGTATTTGCTTTACACAATCACTCTTGGAGATACATTGTAGAGGGCATTAAAAAGAATGTATCCGGAATTGCAAAATCTTATGTATCACTATGTACATGTAACAGGGACACCAAAAAGTCACTTTTAGACCCCAATGTGGAATGACATGTCTGTCACACAGAAAGATTGCTTTTGATAAAGTGGGATCATATGGCAGCATACATGTACATGTTCCTATACTTGCTGGAATTGCCATCCCTGGTGATGCAAGCAAACTGCCTTTTTATGTAGATCCATTATTACAATGTATATGATGCTCAGGTTGCAGAGAGAGAGGATGGTTCAGTTGCAAGACTTTACTAATGGTTTCTATATGGAACCCATTAACATCCAATGATGAGTGATACTGGCTGTCTGGTTGCTTTAGTCTACCAGCCAATTCGGTCGATTCACTTCACAACTCAGTGCGCAGCCAGCGGAAAGCCGGGAAAGGCCAGTTTCCCACTTTCGGGGTCTACATCACATCTATCGCATTGTATTAGATGGTGGACAGTGCAGCAGTATGGATTTCGCACAAATGCGAGTGGATGAGTTAAAGAGGAAAGAAAACCAAGTTGCATTTTTCCGCTCTATTGGCTTTTCTGATAGCTTGTATATTCTTCTGACCGAATACAAATTGGTAAAGAACGATTACAATTTATTTCATTAAACAAAAGAGACTAAAATTGCCCCTTGGAGTGAGCGTTTGGTCTTAATTCCTGCAAAGGTCATTAAGGATGCAAATGTATGCATATGACCTTATGACACGTGTGCGCTTACTTGGCCTCAGTGGACCAGCAGCGCGGCCACCACGTCTGCAGCGTGTTGGCACTATATCATCCACGTGTGTGTTATGACATTTTCGTCGTCAGCTGGTCGTACTTTCTTGGCAATTTTTGCCGAATTCACGGCCTTCCTAGCTTACTTTTGGAGTTATTCAGAGCTCGAATGTATTACAGTTGATAAGTATTATGCAGCTGAAAATCTTCAGAATCTACGCTATACTCCTCCCACGAGCCATCAGATTCTGCCATTATTCCAGAGCGAAAATTTTGTCCACGGCGACCCGGTGTCATAAAAGTACGTGTACGTCTGCACGTATCGCGACGTCACTGTGATGTTTTCATTTCATTGAAAATTAATTAAACTGTTGCAAACTGCTGACTGACTGAACCTGAAATATACGAATCAAAAAATTAGCTGGCCTGACGTTTCAAACTTAAGCAAGTTCTTTCTCAAAGGCAAATGCCTTTGAGAAAGAACTTGCTGAAGTTGGAAACGTCAGGCCAGCAAATTTTTCGATTCATTTCATTGAGACAGATACAATGCAGTTACCAGACTATGTTCGTGGCGCACACACAAATCCATCCACATTTCCGCGTTTTTGCATCCCTGTGGAGACGTGACATTGTTCTCCCCTTTGTCCCTGTACTTAAGCAAAGCCCCATAGACTATTCACTGGTAAACGTATCTTGACCTCGAATAGCACATAATGGTCAGGTTACCAGTTGTGTAGGGTTGAGCAGCGATACTCAAATCAAAGGCTAAGTGAATTCCCCCCATATCCAGCACCATTTGTCCACAGGGTACACATGGTACAGTATATCTCTCCATCCACACAAATTCCAAACCCAAATTTCAGTGTCAAAATATGGATGAATAAGACACGAGTAAGCTTCCTGCTCCACAACGACCCCATTAAAAAAATAATGAAAAACTCATCAGTGCAACGTTTATGTAATAATGCACCGCCAGGAACATTAAAAATAGGACAAAACCAACACATAGTACACACGTACACGCATAGAAACACAGTGGGCACTCGCATAGTGACGTCATCTATCTCTACGCAGCTACGTCACACAATTGGATTGTAAACACGCGGTTGACCCTGAGCTTTTCTGATTCTGAGCGAAAGAGACTCCAAGTAAAACTTCTCTAAAATTGCCAAATCCATGCATAAACTCTTCAAACCTACTTTGTTACATAGGTTTGGGGAGGCGCATAAGCTCTCAGAAAAGCCACTAAAGTGGAAAAATGCAAATTGGTTTTCTTTTCTCTTTAAAGCAATTTTTGACTAATCGGGGAATGCCTTGTGCAGGAAAGAAGAGAGAGGAGTTGATAGATTTAGCGGAGAAGGGGTGCAAGAAGTACGGTCGACGCATTGGCGATACCCACTTCCGGTTTTGCGATATCGACATTTTGGGATGGCATGGGTGGGATGGCATGGGTGGGATGGCATGGGTGGGATGGCATGGCATGGGAATTTGATTAATTAATCTGGTGTCAGGTACCTTCATCAGCCGGTCTCTTGGAGTCAGAGTCGCACGTAAACAGCGTCTGATGATCCTGTGCTGACTGATTCATATCATAGTATGTCAAGGGATCCTTCCCCGTCACCCACGTGTAGCGATTATACTCCGAGCCCCGAAATAAATTCAGTGGATTTCGCCAAGTCTTGCATTCTTGGGAAAAATGAGTATGAAACAAGTCTCGCAGTGAATGTTGTTTAACAGAAAAATAAAGAAAAGAATTTGTTCTATCAAAGGCAATATCAAGGTTTTTTTTCTCCATAACCATGGATGTTAATTCAATTAAATGCCAACATTCTCGGTCATGCTGTTTGAACTGCATCATTTAGATGTATGAGGGTGAGGTTTTACACCTCACACAGTACACGTACATGTGTTCATGATAGGGGGGGTGGGGAAGAATCCTTGTGAACTTTGCTTTTACCTGGAGGAGACTGCTGATTGCTATTACCACTCCCGCTGGTGTCTGACCCCCCCAGCCATGGTGACAGGTGGTTCAAGGAGACCTGCTCGATGAATGACGTGCCATACTTGCGGAAGTACCACCACTCAAAGATCTGTGCAACAGAAAATAATATTTGGGTAAATTGAGCAGATCTGGGATGACCCAAATTTGGGTGGGGAGGCGAGTTGGTTTCACTCAGTGGAAGTTACCCCACCTGGGTCTGCAGTAGGGATGTGCATTTACAGGTAGTACAGGAATTGGGTACCCGACTGAAAAAAAACATGGTTACCCGGGTACCAGAGTACCTGTTAAAGAAAGCAAATTCCAAAAATCAACTCTAGGAAATTGCTGTTCATATTATTCGTAAAGGTCTGCACGTAAATACTACCACATCGGTGCATCAATGCAGTCAGATGCAAGTGTGTACAGTGAGCTCTATACATGTAGCTTTACGGTGTAGACTGCATTTTTCGCAAGCGTCATAAACATTAATCTGTTTTTTTGTTGCCACTTTTAGCCTTTTATTGGGTGATTTTGTTTTTAAAAAAATTAAAAAAAGTGGTGACTAGTGAAATTTGAGTTATGATTTTTTTTACTAGACCCAAGTTATTGCACCGAGTATCTTGACTTGACTCTTGAAAGCAGACTGTGACTCAAATCAACTGTCCGAACTTGACTCAAGCAAACTTTGTGGCTTAAAGGTAGTGTACACGATTGGTAATTCTCCAATTTTTTTTTTTACTGAATTATTACGAAATACCGTAATAGACTGTAAGTTAATAGTAGTCTCAATCATCCTGTGAAATGATGGCACCAGGTGTGCTGTCGTCAAGAAAAGTGGAAATTTATATCGTCTTCCAACGATTTTCAGCTGGAAATCGTTGAAAAACTGCCCTGTAGCCTTTAGTCAAGGCGCGCGTGGCTACCGGGACAAGTGGCGCGCTGGACATGCTGGCATTCAGGGCGCGTCACGTGTCCAGCTGGTAGCCACGCGCGCCTTGACTAAACGCTATCAATTGCCCGACATTTGAAAACGAGCTCCTTTTACTCTCGGTTTTTTCGCCATCCAACAATGCAAAACTTTGAACAGGTCAGTGGAACGATATTTCCTATAACATACCAACCCCCAAATCCGCCCATTTTTGAAAATTGCAACAGTGACCAATCATGTACACGGCCTTTAACTCACTATCTCAATGTGACTCAAGCAGACTTCTTTGCTGAACTCAACTTCCTCATCTTGATTCAAGCAATCCGGTGGTCTTGTGATTGTTTGCATACACCATATGATGTTATAAATGATTGAAGTCCCTTTTTTGTAAATCTGGCAAACTGCATATATGTTTTACACACGTACACGTACATGTAGTTTCTAAAATCCCCACCATTTTTGGAATGGCCATTTTTAGCTATGAGGCAGAGGTTTCTTGATGAGGTTTCTAAGCCTCAACTCCTCCCCAAAAGGTCAGCAAAGGGGGAAAAATGAAGCAGCACATATGAATAAAAAACGCTGCATTCTTATTTTTACAATTGATCTTGTGAAGTACATGTACCTGCGAGTCTAGTAAATTTGAGCACTATACCGCAAATTTCAATGTCAACATCTCAGGATCGTGTACCAATCATTTACTAGTATTTCTATCAACATAGTTTTTCTTTACCCAATGGCAAACTTATTGATCGACCGATCAGACATTTGGGACAATTATTTCATTATCATTTTGTTCATCAATTTGCAATGGTTTCAACATTATGTAAATTTCAGTCTTTTTCCTTCACCAAAACTATTTTATTGCAGTTAACAAGCTCAGCCTAGTCAGGAGAGAAAATAGTCCCTTTACAATGTGCCCGGAAGTCCTGTTTTCTGTTCACCATGCATAGAACATGAATTGTTTTCATTTCTTTATGTACACACACATTTTGGCATATATATTTAGGATCAAATTCTGACCGATTTGCAAAGGGGTAATCTAAATTTTTGCCCGACACCGACCACTTACCAGGATGAGTCCTGAAATGAGTGAAGACGTTCCCGTCAGAGCCACATAGAACTTGGGTGTGAGGGTGTTCAGGAACATTGCCACTGCAGGTGAAAGAAATGGCAATTAAAACAGCTATCAACATCAGCTCTCATGATAACTTTGTTGGTCCAAAACCCTAACTCTGCTCCAGATACAATTGTATGTATTTTTCCCAGTATCCACCAATATCACTGGCGGTGGAAGGGAAGGGAAGAGGGGGGGGGAGCGCCATTGGCACCCCCCCCCACCCCCTCCCCCCCCCCCCCCCCACTTTTTCCACTTTGGGCAATTGGCCCCCCA
This sequence comes from Hippasteria phrygiana, assembly GCA_037893225.1. NCBI lineage: Eukaryota > Metazoa > Echinodermata > Asteroidea > Valvatida > Goniasteridae > Hippasteria > Hippasteria phrygiana. The sequence goes on from JAZGUH010000689.1 coordinate 65,431, forward strand.
CTTTTGACAGTTCCGCATAAAGAAAAACATAGCACCGGCGCTGCTTTGGCCCCCCCCCCCCCCACTTTCAAAAGTGTTCCGCCGCCCTTGACCAATATCCACCAACATCCAACAGCTACAAGTACATGTACAGTAGGAAGCCTGCTGAATCCAACAAAATCCAACAGATATTACATGTACATGTATAACCCCCGGTATTAAAGCAAAAAACCCCGGTATTAAAGCAAAAAAAAGAAGATGGTCTGTTAGCTGCTTAGATCAACAAAATCAAACAGAAACCTTTTGTTGGCGTTAGTGATAAAGACCCCAAGTGAACAATATATCTGAAAGGTTTTGGGAAAATAGGCATGAATTCATCTCAATTTTAGAACTGATATGATTTTATTTAGAAAGAAAGAAGTTAATGAACAATTGCATAACAGCAATTTTTATTCAACATGGTTGAAAATTTATTGAGTAGTATCCACTTTCAATAAATATCACTGCACCAGCAGAACCTTTCTTGCCCTCTCTGACATTTTCCTGACAGAAAGCCCAAACATTCACAGATCCAGACTGATCCCGCCCTGACACGGGGAATTGCAGATCATTATCCGAACACCCGCTTTTCCAATTATGTTTCCATGGAAACCTCCTGAGGAAGAAGTCTTGAGGGAATGGTCTAGTAATGGACACACAATCTCCCACAGGTAATCAACAGGCAAACATGTACAACATGTACATGTATGTTAATATTTTATTGCATAATTTAGACTCTTAACAGGGTTGGCCTCAGGACAATCAGTGGTAATCTGCACCATTACTAAATTTTTCAGGTTTTTTTCCAATTGACGTGCATATATATGTAGCTATAATGTTTATTTTGAATTATGTTATACAAGTACATTTTGAATAGGGAAATGATAAGGTACATTGTACATGTAAGAAACTGATGAAACATGTTCCCTGTATTGTACAAAACAATGTTATAAAGAGCAAATTTTTAAGGGCTCAGTTTCATTACAGATGGGGGGTATTGTTGTTTTCTGAGTTACACCCCAACAATTTTTTTCTCAAAGAAAATCAATGTTATTCACTTTTAAATGCGACATCGAACAAACAAACAAACCTAATGAACCAATTAAGTAAAGCACAGTGTACAATGTACATTGTACATTTGTACTACATGTAGTACGTACATGTACATGTAGAGTGTACAAAAATGTATGCACACATGCACGTACGTGTACACTACATACTATGTATATAAATGTTTATAAGTTTGCCATAAACAATTTGCAGTGTGGACTGTCAGCCCAATACAATGTACATGTACTTCTTTAACCCTAACGTCCTAGGCATTTACTTGGGGTACAGTACACTGTACTACAAAATACTACTCAATTCTCATAGGCCAGTGTAGTAAGGGGCCGTCCATAAAGTACATGTACATTGTACGTACGCATGATATACCGACTTTTTGGACCCCCCTCCCCCTGTAGCATGGCATACGCAGTGGCTCCAACCACCCCCCTCCCCCCTGTACGCATTATACGCATATCTCATTTTGACTTCTCAGATTACCCTATTCTAGCATAACTTCATAGTACACCTGCCGTATGATTCGCATGTCACGTGCAAAGACTGAAATAAATCACATGTTGAGAAAAAATATTGAAATTTTTTTTATTAACGGACTGGAAATGATTGAACAATGATATATTTTTAACCAAAACAGCAGTTAAAGATGAAATGGACCAAAAAAGGAAAAAATATCCTGATACACTAATTTTTGCATACATGTAGTTTGCTCTTGACGTTTCACGAGTGGTTTATTGAGATAGTGAATAACGCTTTTCACGAAAATATGTCTTTAAATAAGAGGCAGTTGATACAAGACATATATAATCTTTTTGGTTCTTTTGTTTACCTCCAGTACATTGTACACGGGCGATTTTGGACAGCACGCGGCTGAAATTGATACAAGTACATGTACACCTGTACGTTTCTGGTGTACACGGCCGGTTTATAAAGATGTCTTTTTGTTGCGGTCTAAAAATAGGCCGGAGTTGGCTGGGGTACTGGGTGGCACTGGGAAGATAAATTTACTTTTGGTTGGGGTGAAGGGTACTTTGTTATAACTGTTTTTTGATGCACAAAAGCTGGTCCTGGTAGTTATTTATATGAGATAGTACATGTACACATTGATTTCTTGACAATTCATTAAAAGCAAATTGTCGGTTTGCGTACGGTACGCATTGGCTTGGACCCCCCCCCCCCCTTTACCCCTGTATGCATGGTGTACGCAATGTCAACAACCCCCCCCCTACGTGCGTACGTACTTTATGAACGTCCCCTAAAAGTGCTGCATATACTACAATTTACTCAAGTACATGTAGTATTTTGTAAATTAGAACAGAGATATTTTCTCTTTTGCCCTGTCCCGACGTAATACATACATATGAAGCACTGTATACTCAGTGCTTTCCAAGAGCCCGTGTGAAAAAAATTCACAGGCTTACTCGGGCGGGATTCGAACCAACGACTTCCTGCTTACTAGTGCAGACATCTTAACCACTCGACCACTGAGCTTGCCGGGGTCGACAGGCCGATTCTAATCCAATGCAGCAGCGGGTACCGCGTAATCAGTCAGAAGATGGAATGTTTGCATCGGGGGATGATGTAAATAGTATTTTGTAGTATTCGGTGAGGTTAGGGTTAATTTGTACTTTGTTCAACGAAAAACAAAAACATTAAGATTACAAGTAAAAACAGATTGATGGTTGATGATGATTTCAATTATGTAACTGAATACATACAATTTTACTGTCGAACCATACATCTGGTTTTTATTCACACTTGACATTTGTACAACCCTCAGGCTGAAACAGCAACAGGCACTGTCACAATAAAAGCATGATGAATAACAACAGGCATGGATTACTGCACATGTCCACTAACCAAATGAAAGCCAATCTCAAATCAGTCAAATTTTCATACAAAAAACCTTCACACCACAGGTTTAATTTCTCCCACAAAAACTTATTTGATGGTTTCCATTCAAAGAAACTCATTATGAATACATGTACATGTACAATGTACTTTAGTTTAAATTTTTCACAATGGAATCAAAAGGTACATGTACAGTATTCAGGTGAAATTGACTTACAATGTACATACATACATTGTACGTGTATGTAAAGACCGATTCACATTCATAAACGTGAAGTCAAGTTGTTAGGATAAACAGAACGTCACGATGAAACAATTGATGTACAGTAGTGTAACTTCTACATGTTGCATTTTGAAAACATGGACATTATGCCTAAATAAAATATAATTCAAAATCAGAATCAAAATTTAATATTATACTCAAATCATGCAGAATTAAAATTTACAATGCGTCCGTGCTACATAATACAATCTGCAATACAGACATTCAAAATGGCAAGTACAATGTACATTAATTAACCCTAACCCCCTAGGGTGCATGCAAAATCATATGAAAATTGGAGGATTTGGGAAAGTTAGGGTTCTAAAGGATTGCAGGTTGTGGGGCTGTGGGATGTGTCCTTTTGATATGGATACATGTGTGATATATAACAAAAGACGCAGCAGTGCTTCTTGCTAGTGCTTTCACTCCTTCATAATTTATGCCCTGCTCTGGCCTTTGGACATTGGATTCTCCTGCTGAGAAACAGTCCTCTCAAGTTCCAGTTTAAAGGAGACAATGTACATGTATGTGTAGTCGTGTACACGTGGAGCTGATGAGTGCAGGATGTTGCAGAGAGAAATGTTCAGATTGTCAATCATGGGTGCAAATACATGTACATGTACATGTAGGACAAGGTTAATACCAGGTTGAGAAAATTACGTCACCTGGATGGAAAGGGTAAATAATGTAATTAAAGACGTGTTTCCATTGGACTTTTTTTCCCCACAACCTCGCGTAAAATTGCCACGACATGCCTTCGCGTAATTCTACCGTGTGTTTCCATTTGGACTTTTATAACCGCGACAGAACGTTTATTCACCTTGCGAGGCTGGCAGAATGTCACGCGTTGCGGGCACTGTGCACAATCACCTTTGACCTAAACAGGATAGACGTGGTGACCTAGCATAATTTTTCGCGCGCTAAATTGCATTGTATAGTCAGCTACATGTACAAATACCATCAAAGATCGTATAGCGCCGCGTAGCGGCTGCTATGCGGCGCTATAGGATCTTTAGCTACTATACATGTACACATACCGACACGCTCGCTATGACACAGATCAGTCAAGTGTAGATAATATGGCATAGTCTTTAAATGTACCACCGAGTTCCAAGGCCTCCTCGAAAAAAAGAAAAGCCGACCCAACTGGTGGTACATGTACGTGTAGTTCCACGAGAAAGAACTGGGGCCACGCAAAAACTGTTCGGCTGATCGCGATTTGAGGGTCTCGCGAACACCACAGGGTTTCAAAGGGATGGTGTATAGCTCCCGTATGTGGGCCTCCATATTGAGGCAGTTCTCGAAATTCTTCTCTGCCTTCCCCAACTTTTTTGCTCACATCTAACCCAATTAAACCTCTCACAAAATCGATAAAATCTGCCATGTTTCAAGCAGTGAACGGATGAAAACGTAGCTGTTGTATGCACTGTACGTGGCAGATCATCAGTCAGTTCGCTCCGCTGCAAACTAACGCAACTGCACAGGTACATTGTACGTGTACCTGTAATCACAGGTAAACATAAGGAGACAGGGAACCATACCACCATTTCCGCGCGCACGCTAGTGATAATCGCTGTGTAGTTGATGCGATACAGGAAGTTGCATTGTTTACACAGTGGTTTCCCCATGGTCGCTGTACTTCTACAAGTTGGGGCTGTTTCCATTGGACTTATTATCATCCCTGATGACTTTCCGCGGCCGCACGGATACGTAGAATGTACATGTACATGGATCTTCAGCGACCAATTTTGGCCTGCTCGTTTTACATCAAGGTCACGGTAAGTTGACAGGGACGTTAGTTTACTGCGTGTCTCCATTGGATTAATTTTGTTATTCTAAAGAAAAGTCGTGGTAGATTGACAATAAATAAGTCCAATGGAAACACTGCTTAAGACTACAAATATACACAAATGTACACTAATGTATGCTGTATTTACAAACAATCTACTCGGAATATCAAGACTACAACATATCAGAGATTCATTAAGGATGGTGTACACATATGTACAATATGCATGTATTGTAAATGAAAGTTTTGCCCCAACCCTATTTGAATCGGCCACGCAAGTTCGGTGGCTGAGTGGTAAAAATAGACGTCTGCATTAACCCTCCTGTTCTCAGGGCCAAATTCGACCCAGCTGCTGTACATATCAAAACCTATCAAATTTCAGATTGAAACACACACAAACTGTCAGAGTTGGTGTTTAGAGATTTTGATAGGCTGTGATAGTTATACATTGTAAGTATAGGAGGGTTTTAATAAGCAGGAGGTCAAGCAATTAACAAGATATTAACATGTATTTTAACAAGATATGAGCTTTAGAAGTGAGCGTCATGGATATTATACAAATGGACACATTTATTTTACAACATTCATGGCAACAACTTTCTGAAGTTGCAACCTCAAGTTTGGTATAATTCCTGTTTAATATTTAACATGGCAACACTATCTAAATTTGAATACATATTAGGAAAAACACCTTGCTATACGTGTATTACAAAAACACCTCCAAATGAGCATCATGGATGTTACATACATTTGTAGACATGTCATGGACGTTACACGTGAGGTGCATGCAAAATCATATTGGAGGATTCGAGACTGTTGGGGAGTGGGGACTGTTAGTTTTTATAAACTGCTGTTCATTGTACGTGTACAGTGTTTACATGTTATATTTTTCTCATTTATTGCAATAAAATCAATTTTCATTATCAAGTCACAGGGGGACATTGACATGGATTTGTACACACAAACATGTACATGTACCGGTATTTACATTTGATTTTTTTTTTTTTTTTATTTAAAATTAATTTAAAGTAACAAAGTAAATTGTAAGTTCAGGAAATTAATGAGAAAGGATGGTCCCAATTTTGCTGTGTACATACATGTTGGTTTCACTTAAACAACTAAAAGATTACTTTTGTTCTGTTCAAAACGTTTAAAACGTTTTCACAAGCCTCATTTCAGCGTAACATTGTTCAACAATGTACAATGTACAAGCACACAGATTTGTTCGACTAACTGACTCAGTACCACTACATGTACAACTCAATGGCTCACTACTGCACAATTTTAAACGGATAATCCGTGTCATTTAATCCTTCGTGTCATCTAAGTACATGTACACGTACATATATGTATGTAAACAGATTTTTATTTAATATGAAAAACGTAAGCCTAATAATTTTACAACTTAACCATGGCATTACATGTACATGTATGTGGTTTCTGAATGTATTTTAACATGCAAACCTACATATGTGTATACATATTGTTTTTGTAGTGTTCTGCAGTGTTATTTTAAACACTTATTTAGACACTTGCACTGTCCAGCAGTGAAAAATTTCACTGAACTTTCTCTCTTTACAAATGTACATGTACATGCCTGCATTGATGAAGAAAAAAGTGTGTCAAAGTTACAATGCACACAACAAATGTGCTTCCCCTACTATGGTTTGCGATTTGAAACCAGTTTCTGACTTTACAGAAAAAGGGTTCAAATCTAAAACCACAATATTAATTTTAAAACTAGACGGAATTTAAAAATGTTGAGCTTCCCTGCCTGCTTCACTTTTAGCAACTGCATGCTTTTTTTTTCTCCCAACATGCCATCTCAGAAAATATTGCCTACATGTAGCTTGATCTAAAAATATAAGTAACAAAATGGGGCATCCTCCTTCCATTTTTGAAAACATGATCCTAAGCATTTGTCTTTATTTACACCCTTACATGCAGTACATGTACATGTATATGGGTCATTCCATGAAGTTGAGACACATTGTGTGACATATTGGTAAAAATTTTTAATTGGTGTGAAATAAATTTGTTACACTACCTGGGATTCTATACAATTATTTCATCATACATGTAGGTTAGGTTCATTGTGACATAATATTTAGTTTAGGGTCCTCTCTCTTGAGTTTCACATGAACTCCCATAGACTTACTATGGATAAATCAACGATGTAACAAGGGACACGGTGTCCCGGTTACATCTTAGTTTATGTTGCTCATAATTCATAAATAATCATGTTAAAGCATCCAAATCTGTATGTGGTAGTTAGAAAATGTTATCCTTTTACACACCCATCAAATACAGTTGGCTAAAACATTTGATGTAATAATTGATTTGGCAAGCCTGCAAGGATGTAACATGGGACACCACTCCATCAAGGGTGGAAAACTAACACATGACACCAATTTAGGGGGTCTTTTTTATGTTTCTAAAAAGAGGTTCTCCAAGTCTTTGTTATCATGTTGCATGGACATTTCACATACTGCTTACAGATAAATTATGGAAGAAAGTTACCAAAATTGTTAGGATGTAACGTGGGACACCACCGTTACATCCAAGTCCATTTTGCCCCAATTTAGAAAAGGCAGTCCAATATATTGACTCTACAAGTTAATTTTATTAAAACGGTAATCACACAAAAGAAAAGAAATTTAATCCAGACTTCATTTGATGAAAAGTAAGAAAGCTAGACATGCAGGCAGGATGTAACAAAATTTAACAGAGTGGGACACCATCCATTACCTCCTTAACCCTAACCCTGCCAGACGCAGCACAGTGCATCTGTGGTGACAGCTTCACTTTGCTGCACTCTGCACACAAGTCAATGTGACAAAGTATGCAATCTGATGCGTCTGGCAGGGTTTCTAGCCAAAATACCCTGGAGGGTTAGGGGTTAACCACAGATTTGTTAGCCATATAACAGAAAAGATGTAAAAGATACTGAAAATATGATTTGTTGTTAAGTTACATGCAGTTTTTCCTAACTTTTCATGTAAAAGAAAAAAAATAGTTAATTTTTTTAACCTCTGAACCCTATTTGTACTTTGTAAGTTTTTATGTCACAAAATTACCCCATAATTTAGCCCGGGACACCATCACACTTGGTGACAAAACATAAATATATCACATATAATGCCCTCATGTTTTGTATCATTCAAAAGGCATCCCTTTACTCTTCAAGTTCATACCATAATCACCATTAAAGTCAGTTTAGTTTAAACAAGAAACAAAATTACATGATCAAAGAATGCCTAAATGTGTGTGTCTCAATTTCATGGAATAACCCATTTGCTAAAGAGCAACAAGCACAATGGGTTATAATCTTTTGCAAAAGTCCTTGTGTTGTAGCACAGAGAGAGAGTTGGAGAAACAGGGCAAATTTTGAATCTTTTCTTCAAGACTACATGTATTGTATTTAGCAGAGACAATAATTGGCACCGACAGTACATCAATCAAGCAAGGTTCATCAGCTGCTGCCTCTGTGCTACAATATTTTCCTTACCAAATACCCCTTGTAAGTTGTACAATACTTCACTGTACTTGCACACTTCACTAGCCAGATGTACATTGTACATGTACAAAATGTACATATGTAACTGCTTAATACTTGTTTTCATAAATCATATTTTCATACAGTAGGTTTTTGTTTAATATTCACTTTCCCTCGATGTATCATAAAAAGCAGTTTTTGTTGGCCTGCAGCAGCTTGAACTTGTGTTTGTATGCCAGTCTGGATAAAAATAAACCAAGCCCTGTAAAAATGACGGAAAATCGTGAGACGAAGTGGAACAAAAAGTAACCCAAAAAAATGAAGACTTCCTCCCTCAAGCACGTTCCCCATACATGTTCAGGTGCACCAGTCTAAGATTGAAATCCATGCATAGAGGGCTCATGTTATTTTGTTATCAAGTTATTCTGATGATACTTTGTAATGTCTCTAGAGATACAGGACAAATGGACAGACCATCTACTCTTGTACAGATACATTTTGTACATATGGACATACAGATTATAGGGAGCTACAGGATCCATGCCATTGCTGGATTAAGACCGACTTCAATAAGCCAGTTCGTTATTTCAACTGCGCATGTGCACAATGACATTTTATCCCGAATGACCCGCGTGACCTTATACGCGCGCGTGTGAACGCAAAAGGTTGTAACACAACGCGCACGTCCTAAATTCAATCAGAATGGGTGTTCGTGTAACATGGCGCGACATTACGTCAGCAATTTTATCCCGAATAACCTTTGACCTTTGAGATACCAAACTGGCTCATTGATTGTTGTGGAGCATTATGAGGCAGAAACGAATGTTGACAGATTGGACAGTATTTCACAAGCTGCATTTGTACAATTGTATCATGGCAGGTCGATTACAAAAGGGGAATGTCCGAACATTTTTATTACTATCCAATAAAAATTGGAAGAAAAAAAACGCATTGTATGGCCTACAATGTACACATGTATAATAATGCCGGTAATTTCCAGCATGTACAAAACTTCTGCACTGTTTTATTTATTTCTTATTTATCCTGGGTATAGCCTGATCAGTGCAAATTATGCACTGTTCTCCCTCAGGGCCCAGTTTGAATTGAGAGAAGATGCCGAAGGAAAGTTCAGTTTTAGTAACGGGAGGAAAACCCCAGAACAATTATTCATTGGGGAAAACCCACGTAATCAGGTAGGGACTGAAAACCCAATCCACATAGTGCACCTGGTGGGAATCGAACCAGGGTCACCAGAGGTGGAAGGCGAGGAAAGAACCACTACACCAACCTGACCGCCCTTTTTTTAAATTTACATGATAATAAGTTTCCATTCAGACAACCAACAAGTTCACGTTGTGCACTTACATACATCTCATCACTGCACTGGACCAAAGTTACATGTAGTGTATTGATTTTTACCTGAAACCATGTTGATGATGTATCTTTATTTTATTTTATTTGATTTATGTCTTATTTAATAAGAGCTTGTCCAGGCAATGGGTACCATCTTTGTGGAGGACACCCATGAACGTGATAGGATTCAGTCCGATTCACTGATAACATTATGGGAACACATTCATAGCAGAGATTGACCAAAAGCTTGTCATCGCTTTTTAGGCAGAATCTTACATCCACTGTCTAATTCTGTATCAAACACAGCAGTACTATCGAAACCTATTTATCTGCTCGATGGTACAATGTAAAGGATTGCTGGAAACTTACAGATTTCATTTTTCTAAAATTAACTACACTGTAGTGTTCAGGACTTATTTAGAGTGGTTTCGTTAAATCAATAACAAAAGATAAATTCGCTTCCCAATATTTATTGGGTTTATCATTTTGCAACTAAATATGTACACATAGGATTAAACATGTCTCTCCATCCTCTTCCTTGACATACAGGTACATGTATGTATACACGTGTATGTATCCATTGTACATATACAATGTAAGGTTACCCATTACCACCACTTCTCATTATGTTATTTCAACTCTAGCCCGGTCGGACTCCGATCATAATTTCATGCTTGTATTTTCAACAGAATTAACGACCATGCTCATTAAAGTTGGATTTTCAATTTACATGACCTTGTTAGAATTCAAGGCTGGTGCTGTTGGTTTCAACACACATGTCTACATGTATGTAGGGCAGAGTGCGCACCTGCTGCCATGCCAAGTGGAGAATATCAATTAACATTTGTTACAAAATAAAACCTCATTAATAACATGCTAACATCTGACTGGTATGAGTCACACATTTACAATGTACATGTACCACAGCTCCAGGGTATTAAGCCATGTGAGGGACCTCATGCAAATTGTAATTCAGATGGTTGGAACCAACCGATTCCAACCTCCCTCATATGTGTAAGGGGTAGGGCCTATGCATTGTGAACATTCAATGGCATACTCAAATTCTCTGCACTTTTTTTCAGGATTTTTCTTTTAAAGCTTTTTTATATATTTCAACCATCATCAAAAGTTGACAATCAAGCAATGCAGATTCTTATAAATGGCCTTTTATCATACATGAACACTATTGTACATGTAGTTTTGAATCTGATGTAATGTACATGTACATGTGTATATAGGGCTTTTCATTTTCGAATAATTTAGTATTCGATTATTCAAGTGGGTATGACCGAAAATTTGATACTCGCCAATCAAGTTTTTCACGTGTAAGCTGCAACTATATTGTACATTCCGAGCCGGTAAAAAGTTGCGCGCAAAGCACACCGGTATATGTAGACCACCCAATGGACTTTTTTTGCATGCACCGGTTGTGACAAGATTGACGGGTACGTATTTAACGTTCTCGTTACAAGAAAGCTGCATTTTTGCAGTAATTATTGTCAAGGGTTTTACAGACGGAAAAATTAAACCTCCGTTCTCCGTCGACAAAATGCAACATTTCAAAAGCCGCATTTTGACACTGCTAAGCGACGTAACTTCTCTATTAAAATAGCTTAAGAATCGTGCAAGTACATGTACGTGGATATATATTTTTCAAATATTCAAACCGGCAAAAAGGTATTCGAATATTCAGTTGACGATCGATTGTTCAAATTTTCGCTATGTTCGGAACAGCCCCAATGTGATAGCCTCCAGCACAACTCTTGTACATCTCTGCAAACAGTAATATGCAACTGGCAATTTTCTAATGACAATAAGCCTACACATGTATGTATACATGTACACTACATGTGCATCTTCGGATTCTGATGGGAAAAAAATAGGACGTTTAATAAGAGTCTAAAACAAAGATTTTGGAATGATAAACTGATTAAATTATGCATGGATCAGTCAATTGAATGATTCACCCTACGACCCCCTGGAATGATGCGTCAATTTCTATAGAAGTCAACCTTCTGTGTCCAATGACCTACATGTACCCCTGCATCCTTAAACTGAGGCATCATCACGTACTTTGATGCTATATGCAAAAACAAATTTTGACGCACTATTTCTAGATAGCGACGTACAAATGTACGTACATGTACATGTACCATGACGGACCTAAATACAAGCAACAAATGAAGAACAATTTTGATGGCTTACATGCACCAGCACTGCCATTCATCAAATCGGAAAAATCCCGAGATGACCAGAAAGTAAAATTCCCAAGATTTCCAAGACAATGGAAAATATTGGACATGTGTGTTCACGAAGCTCGAAACACCGATCAGCATTTGCTGCATGCACAATGCATACTTTTTTCGGCCAAAAATCCCTCGATCTTGGGGGAAAAAAAATCTCAAGACCGCACTGAGTGATTTTGACATCCTCTCATATGAAACACTGCCATTGATTAGATTGCCGTTGATTATTGACATTAGTTACAGAAACATCATGAAACATTTGAAACATGAATGTGACGACACATCACATACACATACATGTACATGTATGTAATTAGTTTAATCAATACACACATTTAAATCAAATTATTATTTTGTACAGTCATAACATTTTTTGCAGACAAGTGCGATCAGACTCCAGGACAGTAGTAGGACTATAGTACATTTACATGTATGTACACGTGTATGTACGTACATTTTTGGCGTGATATCCTGAAGAGGACTTTGCCGAGTATCGACGCAGAAGTAGAAGTAAAAGTATCAACTTCCAATGATGCTCGCCGTGGCAATGCGACGCACCTTGCTCTGTGAATGTGACCGACCAATATGGTACATGCATACATTGACGGACCCCTGCGTCATTATTTGACTGGACATTGCACAGACATACTAACACACCATACATGTACATGTACATGTAGGGTGCATCATGCAATTGATACGTGCATATTTCAGACAAGATTAGGGCACAAGACATTACATTGTACATGTACGTTATTCCTTGATACTGCCAACACTTGTATATTCCTCCACAATGTCACGAATGTGAGATATCATTATGATTATCTAACGCGATGGAGAAGAGCATCTTCATGGTACAAATGGAAACGATTAAAAAGAGGCTTTAGGATGATCTGAAACGTCATCTTACCATTCATAATGGCCAGGTGGCCTGGCAGACTGCAATTACCAGAACGCAGAATGATTCAAATGAGGGCAGAAGAAACCGGCAACCTTCACATATGGAAGCATCCAGATTCATGCAGCGTAGACTGGCAGTGATTGTACACACAGCGGTCGCGTTCTATTAGAAAACTACTCTCTCTCCCCTAGTGTCTACAGTGAAATGACCTCTGTCAAACACAGGGCCTGATTCTGCTGTCTGTCTGCATATTATTCACACTACAGGTAATGCAGCGGGGACATCAGACTGTATTCACAACACATGGAGTGTTCCACACGACCTGATTAATATGTAAATGTACACTAATTTCTGATACAAATTGGTACACAGATAAACAATTTAATCTCCCTAATTAATTGTCCTACTACTGTGTGCATGTAACTGTACATAAACAGTACAGTAGCCACATCACAACAGTTAAACATAATGTGTAGAACTAGGGTTCTAAGTAAAAGTCTTTTGTGCATGTACTGTGTATACACAGCAGCATGCAACATTTTATTATGGTCCCTTCCAGCAGCTGGCACCTGGGGTCAACACAATGGTACAGCCCAGATTTATGCACAATACAGTTAGCCAATTGAGTGGTCTTATTGGTATGTAAATAAGATGATTCCATTTTGTGGGGATGTGTACCCTAGTGAGGAGGGATCAAGTGTGTTATCATTTCCCACTTCCTGTTTTCCAGACTGGGTCTTTGGTACATGTGAGGGCAGTATACTGAAATTCCACTAGCAATGTACATGTACACAATGTATGCAGTACAGCACAATGTACCTGTATACATGTACCACAGTTATAGAACCCAGGGAAAAATACTTGCATATCTCCATCTTTTATTTTCTGTTCAGCCTTTTATTAACCTAAATTTGTTTATTTATTCAGTCTTTTTTTTTTACTTTTTTTATTTTTCAACAAAAAAAGATGGCCTAACGTTTCAAACAAGTTTGTAATGTTACGCCATCTAATTTTTTGGATTTGTATATTTCAGGTCAATCCAGTAAGCAGTCTACAGCACTTGAATTAATTTTCATTTATTTAAATTTGTATTTATTAATTATTATTTTTGTTGGGGGGGGGGGGGGGGGCTTAATGTGATGATTCTATTTTCTGTTCTGCTTTTTATTACCCTAAATTTATTTAATGTTTGTGCAATTTCATTTTTATTTATTTATTATTACTTTTTAACGGGAGAGGGAAAGGGTTAACCCCTTGAGCACGGTATTTTACGGGAGACGTCGGGGTGTTGCAGCGGTTCTGGCAGCCAAGCGAACCGCTACAATGTGTTTGTGCAGTCAAGCAGGACATACACAATAATCCAACAATGGATTGAAACTGCACAAACAGCGGCCAATGGCGTCATCCGGCCTGGTGGCACTGGTTTTTTTGCGGCATGCGGCGTCATCCGTATGCAAGGGGTTAATGTGATGATTTTCAGTTGAAAGTCACAGCTAAAGATACATGAAGTTTAAGTGTGAACATGAAGCCTGAAGAGAAAAGTCTATTTAAAAAAAAAAAAAAAAATGAGGCTGCCCTTTAATCCTCCTCTTCTTTCTAGTGGCTGCCAGGCTTGGCACACATACCCTACATTCCAAGATAGACTACTTTTTTTCAAGATAGCTCACACCAATCAATTCAAATCATAAAATGGATTGACCAGAAAAGATCTTCTCTTCCTTTGCAATTTTTATGGATTCATTTTGAGAAAAGACAAAAATACATACAGTCTCTAAAACGGAAGCAGGCAATGATGCAAACATGTTAATTTACGCGTCAGTATGATGTTAAAATAGAAATCTAATACATTTAGTACCCTCAATGAAAAAACGGTGTCAAACAAACCACAAGGGAAACTGACTGCCCTACAAACTGGTTATAGGGCAAGACAGCTCAACCGGTACAGCACCAATTACGATATTCCGGAGGTTGCAGGTTCAAATACCACTCAAGTACCAGTTTCTTTGTTCACTTTGAAAAATAAAATAAATAATTAAGAGTCCTACTTTTTGTAAATACTGGCTGAAGTTAAAATTTTCAGTTAATTTCTTGTATGGGGAATTCATGATACTGAGGTTACTTGGGCTGAACCCAATCAGTTTAATTTTCATATTTCACTAACGTTGACATTTAGATACCTTTTAAGTCAGTGTTAGAGTACACATACTCATACTCAAGTAAAACAAGTACCACTCAATTTTCAATACTCAAAAAGAAATTTGACTCGGACGTTACTCGGCTTTATGCACTCAGCTTTATTTACTCGGACTCGTACCCAGACTCGGCATTTTGTACTCGGTACTCAACACCTGTACTCGGGAATACAATCGATTATACTCACGCTGTACAATGTACCTTCGGACTCGAAAGTACACATACATTAAACAGTTCTTGGGTTGTTGGGTCAATTCTCAAAAGGAGACATTTCTGGCTCAATTACATGTGATGTACAACCTTTTGATTAGGTTCATCATGTGTAAAAAGTAAATAAAACACATGAAAATAAAGGGAAATAGCCGGTCTCTTGAATTGTTGGTGTTTAGACACTTGATGACGCAGGTACATACATGTAGTATGTACATGTACATTATATTATATAATGTTCACAACATAAATTAGCATTTTTGTTTCTCGCACATGTACTCGGCCCATACTTGACTGTACATGTGTAAATGCACTTGTACTCAGCCCGTACTCAAACCCTGAAAAAATTTGACTCAAATTTTTGGCCCAGGACTCGATCATCAATGTACATGTACTCGGACTCGGCCCACACTCGGCTCTAAATGTACTCGGAGAACTTGGTACATGTACTTGGATTGTACATGTACATGTATGTAGGACTTAACTCCAACACTGTCCTAAGTGCAGAACCTGGACTGATGGTGTTCAAGGTGAGATTGGCCAAAAATGAAAAATCCACGAAATCCACGAAAAACCTATGAAAAATCCATATTGTACAATATGATCATTTTTTGACAGTTAACGTGCGATCGCCCATGGTATTAATTATCAGCTGTTACTAATCA
The DNA here is from genome assembly GCA_037893225.1 of Hippasteria phrygiana. Taxonomy (NCBI): domain Eukaryota; kingdom Metazoa; phylum Echinodermata; class Asteroidea; order Valvatida; family Goniasteridae; genus Hippasteria; species Hippasteria phrygiana. The sequence continues at coordinate 81,477 of JAZGUH010000689.1, forward strand.
GCAATGCCGAAATAGAAACAAATGCTCATCTTTCTGGAGTGCCGTAAAGAAGCCAACTACTCAACGAGTGAAGCCTTGTCAACCCAGCCCCGATCCTGGCGGCCCCGATTCGCAATCTCGGTAGCCTCGATATTAAAAAATTAGCAGACCCAAGCTCAATCCCCGGCGTGCATGAGCTCAATCCTGGCGGGCCCAATCCCGGTGGCTCCGATCTCACGGTGCCGTGGTGAATCCATCATGTATTTTGTTTTTATTCCTCCATTCTTCCGTAAAGGAAAAAGTGACGTCATCACGATAATATCGAATATCACGATATTTGTTTGCCGATATTTCGGTTTCAAAATAATGGATAATCGAACAGTCTTACACTTGGAAGAAAGTCAGAAATGGGATATCCTGTCAGTGTCCCATCTACAGTAGCCACCTGTCTACACGTGTACAATGTACATGTCCATATACCTGTCCAATACACAGGCTGTTTCTGCTAATTTATAGAATATACACTGTAAATAAAATTTCAAATTTTCCAGAATGTACATGTAAGCATACAAATAGTATATGCACATGTACATGTGTAGTGCCTGTACATTGTACAAATGTAGTTGACCTTTGTAGCCAACACAATATGCAGGCTACATAAGTACAGTACATGTACAAGTACCGTAAATGTCATATTAAACAAACTTTCTGTTTTGTTAAATTCAATAGAAAAACTAAAAATAATTTAGTCTGTTGGAGGCTAGTTGGAGTCGTTATAGCTATTATACCCTTTGTGCTACATGTACATATGTACATGTACATTGTACATGTACAGGCCATGTACATGTATATGTAGCTGCATACTGTGTAAGAGACCTATACATGTACATGTACATGTATTTTAATACTTGCTATGCATAAATTAGTCATGTGGATTTAATCCTTTTTCTGGATACTTCACACACAAAAATGACCATGACTGTCCAAACAGCATTGAATGAAATTCTAAACTATGTACATTTGTACACATATGTACATGTATGTACTGTACATGTAAAATTAGGCGTACATTTTTAAACGAAGCAAAACAAAAAAATCAACAAAATTAGCTGGCCTAAGCAACAACAAACAATTTATTAAAAGAAACATGATCAAACAAACCTCAAGCTGATGCCTAAAGTTCCCTTTTTTAGAAGAGCAGAATGGATTTTTGTGAGCTACGGTACTGCGAAATATGGCTGCAAAGTAGTAGTATAGAAGGTGCCGATTCTGCGACAAATCCTATTTTTTCACTTTCTTCCCCAATTTTGCTGTCGGTACATACGTCAAATTAAAAAAAAAAAAAATAGTCTAAAAATCGCCCAAATTTTATTTAAAATTTTGCTGGGTTACTATACACCAAAATTTGCACAAAATCAAGAAAATAAAAAGTGTTTTTCATAGTCTACAAGCGTACTAAAACGCCGGGCGCGCCCGACGAAAAAGGCAAAAAAAAATTATTTGTCGCAAGCCAAAAAAAATTAAATAAATTTTTATTTTTTTTTTAAATATTATATTGCCATTATAAAAGATGGAAACACAACCTACGATTCGAGGATACAATAGATGGAACAAAAAATCTTTAAAAAGATATATCGATAAGTATAAATTATCTTTAGGAGCGCCAACAGGACGCCGTAATACGTATATCAGGCGAGATTATATTCGAGCTATAAAAAAAGACGAAGACAAATTTAAAAATTTGAGAATACGATCTAAAGCTTCGTTAGCGCGAGTCGTACGTGATAAAAATATTCGGGTCGTCTCAACGGGTAGAAATGGTCGAGCGATAAAAAAAGATTACGTCGAAGCCATACTAAGATTTAAGGAGAAAAATACTTTTCGAGAAGCAGACTTTCGAGAGACTAGAAGATTTGAAAGCAGTTATCGAAATTTGGAACTGATTCCGAGTCTGTTTATCGACGATCCAGAGCAATTTTACAACACCCATACGTCGATGATCAAAAACAAAATCGTCGCTGAATTAAGAGAAATAAAAACGATGAAACTACAGATAGCTATGAAAATAAAGTATGTAAAAAAATCAGGTGATGAGACTACAACATCAACCACTACTCATTTTAGTTACCAAAATCGAGTCTTAAACAAGAGCGAGATAGCTACGACTATCGGGAAACAATATGAAACGATATTATCTCAGATAGATAAATATACGAATAAAGGAAGTGGTTGGACTATAGATAAAATAGTCGCGTTTTACATCAACATAAACAGAGTTAACCCTCTGGTAGGCGCTTCTTACGTAAAACTACCCGAGTATGTAGCTAACAAACACGCAACCGTCAACATCAAAAATGAAGATCAAGAGTGTATAAGATGGTGTATAAGAGCCGCCCTAGGTATATATACCGATAAAGTTAAAAACCAAATAGAAACCAACCCGCTGTTTAGTTGGCAAAAAAACAGAACTTCTAATTATAAAACCTATGACGGATTAAATTTTAAAGACATAGACTTCCCCACACCCATAAGTCAAATATCTAAAATAGAAAGACAAAACGATATAAGTATAAACGTGTTAGGATACGACACAGACTGCAAAAATAAAACCTATCCACAAGATAAAAGGGGCTTGATATATCCGCTATATTTATCTAAAAGACCATACGATATAAACACTATCAGTTTGCTATTATATGACGGTCATTATTGTTGGATAAGTGACTTACCAAGATTCTTATCTGGCGTTACCAATAGTCAGCATCGTAAAATATTTTGCTTGAGATGTTTAACCCATTTTAATTCGAAAGAGAAATTAGACAGGCACATAGAAGATTGCGAAGGAATAGACTCTGCTTTATCTACTATTAAAATGCCGCATGAAAGCGCGAACAAATACTTAGACAAAAGCAAATTAATGTTTAAAAACTTCAAAAATTTACAAGACGCACCCTACGTCATATACGCTGATTTTGAATCTATCTTAGAAAAAACAAAGACGACGGTATGCCCTATGAGCGTAGCTACGCGAGCACCAGAAAGAGAGACTGAGGGTAAAATCGCAACGCACAAAGCCTGCGGTTATTCATACGTTGTAGTTAGATGCGATGGCCGACAGATCAAGCGAAAGACTTATAGAGGTGAACACGCTATAGACAATTTTATAACCTCGTTGCAAGAACTCGAACCTAAGATTAATGACTTACTAGCTCGCATTAAGCCGATAATATATACGCTAAAAGAAGAAAAAATTCACCTAAACTCTAACGAGTGCTGGATTTGCGAAAAACCAATTTATCCAAATTACTCGTGTAATTGCCAGTGCTACAAGCCCGTAGAACCAAAAAGTAAAGAAGAACTGGAAGAATACATGTACGAAAACGAAAAGGGATACGTCGAGAAAACATGTATGTTCTGCCAAAAGAAAATTAACAAATTTCGAAAAGTAAGAGATCATTGTCACACTACGGGTAAGTACAGAGGAGCCGCACACGCTTACTGTAATCTTAAATTACGAGTAATACCCGGCATAACAAAAATACCGGTCATCTTTCACAACTTAGAAAATTATGACGCGCACTTGATCATGCAGGGTATTTCTAAGTATCAACAAGATATCTGGTGTATACCCAAAAATTCAGAAAAATACATTTCATTTTCGATCGGTCAATATAGATTTATCGACTCGTTTCATTTTATGTCTAGCGGTCTCGACAAATTGGTAAAGTCTTGCCCGAGAGACACTTTTAGGCTACTCCTGAAACGTTATGGCGAAGAAAACGCGGACCTCTTATTACAAAAGGGTGTATATCCGTACGAGTACATGGACAGCTTTGAACGATTTAGCGAGACTACTTTACCGCCGAAAGAATCTTTTTACAGCGCTCTAAAGGATAAACATATAACGGACGAAGACTACGAAAGAGCGCAACGAGTATGGCGGACCTTTGACATAAAAAACATGGGCGAATACCACGACTTATACGTAACCGCGGATACTCTATTACTAGCCGGTGTATTTGAGAATTTTAGACAAATGTGTAGAACGAATTACAAGTTGGATCCAGCCAACTACTTCACGGCACCTGGTTTAAGTTGGGACGCTTTATTAAGACATACTAAAATAGAATTAGAACTTTTAACAGATGTAGATAAACATCTATTTTTTGAAAAAGCGAAAAGAGGAGGAATATCGAGCGTTGGTAGTACGCGCTATGCTAAGGCCAACAATTCATACCTAAAAGATTACGAGCAAGATAAACCTGATTCGTATATTCTCTATCTAGACGCCAACAACCTCTAAGGATGGGCCATGAGTCGACCGCTACCTTACGGAGGATTTAATTGGGTCGGTACAAAATAATTTACCCACGATCGTATCATGGCGTTAAAAGATGATACTAAAACGGGATATATGTTCGAAGTTGACCTGGAATATCCAGCCGAACTACACGATCTACACAACGATTATCCTTTAGCCGCCGATAATATAATCATACCTGAAGAATGGTTATCGGAGTATCAACGAGAGTTGGCGAGTGAGATAGGAGATGGCGCTAAGGTAAAAAAATTAACAGGTACGCTATATCGCAAAGAAAAATATGTATTGCACTACGTCAATTTGAAACAGTGTTTGAGGCTAGGCCTAAAACTAACTAAAGTACATCGAGCGTTACAATTTAAACAAAAACCTTGGATGAAATCGTACATCGATAAAAACACGCAACTCAGAACGAAAGCAAAGTCGGATTTTGAAAAAGACTTTTTCAAATTAATGAATAATTCTGTATTCGGTAAAACGATGGAAAATGTCAGAAATAGAATAGATGGTGCGCTATTAAGAGACGGTCAAGTAGAAGAATACAAAGAGATGGTTTCTAAACCTTGTTACAAGTCTACTACAGCGTTTAAAGAATGCGGTCTCTCATTCGTGGAATCGTACAAAAAGAAAACGTATTTAAATAAACCCATCTATTGCGGCGTTAGTATCTTAGACTTATCGAAGACTCTAATGTACGACTTTTATTACAACCAATTAAAAAAGACGTATGGTGATAAAGTAAGATTGATGTATACAGACACGGACTCGCTGCTTTTGATTATCTATACGAAAGACGTTTATCGGAATCTGGAAAAACAGTCTGACTTGTACGATTTTTCTAACTACGAGAAAGACCACTTTTTATACGACGATACTAACAAGAAAGTTATCGGCAAATTTAAAGACGAATGCGGAGGAAAAGTCATAAGCGAAGCTACTTGCATCAGATCGAAGATGTACTCGATTTTATACGGAGATGTCGTACTAAAAAAGGCCAAAGGCGTAAACCGAGTGGTTATAAACAACGATCTATCTTACAAAAAGTATAAGCGATGCGTTTTATCGAACGAATGCTATTCAAACAAGATGATTCGTTTTGGAACTGAGCGTCACATGATATACACGGAGGCTCAAGTCAAGCAATCTTTAAATCCTTTAGATACGAAGAGATATATTTTACCTAATGGTATAGACACTCTGGCTTATGGTCATCATTCTAGCCAGAACAAGACAGTCTACAACCGAGTAAAAAAATAGGTCGTATAGGAATACATCAGATTTCAAAAGGGAAACCCCCTTTACGAAAAAAAATAAAATAATTATATATATAAATCATGTGCAAGTGGTTAAATGTCGGAAAGCCAACTACGATAGATTTCAATACTGGATTTTTTGCGACACCTTTGGATCGTTCTTTAACCCTAACTCCCTACATCATTTTCCCCCCATGTAACCTGAATCCTCCAACATCCTCTGATTTCAAAGTGTTAAAACTCCATATAACCTGAATCCTCCAAAATCCTCTTATGGGGACCATAGCACGAATCCTCCAAAATCCTCCAGGTTGTTTTTGCATACCCCTAGTAACCTCAATCCTCCAAAATCCTCATGTATCACATTGAGCCTGATAACCTGGATCCTCCATATTCCTGCAGGGGCAAAAACCCCTAGTAACCTCAATCCTGCAAAATCCTCCGATGCATCAACTTCCAAGTGCCCTCAATCCTCCAAATTCCTCCATTTTGCAAAGAGGATTTTGGAGGATTTGGGAAGGTTAGGGTTAAGTAACGTAACATCTTTCGATACGCCCTACGAACGTAGCTACGCGAGTACTTTAAAGACTAGTAGCGCAACGAGACCAACTAATTTAAAAGTAAAGGATAAGTATTACGATATTTTTGTGGATGTAGCTAATAAATGTAGATTGTACGATAATACTATAAAAATGCCAGACGTTATAATCGATCATGAAGAGAATATTTTTCTCATGTTGAACGAAATTGCTATAACAGCGATTATACATCATATGGAAAAGGTCGCCATATTTATGGGAATAAATGTAGAATTCTTAGAGTACATCAAGTCGTCTAAATATGATCATTATACAAAAGTTAGAATGATAACGTATATTTGGTATCTCAAGGCGTGTTTCGATAAAGACTATAAAGAAGATCTCAAGAAGATTTGATCAGCTCCGGACTAACTCTATATACTTACAAGTTGAAATTCTTCGAAACTAGATCTAGAAATATCAACGTATCTGACGACGTAAAATATGGATATATGGGTTCGTTGACACCGACTTACTTGATAAGTAAAGATAAACGAGGTATAATGGATACTTTAACGAAACTAGCCGATGAATTAGGTATAGATTGGAGACAATTTTGTACATACGCCGGAATGAACTATAATTGCGTAGAACAAATAGATGCCAATTATAAAGAAACGACCGAAAAAGCTTTTATGGCCTGTTATAAATTTTATTCAGACCACAGAGGTTATGACGATATAAATACATGTACTATATTTCGCTGTATATTATGCAAGATTGGCAGAATGGATTTAGCCAGAAATTACGATAATATCTTTTGAAAATAAAATTATCGACAGAATCGTTTGCCGTAGGGAGTAGCGATTGTCTGGCTCGTAAAGTTTAAACGTTAACTTTTTGTAGACGTAGCGAACAAAAAATGGGCGATTCTCCGAACTATAGATAACTGTTAGATGAACTATAGATAACTACGTCACATGATATACACGGAGGCTCAAGTCAAGCAATCTTTAAATCCTTTAGATACGAAGAGATATATTTTACCTAATGGTACAGACACTCTGGCTTACGGTCATCATTCTAGCCTTTAGTCTATTCTAGCCAGAAAAACTCAGTTCGGGTCACTCGCGTAGCTAAAGCCCAGAACAAGACGATCGATAAATATCTACTCGAAAAATAAATTTCTTATGGTTATTCTCGATTAACTCGCCGTCGCAGTCTCTGAAAGAAAAACTCAGTTCGGGTATTTTACTCCTAATTAGAGGTATGGTAATTTTTCTTTTATTCTGGACAGTCGCTATTACATCCGATTTAGCCTCAATATATGCAATCGGTATAACGTCTAACAAATGCGTGCTCTTTCCGTTATAGAAATTATTAGACGTAGATAACTGATCGCAATGTAAAAAAATTGTATTCACGTAATTTATATTATAATATCCTACAAGTTCACCATCAACATCAGGGAACCAATTACGGGGTAGACCCAACACTTTTTGAGTATATAGATCGAACTCAATATAAACATATTTATCTGCCGGTATAGCACCGGCATTAAAAATAATCTTTTTATTAATCTTGTCTACGGAAACTACGATCAATCTTAATTTATTAAATTCATCTATTAACTCATCGATAGTATAATTTCCAGCCGGCATTACCTTTTCACCGTTTTGGTTACTCGCCGTACCGCTGCCATATATTCGCCATCCTATAGTCATACGTTGAGCTATATTAAAAAAACCGACGGTAAATATCGCGTTGTTTAAACTCATACAGTAATTTCCCTTAGAGTTATCTATAGGTTTTGACAGTCTAAACGTTTGTTCGTTATCGGTCATTTCAAAAACGTGCGATTCCATTTTATTTAAGCTTACAAAAGCTTTAAAAAATCGCTTAAAATTTACCTATCGCCAAGTTAAAACTGATCTTTTTTCCTCGATTATTGATTAAAGCGCCGTCTCGGTCTCTGATACTAAAGCTAAGTTGGTTTATCTTATCGCCCGCGAGTCTACGAGCGGTTAATCTTGCACGCTCGATAATCGTATTATCTCTTTTCGTTATCGGTATAACGTCCAACAAGTGCGTGCCCCTTCCGTTATAGAAATTTTTAGACGTAGATAACTGATCGCAATGTAAAAAAATTGCATCGATAGGCATTGTATTATAATACCCTACGTAATCTACGCCAAAAACTAAGTTTTTGACCGATATCCCCAACAATTGTTTAATGTTTTTATCAAAGCGTAGAACGCTATTTTCTTCCGTTACATTTAAAGAAATTTTTTTATTAAGTTTATCTACGGAGACTTCTAACCAAACTAATTTACTGAGTCTCTCTTCGACCCAATCTATATCGTAATATCCAGCCGGAATATCAATTTTACCATCCGTACTACCCGTTTTTTGCCCAGTGTTTGGATCGATTTGATGTATAAAATAGAGAATTTCGCTATTACTAGGCATGTTGTAGAACCCCGCGGTAAATATCGCGCTGTTTAAACTGATACTATAATCTCTATTAGAGTTATCTATAGGTTTTGACAGACTAAACGTTTGTTCGCTATCAAACATTTCAAAAACGTGCGATTCCATTTTAAATCTTATTTATAAGATTAAAATATTTGGTTTATTAAAATTAAAATGAAATTCGCTCAATTTGTGAAATTTTTAGACGCTAATAAACAAACGGTAACAAATGCTATAGATATCGTGAATCTAGCTAGAGGCCAAGACGATACTCGCATAGCTACGCTCGTAGGGCGTACTCGAGTAGCTACGCGAGCACAAAGCGTTAGCGACAAGTACGAAGCGATAAGCCCAGAGAGTACCCCGTTGAACATGCACTTGAGTCAACTTAGCATCATCGTAAACACCAACGACAACAGGTCTTTTATCACTCGACTAGTTGATATATTTAGCGCTTATAAAATGTCCGACGTAAAACACGACGAACAAGTACAACGCTATGCATCGGACCCCATGACGTTTTATCAAAATCAACTCAACTTCGCATTTTGGTGCGCAACGTCAGGTTGCGGCGTAGGACTAGACTTATTGCTTCATAAAAACCCCGTAATATCGGCTTTATTCAAGTTTCACGTATATTTCACGATCAGAAAGATACTATACTTTCTAAAATGCCCAATTCCAGGAGACAATATATTCGACGATCTAAACAATAACATCGATAACGGCGCTTATATCGATACTTGTCGACGCTTTCAAGTCGATCCAAACGTGAGTTTTAAGCAGACTGCGGACTTAACTTCTGGAGGATTAGGTACGGCGTATTATTACAATATGGACTCGCGTAAATATATACCCGTACCCGGTAGAAATTACGACCCTCGCGAGCTCATCAATGAGCATGCCTCCGCTAAATACTCTGGCGCTACCTATATGGGTTTTGGAGAGTCGGGTGACGCGTATCATTTTAGTAGCTATACAGTCTCGTGGATCAGACAATCCGTAGACGTTGTACGACTCGGTTTTCGAGCTTTCATACGTCAGAAGAGCTCGTTTACCGACGTTGGTATAGAAAAAATAAACGAAAGCGTTAGAACGTACGTGTACGCCATACTCGGTGCGCAAGCCCAAACAAAAACGAGTATACTAACTGCAGGTACCGGATTAGATGCGCAAAGACAATTTGAAAATATAGTAGAAGATATCATCGACAGCCCTACGGACATAGAATCTTCTATAACCAGATTTCAAGATTCTTTACAGTACGCTAGAAGCTCGTTAAACTTTGTGATTAGCCCTGGATTGTACTTAATTCCATCAAATATGGAGCTTTTAGTCGGTATTCACCAAGGTTATAATAATAATATACAGATAGCTACGCCCGGCGCGCCGATAGGATTAAATATCAACTTGAACTCAGACGTCGTAGCTACGCCACCCTCTCCCGTAAAAAGAGTCGTGCAGTAACCCAGCAGAATTTAGACGATTTAGAGAATTTAGACCCGTTACCAACCCCACCCTCTCCCGTAAAAAAGAGTCGTACAGTAACCCAGCAGAATTTAGACCCGTTACCAACCCCTACACCTCTAATCTCAGACGTACTCCCTACGCGAGTAGCTACGCAAGTACCCCCACCACCCCCTACGAGCGTATCTACGCCACCAACTCAACCGCCAGACTCGCACGAACAAGAAAAAACGGCTTTAGTCGTTGGTTTAATGGCTGCTGCTGGGGTTGGGTATCTAGCTTACGATATTTTACGTCGCTGAAGAAGGTGGTAACTCAGTATCCGATGGAACGACCATTAATTCTTTCTTAACGAACGATCTCTTGGGGCCTTGAGTCAGCCAGTACAACGCGGGCTGTCCGGGATTTATCGCTCTCCTTCTAATCGTATACATTTCTAAGCTCCAAATAGGATCGGTAGCTCTTCTTCTAACGTCTTTTTCGAGCTCTCCAGGAGCGTAAAGATATCTAACGATATCGTCATTTACGCTTAAAAGTTCTTCGGGGTTCTTGAGCCCCGAGGAACTCAATTGCTTTATTTCTAACTGAGACATAGCCGCTCGAGGAGTTAACGGTTCGCCTTTCATAGTCGATATCAATCTAGTTTCTTCGTCGTTTAACGCTTTTATGACATCGGGCAATCTTTTTACCCACTCGCGGCTACGCTCGATAGGCTCTAACATTTCTTGAGCGTATTGATGGCCAAATAATCTTTCGGCTAAAGTACGATTAAATCTTTCTACTATACCTTGAGCTTTATGATTACCAACCTCGCCTTACTGTACTGCGACGTTGCGAGTTCGCATCAAAGTATTAAATTCGGCCATAAATTCTGTACCGGGGTCTACTTTTATCGTGAGAGGCCAAGACAATGGCGATCTTTTGTAAATCTTTTTTATCGCCTCTACAACTTGAGTACTCGTTTTATTCGTCAAGGGTTCAGCTTCTTTATATCGAGTGGCCACATCGACGATTGTCAACACGTATTTATATCTTTTACGTTTAACTACATCGTGAGGTAGATACAACAGATCCGCTTGATGTTGTTCATTGGGCCGCCCTATAACCTTATTGAGACTAGTAGGTCTCGGTATAAAACTGGGGGCTGGTAAATATATTTGCCACATGGCTTGTTTTCTTAACCAATTTCTAACGACTAACTCTGGTACGTTAGCTTTTAACGACAATTTTTTTATAGCTCCTGCACCTTTCCAGTATCCTTTAGGACTGTAATATATTTTACTTAATTTTGGTTCCATTTTATTTTATACTTTGTAAAAATTTTAACGACTTATTAAAAATGGCGGGCGTATTTATGATGATCGGTGGAGCTCTTGTAAACGCTTTAGCGTTTACAGGATCAAGCTTTATATTTTCTAAGCTCGGTGGTAGGTCGGACGAAGAACGTAAACGACACGATTTGGCTTTAGAACAATTAACTCGAGCTAAACAAGAGTGGGTGGAACAAAGAACCAAGGTTCTGGATTATCTAAACGATCGACTACATAAAGAAGCCAGGGCTCAAAAAGATTTCAAAAATGTAGATGAGGCGTTGAGACTATATAACGAAGTAACCAGCGAAGATATGCGATTACCTCGCGAACCTGTATTGTCGGACTTTTACGTACCCAGCGAAGGTCAGAAAGATGGTGAAATTGCATTTATCGTAGGAGGCACTGCTGTTTTAGGGTATTTAGTTTATAAGTTTGTTTAAGTTTTTTGCTTTTTATTTTTTTGTTTCGTTAAGTAAAATGAACGCAATTTATGGAAGCAAACTGAATCCACACAGAAGTTTTAAAAATCCTAGAGCGTTGAAGGGGTTGAGACAATCGATGGTTATTACTCATAATCCTAGTACCGCAGGGGCTGGCAGTCTGTTGATCGTTGAATTTCCTATGTTGAGTCAAGACGATGTAGTAGTACCGGGTAGTGTACGATTAGCTTTTAATATAGACTTAGAATCTGAAGGCACTGGCGAAGATGATGCAAGAACTCTATATTATAACGTCGCACGAAATTTAATTAGTGGCGTAAGAATCAAACTAGAAGGTAAAGATTTCGTAGCGTTTACGGATGCCGATGTATATAACGCGTATAAAGACTTGTGGCGACCAGCCAGCGCGAACGATGCGTATCGAGGACTCGAAACTTCTAACGTCACGAAACTCAGAATCGGCGCTAGCGATGGGGTTGCTAGCGCGAATGGTGGAAAAGACAAAGCGATTGCCAACGCCTACGGTAACCGATATTACATTCCTCTAGATTTTGAAATGCTTACGGATCATCAGCCTTTTAGTCCATCGACGCTCAAAGACAGACTAACTTATGAATTTACATTTAATGATCACGCGAGCGTAGTAAAATCTACCGATTCTAACGCGAAGTATATAATTTCGGGGTTAGATCTCGAGTTTGAAACGGTGACTAATAAAACATTGGCCGATAATATCAGACAAAAATTTCGAGGTAAAACTCATTTTCTATACGAAAAAGTTCAAAGATATACGGTTTTAACGTTAAACAAGTCCGATACTACTTGGAACATTAATCTTAATCAAGCCATTAGAAGTCTCAAAGGTATACTTCTTTTATTTAAAGAATCGGGCGAAAAAGATCCTCGAATTTTTTATAATCCAAAGATCGAAAAAGTAGACGTTACGATAGAGGGTAAGCCGAATCAATTGTATAGTCAGGGCATGAAGCGTTATCAACACTGGGATGAGATTACCAAGTTTTTCGGCGACTCTAATACAGAATTTGGTGCTAGCGTGTGCAAAGACTTAGACTTACACGATATGACGCTAGGAGATTATTTAAGCACTAGTTACGGTCTTTGGCTAGATACGAGGGTAACCGACGACAACAAAAGTCACGGTTCTGGCAGGAAAATAGGAGACGTAGGTGGCGGTATTTCTCTTCATTTAGAAAGAGAGGCTGAGACATCCGGTGGACTATCGTGTTACGTTTTCTTGGTGATGGATGGTCAGTTGGTTCTCGAAGATGGACGATTTAGCGGTAGTTACTCTTAAAATCTAAAAAGTAAACCTTACTATTAAATATGTATAAAACGTTTCCAAAAACACCACACTGCGCGCTAGTATGCGGTAGGACTAATTCGGGTAAAACCAAATATATTTTAGATCTATTAGAAACTGAGTATAAAGATCACTTTGAAAATATCGTAGTTATTTGTCCTACAACAAGACTTATCGCGAGAGACGTTGGTTGTGGTTAGACCCCGAGATATACCTATGCGATTTAGAGGTAGAAAAGGTGTCTCTCAACGAAGCTTTAGAATTTTATAGAGCTCGATTTAAAGGATCGCACGTTCTGTTTTTGATAGACGATTGTAGCTCAGAACAAGAAATAAAATATCGTAAGGCAGCGCTTGGGAAAAACACTTGCGTTTTAGCGAAATTGGCGTTTAGCGGTAGGCATGACAATCACTACTGTTGGTTGATGACTCAAAAGTATAATTGCGTAATGACTGATTTTAGAACTCAAACTGCATTTGTCGTATTGTTATATTGCAAAGATAAAAATAGTTTCGATCAATGTCTCGATGAAAATGATGCGGTGCCTTTAGAAGAAAGATCGAGAATTAAAAAGATTTTAAGAGATGTGCCTTTTAGTAAATTATTGGTAAAAACTGATCCTCCAGTCTGTTGGCAGTTGATCTATAGTTGATCTATAGTTGATCTATAGATGATCTATTAGATAACTGTTAGATGATTTATAGATAACTGTTAGATAACTGTTAGATAACTATTAGATGATTTATAGATGATTTATAGATAACTATTAGATAACTATTAGATAACTGTTAGATAACTAATAGATGATCTACAGATAATCTAAAGATTATCTAGTCATCTATAAAATATGATCGAATATCTAGACCTATTATTAAAACTAGTAATAGCCATCAACTTATCTTTATTTTCTTACGATTATATTTCTTGTAGAAATAAGATTTAAAAATATAGTTCTATTTTAAATGAGCAAGTCGATAGAATCTCTAAGCACGTTATCTCAAGAACCTCATCCAACAGTAGCTGCTACACCCATAGCGCATAGCTTAGTGACGACTGTAGCGGCGACCAACGAGTCTCCAGATCCTAAAAATAGACTTTTAGGCGTAGTTGCTTCCGGTGATTCTAAAAAATATTTCGGTAAAGAATACTCCGTCAATGAAATAGAGAGCTTGACCGCTGAAAAACAAGAAAAACTATATAAAAGATACGAAGCCAAGCTCGGTAAAGAAATGATAGTCAGTTTGGGGAGTTGCGTGTTGACCTTTTACGCAAAAGCTTTAGGCGCGACTTTGCCGCTGGCTTCGCCATTCGGTTATAAACTTTGTTTAGATTCTGAAGAAGCCCTTATCAACGACTTAGAAAAAGATCCCGTTATTTCTAGCAGCTTGTCCAGTTTACTTTGCGAAGTGCATTACAATTATGGGGTTTATTTATCTCCTTTGGTGGCTATGTTGATCACGACTAAACATTTACAGGTAGATAGTAGTAATAATAGCGTTACAAATAATAATATTCGTCAAACAATCCACAAGGGAAACTGACTAGGTAAATTTGAATATAATTTCAAAGTGAACAAAGAAACTGGCACGAGCGGATTCGAACCTGCGACCTCCGGGTTACCGTACCGGCGCTCTACCAACTGAGCTATCTTGCCCTATGTTGGCGGTCTCCCAAATTGTCAGTATCTTTGTTCGGGTGGGCGCTAGTCAGAAGTCATAAACCCAGAATGCCGTATAGCCAGGGATCACACCCAATTTTACGATACAACCTGGGAAACGACATTGTGGGGATCCACTCAATGAGGATACGACTTTTTACTTATATTCGTCAAACAATCCACAAGGGAAACTGACTAGGTAAATTTGAATATAATTTCAAAGTGAACAAAGAAACTGGCACGAGCGGATTCGAACCTGCGACCTCCGGGTTACCGTACCGGCGCTCTACCAACTGAGCTATCTTGCCCTATGTTGGCGGTCTCCCAAATTGTCAGTATCTTTGTTCGGGTGGGCGCTAGTCAGAAGTCATAAACCCAGAATGCCGTATAGCCAGGGATCACACCCAGTCAGTTTCCCTTGTGGATTGTTTGACGAATATAAGTAAAAAGTCGTATCCTCATTGAGTGGATCCCCACAATGTCGTTTCATAGGTTGTATCGTAAAATTGGGTGTGATCCCTGGCTATACGGCATTCTGGGTTTATGACTTCTGACTAGCGCCCACCCGAACAAAGATACTGACAATTTGGGAGACCGCCAACATAGGGCAAGATAGCTCAGTTGGTAGAGCGCCGGTACGGTAACCCGGAGGTCGCAGGTTCGAATCCGCTCGTGCCAGTTTCTTTGTTCACTTTGAAATTATATTCAAATTTACCTAGTCAGTTTCCCTTGTGGATTGTTTGACGAATATAAGTAAAAAGTCGTATCCTCATTGAGTGGATCCCCACAATGTCGTTTCCCAGGTTGTATCGTAAAATTGGGTGTGATCCCTGGCTATACGGCATTCTGGGTTTATGACTTCTGACTAGCGCCCACCCGAACAAAGATACTGACAATTTGGGAGACCGCCAACATAGGGCAAGATAGCTCAGTTGGTAGAGCGCCGGTACGGTAACCCGGAGGTCGCAGGTTCGAATCCGCTCGTGCCAGTTTCTTTGTTCACTTTGAAATTATATTCAAATTTACCTAGTCAGTTTCCCTTGTGGATTGTTTGACGAATATAAGTAAAAAGTCGTATCCTCATTGAGTGGATCCCCACAATGTCGTTTCCCAGGTTGTATCGTAAAATTGGGTGTGATCCCTGGCTATACGGCATTCTGGGTTTATGACTTCTGACTAGCGCCCACCCGAACAAAGATACTGACAATTTGGGAGACCGCCAACATAGGGCAAGATAGCTCAGTTGGTAGAGCGCCGGTACGGTAACCCGGAGGTCGCAGGTTCGAATCCGCTCGTGCCAGTTTCTTTGTTCACTTTGAAATTATATTCAAATTTACCTAGTCAGTTTCCCTTGTGGATTGTTTGACGAATATAAGTAAAAAGTCGTATCCTCATTGAGTGGATCCCCACAATGTCGTTTCCCAGGTTGTATCGTAAAATTGGGTGTGATCCCTGGCTATACGGCATTCTGGGTTTATGACTTCTGACTAGCGCCCACCCGAACAAAGATACTGACAATTTGGGAGACCGCCAACATAGGGCAAGATAGCTCAGTTGGTAGAGCGCCGGTACGGTAACCCGGAGGTCGCAGGTTCGAATCCGCTCGTGCCAGTTTCTTTGTTCACTTTGAAATTATATTCAAATTTACCTAGTCAGTTTCCCTTGTGGATTGTTTGACGAATATAAGTAAAAAGTCGTATCCTCATTGAGTGGATCCCCACAATGTCGTTTCCCAGGTTGTATCGTAAAATTGGGTGTGATCCCTGGCTATACGGCATTCTGGGTTTATGACTTCTGACTAGCGCCCACCCGAACAAAGATACTGACAATTTGGGAGACCGCCAACATAGGGCAAGATAGCTCAGTTGGTAGAGCGCCGGTACGGTAACCCGGAGGTCGCAGGTTCGAATCCGCTCGTGCCAGTTTCTTTGTTCACTTTGAAACAAATAATAATAGTATTACTATAAAAGATGAGTCTAGAAACGACAACGACGGATCAAGTAGCAGAGACTCCCCAAGAGACGGCTCAGTCGGCTCTATCAAGAGTCACAAAAAAAAGAGTAAAAGACCCTAAAAGAGTAAAAGACCCTAAAAGAGTAGAGCAAGGTAAAAGACTGGCCGAAAGAAACAGAAACAGAAAGATGAAAGAACAAATACAAAAAATGCAAAGTATGGTTTGGCTGTTTTAGGAATTGGATATCTCGCGTTTAAAAAGAGTAAACCTGTAGATCCGCAGCGAGAGGTGGGGGTTACGCTCGCAACTTCAACCCCTAAAGTTGAAGAACTATTAGAAATGGAATAAAAAATAATAAAATGTTTGTACAAGTAAAATGGATACGAAGAACATTGCAAATACTCTTTATCACGGCGCTGTGTTGAGTTTGTTGACCGTAGGTTATACTATGTTGAGTAAAAAACTTTTGAAAATTAAGCCCGCCGATTTAGGAAAGTTAGACGTAGAAGATACGGTTAAAATCACCGCTACGGTAGGTAGCGCTCTAGCTACTCAGACTTGGTTGGTGAGTCAAGGAGTAATTCCTCAGAATGTGGTAAATACTACGTAAAATATAAAATATACGACTTTATAAAATGGCCGAAGGTGGAGAAGATTTTGAAATGGACGACCGTGGTCGAGAAGACGAAGGAGAAGATGTCGATGCTGATGCCGATGATGATTTTGTATGGGACGACTATGATGGCGAGACTAGTTTTTCGATTCCACCCCCAAAAACTACGGGTGAAGCGATTTATAGGTTAGATCAAATGTCTGGTCTAAGAAATACTGGTTACGCAGAATCGTTTTATGATTTTATGGAAAGTCAAGGTTATAAAAAACCGACGAATATAAAATATGAAAAATTTCATAAAGAAGAAGATGGTATTTACTACGACAATATCTTGCTGACGGATAAACGCAACCCCAAAAATTTTGTAAAGATTGGAACGTTGAAAACAAGAATTGCCACGTTTTCTGGAGTATTTATACGAGAAGAGTTTGGTTTATTAACGAAAAGAGAACGTGAAGTACGAGAATTGGAAGAAACGATAGATGAAGCGTTTGATACTTACGTCACTCCAGAACGACTAGTTGAGATATCTAAAGATATTAACGATCGCATAGAAAGTATGGTGGGGCCCGAAATTGATCCCAAATATGACCCTGAAACCGGTAGATATACAATTCCTCCCCCTCAACCGAGAGAAGTAGATGCTCAAGCGCAAACTGCGGGGTTAAATTACAGAGAACTTGTAGCTTTAGACAAAAAACTACAAACTATTAGCGGTAATGCCGAATTAAATTTAGCCGAACTGCGTAAACTATACGATAGGCGCAAGGAGATAAAAACAGCCCTCGAAGTAGTAGAAAACGATAATGAGATGCAAGACTTAATGAAAGAACAAGACGATATTGAAGATGAAATAGAGAGTAGATTAAGTCTCAAGCGCAACCTTGAACTAAGCATGAATGATCAATTCGCTAGAATCAAAGAAACGATTAATAAAATATTAGAAAGAGATACTTCGCTACGAGAAAAGATTAGAATTCTGTTTCGAGAACAGGGTGTGACGGTAGTAAGTATATTGGCCGCGTTTGCTTTAGCTATAAGTACGATCGTTGCTTCTTTGGTGGCTGCTGTTGGTGGCGGCGCTGCAACAGCTGCTGCGGTTGTTCCGACCCCGGTTCCGCCTAAACCCGGAGGTAACGTGAAAGATTGGATATTAAAGTAATCATTTAAAAAACTTGGCTAATTTGCTAAAAAAGCTGGGAGGTAAGTTATTAGCCGCTTTACCGGGTATTTTGGGTAGTATCGCGAGTTGGTTGTTCACGTTGTTAAGTAAGTCGGTAGGTTGGTTGGCGGAGCACGTGTGGGCTCTATTGGTAGGTGTCGGTACTTTGATTCTCGTATACATGCAAAAAAAATTAAAATAATAAGTTGTATAAAATATACGACTTTATAAAATGACCGCAGAATCTGTTTACCCTAAATTGCCCGTTGTCCCGAGTGAAACGAACAAGTCTTCAGTCTTTAGGTTAAATAAAATCGAACGAGTGCAAAAAGAGATAGCCAACGAGAGAGATAAGAGAGAACGGTTGCACAAAAAGTATAATAAAATTATTACCTGTTTATCTAACGCAGAGACCGTTATAGAATGTTTCGGAGCTTTATCCGGTGCAATAGGCATAGTCGGCGTTGTTGGTATCATTAGTATACCTATAGGCGTGGTGTTAGAAGGATTAGCTATAGGATGCGTAGGTGTAAGTTTGGTATTAAAACGATTTAGTAAAAAGTTTAGAGGTAAAGCTAAAAAACACGATGAGATTAGAGTAGTAGCCGAAACAAAATTAAATACGATAAATGAATTAGTGTCCCAGGCCGTAGACGATGGTGATGTAAGTCACGAAGAATTTGCTTTGATTAACGATGAATTAAAAAAGTTTTATGGAATGAAAGAAGCTATTAGGGCACAAACTAAAGCGAGAGAAGAGTCCGTTAGAAATCAAAAAGAAATAGACGATGAGGTCGAAAAGAAAGTGGTCGAGCTTCTAGCGAAAGAAAAAAAAGATCTTATCGCAAAACTTACAACTTTAGATTAGAAATATGTAAAGAATATGAGCGTGATTCTAACGTGAGTAGAGATGAGCCTCCTGATTATGAGAGTTTAGGGGCTAGGCCTAGCGCTCCTTGCGAAGAGTAGTTGTAGTTAGTAACGCAGTAGATCTACGTAACACAAAAAAAAACCCTCATCTCTACTGAGTGTAGAGGTGAGGGTTTTTTTGCCTTGCGTCAAATCATGTTATTTTGGGGTAATAGCTTTTTTCGTCGGGCGCGCCCGGCGTTTTAGTACGCTTGTAGACTATGAAAAACACTTTTTATTTTCTTGATTTTGTGCAAATTTTGGTGTATAGTAACCCAGCAAAATTTTAAATAAAATTTGGGCGATTTTTAGACTATTTTGTTTTTTTTTAAATTGACGTATGTACCTGCAGCAAAATTGGGATTTGTCGCAGAATCGGCACCTTCTATACTACTAAAGTACAGTATTTTGCAGAAAGTACATGTATACATGTACATGCAGCGTGCAGTGTAATTTTGGCTTGACTCATGTACAAAAATGTACAGGTAACATTGTCTGGTACAAAGGAAATCCCCCAGTCTGCCTGGATGTACAATGTACTTGCAATGATACACAATTCACGTGTACCAAAATAAACACAAATGTAACTGGTGAGTGACAACACACATCCTTACATTTAGTATTTAGGGCCAATGGAAAACGGATGGAATTCGCGGAATCGGCTCCTCGAAAGGGAAAATGGGATTTGAATCTGAAGAAAAAAAACTTTTGTAAAAATTTTGTCAAAATGTATTGGTTCAAAACGAATTGTTGGTGATTGATTGAACAGGCAAGCCATATAACAAATGAGCGTTGTTTACATGTATGTAGATCACGATTGCTGGGGGACAAAAACATTCAAGATCAGAGCAATAAATGTTACAAGATCATTACCGTTAGCGAGTGACAGCTTTCGGTCAAGGCACAGGTGAAAATTATCACTCACGGCACGCTCTCGGCAAGTTTATTTTTTTTCGTTCAATCCTCCATGGTTCAATCATCAACCGTTCGTTTACATCTAACTTTGACTCTATTGAAATGCATGTTGTGCTTATTCACTTAAATCCAGGTCCAAAAGTCTACCGTAAACTATCCTATTTTGTCACCTAACGTTAGCGTGAAAAAAACAAGGTGGTTCTCGAACCACACGTCTCGCCCGTTAAAACATTAATCATGTTCTCTGCACATTTTGACACCTCAATCGGCACAATAGCACAATGACCAATTTTACAATTCCAGCCTATTTTAGAACTTGACAGCAAATGACCTTTGACCTCAGTAGTTGACCTTTGACACAAGCATCATATAAAGGGTTGCAATATTGAATGCATGACCCAAGTTTGATTGTAATTAGACTTCAACTTTGCATATAAGACCAATTTTACAATTTCAGCCTATTTTACAACTTGACCTCAAATGACCTTTGACCTCAAATGACCTTTGACCTCGGTAGTTGACCTTTGACACAAGCATCATATAAAGGTTGCAATATTGAATGCATGTCTGAAGTTTGATTGTAATTGGACTTCAACTTTGCATATAAGACCAATTTTACAATTTCAGCCTATTTTACAACTTGACCACAAATGACCTTTGACCTCAGTATTTGACCTTTGACACAAGCATCATATAAAGGGTGCGTTCGAGTAGCTTACCCGGATCGACTCGGGTGAAGGTAGATGGGTCTTGACACGAGAGCTGGGCTAATAGAACGATCAAACGCCCTCTCCTGTTGATGTCACCTTACACTTGGTCGGCCATGGATGAATAAGAGTCGGCGATTGTAACTTTACAGACACCTCTTTATATTTGATCCATTTCGAGTCAAGGTTGTTTTTATCATTCCAAAATGAAGTTATCAACTTAAAGTACATGTATACTCCTCTCAATTCTGATGACATCATTTTTTGTAATTCTGAACATTTTCCTGTGGGAGAAAATGCAATTTTCTTACGTGTTTTGCAGTTGGTGTCTTGCGAATCAGTGCAGTCTTCGCCATCTTTATTTTCGTGTTGCGTTTTGTCATCTTCGTTGTCGTTTTACAAAACAAAATTCCCACAAAAAATTTAAAAGTCTGCCCTCTATCTACGACATACCTGTTGGTTTTTAATGTCGCAATCTAGTTCGCTAAGTCCAATAACTTAAAAGTGGATTTTGTTCTCTTATAGGAACAGTCCTTAACTACACAATCGCCCTTGAGGTCAGCCATTTTTAATTCCCCGCTCCAGTAGAATTTGTGGGTAGTCTACGCATGCGTGTGACGTAATTCCACCAGTGACTCTGTGGTGGCTGACCCGAGTGAGCCCTGGGTACCGTATGACGTCAGACCTAATCGAACGGCACGGGGATAACCTGAGTCGACCCGGGTAAGCTACAAATGTACTCTAATGCACCCAAAGGTTGCACTATTGAATGCATCACCCAAGTTTGATTGCATTTGGACTTCAACTTTGCGTATAAGACCGATTTGTCGAAACTTTAACCAAAATGAAACATATGGACTATGTACGGACCGACGGACGTACGGAAATAGTGATTGCATAGTCTCTTTCGAGACAAAAATGGCGGACCTGAATTTCGCTTTGGCCGGAAGAAATACAAATCATGCGATGTGTGTGTGTGACGTTGTGGCGTACATGTACATGTATACGCCTATTGCATGTTTCTTACGTTTGTGGTGGTAGCAGAGCAGTATTAATGACTTGACTGTGGTAAAGTTACACAATGTACATACAGTACATTGTAAATACTACGTCTGTAAACATTTTTTATAGATTGCCCGTTGCTAAAATAGCAGTCTTTTTGGGGGCAATTTTCCCGCGTTCCAACCGAACGACTGTACATGTACATGTACATGTTGTATGTTTCAACTGCACTTTTACAATGTACATATTGACAAAATGTGAAAGGTAATTTTTCAGCCCAAAATGGAATTTATGATATTTGAAAACGGAATTTGCACTTTTCTGAAACGGAAAATCATTGGGCCCAAGTATTTATATTTACATGTATTTTTCCTGTATTTCCTTGAAGTGGACAAAAAGTGTATTAACGGCATGTTTTATTTAATGTTTGCCAGGCTCAAACATAATAGAATATCACTTTTATTTTCATTTTTAAGTTTCACTTTGAAGTCCAGCTGAATTTATCACAATAATTTAATGTTTTACATGGAAACTGTACATTGTACAGATGTATCATGATGCCTACATGTAATCCACTTTAAGTTACAGGCACTCAAAGGATGCGGGTTCCAAAATATTACAAACCACTTATACATACGTATGTATTTTTTGTATCTTGAAGAACCTTTTAAGAGCACAGACATCCTGGCCGAAAGCTTTTGTCTTAACACATGTACATGTATTTTAAATTACTACTACACCAGGCTCCTCTAAACCAGGAACCACTGCAATCCTAGCCTTCCTCAAAAAACCCAACCAACCAGGGGAAAAAAGAAAACAAAAAGGCTCATATTTCAGGACATCCAGGGACCAATAAGCGAACATTTGTTTCTGATTTAAAATTAATCCCAGCTGAGTTGTAAATTTGGCTGTTCTCATTCATGCTTAAGTCTCAAATGACGATATACAATGTACACTGTGTAATAATTCACGTCACTGTCTTCAAGTACAATGTAGTTTGTACTGTACATGTTTCTACAACAGCAACCTCGGAGCGTACTTCCTGTTTCCCTCTACAATGTACATGTACAAACCGTGCGATTCTGTGACTATTCAAAAGAAATACATGCATGCAAACTAAACATCTTCAATGACCAGTGTTATGTTAACCTTACACATACATGTATTATTTCATGTATGTTTGATGTTTTCAATTCAACATGTCCCAGACAAGATCTATATCGTTGTGCATCAATACTCATTCCGTCTTCTACAGTGAGTTTTCAAATGACACAAGTTGACACACCCAAGTTTGTCATTTGTCTTAAATGCAACTTGGAATTAACCACAAAACGAGAAAATTCCAATCTTTACAAGACTTTGTACCAGGGTTGATAAAAATCAAATTTGTTTGATTTAAATCGATTTTTTTGATTTTTTTACCACCGTACCATTGGCATAAAACATTTGTTTCAAATAAGTCAATTTAAATGACCATCATTGAAAGTCAAGTATAACCACACACAATTTTCATGAAATCAGTACTGAAATCCCTTTCATTTATCATATTCTTTTCTAGAATACAAAGTTTGTCTTAAAACCTGTTACAGCATCACCATCATACTGCACATTTCTCATCCAAGTTGATAACAGGAACCCCCCTCCTCTCTACACACAACCATGGTGGAATAAAACTCTTTAATACAACCACCATATTTTTTTAAACGCACTGTCCTTATTTTGATCCTGTACAAGTTTTAAGATTTTTGCGGTGGAAATATTGTCCTTCGGCGTCATTTTGCATTTGCAGCTGTAGAATGGGAACCAGACAATTGAACTTTCAATGGACAGAGCACCATTGAAGATTTAGGCCTATGTTAAAATATAGACGGTTTAGCAGAAACGATGAGGCAAAATTTACAATTTTGGAAAATGGAAATATTTATTAAAAATCATTAAAATTTTCATTTTTATACAACTCAGCAGAAAGTCCTTAATGCCTGATGAACTGGATATAAATCGCCACTCTGGGAGTGGGGGAGAGTGGGGATTTTTTGTTTTTGTGCTCACCCACAGTTTGATTTGTTTTTCTTCGCGTACTCTGTGCTCCAAAAAGGAAAGGTTGAATTTTTAAAATTGGATTACGGTTAAACAAAACGAAAAAATGCAACCGTGTAACCGTTTAAACGGTCGGTTAACCATGTAAACGTGTCCAAACTGCAGCCTTACTGACTGCTCACATGTATTACTGCATGTGGTTTTTCTAATAACCCAATTTTTCTTCAACTGATCAATTTGAAATTTAACACAAACTTAAATACAATCACAAATTATTTTATAAGGTTACTATTCCCACTCCAAGTCGGAAATGTTGCTATTGCTTTTTAGAAACTATTTTATGGCTAATTGCAAACCGTCCTTAAAACAGAAATGAAATTCTAAGACGCATAGAAAACCATTCAGCAATATTTGTCAAAAATGACTAGTCTCATTTCACAGCTGAGATTATTGCTTTATTGTTTCCAGTCTGATCTGGGACCAATTTCACATATGATGCACGATATGGGGCACAGAGCTCGACAAATTTATATTTCAACTGGTAGTCCACTGGACTACCACACTGAGAAATTGGTGGTCCTCAGGAGCTAATCCAGGATTTTCCAAATGGGGGGGGGGGGGGGGGGGGGGGCGTGAAATCTACCAAGCAGCTTGCTAGAGTGGTCTGGGTGCATAATCTTTTTCAGTCCCTCTCCCTCTCTGTTTTTTTTTTTTTTGGAAAAGGGGGGGGGGGGCGTGTCACTGAATGGCGATGATATTAAACTTTATTTGTGAGTGAATGTTTAATGTTATTTTTGCTTGTACTGCTGATCTGTGTAACTGTGTTCTGGTCATTGATTATGGAGTTTGATTCTCTGAAAAACATGTGCAATACAGTTAGTGGTCCGGCAGGCTCTATCACGGGAAACTCCGGTTGCCCGGAGGCCTGACATGGTTTTGTCGGGATTTGTCGAGCTCTGGGGCAGAGGGAACCACCCCCCCCCCCCCCCCCTTTTGTGCTGGTCATTGTGTTCCCGGAATCTCATGAATTCTTTTCAGAAGTCTGGGGGGGGGGGGGGGGGAGATTGTTAGGTAACAATAGTCTGGAGAGTGTATAGGATATAGGGACAAAAGGGGGGGGGGGGGTACCCCTCTGCCCCATATCGTGCTGGGCATGCTGGGTATACAATTTCAAGGAGCTGCTAGGCACAACAATTTGTTTAGCATGAAAAGTCTTGCTTGGCAAATACAGGATTACCAACCAAATTATGATGTGAAGTGTATTGCTTGTGGCTGGCATTTAGCTGTTGTTTGTTTAGCATGAAAATCCCATGGCCTTTTGGCTGGTAACCTGTTTTAACTAAAGCAAGACTTTTTAGTGCTAAGCAATTTTTTGTGCTTAGCAGCTCCGTAAAATTGGCCTCCCGGGTTTTTACTTTGACACAATCATAGACAAATATCTAACAATGTGTACTGAGATTATTAGTCTCATTTTAAGGTTGAGATTTCATTATTGACTGCACTATTTTTTTCCAATGACTGATTGCCAATTTTCCTTTTTTTATCAGGTTGACACTTCAAACAAGCAAAGCTATGTAAATCATTGCCCTGCTTTTTGAATTATAACAGACCAGTTTAGGACTTTGTACACGAAACAACCATTTAACAATGTCTATCCCAATGACTAGTTGCCTGTCAGGCTGGGATATCTGTTGCATTTTTCTAATCACTTATTTCCAATCCTTGTTAGTCACCACTTCAACTTGCCTAACCACTCCATTGATACAATTCTACAGGAATTACTTGGCCACCGCAAGGATCAGTTCGCCTCAGCAGGGAGAAAATGTGGATGAAACGTCTTCGGACTATTCAACCATATGGTCTCAACATCCAGGAAGGGAATACTCTTTTCATTTTACCCCATTGTCGTTTTGTTTACAGATAATCCTCCTTGCAAACCCTCTTGGGGTTTCTTGCCTCCTTTGATGTCTTCCCCTTTCCCTTTAAGCCTCGACACATCCCTCTCTTCCTTCCACTGCCTAATCACCACCTCCTATTTACATCCCCCCTCTCCCCCCCCCCCCCCCCCCCCCCCCAGCATGATGAAATGCAAATAAGGTATCTGAGAGAGCAAATTTGTAAATTATAAAAAATTTTAATTGTGAAATTTTGAGGGGATCACAAGCTGCATGATTTACTACTCTGCCGGTAAGGTGAGTGTTTGGTTGATATATTCAGGGAAACGGAAGATATCGGCAATAAAAAAAACAGACCGCTTAAAACCCTATAGGTCTTCCAGCTCAAAACGGCGAATCTCACAAGTCATGAGCCTAGAGCTGGAATTTTCAAGCTAGCTTGGCCTACGTGTGCAGTTATGTGGTTTTCAGATCATCAAGCAGTGTCAAGCTATAGTATGACTACCCCTAGAAATATGGGACTCCTACCGGAACCCCATAGAAAGAAGCCTATTTTTCCCATAGGCTAGTACAGCAAGAATAACAATGTCATTTCCATGCACTCACGTTTACATTGTGCGCACGATAACAAATGTATTACTAGGGCTGTGCGTTCACGGGTAAGTTTTGATCCGGGTACCCGAATGCCACACAGGTTCGGTTCTCGGGTACCCGAAAGTGGACCGTTCAGAAAAAAACACTGTCTAATGTAATGTCCTTGTGTGCACCGTGCGGCCGCTAAGGCCCCCGCAAAAATAGTTCTACTTCCGGTTACCTGATCTACCCTAATTTTACAGCCGCAACCCTAAACATTTTATTGGCAAGTAAAAAAAAATAGTAATAAATAAATAAATAAAAAAATAATCCTGTTGAATTTTCCGTCATCACAAAACGCCTCTCAACAACATAGTTACGTCAAAAACACTTGTAATTTGTTTGCCTACTTACATTCGCTCTTTTTGAAGAAGAAACCTCTGTTGTTTTTACAAGTTCCCTTCGCGATTACAAGTTCCCTTCGGTGCATGACTTCCTACCACCGTGATGAAAACACGTGTGTAATGCTCAATGCAGCAATGCTGTACTGGTTCCCGCCGCGCCGCCCACTAAAAGTGCCAGAAAAGGCATGATGGAAATGCGGCAACCAGTCTAATGGCCGACCAACATTTAGTATAACACTGCAGAGTGCACTGCAGTTCCAGGTCAGATCTGACATCGTAAAAATGCCAAATAAACATCGATGGAGAAAGAAGATCTCTGCAAGTTAAATTAATTCACAGAACTTGATCTCTTTTGTCTGTCTATGTATTTTCCGTGTTCATGAATTTATTTCAAGGTTGTACCGCTTACGGTACTTGAAGTGATAGCGCAGCGTGTTTCCCCGACATTTCCTGCCGCAACACGAGGTTCGTCGCCTGCCACACAGTGCATCACGCACGCTTACCACATGACAAATGGACAGTGTTGGCCAGTTTCCCGTCTTTGCTGGCGTTGTACATGTATGTGCATAGTGTGGTGTGTATGCACGACCATAAATAATTTTGACATTAATTAAGGCAAGTTTTTATCACTTTTTGTGGCCATTTTTTATAGCTTTCGTAGCGTAAATGGAAAAAGTTCGTCTGAAATTCGCACATTCACCCAATCAATCAGAACACAAAAGAAATGGCCAAAAGAAATATCCGACCCACCTACCCTATTTTTCAAAAGGCATGTAATCGGAAGCAGAATTTTTTTTTTTGGTCTAAAAAGGAAAGATTTACTTTCTGCACGTGCGTACAGGAAGCCGGCCGTAGATCTGACTTGATTCCACGTCAATTGACTTAAGAGAAAATTGAAATTAAATGCAGTATAAAAGTAGATGTTTCAACAAATGCCTGAAATTTGACATCGATGTCGCAATCGTTCCAGGCTTGGTATAATCCTGCAGTGTTTATATGACTAGGCCTACTTACGAGTTACAATGTCATGCAACAGCATTGGTATTTCGAAGGAGCCCCGACAAAGCCGCACGTGCACTGCACACAGGGAGCGAGTGCCGTGTGCTGATTGGACGGCACGTGTGCGAGGTGGACTCACTGAACTGCGTGATTGGTCTACTACGGCTTAATTCTTGGCCATCTTCGTATGGACTTATTGGTTGTTCGGGGCGGGCCAGATATCACAACGTTCGTAATAGCCTGTAATTGGGCGACTGAACGGAACGTGCCACTATCTTCTTGGTAAAAAAAAAGGTAAAGGCTTGTCCAAAACGATTTACTGGGGCGGTTCTTCTGTCGAAGGGACGGCGTTGTCAAAAATATCCAGCACAAGAAAACAATGGGGGACACCAAAATAATCACACACCATAAAACAAATAACTCCAAGCAAAGCCTCCTCCAAGCAAAGCCTTTTATTGTTTTTGTTTTAATGTATACCTGTAGGCATAATACGGAGAGCGCTTCCCACTCCCGCTGCCCCAGTGTCTGAGCAACGTTCACTCTCTCAAGATCAATATTACTCCCACCCACTCTTTGATCATACCGCGGAGCTAGTTTGGCCGCAGCGTAAACCGCAGTTCACATTCCATTGACAGACTTTACTAAGCAACAAGATACATGTAGCTGTAGATAAGATACATGTGTACAAACAGCGTTGGCCGACCACATTATTGATACTTTCTATTCACTGCATTTTTGTTGACCCATTGTTTTCAAAACACCGCCAGACGGTTCGGGTCTTTCGAGTCGGAACAGAGTTTGAAATGGATCGAATTGTCTTTATTTATTTATTTATTTTTGGTATGAAACCTTACATTGAATTTTTCACCATAAGTTTCGGGTACCCGAACCGGAAAAATGGAACCGGATATTGACGCCGGCATTCAGGTATCCGGGTCCCGGATACACGGCACAGGCCTATTTATTACAGAGATTCTTAAAACATAGAATTGATAGGTAACATAAATAGGTAACAAAAATAGTTAAACGTCCCTTTTTCCTTTTTTCCCTTACCCAACAAGCATTTTTTACGCTACCGCGATAGTGACACCATGCACCGCAGGCAGCAGGCAGGCAGCAGCCCGGCACTCCAGCCCTGCGCTGCAGCAGCCAGGCATGCACGTCGGCAGCATCACCGGCCATGAATCGGTATTACATCGCCGTGTACAAAATCTCACTTCGCATTTTTTCGTATGCACAGATTGCTATGAAATTTGGTCAAAATATTCTTAAAAGGCCAATAATTTCATTTAATATAAGTTTCATATGTTTCATGGACTCCTTATAGCTGAATTAAAAGCTTTTTGACAAGAAATATCTTGACAAAAATACCTTGATTTGTGCCTCTCAGAAACAGATAAATTTTATCACAAAAGTAAAAACTCACACAGCACCGGCATGAATTTGGTATCGCTGGATAGAGAATTAGAGAAACAAATTAATGAGATTTGACCCTTTGCAACCAAAACTCTCATTCAGCAAGATGGCGACGTGTTGTCAGGTTGTGCCAACTGCTAGTCGGGTCGCTCTGAAGGTTCGCCATATTTATCACTTTATTAAAGGCTTAAAATGATCTTTTAATGGAAAAAACATAATACAGTTTGAAAGATCTATCTTTCCTTTAATCTCTTCAAATATTATTTCATTGTTCCATTTGACCATAAAAAAACCAAGTTTAAAATGGGACAATTCTTGCACGGTTTCCTGTACAAACAGATACAAAAACGGTAGACTCCCTACTTTTTTCGAAAATTTGAACCGATTCCGACAATCTTTGGCTTGGCGTACACAAGCCTTGGTGATGAGGATTATAAATAATGATCTGATGGATTTTTGGGGAAAACTGTGCAGCGGTTTTTGTGCGCACAATGTAAACGTGAGTGCATGGAAATGACGTGTAGCCTATGGGGAAAATAGGCTTCTTTCTATATGGGGTTCCGGTAGGGAGCCCCAGCGGTATGACATTGTATTGTTTGTCAGTGCATGCAATCGCATGGCTGTGCCCCTTTTCTCCACAGCCACATACTTACCCAAATTCATATTCTCGCTAAGCTTCAACGGTGTGCGAAGAAAGTAGATCAGAAACACAACCAAGACGAACCAAATTACCCACAAGTATGTCCAAATCCAATACAAAGCACCCTTCAACTTCTCCGTTCTCGACGCCGCAGTGTTTCCCTCGACCGCCATGTTATGTTTTCCCACACTGTGCAGGTACCTTGCCCCTCCGCACGGCATTTCAATGAGAGTTTCGAATTATTGTACGGGGCACCAGTTGTAGTTATAAACCATCACTGACCATGAATAGCCCATTCGCCGTTGCGCTATGTACAAACAACTGTCGCCAGCAGCCGCCATATTGCCACTCCTGGAACATTCATTGCTGCCTAGCACATCTGCAGCTGATTGTACGTCAGGATTGTACTTCGTTTACGTCATTCGCGCACCGCGCGCACAGAGTAGAAAGATGGCGTACGGTACCGTCAATTTCAACAGCCAATGATTTGTATAACTAGTTCCGCCGCCTTGGTTGAAATATCGTCAATAGAGGGGGTGCTCACCGATGCCGTGTGCCATGGGAGCACAGGGCATGGGTGCACATGTCTTTTAGGGAGGGGGGGGGGGGGGGGGGACGGATGCCCTAACCCCCTCCCCCTCAGCTACGCCGCTGGTCATCCACCATGATATGGTCCTTGTTGCTCTCACCGTCACGTGATACATAGTAGGCTATTTCACATCAATATGAACCACTGAGTGCAAATCATATTTTGCTGAACTCCTTATGGCCACCGTATAGTAGGCTGGCGAGACGCTGCTCGTGGATGCCATTTTAATTGTTACACGGATTTATGACGGAGCAATTAAAAACGAACCATTTTATATGCCTTTCTGAGGGCAGAGACTTAGGCAATGTCTGAAATTCAGTGCAAGTGGGAAAACAAAATCTCTTCACGTTGTGCTGATATTATAAACATGTATTGCAAACTTTCTCACGCACAACCGATGCCGTTCATCATTAAGAAGCGTGATTGATCAGTGGCGTAGCAACGGGGGCCGGGATGGGGTGTCACACTGGCGGCGGAACCGGCGCCATTGCCTCCCCCTTCAAAAGTGCTCCCCGCACCTGGATGTCAGTGGCATAAATCCGTGCTCAAAAGTGTGTACAGGTTATCCATTACGACTGAGGACTTTGGACAACTGGGGATCAATGATTAGAATACAACTGAGGACCTGAGCCAAAGTCCTCGGTAGGTTTCCTGTACATTAACCCTATGAGCATGCATGTCAAGAAAATGTTAAAGTACAAACAAAGGGAACAATGGAAGAAAACACCTCGAGTTCTCACAAGTATAGTATAAACACACACGCGTGTTCTTACATTAGTCTCCTTACTGGGTACCGGGAAGAAAGGGTAACAATGGGGACAATAGTACCCCACGAGGGAGTCTTTAGAAATCGAGGTACCCCACAAAGTTAACGCTATGGGTTTTGAGATTTCAGTGGGGATAAAGGAGAATAAAAGCAGGAAAGTAAAGTCTACAATAGAGGTACCCCGTATGTGTGCATATGTGAGTATGTAAATACCGGCAATCGTGGACTGGGGACAAAAGGGTTAGCGTAGCGTTCACGATTGACCGAACGTTCACGATTAAAATTCGTGTACAAAACATATGGTAGGCCTTCCGAAAAAGTCAAAGTACAAACAAAAGAGGGACAATAGGGAGTCCGCAATTGCCGGTATTTACATGTGTAGGCGTGTGTGTATAGTATGGTGTACTATAAAGGTCACTAAAACGGCGCGGTGTGTGACGTCTTTACGCGGCGCGGTAATAAGTGTCGCCTCAGCGGCGCGGTAAGTGTTGTTCAGCGGCGCGGTGAGTGTGCTTAATTAAGGCCTATTTACACACGCGCGCGGTAACGGAATTCCGCGCGGTAAAAAATATAGAACACATGGTTTTCTATGGGGTTGTTTACATTAAGAGCGGACAAACCGCGCGGTATAGCGATAAACCGCTGCGTTTAGAAACCAGAGCGATTTTCCAAATATACCGCGCTGAGACTGCGCGTTCTGACCAATCAGCGTTCTCGTTGGATATGACGTCACGATCAGCTGCACGTCTCTAAAACAAAGATGGCGTCGTACTGGAGTAGCAGCACTGAGATTTTGATCCTGGAAGTAGAGAAGTATCCTCAATTGTATGACACATCACTAGAAGCCTAAAACTACAAAGATGCAGTCAAAAAGCAAGACATTTGGGAGTGTATAGGAGTGGACATGCATGATTTTGGGTTGAACTAGTGCCAAGATTTCTGCAAACTGACCACGCGACATTCTGAAGTACCCCAAAAAACGATCTTTATGACTATCTAACTCTCGTACTAATCTGTGGTATTCCCCAAGCTCTGTCCTTTTCTGAAGAGTTTCATGAACTCAAATTCTTCGTTTTTTCTTTCGCTTGAGACGCAATCTTCTCGCCAAGATCAGAAGTAACGGAGCTTCCTCGTGCCTTCGATTTTTTTTGCGGGGCGCCATTGTTTTTGTGGAATGTCGATGCATTAACATAAATACCGAACGGGTTTCCGCTCGTGTGTAAATGTAAAATATCGCGCGGTATACCGCTTTCCGTTACCGCTTTCCGTTACCGCGCGCGTGTGTAAATAGGCCTTAAGCGGCGCGGTGAGTGTCCTTAAGCGGCGCAGTAAGTGTCCTTAAGCGGCGCGGTAAGTGTTGTTCAGCGGCGAGGTGAGTGTCGTTCAGCGGCGCGGTGAGTGTCCTTCAGCGGCGCGGTGAGTGTCCTTCAGCGGCGCGGTGACTGTGAGTGTCCTTCAGCGGCGCGGTGAGTGTCCTTCAGCGGTCCCCTCTGCTCTGTGGTACCCCCTCTGATGTGGTGGTATGCTCCAAATTTTCGCGCTTTTTTTTCTGAGCAGGCGCATGATGGAAAAGGACCGGTAGTCTGCTGCTACTAGCGTCTCAACCACACTTACCGCGCCGCTGAACAACACTTACCGCGCCGCTGAACAACACTTACCGCGCCGCTTAAGGACACTCACCGCGCCGCTGAACAACACTTACCGCGCCCCTTAAGGACACTCACCGCGCCGCTGAACAACACTTACCGCGCCGCTTAAGGACACTCACCGCGCCGCTGAACGACACTCACCTCGCCGCTGAACGACACTCACCGCGCCGCTTAAATAGAATGACACTAACCGCGCCGCTTAATGACACTCACTGCGCCGCGTAAAGACACTTACCGCGCCGCGTAAAGACACACACCGCGCTGTTTTAGTGACCTTAATAGTACACCTTATGTGTGGGTTTGTTTTTGCATTGTGAAATAAATTGTTGAATGCCATTTGTGGGGAATTTTCAAAATGAAAACCAGGGTAGGCCTACATGCAAAAACACACACAGTAACGTTTATGACACTTGCGAAAATGCAATGTACACTGTAAAGCTATAGAGCTCACTATAGGCCTACACACTTGCATCATGCTGCATCGATGCACCGATGTGTAGTACTAACGTGCGGACCTTTACGAACATTATGAACAGCAATTTCCGGATTAAATTTTTGGGATTGGCTTTCTTCAACGGGTACTACCCGGCAGCGGGTACTACCCGGCAGCGGGTACTACCCGGCAGCGGGTACTACCCGGCAGCGGGTAGTACCCGGCAGCGGGTACTACCCGGCAGCGGGTACTACCCGGCAGCGGGTACTACCCGGCAGCGGGTACTACCCGGCAGCGGGTACTACCCGGCAGCGGGTACTACCCGGCAGCGGGTACTACCCGGCAGCGGGTACTACCCGGCAGCGGGTACTACCCGGCAGCGGGTACTACCCGGCAGCGGGTACTACCCGGCAGCGGGTACTACCCGGCAGCGGGTACTACCCGGCAGCGGGTACTACCCGGCAGCGGGTACTACCCGGCAGCGGGTACTACCCGGCAGCGGGTACTACCCGGCAGCGGGTACTACCCGGCAGCGGGTACTACCCGGCAGCGGGTACTACCCGGCAGCGGGTACTACCCGGCAGCGGGTACTACCCGGCAGCGGGTACTACCCGGCAGCGGGTACTACCCGGCAGCGGGTACTACCCGGCAGCGGGTACCCGTGTACACGTCACACCCGACTGAGTTCCCGAACCATTAGTTGAGAACAAAATTTGTGCGCCATCAGTAGCCGCCTTCAAAGGTTGGTCTGATAGTCGGTGGTGGGTCTGCCATCGCCGACACTCGATCCCTCTGTATTCAATTGGTGGACTATAAAAACAAAGCCCAAACACATTAATGGCTAAACCATTTTTGTTCATTAAATGTTTCGTTAACTCGGACTAAAGTGGAATTATAGGCTCAGTTACATTATGGTAAAAGAAAACTTCAGAAAATACTGCAGAAAATTACTCGGGTAATAGATGTAGGCTTTGCAGTGCATAATATTTAAAACAAGTCTGAAGACGGTGATTCCCATTATTTTGTTCATTAGGCGAATAAAAAAAAAAGAACCGAGTTTGGCTGGATAGTCTGAAACTACATTAGAAGAGAAACTACCCTGTCCGAGCTCGGGTTGGCCCGCGGAGGGGGGGGGGGGGGGGGGGGGGGGGATGCCCGCAACAATATTTCTCTTTCGCATCAGGCAATTTATTAGTTTCCATAAATTGTTATGCTAGTAATAATTTTACAAAGGCCTTTTTGGGGGTGATTTTCTTAAGAATTCAATGTACCAAAAATAATTGCAAATTTTACAAGTTTAACATGTTAATTTTCCTATTCAAAGTCTCCGGATGCGCGCCACCATGCAGGGGTGAACTTTCAGGCTCTATTATCCTCAACTGCATGCAACGACCTCTCTGCTAGCTGTCGCGCCGATATCACTCCACAGAATCAAAGCTGGCATACACCGTTAATGATAAACACCGCCCTCTTTTGAGAGACGATGCGCGGTACCAACAAATTCTGCAGATACAATGTATTGATATACAAGTAAACACAACTTATTGCATTCCGTACTTCACCGCTTTTTGTTTTAATTTGTTTTCAAGAATTAAGAGAATGACCCTTTCCAGTGGGGGGGGGGTAACATTCCCCCAACTATATTTTCTCATGTTCAACTTTTTATTATTTATTTATATTAACTTTTTTGGGTAAAAAATCAAAGCGCCTCCGTTTCACAACTGGTAACCCCCCCCCCCCCCCTAACCTTCTTCCGCTTTTAAATGTCAAGAAAGGGTACATACACTTCAATTACCACGGACGTGGACATCATCATCATCATCATTCTCCTAATCCATCATGGGGGACGTAGAGCCGCCCAGACCAAGCGATCCGGATGCAAACTGCCACAGCTGTTGTGCTCGTGTCTTGTGGTCAACTTCCAGCTGGCGCAACAAGGTGTTGCGTGGTCGGCCCCTGGGTCTCGTCCAGGCAGTGTCAGGGTGGAGTCCCCCTCGTCCCGGTACGTCGACGGGCTGGCGTGTCATCCGGCAGTCATCTGACGTGGCCAAAGAGGGAATGATGCCTGCATAAGATGGTTGCACGGATGTCCTCGAGACCGGTGGTCCCCATGATAGTGGTATTGGTGACAAAGTCGGACCACCGGACGCCGATGATGCGCCGTTGGCACTTCATATCGAAGGCTCGAAGCCCGAGGGTTTTTAGGATTTTGCTCCTATACTATCGGGTCATTCTAAAATAAAATTGGGTTCAATGTTGGTGTCCCTGCATGTTACATCTGACATGTTTAAGATTTTGCAATTTAGGACACATTCCTTAAAGCCTTCTATCTCCCAGAGTGATTGTGTAAAGCAAAGTAGGCCTATACCTGCCAAACAAGTAAAAAATAATGTGAAGTCAATTTTAATGATAGTTTGGGAAATTACACGTCAGGTGTAACAGGGACACTTTTGTAGGACTCCAGATTTATAGAATGAGCCATTTGCATTATGCTTCATAGGCGTAGCAAGGTCATTTTTATTGGGGTGTGGGGGGGGGGGGGGGGTAAAAAGGGCCTCGATATATCGGGGAACAGGCGGAACTAACATTTTTCAGTGGGGGCACAGGGGGCACTGTAAGGAAATGAAGGAAATTGTTTTAATGTTCCGGTGATTGTGTACTTACGGGCCCGTTCCTATAAGAGAACAAAATCCACTTTGAAGTTATTGGACTTACCAAACTAGCTTGCGACATTAAAAACTAACAGGTATGTCGTAGATAGAGGGCTGGTTTTGATTTTTTTGTGGGAAATTTAGGGGTACAAAAAAAAGGGCACTCTCAAAATATTGGGGGGTGGTAAATACACCCCTCCCTCCCTCCCTCCCTCCACCCCCCTCCCCCTCCCCCTCCCCCTCCCCCTCCCCCTCCCCCTCCCCCTCCCCCTCCCCCTCCCCCCTCCCCCTCCCCCTCCCCCTCCCCCCCCCCCCCCGCTGGCTATGCCTATGTGCTTGGATTGAACTGGAAAGGAAAGGCTACACTCTAAAAAAAATCAAAATTGATCAAAGTTGACTATAGAAACCAGTTCAGGGTCATCTGGGTATTATCATTAAAATAATTAGAATTGGAGTCAAATCCTACTACTTTTCCTAGTTTGTGACCGCGTTCGATTACTTACCCCGCACTTACTCGTGCAAGCGCGAGCCCGTTCGATTTAGCTCTCACGTGACTTCTCGCGCTTACTCGGGCCTGGCCTTAACCGACTCGCCGAGCCGGTTAGTAGGGTAAGTATCCCAAAAGGCATCCTCGACTCCATGGGCGCTTGTGCGCGATATTCTAATTAACGGTCATTTTTTTGGGTCTTCCGGTGGTTCCCACTCCCAAACGCACACAGTCATGTAAACGGGTGCAATCGTGGACCTCCCATTGTTCCTCTTTTGTTTATACTCTAACTTTTTCGGAAGGCCTCCCATTGGTTTTGTACACGATTTTCAATCGTGGACGTTAGGTCAAACGTGGACCCCTTTGTCTACGCTCGAATTCTTTTGTCCTAGGTCCACGATTGCCGGCATATACAAACTCACGGGGTGTGACACCTAAGAATGACGGTTCTGAAAGTCAGACACCCCCACCTACTCACACACACCATCAAACCTTTTGTGCTCGATATTCTAATTAAACCTCTCTGGGCTCTCGGACTATACCTTTTTTCCCAATAGCATCAGCCAAATACACCAATAAGGAAACGCGCATAAGGCAAATATCCCAACATCAAACAGCAGTCTATTTTCCTTGAGCAACTATTTTCATGTTACTTTTGAGTCATAGTTGTCATTTTAAATGGTCTACATAAACACCATTCATAGGCCTACATGAACACTTTTCTTAAATGAGCAGCATAACTTCAGCTTTTCAAAATGAAAAAGAAATAGAGCACTAGAAATTGTTTGTTTAAAATCAAACACTTATAGAATTCTATTAATTTGAAGCAGACAAAAACGACATTTAGCCTATTTTCAGAGGTCGACGCGCAATCGTGACATGCGCGATGCTATCTCGCCCCCTTGAGAAATGTTGGAAACCTGTGACGTAAGACAAGTACACATGTAAATACATGTAGGGCTCTAGTCAAAGCAAATATCGGTCAACGTGAAACTTCGGATGCTTGACTAATTTCCTAGTCAGTTTTCAATAACTAGGAAAGCTAGTCAATACTTTAACTAAGTTGTTTGAAGAGTGTATAGCTGCAGCGCTGGAGATAGGAGTTTTACTCAAGAAAATGTGCAAGGAACAGAACAGATCAAGGAACAATGAAGAAACAATTTATTGTTCTTAATAATTATTTCTATCGAAGTGTGTACGTAATATTTAGACAAATGTATCTATCTTGGGACTTGAAGGTTTGCATGATGGATCTTTGATCTTTGAATCATAATCATCCCTTTTGTCGACAGCATTGTTACTGCGCGTGGGGAGCACGCTGGGATTTTTCAAGTAGCGACAGTTTTCCTTGACGAAACTCTCACACATGCAAAGTCTATGAGACCGCAGCCTGTATGTGCATGTGTCTATGACGAAACTGTCACACACGCAAGTCACCAACGACGCGGCTCCTGCACGAATTCGTGCTTGTTGTCACTGAAAAGAAAGCAAATTCAATTATTTTGGAGCAAGAATGTCAGGTAACAACTGTACAATACAAAACTTGTCCTTGCTAAAGTATGGACATACTTATCTCTTGAACTGACTGGAGAATAAAAAGCTATAAAGTCTAAGATAACCAAGATAGCATACAATCATGTGACGAATTTAAATGAAATGTATATGACATTGATTGTAAAAAGACGAAATGTCTTCATCTATCGTACGTTGGGAAACTGCGGACGACGAAATTGAATTGTCTTTTACCAAAAAGTTTGGCAAATGTATACAATTATTTGGACAAAGTGCGAACATGAGCGACCAAAGACGAAATTGAACATGGGATATGCAAGGTCGTGAATTTTTGAGACGAAATTGAAGTTAACCGTTTATGAACTTGAATGAAAAAAGTTTTAAAATGTGCGGGAAAACCTATAAAAAGATAAAACTGATAATACAAAATAAGAAACAATCAAGATTAAATGTAGTGTACACGATTGGTAATTCTCCAATTATTTTTTAATGAATTATTACGAAATATCTTAGTAGACTGTAAGTTAACCGTAGTCTCAATCATCCTGTGAAATTATGACACCAGGTGTGCTGTCGTTGTCAAGAAAAGTGGAAATTTATATCGTCTTCCAACGATTTCCAGCTGGAAATTGTTGGAAAACCGCCCTGTATAGCCTTTAGACAAGGCGCGCGTGGCTATATACCCGGACGAG
The DNA here is from genome assembly GCA_037893225.1 of Hippasteria phrygiana. Classification (NCBI taxonomy): domain Eukaryota; kingdom Metazoa; phylum Echinodermata; class Asteroidea; order Valvatida; family Goniasteridae; genus Hippasteria; species Hippasteria phrygiana. Next base: position 120,223 of record JAZGUH010000689.1, read on the forward strand.
TGGCGCGCCCTGGACATGCTGGCATTTAGGGCGCGTCACATGTCCTGGGGCCAATTTCATAAAGCTGTTAGGCACACAAATTTGCTTAGCATGCAAATGCTTCCTTGATAAAAACTGGATTACCAACCAGATTTCCACGTATGGAATATTGCTTTTGACTGGTATTCAGCTGCTGTTTGCTTAGCATGAAAATTACATGGACTTTCGGCTGGTAACCTGTTTTTACTAAGCAAGACATTTTTATGCTAAGCACATTTTTGTGCTTAAAAGCTTTATGAAACTGGCCCCTAGTAGCCACGCGCGCCTTGACTAAAGGCTATCATCCGATCCGTCCGACGGTTGAAAACGAGCGCCGTTTTTCTCTCGGTTTTTTCGCCATCCAACAACGCAAAACTTTGAGCAGGTCAGTGGAACGATATTTCCTATGACATACTAACCCGCAAATCCGCCCATTTTTGAAAATTGCAACAATGACCAATCATGTACACTACATTTAAGAACTGTATCAGTAAAGAAGCCGACAAACAAACAAAAACACTGCAGTCTGCTGGTGTAGGTTTAAAGTACATGTAGGTTACATTTCGAGAATAAATGTCTAATTTAAACAAAATGGACTATTACATAATATGGTTGAGCATACATAGTGTTATACATTCGGCCAAAAAGAAAGTTTCCCGCCTTGTACTTTTTTGAATAACTCAAGAATACTGTAATCATTTTAAATACTTCAAAAGTCATAAATGCAGAAAATGGTTCTGCATCTAATGATGCGTCATTTATGGCGCACGACGTTTGCTTAAGGGGATACAAAATTAGATTTGCCGAATTAGGTGCAAAAAATAGAAGTGGCATATTTTTATAATGCAGGCAATAGATTACATTGACACTTTTCAGATAAAATTATTTGTTGCTTTATTAGTTGGTGTGTAACAACTCACGATTTCAGCAGCAGTTTTGATAAACCATGTTTAGTGTTGACATTAATGAAAACGTTTGTACACACAGTTTCAATGCAATGGCTTGTACAAGCTCCCCAGGAAATTCGAGAACGACTGTAATCGTCAACAGGAATTATGTGAACGCTTTGATCTGGCATCAAAAGGGGCTAGATTAAGGCAGAAATTATCATTGTCTGGTTCACACAGACATAAATGAGACACAATGATTGGAGAATCACAGCTGGCGTGGTGTGAGAAAGACCTTGATGTCGTTGTGAGCCTTCATGATCATCTGGCTGGAGAATTTGACTGGGTGGCTTGGATCTAGCTCGATGTGAAACCTCCTCAGCAGACGAGCAATCATCACCTTCTCCTCATTCAGGGCAAAATTCTGACCAATACAGTTCCTGAAATCAAACAATACATCGGTTTTGTTTTCATATAAACCTGTATAACCAATAAGGAGCAAACTTGTAGAACCAAAAAGAAGGAAAAGTGGATTCAAGACAAGATGGCTTCATACCAGTACATGCACTGGTGCACTCAGGGTGGGGCTGGAGGCAAATTTGTTGTAGTCCAGAATTGCCAGAGTGTTTCTAATTCTGTGTACGTGGCTATATATGTGAGCTGCAAGACAGGTTCTTAGACTTGTTTTCCCGTGAAATAAAATCCTCCACACCACAATTAGTACAAGAAACAGAAACATGAACAGGGCAGAGGATTCGAACATAGGCCTCGTGCTGATCCAAAGCCTTTACGCTCTACCAAAAAGTTGTCTGAAGACGTCACTATATCTAGCGCCCTCGTGCGATGCTTATTATATAATTTCACTTAATCATGAATATGCATGATGGCAATTCAGGTCTACGAAAAAATGGCGGACTGGAGGGTGGGAGGGGGGTGGGAGGGGGGGGGGGGAGGGGGGGGGGGGAGTGGGAGGGGAGGGGTCACCCTGTTTTTAAAACGTTACACTGAACAATTTCCAGCCAGAAAAACAATTTTAAAAGTGGGTTGGGTTAGGACTCTTTAACAATGTTTCATTTGGCATTTTTCCATATAATATTTTACTGTTATAGTATATGTTTCAAAGGTGCCATAAAGGCAAACAAAACGACAAACAAAACGACGAACAAGGCCAGCTGGGTTATTTGAACTACCATAACATTTTCCAAAATGAAAGGTCTAAGTACAAACAATGGCTAGATTTAACCACTGTTTAGATAAAATGTGGCTTACCTCGGTCCGGCTGCAAATGGTAGATAAGCGAAGGGGTCCATCTTCTCGATGTTTTCGGGAGAAAACCGATCAGGATCAAACTTCTGCAGGAAAATAAAATTTAGAGATTAATTATAATGAATTTGTATTTGGTAAGGTTACAGGCCTCGTTAGGAAAACATCCCTGAAACAAACTTTCAAACAGATTAAAGGAAAACATGCCGGTGTTCCAACTCCAAACAGCTCTAAAAATAAGAACAAGTTGTAAAATGTATGTTACAAATTCGAGGATCTTCTACTTATGATCTATGCAATCATGATAATCTTATAGAGCATAACATTTGCAGCCAAACAGAAGTGAATTCACAGTTACTCAGGTAAGCTTACAGATTGTTATAATTCAAAGATTACATTTCTATAATCTGTAACTTAAACGTAGTATACAACCAGTGGCGTATTTAGCGAGATACCCACAGTACATCGTACGTGGTTGATTAAACAAATTGAACAAATACAATAAGGGTGACGTCACTGCACAACTAACGTCAAAGTTGTTATTGGTTGTGCATTTTTTTTCTCCGTCCCCACAACCTTGACGAGAAATCGCCGCCGCTGATTTGGACGTTGTTTGCCCTCCCTGGCACAAAAAGCTGTATACTGTATGCAACATTTGCTTTTGCTGTAATTTTCAGAAATGAATTGATTTAGGGGTTTATTGTATAGCAAATACTGTAACAGTGACCTGTTTAAAGTTTTGTGTACATATATAGCCTATATGCTGGGAAAACAGAAAACGGAGAAAAAATGATGTTCTTGTAGTCCGGTCCCCTACTTCAGACAAAACGGAGCAATTCATAGACGTCAGGTAATTATCAGGTTGGGGAACTAGAATATTTCCAACGATTGTCGGCCGACAATCGCTGAAAATTAATACAAAAATTCCGCTTTTCTTGAAAAAGACAGCACACCAGGTGCCATGATTTCACAGGATGCTTGAGAGTAACTTACAGTCAAGTCTTATTTCATAATAATGCAGTATTTGTTTATGTTTGCAAATGTTGTAGGTCTATGTTTAAAGAGACACATTGAAAAATTGGAGACAACCCAATTGGGCTACAAAAGGTGTACGTGTTCGTCCTAAAACTGCTTTTGGGTCGAAAAGATATTAAAAAGTAAAATATCATTACGTACACAACCATCCCTTGAAAGTGCACCGTTTGAAAATCATTGACAAAAATGATCATTTTGGAGATGCAAGTTTGGTTGTGATGACAAGTGCAACCGTTAGAAAATTGGAAAATTCAGAGTGGTGCCCTTTGTCTATATAGTGCTTTGCGGACAGGCTGTCAATGCTCCGTTTTTTTCTACATTTCTCTGCGGTAAATACTACACAATTGTAGAATTTTCACACTAGGTAACTAAGCACAAACTTTCAAGCAGACCCAGGTAAAAACGTAGGAGAATAGTAGGATCAAAAATAAGAAAAAGGACAAAAGTAGGATTTTGGAGGATAAAATCAAGATAGGACCTAACAGTACAACTTTTGCAGGCTTTCATGAGTAGTTTTCGTTGATACTCACCCATGTGCACACAATCACAAGTCTCATTTGGCGTGCACTGTACTCACAACACTTGTGCTCCATGCATCCTGAACTAAGCTTGTATTACTCCTGCACCCAAGCCATTTATTATGTGATTTTCATTCGACAGTGTAAAACTATTCAATGAGATTTTATTTTTCGGAGTTGTGGGACAAAAATAGCAGGAAAAAGTAGGGAAAATAGGAATTTCATGAAAAAAGTAGGAAAAGTAGTAGCAAGGTAAAACAAATAGGAAAAATAGGAATACATGTACTTGAAATTTTAGGGATTTCAGAGGACCTTTAATAATTGATGTAATGTTACTATAAATAGGCCTATGAAGATTTACTGCAATCATTGAATCCACTGCTGTTTGTATCCCCCAAATGTGCCAATACAGCACTCTCATTCACTACAAACATGGCCTGTATGTAGCACATCCACTAAGTAGTGTCTCTTTATAATGTCAAAGGATGATGTGACCATTACCATGTGGTCAGGCCATATCTCAGCATTGTGATGCAGGCAGTATATTGCTAAGGTCACAACCGTGCCAGAACGAAGGACCTTGCCATCAGCCTCAATGTCCCTCTCAAGAACCCTCATGATGTACGGCACTGGAGGGTACATCCTCATCGACTCCTTGAGACACTGCATCATGTACTTGAACTTTCCAAGATCCTCCCTTGAAATCAAACAAATAATGGAAACTGATGATTTTCAATGTAAATGTTGGTGCAGTGGTGCTTCTACTCATGTGACCCAAATTCAAATGCAACCCCGGATTCAGTTGCAAACCTGGTTTCAAATGCAAACCTGGGTTCAAATGGAAACCTGGGTTCAAATGGAAACCTGGGTTCAAATGCAACCCGGGTGGTTTCAAATGTCAACCCGGGTTCAAATGCAAACCCGGGTTCAAATGCAACCCATGCACGGTGCTCAGGCTTGCTATTTGCCCCTCTTTGATAAGATTTAGCAGGCGTGTTTCAAATCTGGTTGGCCAGGGCCTGGTATCTTCCGTGGAAACCCTTTATGTCTGTTGCTTCATTGAACCTCTTTTATCAATACTATCAAGGAAGTTGGCCTTTCATCATTAGTTCCCCCGTCCAAACGTTCAGACACTCTACTTCCCTGGCTGTCTCATCACATCCTTCCACTGTTGTTGTTATACAAAAGCTATACTGTAAGATACTCTTCAAGTGTTTTCTCTTGTAGGCCTATACTGCCTCTCCTTACCTGGAGTTACATTGTAAGTGTTAAAGGGACACATTGCTTTGGATTTTGCGATTTGGGCTATAAAACTGAAATGGATATGGTTGGAAAGCTTTTTTAAAAGTAGAATATAAATATTCACATAACTATCCCTTCAAATTGCGTGGTTTTTGTTTAATTTCGTGACAAATAACGGTCCGCCATTTTGTAGAACCAAATTTTTGACTCCACAAAATGGCGGACCGTGTGTACCAGTCGTATTTCCAGTCGCAGCTGGTTGAAGTACGCGTTCTGTTGATCCATTTGTACTGTGGCACGCCGCGCAGCACTGGCGATATGTGTCGCGAGGTAGAGAATGGTACCTGGCGATCATCTGACAGGTTTACAAGGCCACTGGCTGCGGCGCCAGCCTAAAGACTCTGTTTGCGCATTATAGACGGTGGTATTTACTACTGGAAATAAGTCCATGTTTCGCGGGTCAGATGTCAGGGATCAGAGGCAAATTTTTTGTTTTGTAATCACTACTCACTAATTACAACACATTATACGTGTTTTTCTGCATGAACAACTCTTATAAAAGATAAGGAACATTTCCAAACAGCAAAATTTCATGACATTTGAAGGCAATGTGTCCCTTTAAGCACACAAAAATTCCTTAGCATGAAAATTATTCCTTGATTAATACAGAATTACCAACCAAATGTTCAAGTATACTTCCGTCGTTTGCTTAGCATGAAAAAACAAACTTTTGTGCATATAGCTCCATGAAATTGGCCCATACTGGTCTAGGTGTCTGATCAAAGTTAGATATTCAGTCTCCAACGATAACCTTTGTATTTCATTTCTAACAACTTTACCAATGAATATCCTCTAACGAGGTCCTGCCCTTCATCAAATCGTCTACTTTTGGCCTCTGATGTTGACGATGCATTGCCATAAAACTTTATCTTCAAGCAAACTCGAATCCTGTATGACAGTGTGATAATCCTGGCAACTGACAGTGTGATAACCTATGTGTAAGTTCGGGTGCTGCTGATCTAGTCCATTTTGTCAATTTTGCGATTTAAATCACGCATGCGTGGTCTGTTTTCACTCGAACGCATCTAGTCGATCAACTACGTCAAATCTAGTTTGTGTAGCAACAACAAACTGCAAAGAATGTCGTCTGCTAATTTGTTAACGAAGAAAATGATGGTACGTCATTTTTATGTTCTATTTTTTCTAATTAACTTTAGTGCAATAAATAATTCATTATCGTATTGCAAAGAGTTATTATCATTGGACAAAACTAACAATTTACCGTAAAAGTTGGCAAAACTTGCCCAGTTTACCTATCCTCCATCTTGAAACCGTGACGTAACTCGCGAGTGACTAGAAAAACCATGATCCGGGGCTAGGTTGATCCAGTTAGACTAGCTAGTCAAACCACGCAGCGTTCGAGTGACATCTAGATTGACTAAGGTTCACTCTAGTCGCCCAACCGCACTTGCTCCATATTGCACGGCCCATATCACACTCCGTGTGTTAATTGCGCTGTTCTAATTCCATGTATATTGCGCGATATGCAAAACGCAGGTACTGCACAATCCATTGGTAATAATGCTGCGTTCCAATTACGTCGTGTTTCTCGTGTTTACGAGATGGTTGCACCAATGCGCACGCGCACAGGTCGTCAAGCAAGTCGTGAACTGGAGAAGAAAATCCCGCCTTCAGTTCACCTGCACTGGTTACCAGACTTGTGAACTCGTGAACATGGAAAACACGACTTGATTGGAACGCAGCATAAGGCAGTTCGGTATTTCACCTGCGCATGTGCACAATGGCATTTTATCCAGAATGACCCGCGTGACCTAATGCGCGCGTATGAACGTAAAAGGTGATCGCACAACGCGCACGTGTTAAATTCACTGATCTCTATATAAACTGGATAGCTCATCGGCTGTTCAAGTTGAAGCCACCGGCCGCCATGTTAACAATGGATTTGTCAACCTTGCCCCCTCCCGGGGTCTACTTTCACCCTCAACGTCGGCCGACGTATATTGTATCAACGTCACTAACCGACGAAGAAACGTTGGACCAACGTCAGATCTCTTACGTTGGCCCAACGTAAATTTGCACTGCCGAATTACGTTGGCCCAACGTTTGTTTTACAAACGTTGGACAACTTCATTACACTAATTGTCCAACCTTATTTCTTATGTCATATCAACGTTGTTTGTACGTTGGCGTTAAAGGAAACATGATATAGGATTTATATTGCATTATTCCTGCTTAAAACAATAAAGTATTATCTTGACAATGATATTTTGTGTCCAGAGACAATTATTTCCCAGATTAAATATGAGAAAAAAAATTTGAAAATGTTTGTCCAAGCTACTCCGCCCCCTTAGTGGGACCCTCATTAACATAAGTGTGTGACGTAGATCGAGGCACATTACCCATTCATCACGGGTATGCATTGTGTGTACATTGTACGGCGAAAATTCTTCGTCCAAAATCTAAGCAAAATATAGTGGTTTTTCGGCCATGCCGACAAGATGTGTGGCTGCTGGGTGCAGCAAAACAACGACGGGTGGAGTAAGCCTTCATTTATTTCCAACTGAAGCGAAATATCGGAGAATTCGGACGGCGAAAGTGAAGGTGACAAGAGCAAAGAGGTCCGGCCCAGCAGCTTTTCAGCGTTATGCAGCGACCACTTTAAGCCGTCGTGTTTCGATACTGGTATTTTCAAATCCTTTGGGATGACCATTAAAAATATGCTCAAGTCCACTGCCATCCCAACAAAGTTCCCAGATGTGAGTAAGGTACAGGCGAAAGCAGTTAAACGGCCCATTCCCCGAGGAGCCTTCGCTAAAAGGGAGAAAATCAGGGTAAGTTCGATGTTAGTTGTTGTTGCAACTTACGAAATTGCACGTGTAGACCTAGTGTGTGTATATGGGCCGTGTGTAATGAGATTATTCACTTATGTTTTCCCCAAAAAAATTAAAATTTGTGTGTGGAATTGTTTGAATAATTACATATTATGGTCAGGAAATTGTGTTTTTGGATAAAAAAAAATAGCGATTTAACACGAGTTTTATGAACGCAAATTTCCTCAGTTCTGATTAGTCAGTTGCTGTGGACCATAAACTGACGTCTGACTGACGTCAAAATGTCTACGCCAGTCTGACGTCACATGTTGATCATAAACTGACGTCTGACCGACGTCAGAATTTCTACACCAGCCTGACGTCACGTTTTGACCATAAACGTCGGGCTGACATCACGTGTTAACCATAACTTTACGTCTCACCGACGTCAGAATTTCGACGCAGGGCTGACGTTACGTGCTGACCATAAAGTGACGTCGCACAAACAGAAATGACAGACGCATACCAAATTCTGACGGTTCATACACCATTTTCAATGTCGGCACAACGTCATCTGCCGAGGGCGACGTATCCCGACCTGTGCCGACCTTTGCCAACGTCAGGCCAACGTCGGTCTGCTGTCTGGGCGTATTTCTCAGCGTTGATTGTTTACGTCACTTTGTTGGCATTTTTGCATCATGATTTGCCAATAATGCCAACCGTGAATGGCAAAATGACGTTTCAAAGGAAAGGTCTATACTACACGTCGAATATCGAGGGCACACAGAGGCGCAGCATAATGTTGACCTTAATTTTACGTCTAATAACGTCAGTCCCTGACGCCACTCTGACGTCGCAGTGGTGACCCTGATTTGACATCTGGCTGACGTCAGATTTTCGACTTTAGTTTGACCTTAGCTTGACGTCCCGTTGACATCAAATATGCGACGCCAGACTGACGTCACATCGATGACCATAATTTGACGTCCAACTGACTTCCGATTTGCGACGCCAATCTGACGTCACAGTGGTGACCACAAGTTGACGTCTAACAGACGTCAGATTTGCGATGCCAAACTGACGTCACAATGGTGACCATAATTTTAAGTTAGTCTGTCGTAAGATTTGCGACGCCAGACTGACGTCACAAGGGTGACCATTATTTTAAGCCCAATTAACGTCAGATTTGAGACGTCACTATGACATCACAGTGATAACCGTAATTTAACGTCGGATTAACGTCGAATTAGCGACGACAAACCAATTTCACCATAATCTGACGTTAGTTCGACTTAGAATTTCGACGCCGTACTGACGTAATATTATAACCTTAATTTGACGTCTTACCAACGTTATAATTCTGACGGCCACCAACGTCACATCTTCAACGTTAAACAGACGTCACAATGACCAAAATGTCTAACCTATTACCGACGTATAAAAAATATGGAAATCTCCGACCCATTTCTAACGTCGAACCGACGTCATTCACACACGGGCGACGTTCGCCGACCTTTGCCGACATCGGCTCGACGTATGCTTGCTGTCTGGGTCATTCTCATTGCATAGAGATCATCAGTGGTAAAATTGGAGTGTTAATATGGCAGCTGCTGGCTTCAGTTACCCGTACTGCGTGCAACGGTCAATGAGCTATCCAGTTTATATAGAGATCAGTGGTTAAATTCAATCAGAATGGGTGTTCGCGTAACATGGCGTGACATTACGTCAGCAATTTTATCCCGAATAACCTTTGACCTTTGAAGATACCGAACTGGCTTATTCAAAAGCGGCGTGTTTGCGTCCCATGTGGATCGTCACGTCTGTTTCGACACACACTTGTTACGTTTTCCGGAACGCACCAGCAACTTGTCATTGCCCTTGCTCTTTGGATGCGGAATGTTAACAGTCTCCATGCAGATATAAAGTTAACATCAGGGCCCAATTTCATAGCGCTGCTTTACACACGATTGTTTGCTAACGGAACCGCGCCCATTTCATAGAGACTGTAATAAGCAGTAAGCACAGCGAAGATCCTTCGGCCTCGTGGCATATGGGACACAGACTCACTACATTGTTCCGTGTTCCACTCGCGCTCGTGGGATATTAATGCTGCTCTGAGCAGCTTACTCTACATGTACACAAAAAGTTAGAAACAAAGAAGAGTATTTGCCTTACCATTTGACATCTTCAGACTCCCGCCCTGCCATCACCTCATCTAATTCCTCTTGGACCCTCTTCTGATGTTCAGGATGCTTTGCCATGGAATATAGCATCCAAGTCAGGCCACTCGCTGTGGTGTCGTGACCTTCGAAAAGGAATGTGTCTACTTCATTACGGATCTCCAGATCGGTTAGCCCCTTGTCATCCTCATCTCGGGCAGAGAGCAGGATGTCCAAGAAGTCCAGGTACTTGCGGTCCGACTTGGCCTCCGGATTGAGTTTCTTTTCCTTCTGATTGAAAAGGAGAACACCCCTTGATTTAAATTACCTGAAGATGGACAGAGTGTAAAGATGTAACACACAGTTTTTGTCAAAGAGATCAGTTTGTAATGTATGGTTTTTACCTAATGAAATACAACAAAGAACAAATTAAATTGAAGTGCCCTGTTACCTGCAAAAGAACATCTGTCAATGAAAAACCCCACAAAAAATATAACAAGGAATATCAGATTTGCAAATGAATTCCAATTTGTGAATTTAGAGCTAATGGACTATTATTAGGACAGTTAGATATAATGAGCATCAGGCTGTTAAAATGAAGAGAAATTCATTTCTTCTTTAATAAAAATATGGACACAAGACAACAATGGGTTCTCTAATTACATGATATTGAACAATTAACTTGAAGACTAAGGTCGTTATGATCTTACCAAATGCTCCCGACGATTTTTGATGACCTCATCCGAAACTTTGTGCACGAAGTTACAACTCTTATAAAATTGCCGTCCCAGGGAAGACAACTTGAATGGCAGATCAAAGTAAAGAAACATAGAACTGTGGACAAATAAATAAATATAAATATCGTCTACGATGGAAGGGCAAAAGAACTTTATGCTGTCAAGTTCAACAAAGTTCAGAAGATGCAATTTGCATAAGGGATTATGTCAATGTAAACAGTATTATGGACCCTCCCAAATGCCTGCAGTGCTTATAGCACAGTGCTCCGAGATCTTGGGGAAAAATAAGCTTAGTATGAGATGGGACTCTCAAACCCATAGATCCCCATGACCTTCAACTCAAGTTGTCAGACTGAAATGTTTTACGTACCACTGACACTTGATAAGGTCAAAGCTCAATGGAGGCTAACTTTCACTCTTCCATTCTTAATTGAAGAGTTCTAGCTCTTTACAAAGTGTGTCATACATGTACATTATGTATAATCATCTGGTGTCAGAATCTTGCTTTTCATTTTTTTTTAATGCAAGTTTGCACCGAACAAAGCCCTCGAGGTACGGAGCTACAAAAGAAAAGGAGTTAAGGATACAAGAGGTAGGAAATAATATTCCTCTTGAAGCAGGAAAAATCGTAAGATGAAGGAAAACATGCACAGGCAAAGAATTCCATACAGATACAGAACGAGGGAAAAAGCTACTGGCAGCTTTTGTTCTACTTCTAGGTACAGCTAGAGTATATTGGTGGGAACAGCTAGGTGGAAAGTTTCATGCTCAACCACCCTAACTGGAGGAACCAAGCCGGACAAGCCGGTGGAACATTTTGACAATATGGAATGGTTTTCCTACGGCAAGGTTCCATGCTAAACCCACAATATACATAAAAGTTACAAATAAAATAACTCAAATCATCTTTTTTAAAGTGGCTTCTTGTATGGCACTATTAAACTTACAACATTCTGTCAATAATAATCCTTGATAAATCAGTGGTCGTCTTCACAAAGGGGTCAGAATCACTGAAAAAGAACAAATCAAAACACTGTTGATACATTTAATACTCCGGAGGAATGATTTTTGTAGTTATTGTGCTGTTTTGACAAGGAGTAATTCCCTCTATTGAAGATCGAGCCCTCTTGCAGGACTGAAATAGTTGAAAACCACCATTTTTGTTACTTCAAATGAACACAAGTATTTGGGTCATTCCATAAATTTGGGGTCATTCCATAAATTTGGGGTCCAAAAGTGCAACATTTTTGGTGTCCCTGTTACATAGGGACATGTATAACATTTTGCAATTCAGGACACATTCTTTAATGCCTTCTATCTCCAAGAGTGATTATGTAAAGCAAAGTACCTGCCGAACAAGTAAAAAAAAGTGTGAAGTAAATTTTAATGATACTTGATGGGAAATTAAACATGTCAGGTGTAACCGGGACACCAACATTTCACACCTTTCGACCCGAAATTTATGCAATGACCCATTTAGACCATGCTTATATTTGTTGCAGGACATGTGTCCCGACACCACGAAACAGATGGAAATGAGCAAAGTGAAAATTGAGATTATGGTATTTCCTGGACGTACATGCAATAATTAAGCTTCAATGTGCTGTTCTGTTTGTTCTGTAGGCTGTAGCTCATTCCTAGGCCCACTATAACCTGTTGAAGTTGTTAGAGTGTTGACCCCTTGTTTGGGAAAATGAAGCTTGAAGGGACCCGTGCGCAATGTAACCAGTTTTCACAGGAGAAATCGCCCCCCCCCCCCCCCCCCCCCCCCTTTGGTATGTGATAGAAAAGGGCCTTTTCAACGGTAAAAGAGTAAAATCTCACAACAGACTTTTCACTGATAAATTGTTGTTTCTGCATATAACTCAGAAAGCCACAGTGGCATTTTCAGCTCATTTCGTGCTGCCAGGTCACAAATGGGGAGTCAGGTTGGTGTAGTGGAACTTTGTGACCCGGGTTCGAACCCCACCAGGGCCGACGTGTGGATTGGGTGTTTAGTCCCTGCCTGATTCCGTCGGTTCCCCCAGAATATCATTCTGGGGTTTTCCTTCCACTTCTAAAATTGAACATTTCTTCGTCGTCTTCCTACAGGTTTCTTCAGGCTTTCGAGCTACATGTACAGTGCGATGTGCGCTTTTGAGGAATCCTTGGTTTCATCACCAGAGAGAATAAAAATAAAAATAAATAAATAATAAAAATAAATGTGTGAAGAAGAGTTAAAGTGGATAGTCACTGCAGGATTCCTTATACAGCTGCAAGTATGCAAATGTGACCAAACCCAACTAAATGAGTTGAAAGTCAGAGCTACTTTTGAGTTACAGGTCCTTATACATGACTTATCAAATGAAAATCAACAGAAAGTGCTGATATTTTCACCCATAATTCTTCATAATGTAAAACTTAGTAATATATCAAGATATAGAGCTAAGTATACTATTTTGAATGCAATCAAAAGACTACCCCATAAAACAAATGTCTTTAAGACTCATTTCGTAGGACTGGGTCATCACACTACAATGTAGTTTTCTGAACAATAAAGCATACCCTTTGATTTGACAATTGGATTTGCGTGAAAAGGCACACTGAAGGAGGATGTCTAGCGTTGTCAAACTGATGTTCTCAGTCACCAAAAAGCTTTCTTTCCTCTTCGCATACTCATCCATCTTGGTCTAGATAGAGATAAGATGCACACAGTTTTAAATTCAGTAGGTCAAGATGCTGATCTAGAAAATACAAGGTGGCTAGATATTTTTATGGAAGGATTGTCATTGAAGGAAGGAGAAGAAGAACGCAGATGAAAATAAGTGAAATGAAAGGAAATGAATTATTGTAAAGAAAACTAATCACATGAAGAAAAAAAAGGTAGAATTAAAAAAGGTTCCAGGTAACTGTGAAAGGAAAATAAGAAATAAGACAATTAGCTGACCTGACGTTTCGAACTTAAGCAAGTTCTTTCTCAAAGGCAAATGACATAGTACAAGAAACAAACATGTAGGGAACACACATGCATGAGGGGGTGGGTGGAGAAACACAAAAGAGGGATGCAAAGGAGCATGGCAGTGGGTAAACATCAAAGGGATGGAAAAGGACAGCCAGGAAGAAAGGAACAAAGAAGTGTGGTGTAGGGTAAGGATGAAGGAGGGGAGGGATTAAGATGAAGGATGAAGCTGGGGAAAGGGGTCAAAGGAGTGTGGTGAAGGGGGGGGGGGGGGGGGGGGTTAAATAGAAGGTGGTAATAGAGCAAGAGAATGAACAAAGGGAAGTGGCAAGGATAATCAGGAAATGGAAAGACAACCCCATGTGGGAACATTTTCCCATGAATCATAAATGTTAAAAAGGGCTCTGAAAAAGGTTACCTTTCAATAGTTATAGCCCCCTCCCCAAATATTTTTGGAATTAAGAGACAGATGAAAGGGTACTGGCACTGGTGGACCAAAAATAATAAACACATTAGGATAAATTAGGCAGGCTAGTGGTGCCCCCCCCCCTTAAAAAAAAAAAAAAAAACAACAAATACAATACAGATTGGAAAACCTATTTTAGTAACTGAATTTGTTTTGGAGAAAGTCTGAAACTTTCTAATTTCTTTTGGGAAAATTTCCCCATGAATCTGAAATGTTAAAAAGGGGCTCTGAAAAAAGTTACCTTTCAATAGTTAGCCCCCTCCCCAAATATTTTTGGTCTATCTGTGCCTGACAGGAAGTGAATAATACAATTTTCTTTCGGAAGAATGCAGAAAGAAAGTGTCTTTTTCTTCTTTTCGACATGTGTAGCGCACTAATTTCTTGCGCGCTTTTGTAATACGTAACTCCTTATGAAGGCGTTCTTATCAACGGCAAGTTGTCTATTCACTCTAGGTTGAGCAACCTCACCCCGCTGTCCCCACCCCTCCCAGCCCACTTCGGAGCAAGGGTGCGCGACCTTCGTCCAACACTCGGGTCGCGCCCACATTTCCTCCTACGTTGGGGGTTTTACGTGGCCACTGTCAGTGTTGGGCGTCGAACTGACGCTGCCCTAATCCTACGAGCTACCAAGGTGCTCAAACGTAAGGCATTTTTAAAATTATTTAATTATATACTTAAACACCTTTAGGCCAATTCCACTCAAACTCCATGTATTCCTACATCGAACCCCCCAGTTGGACCTGGAATAATCACCTTTAAAGCGGGGGTTCCCCACCAGGCAGGTCTTTCTTTTTTCGACCGTGAGAAATCTGGGCCGCCATTCATTTGTATACAAACCTAAGTCCTTTGTGTATAACCCAAAAGCCGAACTCGCGGGGTCGAGCCAGCCTGCATAAAGGAAACTATCAATCATTCCACTGCTGGCCCAGTGACAGACGGTTTGCGCCCACAAAAAGCCTATGTCCGTGACTGTTTCATGTCCATGCTTTTAGAAGGTGCCTTATGGATGAGCACCTTGGTGCGCCCGAGTCATTTTGTGGGGGGCGTGGCTCCCAGCGCTATCAGACGCGCTCTACCTGATAATCCACGTTATTTATAGAAACAAAATTATTCGTATGTTACTATTTAATCTCTACCACGTATTTTGATATCCACGTTAACGTTACATGTATATTGGCTAAAAATGTATTGCTTAATATAAAAGCCTTATCATTGTATGTCATTGTTCAGATCCTTACGAATTTTGTCACCAAGATTCTAACATTCACCTGATGAATTTCATGAAAGATATCTAGCTGAACTAGATACAACTGTTTAAAGTTTACTTTTTTAGTATATGCTCACCACAGCTGTAACGTGATTTAATTTTGCAATTCAAAGAGCAATTTCTGCTTATATATTGATTTGGAAGTACGAAATACAGCGAGGTAGGCGGCTTTTCCTGTGCTCCAATCTGTATAAATTGTGTTCTTTATTGTCTCTCACATGAGGGGAAAATATAGAAAAGAAAAGAATTTTCTTTCGGAAGAATGGAGAAAGAAAGGCATATTTCTAAGGGTTTTGAAGAATGAAATAAGATCTGACGGATGCTGTTACATCTTTGTTCATATTAGCGTACATTGCTGTGAATGGGAATAGGAAATGTTGTAAAAAACATTCCCATTCACATTCACATTCACATTCACATTTCACACTCACACAACTTTTCCCACCTGTGAATTCAAGCGGGAAGTTATTTTCCCACTTTGAGAAAAGGTGTGCAAACATTTTCCCACTTTTGTGAAAAGGCGTGAAAATATTTTCTCACTTTTGTGAAAAGGTGTGAAAATGTTTTCCCACTTTTGTAAAAAGGCGTGAAAATGTTTTTACCAGTTTGGGGAAAAAAATTCATATTTTGTGAAATGAAAATGAATTCCCTGGGAAGAGAAAAAGAGAATTTCCCTTTTTGAGGTTAACTTTCAATTGCAATGTACTGTAGCTGAGCACTTTTTTTTTTCGGACCGGATTTTTTTGGCTCTCAGGACTGTGGGGAGGGGTACATTGTGCCCCTCTCCCTCCCCCCCCCCCCCCTGTCATGTGCTTTGGCTGATTCAACTGAAATTTGGCAAAAATAGCATCAGTTGATTACACTGCAGTGAACACAAGAGCACATTTTACCCATCCCCCCCCCCCCCCCCCCAACCATTTTTGGTCAAAAACAGTATTTTTTTCATATTTCTATGTCATTTCTATACTGTCATTCAAATGCCGTATTATTTGTATGATTATCTATCATTAGAATCAATTTTGTTTTAATTTGAAGGTCACCGTTGGGGGTAATACAATTAATGTTGGGCCCTAAATTGGACTTTTAACTGAAATTTTGTAATGACAGTATTCATATAACTAGTTATGGATTTCCAGTCCAAAACTGCCTCAAGTTAAAAAAAAAACCAAAGTGCAGACAAGCCCGAAAATGGTAAAAAGCTATTGGCGTGAATGGCAGCCATTTTCGATTACCATAATGCATTGCTGTAAGTCACGTGACCTTGAATATTTGGCCAAAGTCTAACCTTGGTAAATTCAGGTATCAAAGACATGTTTTTGACCGCCATATTTATACATTTCTATGTATTTCTTCAAATCAAGTAGCTTACATTTACAGTTACCATGGTTTTAAATTAGTTGATATGGCAGCCATGGACATCTTAGACATTTCGTTTTGGAACCAAACTGACTCCCGATAAAAGTTATAGCAAAATTCCGCAAATTCCATGCCGATTTCTCCAAGCGTTCTGGGGTTATTATAAACAGTTTGGTAGGTGGAATATTGCAGCCCCCCCCCCCCCTACTGATGGGGTAAATAGAAAAGAAATACAGTCTATAAGGAAGAATTAAAAGATTATACCACACACCATCAATACTTCAACGGCCTCATTGTACACTTGTATGTAAGGTTTGAGTACATCGAAGTGGAAAGCCGGAGTAAGAAGTCTGCGATTACGTAGCCACGTTTCACCCTTGGCAAGGAGTAGTCCGTCCCCAAGCCACGGCCGCAAGAAATTGTAGGATGGCTGGCTTTGCATCAATGGCTTGGGATCTAAACATGGAATAGAAAGCTACTCCATTTGTGAATGTCATCATGACACTATTGATTGATTGACCGCAGACTGGAAAAAGTCATTTAATATCGGATGCAATTATCATTCAACATGAAACATATTTCAAAAGAGATGGAACACTTCTATAAAGTTTATCTGATTTACTTTTTTATATAGGGTACAGACAAAAAAATATGAGAACACCTAACCAGGCAGATGATGTGATTCATCAGACAGTTATTGTTAAACTATAATTGTGTTGGATATCGAATCGGAGCTCAATGACATACTACAGACAAAGAAAAATATGTAAGGAAATTAGGCAAGAAAGAAAGTGAAATCATGAACTATTTAAACTTTCTGCTCAGCTAACGGTGATAATAATAATATTGTATTTGATTGTACAACAGAAAAGCTGTACAAGGTTTAATCCACTATAGTTGGTAACCAGAATGGTTGGCCCCGGCGTACGTCATGTTAGTGAAGATTTTATTTGGAATGCTGTACAATTTCCACCCCTTTAAGTAATTTTCCTTCCATACACAATCTGACTGTTTTTTGTTTTGTTTTTTTTCCAACAAAAACATAGAAAGCCAAAGAATTCAATAGTCCTACCTCTTCCCTTCATGACATGTCTCATGAGGTCAGGATGATTGACAAGAAGCGTTCCTGTAGCTGGGCCAAAAAACAGGCGGAAACCTTTCGGGAACTGGTCAGTCAATTTAACGTGGAAAGTGTAATATCCCTCTCCTGACTCCTCCCGATTTTTTTTACTCGACATCGGATGCTGAAAAAGAATTTGAGAACTTCATCGGTTAAGTTGTTATCAGTGAGTGCGTTCGAGTAGCTCACCCGGGTCGACTCGGGTTAGCCCCAAGCCGTTCGATTAGCTCTGACGTCATTCCCGGGGCTCACTCAGGTCAGCCACCACAGACCCTGCTCGCGGAGTCACTGGTGGAAATACGTCACACGCATGCGTAGTTATAAGTCTGATTACCAACAGATTCTACTGGACAGTGTTGTAGTCAAGGCCACAACCTCCGAGGCCGAGGCCGAGACCGAGGCCACAACCTCCGAGGCCGAGACCGAGGCCGAGGCCACAACGTCCGAGGCCGAGGCCGAGGCCGAGGCCACAACGTCCGAGGCCAAGGCCGAGGCCGAGGCCAGCTACTAAACACGTAATAAACTAATAATCCACTCAATCAAGGTTAAGATTTTGTTGCATTTTTAAGTCAACGGCAGGTTCCTCAAAGGATATGTTCATGCATTTCGAGAACATAAGGGTCTCCAGCATCTGTTGGGAGGATTTGCATAATAATCCCTCCTCTGCTACAAATGCGCTCCACTGGAGCATTGCTGGCTAGAACATAGTCTTGGGCCCAAGACCCTTGTGTTAACACGTCAATATTTACCTGTTGGGTTTCATAAATACTTTTCTATTGTTAGGTTACTCGTGGTTTTGCATGCATGTCTTATTTGGGGCCAAATTTGAGGCTACATTGCCTGATATCCATTTTTAGCCAAGACTTTTCATTTTTACGGAAAAGTAGCCACATTTTGATCTGATATCTTTAAAAAGGCAAACATGAAAATCAACAGTTAAATATTAACGTGTTTGTTGTTATTTCGGAGGCGCCCGCGCGCCAAATTCACTAACGTTGTGTCTTCTCGAAATCCCGGCTTCGTACGTGCGTTTTGGCCTCACGCATGCGTAGTTTACAAAATGCAGCCGGATCCACAGCCAGTGTTTGTCAAACGTGCATGATTTTGGATCGCGCGCCACAAGGGTCTTGGATAAGTTGGCAGGCAATTATTAACCTTTTCTTTACTTTTCGACGATTCTCCCCCGCTTTTCCGAGGGATCCACTCAGCGACCGAGTTTGAGCCTTATCATAAATTATTCGTTACACGCAAATACATAGGACATGACAAGGCATCATGACCATTGATCTCCAGCCGCGGGCGTCACATGCGCGTGCACGCATGTTGGACATAAACCACGAATGTGATTGGTCAGATCACCATCGGGCGATGCTCACTGGATCGGTCTATAGAGCGTGTAAGTTGACCTCTAGAACATACGAGAGTTTACGAGAAACCGAACTTCGGGCCACCTCGAATAGCAGCTTCAACGTGTAAAGCGAGTAGTTTTCTTGAAATAATTCGTTTTGACGCTGTTCTTTTTACTGAAAGGTAGATAAAAACTTTTAGCAAAATATTGTTTTCATTTCAATTTACAAAATCTGAACGATATTATCAATTTAGGGAAAAGGAGAACGAAAAAGTCTAGTACGTCATACATACGTCATTCGCCATTGTTCTGGTGGTTCACACGCCAGTCTTAATAGCGTAGACATGCAGTATAAGGCGGTCGTCGCATATGTACGCATGTTCACTTACGTTCACTTACGTTCACTTACGTCCGCAGCGCGCGCAGCGCGCGCATGCAGTGCAGGGGTTTTGGGGGCCGGGCTTTCTCTTTCCGACAATGAGCCAATCACGTTGCAACATGACGCTTAGGTCAAAATTTTTTTCCTACTTTTCTTAAACTTTTAGACAGTCATGCATGTTTTCATATATTGTAAAATTAATTTTGAATTTATCCATATTTATGGCCGTTTCATGGTTCAGATCTTCGTAAAAACAAAGTATTATAGAAAACAAAATCAACCACACGTAAAAGTCCTATAGAGTACCGAAGTCTGACGTCAGTTGCCGGGGCAATGGTTCCACACACATGCAGTTTAGAATGTATTCTGGTTCCAAACATTGCATTGATTGACGTCATCACTTCGGTACTCTATAACCGGCGGCTCGGAGGTGCTCGGAGGTGCCCGGAAGGTCAATCGTGACCTTTATGCGCGAGACTTACACGGTCTATTGTGCTCAAACTCGGTCGCTGATTGCATAACCTCCATCATTATCACGTGATATTAATACTGCATAAAAACAGTTGTAGTTACCACAGTCTGGTCGTGCCCCCGAAATGCCAACTTATCCAAGACGTTACTACAGACAGATAGATACAAAATCTTATCGCGCTGTCGGCCTATTATTGCAACTACCTAATCGCGCTGCCTGTGCATTGCAACTGCGAAAGTAGAAAAGTACAATAGTAACGTCTTGGAACCAAGACTAGCTGGAATAGAGAGGACAGTCTTTGCAAGGGCATGCAGTGATGGTACATAGACTAGTAGACATGCGACAGGCTTCGCGTTGCGCGAGCTCGCGTGAATAACAAACAGGTTGGTTCCCTTAACTTCACTGCCGGCCATTATGATTATCGCTTTAACGTTCACTCGTTCAGGTCCGAGTGGTGGACCAGGAACCAGTCTATAGCGGGCGTAGACTGATTATCTAACAAGATTAGATGCTACCTGAGTACGTGTAACGCAATAGTGGCAGTTCATGGGTCGAGTGAAGTGCTCGACCAGAAACTAGTCTATTAGCGGGAGTAGACTGGTTCTACAAGAAGATGACACATGTACATGTACGTACGTGAGTACGTGCAATCGGAGAGCTATCTATAGCTCCATTGTGCAATAATGCAAATACCAGTTCATTTATTCGTGCGTATCTACTTGAAACTTTATTTCGTTTCACGGAACCCACTGTGGCAGCTTCTCGAAAGTTTGATGAGGTAAAAAAATTAAAATTAATTGAAACAGAAAACGCACGTGAATTGGTGGGAAAATTGGTAAAAGTGGGCGGCCTCGAGCCGGCCTCGACCAGATTATCGAGTCCGGAAGGCTCCGAGGCCGAGGCCGAGGCCGAGGCCTTGCACTCCGAGGCCAAGGCCAAGGCCGAGGCCACAAAAATCGGCATCGAGGCCGGCCTCGAGGCCGGTCTCGAGACCTCCAACACTGCTACTGGAGCAGGGAATTAGAAATGGCTGACCTCAAGGGCGATTGTGTAGTTAAAGACCCTGTTCCTACAAGAGAACAAAATCCACTTTTAAGTTATTGGACTTAGCAAACTAGATTGCGACATTAACCCCTTGCGTGAGGTTGACACAAATACGTGCAGATTGAAATTGCCACCTGGCCGGGTGACGTCTATACACGTCAATTTCTGCATTTTCAATCCATTATTGGGGTATGTGTGTACGTTTCGCTTGGCTGCATAACCCGGCCTGGTGCCCCGGCGCCACCGGTGGCAAGGGGTTTTAAAAACCAACAGGTATGTCGTAGATAGAGGGCAGGTTTTTATTATTTTTTGGTGGTAAATTTTGGGGTAAAACGACAACAAAGATGACAAACGCGACACGAAAATAAAGATGGCGAAAACCGCACTGATTCGCAAGACACCAACCGCAAAACACGTAAGAAAATTACATTTTCTACCGCAATAAACTGTTCAAAATTACACCCAAAAAATATGTCATTACTTTAGGTCGATAAATTCATTTTTGAATGATAAAAACAACCTTGACTCGAAATGGATCAAATATAAAGAGGGGGTCCGTAACTAGTGCTAGGTGACATCAACGGTAGAGGGCGTTTGAGCGTTCTATTAGCCCAGCTCTCGTGGCTAACCTGTCTGCCTTCACCCGAGTCGACCCCCCACTCGAACGCACCCAAAGACATCCGACTGTTTGCCCTTGTTAATGAGTGTAAAGTCGAGTGGACTTTAGACCAGTTCTAACAAATGTGACCTTTCATATCTTGTAACCAAGTACATTTTGAGTGAAACAACTAGAAATAGTGACCTTGTAGAATACAAGGGGTGTGGGATGAATAGAAAAACACAACGCGAATTTGATACATTCAAAATACATTCAAGAAAAATCTAGCCACATCTCACATTAATTTTAACACTCTAACCCCCTAATATAGGGTGCTAAAATCCTCCAAAAATAAATTTGGAGGATTTGGGACTGCGAGGGTTAGGCCTAATTAAGTGTATTGTAATACAGCTGCTGGTACCTTCCAGAGTACTTCCAGAACTGTAAGGTTTTTACAAACCTTACAGAAAGACACAATTGAACCTGCTGTGGACGATTTTCTTCCATAGTTTTGACCCTCAATAACTTTCTAGTCACGAAATGTTGTGCCCCAAGATTTCACATGCCTTCACTTGATATGGCCATGTACACATAGGCTAGGTTCACTTCCTTGAAATGTAACCCAAAAAGTTAAATTTTACGGATATTTCGCTTACCAAGACCACATCAATCGCCAATCCGCAGTTTCGCATCCGTTTTTGTCGACTGAGGGCGCCCCAATGCTCTTGACCAACCACAGCGCGGCTTTCATATCAACGCGTGAGGCAAAAAACACACAAAATTGATGCATTGTTTTCGCAGGAAACAGTCATCTAAAAAAACTAAAAGAGGCGTTTCCGCATGCCTCGCGGCGCAGTAACGCGGCTGCGCTAGCATGCCGTAAGAATCTGAAACAAATATTCATGACTGTTTCCTGCGAAAACAATGCATCAATTTTGTGTGTTTTTTGCCTCACGCGTTGATATGAAAGCCGCGCTGTGGTTGGTCAAGAGCATTGGGGCGCCCTCAGTCGACAAAAACGGATGCGAAACTGCGGATTGGCGATTGATGTGGTCTTGGTAAGCGAAATATCCGTAAAATTTAACTTTGTGGGTTACATTTCAAGGAAGTGAACCTAGCCTATGTGTACATGGCCATATCAAGTGAAGGCATGTGAAATCTTGGGGCACAACATTTCGTGACTAGAAAGTTATTGAGGGTCAAAACTATGGAAGAAAATCGTCCACAGCAGGTTCAATGTGTCTTTCTGTAAGGTTTGTAAAAACCTTACAGTTCTGGAAGTACTTCCAGAGTATAAAAAATACCATTATTATCAGGCCCATGGGGGTGCTTACCCTTAACTTCCCCAAAGAACCACTTTGTAATTATTTTTCAAAAGAACTGGTTCACCATATAGTTTTCTTAAAATACTTGTCCTGAAATACAGCATCGACGGCACAACTGTGTTTTTCGCCGTAAATCTCACTTTTAAATATAAGCTTACTTTTTCCTCCCGACTTCCAAGTTACACGACTGGTAAAAAATTCTCCCCACCGACCCGACCCCCCCCCCCCCCCCCCCCGATTTCTCCCATAAGGGCAACCCAATTATATTTTTGCCTAAACAGCAGTGCTAACACAAAGAGAATGGAAACTACTTTTTGGACACACCATTACTATGACACTATGAACATCTAACAAAAGAAAAACGGTGCACTAACAATGAACACCCATTGTTACTTGGCACTAAATCCATTGTTACTTGTTCACAGTGTGAATGGTGCTAGGAAAAAGTAGTCTCTACGGGCATGAGAGTTCTTCAGGAAAGTGGGTGAAGGGATATTTTTATGAATGGGGTGTGAATTCTTACCTGATGCAGATTTCCATAGAGCCAGTGGACGGGCAGGCCTGGCCACTGCATCAGCACTGCTCTCTTCTTTTGTATAGAGCGTACAGTACTCACAAGAAAATAGACAACATAGGCCACAATAGCTACCAAAGCCACATTGACAATTGTTGCTGTTACTGCCATGGTGTCTGCTCAATATGAAGGTACCACTGAAATTATAGTTCAAATACATTGAAAGAATTGTGATAAACAATGGCTTTATTTAATAAAGACTGTCCGCAGTCTTTTCAAGTTTCAAAGGTTTTACAAAATGTTTTACAAAAGTTTTAAATGCGACATTGAACAATAGAAACACCTACTTTCAGTCTTTGACTAAATACATGTAGGCCTACTGTGCACATGTCGAACTATTTGTGGTCCGACAATAATTGGGGCGTCTCTTTTCGTGCAACCAAGGTGCAAAAGCAACCAAGAGTAAAAGCCCTTTTGGAGGGTTAAAATGTCAAAAATAGACAACAAAATTGCAAAAATCAAACATGCTAAAAAGAAAATCTATTTTTTTGTTCATTGGCAAGCCTCACACAATGTTTCATCAGCGTTTTTGAGATAAACATCCATTCAGGTCATCTGGCATGATTATCAACATATGATTTAGAAGTAAAAAAAAGTGGTAAATTAGCTGTTTTTACACTTAAAAGTGGTACTCCTAAAATGCTTAGCAATTAACCCCCTTTCTTCTAAGATGAAAAAGCTTTCAACAAAATTAGCTGGCCTAACGTTCAAACTTAAGCAAGTTTTTTACCAAAGGCCTACTCAAATTTCTTCAATTGCCCTTGAGATAGCCCCACCAGTGTGGCTGGCGGATTTGACATCGGGCTGATCCTTAGCCACACGTCCTACCCATATGTTTGTGTGGTGAGAACTTCAAGAATTCGTGCGGTGGGGTAGCGCTATCTGGACCGCGTTTTTAACGGTCTGGCTGTGTTCTCTACCTTCTTAACTATTCCAAACTGCTAACGGCTAGTCATCTTACTCACCATTTTTCGAAATATTGGCCATTAAACTTCGGCTCCATAGTCTTGCCTGCAAACGATTTCAACCGGTGGTAGCCATTTTGACATGACCACATGACCCAAGTATATGACGTCACTGTGTTCGTTGCCGACGGCTGTTCGATGAGAGCACAGCTTATCACGAAATTCGCGCGAGATGTTCCACTGAAATCGTGATAAGCTAGCTGTGCTCTCATCAAACAGCCGTCGGCAAGCTGTTTCGAACCCAGTGACGTCATTGTAAAATGGCTGACACCAGTTGAAATCGTTAGCACGCAAGACTATGGAGTCCAAGTTTAAAGTCCAATATTTCGGAAAATGGTGAGTAAGATGACTAGCCGTTAGCAGTTTGGAATAGTTAAGAAGGTAGAGAACACAGCCAGACCGTTAAAAACGCGGTCCAGATAGCGCTACCCCACCACACGAATTCTTGAAGTTCTCACCACACAAACATATGGGTAGGACGTGTGGCTAAGGATCAGCCCGATGTCAAATCCGCCAGCCACACTGGTGGGGCTACCCTTGAGAAAGAACTTGCTATTGTTCGAAAATGTTACGCCAGCTAATTTTGTTGATTTGCATATTTCAGGTCAATCCAGTAAGTAAGCAGTTTGAGAGAACTACTGCAAGACATCTCCTGAATATATCAACACATACCAAAACAATTTGGAATTGAACAGATATAATAAATGTATGTTTAACAAAGCAATTTGAGTGCAGGTCAGTGCTGGAGGACTCGAGTCGGGACTCGGACTCGAGTCCCGATTTTCAAGGACTCGGACTCGGACAGTCAGGACTCGGACTCGGACTCGGACAATAAGGACTCGACTAGCTCGAGGACTCGGCCCGAGTCCGGCCCAAAAAGGCCGCAATTTTACCGCAATTTTGTAACGAAGTCGGAGTGTTTAGTTCGCAAATCCCGTCAGTAGCCTGCACACACATGTACTCAATTCGGTAGTACAGTACGCGTCAACCTCGTCCTCATAGTGTTTGAACAATACGCTTCCAGAACGAGGATTAAAGTAGACCCTGGGGACGAGGTTGAGTACACGTATACGATCGAGCTCAGTACGTGAGGTATGGATGGTTTGCCTGCTGACAAGACGTTAGTCTTGGTTCCAAGACCTTCGTGTTCCTCTTTTCCTTCCGAACGAGGGCGCTGTTTCTCAGTTAATCGATTCGGATTGTATTCGATAATGTTTTATATATTACGCGCTCTGACAAGAATCGATTCTACTGTTCTTTGCTCGGTTCTTCACTTCCACGAAGGTCTTGGATATTTCTGTCCGCGGGTCTTAACTTTTTCTTTACTTTTTCGACATTCTCCCCCGACTTTCCGGGGGAGCCAATCAGCGATTGAGTTTGACCTTGACAAAAGAATTATTCATAACTTGGAGAGCATGCGCGATTAAATAGGACGCGGTGGTGCGGTCATCACCCTCTGGGTGCGGTTTTTTGTGTATGTGTGTTGTGTCGTCTGGAAATTTGAAGTTAATTCACCGCGCCCGGGCCCGACGCATCGACCGTTGTATTGTTTTGAATGAAGGATTGCGCGATACGCGATCCGCGTGACCCAGTCTGTCATGTCTGTGGGAAATATGTTTTAAGTTGACGTGTAGTATAGGCACGACGCGTACGTGTCGTTAAAATCCGCGAAGTATCTCCATTCCTGTAGTGCAGCTGATTTCTGTAGTGCAGACATTAAATAAAGTGTAGGCCTATACGAAATATTTGTGCGGATGATGAGTGAACATGTGAGGTATATTTTAATACTTCAGAATGTAAATGTAGAACTATAACCTTCGATGACAGCCAGTGTTTTTACGTGCTTACTATTCCACAAAAAATACATGCAGTAGTCGGTGTACATATATTGCATTGGTTAAAAGAACTACATGTACATCACAATTGATTTCATTACAGTCATAATTGATCATTTTCAATTTTATTTTTTAAACAACAATTTTTATACAAAGGAAAACATATCAGAAAGGATTAACAAATAGTTATACATACGGCGTACATAATAGCCCAACTTTTATAGTTAAATATAATCCCCAAAAAATTGTCGACAAGAAGAAGTGTTGATAAAGTGAAGGCAAAAACATAGATTTCGGGGTTGTGGGGATGGGGAATATGTCTCCACCCACACACACTTTATGATAAGATCACCCCTAGACAATAAAACCATGCAGACAGAAGAAAACAAATGAAATAGACCAGGAGGTACCGGTATTATAAATTTCACATGGAAATTACAGTAGAATTGTCGGAAAGAGCGTAAAATTTGGGTTTGTGTATGGACCATAATTAATACATGTGTAATAAACAGCGTAGTGTCCATTCCCCCCCCCCCCCCCCTCGAAATTTTCAGTTGGTTGGTTTTGGAAATTTCAAAGTAGAAATATCCAAGACGTTTATACTGTTACTCCGTAATTGATCGCGCGCTCGCCCGCTGGTGACAGCCTGTAAATTGCGCCCTCTGTTGATGACAAGTATCAGACAGTAACGTCTTGGAACCAAGACTAACAAGACGTCGGTCCAACAGCGACGCGCGGAGACTGTACCGGATTAAACATAGTCTTGGTTCCAAGACGTTACTGTCTGATACTTGTCATCAACAGAGGGCGCAATTTACAGGCTGTCACCGGCGGGCGAGCGCGCGATCAATCACGCGGAGTTACAGTAACGTCTTGGATATTTCTACTTTTGAGGGCGGGACCCGACTATTGAAATCGTGGCTAAACATGCATCATTCATATCACGTGACTGGTCTGACCACCATGGTTAAGTTTGACCGATTGCCCCAATTATGCAAAATGCGCCTGCGGTCGACGCGACGTGTAATATAATACCGTTTGAAAAAAAACGTGGATGTACTACTGTGTACAAAAGCCAAGTGTACGTACAATGTACATGTATTATGTACAATGTACATATCCACATATGAACACTGTGGATACATGTATAGTGTACGTATACGTACTTGAACTTCAAGTTTGAATAACTTGGAGTTTCTGATCTTTCTTGCTACGTCCCAGAATGAGATAATGACAAATTACCTGCAGGTGTGCACTTTAATCTGGGATGTTAATTAGTCAATGTGAATGAATAAATGCAGAATAGTAAAATTGTTAAATTATTTTTTATCAAAGATTGATTTTTGCCAGTCTTGTTTAATTACATGTACAAACATGTGGTGCCTTTTTTTGCAGCCAGCCATGGCCAGGCCCAGTATTGTATTAATTGGATATTTCAGTCCAGTTATATGCATGCACAATAAATTTACAGGACGGTCTTTGGTCAACCTTTGACTGAAAAACGTTTTTACTCACTTTGTCTTCAAGGTGGAGCTTAAATTCATCATTGTCTTAATTATTTATATTTCTCCCAATAACAATTTCCTCCACTAAATACATTACATTCCTACATGTGTATAGTAATCCATGTATACTAATATTTAAAAAAGTGAACATGAAGAAGAGAAGTCTGAAATAGCAAGCCCAGCAAACCACTTAAATGCAGTGGATTTAAAATCAAAGTAGATGGTTAACTTCACTCATTTATTTACAGCATGGAGGAATGGAGATACTTCGCGGATTTTAACGACACGTACGTCGTGCCTGTACTACACGTCAACTTAAAACATATTTCCCACAGACATGACAGACTGGGTCACGCGGATCGCGTATCGCGCAATCCTTCATCATTCAAAACAATACAACGGTCGACGCGTCGGGCCCGGGCGCGGTGAACTTCAAATTTCCAGACAACACAACACACATACACAAAAAAACGCACCCAGAGGGTGATGAACGCACCGGGTCCTATTTAATCGTGCATGCTCGCCAAGTTATGAATAATTCATTTGTCAAGGTCAAACTCAATCGCTGATTGGCTCCCCCGGAAAGTCGGGGAGAATGTCGAAAAAGTAAAGAAAAAGTTAAGACCCGCGGACAGAAATATCCAAGGGTGCATGCCACTAAATCTGTGAAAATCACTGCGCGCGAGCTCATTAATATTTTGTGATCCCTCCGGTAATTTTGAATAAGAGGTCCCTGGGGCCTATAAATTGGACTGATTGTAGAAATATTTGTGGAAATCAAGAATTGGTGACCCGTGGCTTCCAACTCGGGGGATTCCGTTCACAAAAACGACCAATACGTGGGTCTATTTGGCATAGAGGCGGGGGGATACATTTAGACCTGGGCCCAGAGATGGGCCACCATTTTAGGGATGGTTTGTAGGGAGGGGAGTATAAAAAAAAAGAATTCCTTCAACTCTCATAAATTTGAAAAGAAAATGATTCTAGGAGTCTTAATCTTTAATTTCCAGTCAAAAAAATATTGCCACCTTACTCCTGAGCGTCACCAGGCGGCGCTCTTTCTTTCTACTTTTGTGTTGGTTACAATGAGCGCCGTATTTAGTGGAGTGGAACCCCAAGACCTTCGTGGAAGTGAAGAACCGAGCAAAGAACAGTAGAATCGATTCTTGTCAGCGCGTAATATATAAAACATTATCGAATACAATCAGAATCGATTTACTGAGAAACAGCGCCCTCGTTCGGAAGGAAAAAAGGAACACGAAGGTCTTGGAACCAAGACTAGATTAAACATGGCATGAATTCGCCGTTTGCTCGCTCTACGTACGTACGTGCGTGTGCGATCGAATGCGCTGCATGCATGCGCGAAGGCGCGGTGTTCGTGTAGTTGCCAGTCGAGCCGCAACGTCATGTGGCTGGTGCTCGACGTCCATTACTTGCGAATACGGAATACCGGTTGTTATGTAGTGCGCGGTACACGTTTTGATTGGCCGAAAGTGATTCATTCACAAAAATCTATTTCGCGCTAGTAGGCTTGTACTAGCAATACTTCCCAACTGATATTCATGACTTCATTAATCTTCTACATTTCAAAATTGTGAAGTACTTATTTAAATTTCTGCACCATAGAAACATTCTCCTATTTTGTTTTGTCTGCTAAAATAGTTCGTCTATTACAATTTAAATAAAAAATCATTGCAACATTATGTTAAAGCTAAAGTTTGACCTACTACTTGTCATCAGACACATCGGGACTCGACTACAGCCCTGCTAAAGAAGAATGTTCCCCAAGACCAGTTTTTGAGTAATCAAACTAATCATTGGTTAAAGTAAAACAAATCTGGTTGAATGTTTTTTTTATTTTTCAGTATAATTAAATTTCCAGGGGCAATTTTGGTTTGGAAAAAATACAGATAAAGTTGAAAAAAATCGACGTTTTTATGGTGACGTTAGAGGCACATGCAATGCGTGATTTTTGTTCATTCAAAGCTTTTTTTTAAACATGTTCTCTGCACGGTTTCAGTAGGTGTTATTTCTTTGACGTCATATTTTCAAATTGGAATAAGGTACTGGGATAGTTCAGTATCATCACAAAGCCCATTAGTTTTTCTTTATAATCTCAAATAATAATGGCTGAAAGTAATTTCACAAGGTTGTGTCAGGGCAAGGTTCCTTTGAAGTTTCTCAAACTACTGTGCAAATCCAATTTGTTTCAGGGATTTTTCGCTTGAGTAAAGTACTAGACAATATTTGCAGGTGTATGTCATGTATGGACTTTATTTATAGGTTATATTTAAATGTCATTCAATAATGCGCCTATCAATTGCTCCCCCCCCCCCCCCCCCCCCCCCCCCCCCCCCCGGGCTGCCCCAGGTCTTATGGGGTTTGGTCACGTTTTTCAAGCCCCAGGGTTGGGATTTTGGTCACTCATTTTGCCATTGTTTCCCCATCATCAGAAGTTAAAACCATGATGTGGGGGTGCCCCACCCATATATGTCGGGGATTGTCACTAAATTGTGCTCCAGGGGTGGGGATTTGGTCACTTCAAAAGTGACAATCCCCACATCTTGGGTGGGGCAGCCCGGGGGAAGGAGGGGTGGGGGAAGCAATTGATAGGCGCATAAGTGTTAAAAGCCTCTCTAAGCCTCTTTTTACTGTAAATACCTTTTTTGACCATGCTGTGTAGTATTTGTGTACTGTCTTGGTATCAACGAGAACACTGTACATGTACTTGAGATTCACAAAAGGACTCGGACTCGGACTCGGACTCGGACACAAGGACTCGGACTCGAACCCCAGGGACTCGGACTCGGACTCGGACTCGAACCCAAGGACTCGGACTCGGACTCGGACTCGGATTGGGTGGACTCGACTACAGCACTGGTGCAGGTGTATATGTTATGCAGCTGCCCTAATCAATATATCAGTCATTAGTTTCCAGTGATGGAGTCGAGTCCTACAATCTGAGTACCAAGTTCTCAGAGTACATTTAGAGCCGAGTACGGGCCGAGTCCAAGTTACATTGATGATCGAGTCCTGGGCCAAAAATTTGAGTTCGATTTTTTTAGGGTCCGAGTACGAGTACATAAACAGTCGATTATGGGCCGAGTACGAGTACACCATAAGAAACAAAAATGCCAAGTTATGTTCTGAACATTATTATAATGTACCTGCATCATCAAGAGTCTAAACACCAATAATTCGAGGACTGACTATTTCACTATATTTCCATGTTTCTTATTTACTTTTTACAACAAGATGATGAACCTACTCAAAAAGTTGTACATCACATGTGACTGAGCCAGACATTTCAGCCCAAGAGCTGTTTATGTACGTGTACTTTCGAGTCCGAAGGTGCAGTATAGAAAGCGAAAATAATCGATTGTATTCCCGAGTACAAGACAGTATCGACTACCGAGTACAAAATGCCGAGTCTGGGTACGAGTCCGAGAACAAAAAGCCAATTACGTGCCGAGTCAATTTTTTTGTCCAGTACTGAAAATCGAGATACGAGTACTCAAACACTAGACTTGTACATCACATGTAATTGAGCCAGAAATTTCTCCTTTTGGGAACAAACCAACAGCCCAAGAACTGTTTTTATGTGTACTGTCGAATCCGAAGATATCAAAAGAGATTTGGGCCGAGTACTCATGGTACTCGAGTTGTACTCGAGTACGAGTACGAGTACGAGTACGACTGTTAGTTTCTTCATTAACTCACCTGCTCCCGTGTTGTCTTTGTAAAATGCGCACTTAATGCAGCAATTTCAAAATGTTTTATGTTTGTTTTTTTCAATTTCAATTCTTTTATTATCAAACTCTCGCGACCAAAAGGCCGAATTGCGGTTCAATGTACATTAGAAAATTGTTAAAGGGTTAAATCCAAGTAGTCATTATAAAAACCCTTAAAATATATACTAAACTATTAATTAGATATAAATAAAAAAAATTAACTAATGTTTAAGAGTAACAATTTCATACATTGATTCGACTAACCCCTGGACTATTCTATAGCCAAGCCCCACTCAATAATGAGCTACGGATAAAATAATAAAAATTGTGAGCTATTAAAAAAGGTTTAAAAAAAAATCATATAT
Source organism: Hippasteria phrygiana (assembly GCA_037893225.1). Lineage (NCBI taxonomy): Eukaryota > Metazoa > Echinodermata > Asteroidea > Valvatida > Goniasteridae > Hippasteria > Hippasteria phrygiana. Next base: position 152,201 of record JAZGUH010000689.1, read on the forward strand.
ACATTGAGGTACACTATAGTAATCCCGAATACTTTCAAAGATCAAGTATCAAGTATTGTGTGTTCAGTAATTTAGTAAGATACGGGATAGAGCTTTTGCCGTACCTGTCAACTCGGACTTTGGGTTCAATAAAATGCCGTTTTCGCCGAAGTTCCATTGCATGAGTGTAATTATTTTCAGAAAACCAGCTATTAAAACGCTCAGATACAACACAAGATTTGGCAAATTGTAGACAAAGGTTTTCCCTCCTATGAAGCTGAGCCAATGTCTTAATATTAAATTTAGACAGTGAATTATCGTAAGGTAATTCATCGTGGTCCAAAACAATTCTGAGGGCCCTTTTTTGTATTGATTCGATACTTGAAGTTTGGTTTAAAGTTAGACCTGAATGCCACACAGGTGCGGCATATTCAAAAATGGGCCGAACATATGTTGTAAAGATTGTCACAAGATCTTCCCTAGGAACACGAAACTTGTTTAAGCGACTAAGAATGTGAAGGCATCTGCTACCCTTAGAAATCATTTCTTGAACCTGGGTGTTCCATTTAAGGTTGTTTTTAATCCATACCCCAAGCAACTTTGTTTCTGTCACAACATCAAGTGTATTATCACCAATAAATACTAAGGAAGGTAGTTCAGGGGAACTTTTCCCAAAGAAAAATTGCATAGTTTTGCACTTGGATGGGTTGAGATTGAGTTTGTTGTTGAGGGATCAGTGAAACAAATTGTAAAAAACATTCTGAAAAATGGAATTGCTGTTGACCGATCTGATCTCACCCAAGCTAAGGTCATCAACATTTCCATTTGTGGGCTGATGCGGAATCAGCACATGCATCATCGACGGTAGCCAGGAAGATGATTGGGCCAAGTTTTGTTCATTGAGGAACACCACATGTCAAATGTGTTTATGAACACAATCAAGGTACACTGTTTGTACTGTAGGCCTATGTGTATGTGCTGTATTCAGAACAGTCAGCAGCGATTCAAGTTCATCACATCTGAAAAAATTGACCTTTTGATCCTGTGACTAAAGTACGCTCATGTGATCCAACTTGACTGGTAAGGCGAAGTAAACAAATGTTTAGCGTCCCCGCCCGCATCTTTTTGGGGGGCACCTGTATTTTTTTATATATTTTTACCAGTGGAAAATGAAGCGAAAACCCCCCAAAAATGTCAACCGATCCATCGGAAAATAAAATAAAAGCTTACTAATGTAAACATGCTCAATTATGTTGCCCAACATTGTCTCTGTCATTTTTGCGTCTTAGAACAGTTAATTGAAAAACCTACGGTTGTCGGACATTATAAGAATGGCGGCCATCTTGAAAATATAAAATAAAAAGCCCCTCCTCCATCATTTTTTTTAAAAACCCGGACGCTAAATGTCTTCTTTTTTTTATACTTGGCCTAATCGACAGTGAAAAAATCCACTTTGATCTAAATGGCTAAATCGTATTGTGGCGGTTTTTGGTATCTAGGTCTGCTACCCGGTCGGGCCAGCCCACGTCAGTCAGCGGTCTAGCGTTTGAAGGCCGGCGACGTCGATCCTTTTTGGCGGCAGTTTACCTCCTGGCCCGCAGCACACCACCTGGTTCAACCACACCCAAGCACCACTCAGCCCTAACACACCTCGACGGATGGGGCTAATGACGATAATGACGGCGGACGGACACAAATAATACAGAGCCAGTCTTCTTCTTTATTCCTACACCCTGCGCCTTTTTAAGGCGCTTCATACCTACATGACAATTCAACGTCTCACACAGCTCACGTGTAATTAAAACGAATGTGGCTTATACTGATTCGTAACGGGTTCAAAAATCGGCAATCACTTAATTAACTAATTACCAGTGTGATTCTATGATTAATGATCTATACTGTGATTGGGGTCTCGATTATTTAAGTGAATCAAAACTCACACTTCGTATGAGGCTCCTTGGACTTAACGTGATTCGCTTATTATATTTGTACGTCTGCTCAGGACGATTGCCAAACGGGAAAAGAGGACGAGTCACGCCCGCTCTAGTTTTTTATACTAAAATACCACGCTGGGCTGGTGCCCTCCAACTTTGTGGAGTACTCGTACAAGACGGCTAGAAACCGACCAGAGGGTAGTCCAGCAACCTATAGCTAAAACTCGATTCTCGCATTAATCGATTCTGCATTGCGTTACATTGGCGCCTGACCTAAAAACTGATAACAAAACAAAAACAATGCACCTATTTTACGATCACGGATCATAAACTCGATGGCAAGTGGCCGACAAAAGAGTTCAACAAGACGGATCATTGTTCGCCTTCTAACGGGTTCCAGAGCCACGAAGTTGGTGTCAAAGACTCGCTGGGTGTGGCCCTTGGTGATCAGCATCCCCTCGTGGAACAAACTCTGCGTCACCACCTCCGTGATCTTCTTCACGTTGAAGATTTTCTCCAACTCGTCATTTGTTATCCCGGGTCCTACGCTCACGACGCCATCCTCTTCCTGCACCAACCTGCAGGATTTAGTGTTGGGTGGTTCCAGAATTTCTGGAGCCGGTTCCGCGGTTCTCTAAAAAGAACTGGTTCCGAGTCGGAACCGGCTCCCGGAAAATTCAATGAAAAACATAAGCCCTTGGAACTACATGTATTAGGTCTGTGCTCCGTGGATTTCGACGTACAATACAACATGTCATTACACTACATTTTGGCTTCAAATGTGTGTCTTTTTCCCGTGAAACTATGGAGATTGTGTTATTAAAAGCAAACTTAGCATTTATTACTTTATTTTTTGTTCCTTGCCTATGATTCTATTTGCCGCGACGACCGCCGATCGTGTAGAATAGAATGATTCACTGCATACGTACACTCCCAGCCTTCAGTGCACATTCACAACTATAGTGTGTACACTTTACGGGCTGAGCTAGACTTGAAATCAAGTCGGTAATTGGTCGGCTTTAGTCCGCCGGGGTATACTAGATTGATTGATTAGCTTGATTGTAAAATCGTGCAAAAAGGCCGCAAACTACGTGCAGTTAATAGGTATGGTTGACATGGTTGAGCATCAACGAAGCGTCATTTATCTCAAAATGAAAAGAACAAAAAACTAATTTACATACCGTTGTGATACCAGTTTTCCTTGTGGTGTTTCCGGTTCCGTACGTGGCGCACACTCGAGACAAATTAGGCTTCGGACTTCCTTTTAGTTTTGATAAAGCCTAAGAACAGGCTTTCGGGGCTATCAACAGGCCTCGGACTGCGGCATGGCGGGCAGCGTTGCCGTTGGTATTGACAGGACCAAAACCCGCCGTTTCGCAGCTGGAGCACTCTCACCAAGGGATCTTAGGAATTATTTGCTACAACCACTGCTGCTACATGCACGCCAGTTTAGCGATGTTGACCCGTGCATCCTCCACCGTTTTATGGACCTTAGTTCCGCAACTTCGGCATATTGTGTCACTCAGTGTGAAAGCTATGGTGAAAGCAATCTTTTTGTCCACTGACTCTCCAGATGTGCTGCGTCCCCCGATTGTCGCTTTTGGAATACAAGATGCAAGTATCAGATTTGACGGGTGTATTTTTTGAGGGGCTGGGCGTCGCTATTGCAGAAATTTCAGAGAATATATACTACAGAAAAGTCACTAACGTTAAAAAATATCAACAAAAGTTTTTGGCGCGCGCTGCACGGTTTTAATTTCTCTGTATGTTAATAAGCTAATGCTGTATTTTCACTATCCATTCAGGGCACGAGTGAGGAGTTCCCATTCCAGGGCTTACTATTGGAAACGAGGTTGAAAATATAGTAAGCCTTGGGAAAGAGGTTGTGTCCGAATTACTTGGCTACGGTAACTCTAGCCAGAACCAATCGGCTGCATGTAGGTAAAAAAAAACGTGCGCTTCTCAACTTCTACATTCTCGTTCTCACGCGAGTATAGGCGTAATGAAAAGGAAAGCGCAAATCGGAGTTTCACCTGGGTATGCTAACAATGGATGTTCAGGTCAAAAAACATTTCCGTTTTCCCCTGTAACGGTCTACGGGTGTGTTTTTTCCCCACAATTTTATTTGAAAAATAATGACATTAAATTCCACGCTAAGTATTTCTTGGGGGTGACTAAAGTTAGAAATCATTTTACCAAAAATTATGACAGGTGAAAGAGCAATGCAATGTAAACTGTCCATAGGCGCAGGCGGGGTGCGCGAGGTCTCCGGAAGCCCGCCTCGTGACCTTTTACTTTCAGGCTGAAAAGGCGCGGAAGTAGACAACCGATTGGGGATCGCCCATCAGATCTATCTTCCGTCTAAAAAGGGCGGTTCGTAGCAAAATGATTAGTGTGAAGCGGTAGCAAAAGAAATCGGCGCGAAAAGTAAATGTCTGTTGTAGATTTTGTCGATTAAGTGGGTTTTGGGCCGGGGAGGCAAAATTCCAATTGTTTTTTAAATGTAACCGTAATTTTTGGGGGCCAGATTATCTTTCTCGAAAACAAGACCTGAACTTTTTTTTTCCCAGGAATAAAATAGTATTCCCCTGCTGCTCCTGCTCCAGGTGCTTCTACTTCTACTGCCGCTCCCGTGTCTCCTATACTTTCGCTCCCGTGTTTTCTACTGCCGCTTCTGTTGCAGCTACACCCGCTACACAAGGGTACCGTATAGGCCTACGTCTTGCCATTTTTGTCGATTTTAGTCCAAAACGAAATTGTCCAAAATCGTCTGAAATTGAATCCAGAAACATGTAGGAATGCTAGAAACCATTTTATGGAATAATAAAAGTATAATTTTGGAACAACATTGCAATTTTTTACAAATTTTGAAGAAAAAGAATCATAATCCACGACATCTGCAATTACAAGGCTGACGTCTGCATCGTGTGCTCTACCTCTACTGACGTTTTCAGGGAAATGTATTTTTGGACCTAACATTTTTTGTCAAATGACATTTTCCAAAATCGTCAGAAATTGATTCCAGAGACATTTAGGAACATCAGAAACCACTTTATAGGAACATCAGAAACCATTTTATAGAAAAAATGCCGCTCCTATAGTGTCTTCTACTTCCGCTCCTGTATTTTCTACTGCTGCTCCTGTTGCTGCTAAGCTCACAAGAATACCCTTTGTGTGCCCTATTTGTACTGCAGTTTTCAGGGAAATATATTTTTGACCTAGGCATATATTTTCGGGAACTCGCCACCCCAAAAAACTTGGACATAGCAATTTTAAATATATATGACCGTGCTCTTAAAAGAGAAATTTGTTTTTCTTTCACATATTTTCTTTCACTATAATTATGTTAACGAGAAAAAAATATATGTTTTTGGCGCCTTCAACCTTCAAAAAACGGTATTGGTTGCTTTCCGAATCCGCAAAAAAGTACGCCTCAGTGTCTGGCGGCAAATAAGTCGACATTTGTAAAGTTCGATAACTTAACGTCTGTGGTCTTTTTCGTTCAAAGTCTCATTCAAAAGGGGATACATTTTGTATTGCTACAAAAATCAGTTTAAAAAACAAAACAAAACCAAAACAAATTATTTTTCAGGATGAAACTCGAAAGTGGATGGACAGTATATCTTCAAAATTGAATTGCTAACTTTCTAGCATTGCCAAAAAAGTGAGGCTAAACCCCTAAAGACGAATTCCAAATTGACGAAAATATCACCGATCTGCGCACTTCTGGGTTTGTAAAAGAGGCTCTCGGTGCTGTGCGCTGCATGGCGTGATTCATTCATGCATGAATGAATCTGTTAGCACTGTTTTTCTCGCTTTCAACCCAGAAATGCGCAGACGGGGATAATGTGACTTGGCGCACAGCCAATAATTCAGTTCCCGTGACAAGGCCTACTCAGTTGGCCTATTAAGGACATATGGGGCCGTCCATAAAGTACGTACGCACGAAATGCCGATTTGTTTTACCCCCCCCCCCCCCCCCCTCCCCCTGTACGCATGGCATACTCAGTGGCTCCAACCCCCCACCCCCTCCCCACCCCCTGTACGCATACGCATTCCACATCTCTTTTGGACTTCTCAGACTACCCTATTTTAGCATCATTAAACGTAACAGTACACCTGCTGTAGTAGTATGATTCGCCTGTCGCATCCAAAGTCTGAAATAAATCACAAAATGTTGACAGAAAAAAAAATGCAAATTTTTTTTATTAACGGACCTGGAAATGATTGAACAGTGATATATTTTGAACCAAAACAGCAGTCAATGATGACATAAACCAAAAAAAGGGAAAACAAATACCCTGATACACTATTTTTGGCATAGTTTGCTCTTGACGTTTCATGAGACTCTGATCATACTCCAGCCATTCTGAGTGGACATTAGAATAGCCGGTCTTTGATCATACTCCAGCCATTCTGAGTGGGTAACAGAATAGCCGGTCTCTTATCAGCTCCCGGCCATTCTGAGTGGACATTAGAATAGCCGGTCTTTGATGAGGCTCCGGCCATTCTGAGTGGACATTGGAATAGCCGGTCTCTGATTAGACTTGGTTCCAAGTCTGTGATCGTGGTTTTTGTCGGCCTGATAGCCAATACAATCACAGAATAGTGCCGGAAATAGCGCCCTCTTGCGTCCTTTTGTGAGTTAACCTTGGATCACGATCACAGACTTGGGAATTTCGTTCATCGGTTTGTACACACCCTATGGCGAATTAGTCCAAAAGTGGACGGAACAAGCTGATTGGTCGGAATCGTTAAAAGCCTTCTATAACATGAATATTCAAACCAGGAGAATTACTGGACGATTCCACTAATCCGACGAACCGTTTGAAGCCACCCAATCGGGCGGTACAGCGCTCGCGCGCGCTTCATAGGCGTGCTTAGTACATAATTATAAGGCGCGTGTTTATTTTGGAGCGTGTTTACTTTTCACCTATTGGTCAAAGGCACAATGTGTGCGCCATATAACGAGCGCGCGTGTATGGTACCGGTTGATTGGGTACCTAAAGATGGCTTCTAATTTTAAATTTTGTTCGTCGGATTAGTCTATAGGTAGGTAACGCGTTTTTCGTCTAGTAACAAAAACTAACAATCACGTATTAAATTTGTTTCTACTAATATAAGATCTAATATGATTTAGCTATAGGTTCTAAATACCATTACGTGCCATTGTGCCAAGTATCATACAAAATTGAGACTGAACAGTGTAACAGAACACTGTATTGTAACCTATTGGTAATGGACGCGGCCTACACGGTTGTTGTGTCCTTCTGGTTGGCCATCTCTATGGGCCTCCGTTTTATTATGTAAATTTAGTTATGAAACATGAATATCCCATATCACGAAAGGGTCAAGTCCGAGATCGCGAGCCCGATCCGCGGCGAGTGGTAATGTAGTCTTGGTTTCAAGACGTCCTTAGCGCGGTGCGACGTACAGCGCGCACGGCAGCGCCCTCTAGCTACACACACACACACACGCCAAGGCCAAATCGCTAAGAACGTCTTGGGAATTTCGCAAGGGAGCGCGCGCGACCTGCTTATGCATAATTTAACAGGCGGGTCAAACGAATAATCGCGCTTGCGCACTGGAGGAAACTCATGTTTAAAGGGACACATTGCCTTCAAATGTCATGAAATTTTGCTGTTTGGAAATGTTCCTTATCTTTTATAAGAGTTGTTCATGCAAAAAAACACGTATAATGTGTTGTAATTAGTGAGTAGTGATTACAAAACAAAAAAATACGCCACTTACCCCTGACATCTGACCCGCGAAACATAGACTTATTTCCAGTACTAAATACCACCGTCTAAATAATGCGCAAAATACGCTGTATGAGTCTTTAGGCTGGCGCCGCAGCCAGTGGCCTTGTGAACCTATCAGGTGATCGCCAGGTACAATTCTCTATACCTCGCGACACATATCGCCAGTGCTGCGCGCCGTGCCACAGTACATAAAAATGGATCAACAGAACGTACTTCAACCAGATGCGACTGGAAATACGACTGGTGAACACAGTCCGCCATTTTGTGGAGTCAAAAATTTGGTTCTACAAAATGGCGGACCGTTATTTGTCACGAAATTAAACAAAAACCACGCAATTTGAAGGGATAGTTATGTGAATCTTTATATTCTACTTTTAAAAAAGCTTCACAACCATATCCATTTCAGTTTTATAGCCCAAATCGCAAAATCCAAAGCAATGTGTCCCTTTAAGTAATAACTTACTTGTCAGTTAACGCTCTGAGCACAGTGATTCTGGACTGCCAGGATTGAGAAATCTTCGGATTGTTCCAAAAATGTGATCTGGAATATCAGACGTTATCTCTACCAATTTCAGTCCCAGATGTTCAGCACGATGTAACTGATCAACGGCCAGAGCTTTCAATGGCACGACGACAATAATCAGCGCTTTCTCCTGTTTGCATTCGGTTACTTCGTTCATGGAGGTCGGAAACACCTCCATGCTTCGTTCAAGAAATCTAAGACCAATGGAGCAGCTTGAAAAATTGCACTCTTGCCAAATCCCGTTGGTATATTAACAAACAAATCATGGCCACGTACAAATTGATGAATGGCACTGATCTGATGACTTTTTTAGCTTTCCAAAGCCCAGTTGTTTGCTGTAAAATCGATCGCTTTGTCCACGCGGTCAGACATTTTTTCCAACAAACAACAAATGGCTTGGTACTGCGCTGCACGTTCATACGTACGTACACGTAAACCCGACGTGAGTACAGAAACTAGACTAGTGAATGTTGGCTATTGACATGCGATAATGCAGCTACGTCACACGCGCATGCAAATACCACACAGTTCTGCTCGCGATTTCTCGAGCAGAACTTGCGAAATTCCCAAGACGGTCTTAGCGAGTTGGCCTTGGCGTGTGTGCGTGTAGCGAGAGGGCGCTGTCGGCCGGCCGTGCGCGCTATACGTCGCACCGCTAAGGACGTCTTGGAACCAAGACTAGTGGTAATGACGTTTAGCGTGGCTGATGCAGACAAAAAATTAACCGCGATCTCGGACTTGAAATCAAGTCTAGTCTCTAATCAGACTCCGGTCATTCTTAGTGGACATTAGAATATGTTTTTTCGACAATATATTATTTCAAAATCAAGGGGCAAATTTAAAATCATTATTTCTTGTTATAAACCTAGCTGTTAGGAACGAAGGCTGCAAGAAGTGTATCTTATTATGTAAAACATTGTACTCTGCTATGTACATTTTCCAAAAAAGTTCCTTTTAATTTTTTACGGACTAAAATGTAATTACCTTTTATGGAAAGCAGATATAAACTTATTTTCACAAATATACAAATCTTTATAACTTTTTTTGGAAATATGACGAATTTTGAAATAGAATAGTCTGTTGACGTATTTCTCCCCTGCCAGGTGATTTTCTTACTCTAAACTTTGTGTTTTTACTAACTGATTGCAAATGGAACATTTTCAATATGATAATTTTGCCAAATCAGAAACAAAGTTGATATTTTCAGTGGAAAAATACCAACATGACCAAATATGAAACTTGGGAAATAGATCTGAACACGTTAAGTAGTTTATTGAGATAGTGAATAATTATGGAATTCCATTGCTGCCATTTACGCGTCGCATGTGTGGTAGTGTTGCTTGGGTCCGCAGCCGTTTGCGCCGTCAACGGCGCATAGTCGCGTCGTGCCGTCGCGTCGTACCGTAGCATAGTCGCGTCGTGCCGTCGTATAGTCGCATTGTCGCATTGTTGATTTTCAGGGTTCACGGCGTCAACGGCTAAGGACCCGAAATCAACAATGCGACAATGCGACTACTCGACGGCACGACGCGACTATGCGACGGCACGACGCGACTATGCGACGGCACAACGCGACTATACGCCGTTGACGGCGCAAACGGCTGCGGACCCAAGCAACAATGCCACACATGCTACGCGTAAATGGCAGCAATGGAATTCCATAATAATATATGCTTTTCACAAAAATATGTGTTTGAACAAGAGGCAGTTGATATACAAGACGTATATCTTTCTTTTCCCTTTTTTTTTACCTCCAGTACAAGAGCGATTTTGGACAGCACGCGGGTGAAATTGATACAAGTATGGGTGTATACGTTTCCGGTGTACACTGCCGGTTAATAAAGCAGTCTCTTTTTGTTGCGGTCTAAAAATAGGCCGGAGTTGGCTGGCGGTGGCGCTGGGATGGGAAGACTAATTTACTTTTGGTTGGGGTGAAGGGTACTGTGTTATAACTGTTTTTTGATGCACAAAAGCTGGTCCTGGTAGTTATTTATTATCTTTTGCCTGATATAATTATTGATAATACTAAAATTACAAAAACTGATTCTACTAAATTTCTGGGATTGTATATCGACCAAGATCTTTCTTGGAAAAAGCATATTAATTATATTTGCTCAATCATGTCCAGAAATATAGGCATCATATGTAAGTTGAAAGCATTCTTTCCAAAGGATATTTTATTGAATGTGTAAAATACCTTAATCTTACCGTACTTATCATATGGTATACTCGCTTGGGGCAATGTGGCATTGGCCAGATAAATAGAATACTTAAACTTCAAAAAGAGGTTCTGCGTATAATTACCCTTAGCTCTTTTCAAGAGCATATATTAATCCTCTTTTCTATCATTGTAAAACATTAAAAGTCTGTGATATTTATTCTCTACAGCTACATGTACCCTCATGCATCAATTAAATAATACAAACTTACCCAAATCTATCCGTTCAATGTTCATAAGTAATGATAAAATTCATCATCATTTTACAAGACAGTTTAGTGAATTTCATCGTTCGTTTGCACGCACTAAACTTGCTTCCAAAACAGTTAAAGACCAACTAAAACGCCAATTTCTTTTTTGATTTTTTGACTTATCTGATAGTTTATGCCTCCCCAAAACTAATGTAACAATTACGTTTCATGATTATGAAAAATCAAACAAAATGTTTTTGAGCCTTTTCTTTCTGAGCCACGTACTTTGACTCGATTCAGAAAAGGCCGAGGTCAACTGCGTGCCGTATCGCGCGAGTATTGACGTATACGTGTAGAAACATATGACGTCACTGTATTATACGACAATGTTTTACGTAGAGTCTGTACGTATTTTTTTGTCTAAGGCTAGTATTACTTGCTGTGCTTTTTGCTCATGATTCAGGAGTAACACTACGATAAACATATTTTAAAGTGTTGACATCTTTGTGAGACACATTTAGAATTGGGGTTGTAGGCTTGTTCTTGCTGAAAAGCTAGTTATGAGTCATACTTTCCTTTGTTTGCAGTCGGCGTTTATTGGGACCTGCGCGGTGAGTTGTGTGTGAGCTGATGCTATACTCTAGTTTATTTTATTTATTTATTTATTTTATTTATTTATTTATTTATTTATTTCAACAACATCCAACAGCGCGAACGCCAAAATAGGATGGATATAACAAATATAAGTAAAATAAGTAAACAGAAGAGACATAAATATTATAGTAAATTGCACTCAGTACGGGTAAACATGATATAAATGTCAAACATACAATATGGAGGATAGACAATAACTAAAAAATCTGCTTAACTGTTGATTTAAAACTAAAAAACGACTGACTAAAAATATCAATATTAGAACTAACACGAGCAATGGAATTATATGAAGAAGTCAATCGATGAATAAACCCATTTGTTGTAGCACAGACCCTATTATTTGGAACATAAAACACATCAGGAAATCGGAGGTTAGGACGAGAAACCTTCAAAGGAAAAAAAGAAATCAAATCACAAGAAAAATGAGAATTTATACATTTATAAAGAAAAGTCAGATCCAGAGTTTGCCTACGTTGCTTAAGTGAATCCAGAGAAATATCAACCTCATTGCTGCCAAGAAAGCGATAAAATTTGCTTTGTACACGCTCAATACGTGCCTCCTGGGAAGCAGGTATTGAGTTGAAACAGACCGAAGAAAATTCAAGACTTGGCCTTACAAGAGAACAGTAAAGCACTTTTTTAGTTTTGGAGTCTAAATTTTTGCAGTGACGCCAAAAAATACCCAACATACGATTTGCTTTGGCAACAATGTGGTCAATATGTGGATTGAATGTTAATTGAATGTTAATTTCGAGTCAATTAGAATACCAAGATCTTTGTGAATGTTTACCCTTTCCAGATGTGATTGAGCTAATTCAAAATTATGCAAGATGGGCTGCTTCTTGAGTGTTAAAGTAAGAACCTTACATTTAGAAGGATTCAACATTAACCTCCATGTAGAAGACCATGCAGAGAGCCTATCCAGATCCTCCTGAAGAAGTAAAGCATCGTCTGGTACCCGGATCGTGCGGAACAGCTTCAAATCATCAGCAAATAAAAGACTTTGAGAATGATCAAAAATTAGGGGAATATCGTTGACAAACATATTAAAGAATAAAGGGCCCAAAACAGACCCTTGGGGGACACCAGAAGTCACAGGTTGCCAGCTGGAAAAGCTTCCGCTGAGTAAAACCCGTTGCTGTCGATTAGTCAAGTAGCTGTGGATCCAACTGTACAAGTTACCTGAAATACCGTACTTACTGATTTTGTACAATAAGAGATCGTGACAGACTGTGTCAAATGCTTTTGAGAAGTCGGTGTAAATAACATCACACTGTACCTTTTCATCCAGTGCCTGATAAGCACTGGAAAGCATTGTGACAAGATTAGTTTCACATGAACGACCAGGAACAAAACCATGCTGATTATCACACACCACTGGAGATATGTGATCCACTATGTTCTCAGCAACAATTTTCTCCAGAATTTTTGACAATGTGGGTAAAAGTGAAATCGGACGAAAGTTTGTTACAGAAGTACGGGAACCTCCCTTATGCACTGGGCATATATTGGCCGATTTCCAAAGGGTAGGGAAAATGCCAGAATTCAAGGATTTCTGAAAAATCATGGTGAGGGGAATGCTCAGGGGAACAGCACAAGATTTCAGAACTTTGTTACTGACATTATCACAGCCAGAGCTTTTGTGAGGTTGAATTTTCTTGAGAAGCTGTTCCACACGATTGCGGTTCACCAAAATTTTCGACAGAGCTCCAACAGGGTACTCAGGAAGATCTGGAAAAGCATCAAAGCGGTCAATCCTGAAAACAGAACAGAAATAATCATTAAACAAGGATGCTTTTGAGTTGTCCGTAAAAGCGTATCTATTATCTAAACTAATCACGGAGGTAGTAGGAGACTGTTTATAGTTGGATTTCAACCAAGACCAAAATCTTTTGGGGTTTTCATGCAATTTTGTAGATAATTTGGCAATGTACATTTCACGTTTAGCCCGACACAAGTGTTTAAAATTCCTTCTGGCAACCCTGAATTCTTCATTGTGAAAATGTGTTTTGTAAGCTTTCATAAGTTTGTGCTTAGAATTCTTAAGCTTGAAGGCCTTTCTAACTTCGTCGAACCATGGGGGACTATGTTTAGAAGACCTTACTGTGGGAACACACTCTTTCACTGTATTTTCAACGACAGAGTAAAACAAATTAAGGGCATCATTGACATCATAACAATCCATTGCACCCCAAGGAAAATTGTAAAATTTAGTCAACATGAGCAACCAATCTGCCTTAGCAAAATTATACACAGTTCTATTGTTGTGTTTGCTGTAAATACTTCTCTCTAAATCAAAATCAATATGTAGAGATTCATGGTCAGAATCAAAAATCCTATCGCCAATACTAATATCGCAATTGAGGCTAGAATGGTCATTACAAAGGACTAAATCTAAAATGTTATCCAAACGAGTTGCTTTAGTGTCGAGTTGCACAAGAGAAAAACCGTTTAGGATGTGATCACTAAAAAAGGTGTTTGTAGCATTATTTTTAGTTAAAACATACGAATCATCGTCATACTATTTAAAATCAGGGAGGTTAAAATCACCTAACAATATAACATCGTGTCTATTATATTGCACTAAAATCGACTCTAAGGAAAGCTGTAATGCATTTAATGAGTCTATGCTTGCATTTGGTGGGCGATAATACAGTCCAACAATGCATTTCTTTCTCGAAGAAACTCCAAGTTCAATCCACATCAGTTCACAGTCATCATTTTCAAATTCCTGGAGCCTTCTTGAAATAATCGCATTGTTGACCAATGTTAGTAATCCTCCTCCTCTGCTGTTGTTATTCCTATCCCGTCGATACACGGCACAGTCAGTGAAGCTCAACTCAGCATCCAACACATGATCATTCAGCCACGTCTCGGTTAAACACACAACCTGGAAGTTGTTGCTCTCAATATTAACACGAAGGGAAGATTTATAATCATCGAGTTTGTTTTTAAGGCTACGCACATTCTGGTAGTAGAGAGACACCTTGTGGTGATTAGATCCTGGACCAGGATTCAGCTCGATGTCTCCCGCTAACAAGGGCTGGCCAAGTTGAGCACGAAACGTGGCAACGTGGTTGGAATAATACGACACACGTTTCCCAGCATTCTGAGAATGGCGAGTACCAGCAATATCTGGCATGGACAGTACTCTTCCATATTTTAGCGATGAAGCAGCATGCAAAGTTGAGCCCAAATTCAAAGATGTCAGATGGTAGGTATGGTGGAGTGGGAAACAAATGAGTATTACACTCCTGTAATTAGCTCTGGCATACACACAGCATGGTTGGTTCATTATATGGCTGGAATTCCAAACATGGCAAAAGTGCCAAGAAATCCCCACACTGCAACTAGCACCAGCACTATCAGTGGTTGTCAAAAGTTTACTGTTTAGAAGGAAACTGGAACAAAGGCCCACACTCACGTCCAAAGTGAAGTTGTCTAGCAAAGTTGTCCTTTGAGGAGAGCTTTGGTTCACAGGACTCACGCAGCTGAGACCTCCAAAGCGACCAAAAATGGGCTGACGAATATGCATGTAGCTATGCATGTAGCTATGCATGTAGCCATGGTGGGCCGCAACCACGATGCACATAATCAGCACAAGGGATGCCTCTGTCGTAAACATGATGGACCTGGGAGACATTCCGTCAAAAGTTTTGGATCCCAGAGACACAAAATCTTAAAATACCAAACTCATCAAATTCTACAAAATATAAGTCTGGCGACTTTGCTTATGCAGCCCTCATAAGGACCCGCACCTTCTCAGAACTATACACACAATTTCTGTTATAAGGTACCAGACTCAATCGCATGCAGCGCATGCGGTACCGTGCGTGTACAATGCATGTTGAGTCAAGCGAGCGTGGACAGGGAGACGGCCGGGGCTCTGGCTGCTCGAGACGGCAACCGCAGGGAACGTCGTCGCGGTGGTGCGCGTGAGTCCGGGACACGATTGGAATGCTCGGTACCTTTAGAGTTGGACTGGCTCCAGCCTTCAAACGGAATTGTGCCTTCAAACCCAGCTGAGTTTTCATACTAACACTATCATCTTTGGCGAAATGTTCTGCACATATTTTCGACCATTTCGACAGCCCAAAATCAGATATTGTATTGTCTACAAAGCGGACCCACTGTCGCCTTTGAGCTCCATTCAGCACTGGGAATCGCAGTAAGGTTAGGTCAGGGTTTTTGTCGCTGTTCCTCGAGCAACCCCCAACTACACACGATCGAGGCATAATGATTATCTCAGAACCATGCTCATACTGAAATAATATCAAAATTAGACAAAATAGACGGGAAAACGGAGGAGTTAGGTCGACAAAAACTCTTCAGGAGCATCAACTCCACGTACGTACATGCATAGTGTTTGGCTGTAGCATCAACCGACTCTACACGTGCACGTCACGGGGTCACGTACATACATTTAACATACATAATGAGCTTTCGCGAAACAGGATAAATGGTTCAGAATAACAACCCTTTTCTTTAAATAGAAAAATTCTTCTCGTCTGCAAACTAATCTCCATCAGTTAAAAGAGTATTTAAACTGTCGGAAAAGTCCAAAAAGTCAACTAAAAAATTGGCGTTTTAGTTCCTCTTTAAGTTCTATTAGCTGTGGAACTTTGGACATTTCTTTAAAAACTATACGCAGTCTGTCTTTATTTAAACGTAAATATAAGATATGGCTATTGAATAATTATTTAGAAACTGATTAAGTCTCACCGGGTTACGGGTTACAGATTTCGTTTATGTGTTATCTTCAATTATTTGTTTCTATTGTATTGTTTTGTCTTACTGATGTGCAAGTGTTATTATGTTGTGTTGAAACTTGAATTAATATAAGTGGGGCCCCTACTCGACAAGCTTTGCTTTTTAGGAACCCCCATCCACATTTATCTAAATATTATAACTGATATGTTGGCTGTTGCTTAATGTTATGTGGAAAATAGAAAGTGAATGAATGAATGAGATAGTACATTGATTTCATGACAATTCACTAAAAGCAAATTGTCGGTTGCGTACGGTACGCATTGGCTTGGACCCCCCCCCCCCCCCCCCCCCCCCCTCTGTACGCATGGTGTACGCAATGTCAACAACCCCCCTTCCCCCCTTCGTGCGTACGTACTTTATGGACGGCCCCTATAATGGTGGATTTTTGTCAGGGCTTGCAAATATTATAAACAAGCGAGGTTTGTTAAAACCCCTTGCGTAGGAATGTGCGGATTGAAAATTGCCACCTAGCTGCTGGCCGGTTGACGTCTGTTATGTGCCACTTTCTGCATTTTCAACCATTAGTGGGGTATTGTGTACGTTAATTATGCTTGGCTGCACAAGCCTCTCATGTTTCGCTTGGCTGCATAACCCGACCTGGTGCCCCGGCGCCACCATGAAATGCCCGGTATGCCCGGCGGGTTCAAGGGGTTTTCATGGAAAAAATCGTTAGGAAACAAAAACTTGGGGTAGCCTGGGCTATCCCTGGAATTTACGCCCATGATCATATAATCATCACACAGGCTTACAACATTCTGAGCTTTGTGGTTATGCTGAGCCGCACCAAGGCGGGCTAGGCTAGAGTATATAGGCTAACTCGATCCGAATCTCCCCCGGCCACTAGGGCGGATTCGCGATCGGAGGAGCCCAAAAAAGAAAACTTTTTGAAAACGCCAAACTGTTGCCTGCACCTTCATTACACCAGTTTAGGCTAAGAAATTCAGGCGCTCGGTGTGCAGCATTAAATAATTTATTTTTTCCCGCTACCCCCCCCCCCCCCCCCCCCCCCCCCAAGAAAAAAACAATGTGTTCTGGATCCGCCAGTCCCCCCCCCCCCCCCGCCCACCTCCCAGTTAACAAATCATTGTTTAATTTCCCGCGTCATAATATTGGCCATTTACTTGGGCCATCCTCCATGCTTGGGCTTGGCGTCATTTTATGTCCCCAGATTTGGCAAGATGTTGGATACTGTTTCTGCTACATATATATCAAAGTCTGATGTTTTAATCCGGAGCCTGAGTCTGTTAATATATTTAAGTATTCAAGGCTTCAGATTGGAAAGAGTATGAGAGACGAAGCCCAAGCCAAAGCCAAAGCCCAAGCCAGGGTTTGAGAAACCCTCATGTTTTTAACAACGTCGAGCTAATACGTCTGGGAACCCGCTTCTGTGAATTGGTAAATTACACTAAAAGTCCGTGTCAGCACGTAACCATACTAACATCGATGTAGCCAAGATGGCCGCATGGAAAACACAAAATCACATGTAAGACGTGCAGAGAAAGCTTGCCACGTATTGCGTCAGAACCGTTCTGGGTAAAAAAAAATATCTTTTTTATTTTCATTGTGAAACTGCCCACCGTAACACGAGTAGTAGATTTTCAAAACTGGAAGGGTAAAACTGGGATCTGTGGCTACAATTTGTTGAAAACGTGAAGCATACAAAAAATACATGATTGTATATGATGTATGATAAGGTAGGCTAACGTTAGTCAAGTTCACATGAGTTACATTCCTTTTTTAACATGTACATGTATAAAGTTAGGCTATAGTCGGACTCCCTGTATAGCTTTCGAGTCAACTCGTACCTTTGCCAACTCGTACCTTTGCCAACTCGTACCTTGGACAACTCATACCTTGGACAACTCGTATCTTGGACAACTCTAGCCCTAGAACTAGAAGGACGCTAGTCCGAGTAACTTGGACCCTTCATGTCGCCTTTTTTAACATTTGGACATGATCTGGCGATAGTAGGGTCCAAGTCGATTGCACAATAGAGAATGGCCAAAAATTCAATCCCCCCAAAAAACATCAGAATTCAACCTTACAACGGCCACCAAAATACTAGATACGCCACCACCTGACCAAGTGGAGTTCCATGATCAGATGAATGTACCAAGGTTTACTTAACATCCAAATAAAAAGTGAAATTTTACCGTTTCATTCCCAGAGACCCACGCAGAACATGTCTTCTCGCTATCTTGTAGTAAGTACGCAGTTCGAATTGTGACCGTACCCCTCGACCGTGCATGACGTCACCCTGATGCGCAGCGCCCGCAAGCATCGCGCGACAACCTGTTTATGCCGGCGACTGTTTCGTGAGTGGTACAAAGGTCGCGTTACGTGTTTGTGTGTAGATATATTATTGATTCGAGGTTGCACGCGCGTCAGGGGGTTTGGGTGTTTTGAACTTTCTCCATAAACTCGGTTTTTTTTTGTTTTTACATACATCATGGACGGTAACCTTGGAATAGTTTACAAGGCAAGATCCACTCAATTTCATTTTTTTTTTTGTATAAGGTAAAGTGATAAATATTTGTGGAGATTCTAACTCAGTTTGAAGTTTAAAACGTATGTAATCAAGGTATAATGCATAATTTTCTTTGAGTCCATCAATTGGTCGTTAACTTGTATGCGTTCCCTCAGGTTGTAATTCATTAAGTATTTCTACACACCCCCCCCCCCCAAAAAATAAATAAAAATATATATATAAATTGTAAACACAAACCCCCCCCAAAAAAGAAAATTTAAATGTGAATTAATTTTATGTTAAATCTCAAGCAGATGGGCAGATACACCAGATACTTTTAATTAAATTAAGATCAAGCAGTTTGATCTTCATTAACACAATTACAACCGCCCCCAATAATAAAACAAAACAGAACAATACAAAACAGAACGAGTCGCACGCGCGTGCAGCCTCCAATCGGATGGACACGACTGTTGTACCACCAGGAAACAGTCGCCGGCATAAACAGGTTGTCGTGCGATGCTTGCGGGCGCTGCGCATCAGGGTGACGTCATGCACGTCATGCAAAATCGTCTCCACGCGACGCTGACTTCACAAACATGAGGAGTATTAGTAATACCCACATTTAGAACGTTCATCAACAGAGGGCGCATTTTACAGTCGCCGCGTGCACGGCCGAAATTGCACCCTCTGTTGTTGATGAACATTCAAGACGTGCGGACAAGGTATTACTCCTCGTGCTTGTGAAGTCAGCGTCGCGTGGAGACGATTTTGCGCCGCAAATATCTCCTGTTCTTGACATTCTTGGAGGAATATTTCTATCCGGACAGGGAGATGGGCTGTTGAACTGTTTGAATAAAATGATGCCAAGAATATTTATGCAGGTAAAGTGTGATTTTTTATCTTCGGTTTCTAGCATAGGACTGTTTTGCATACTTGGGCGCTAGGACGCTATATCATAGCGTCCTTCTAGTTCTAGGGCTAGGACAACTCGTACCTTGGTCAACTCGTACCTTGGTCAACTCGTACCTTGGTCAACTCGTACCTTGGTCAACTCGTACCTTCGCCAACTCGTACCTTCGCCAACTCGCACCATGGCCAACTCGTACCTCTAATCATGGAGGTTTCCTACCTCCTAGCCCTAGAATGACGCTATGATATAGCGTCATAGCGCCCAAGTATGCAAAACAGGCCTATGCTAGAAACCGAAGATCAAAAATCACACTTTACCTGCATAAATATTCTTGGCATCATTTTATTCAAACAGTTCAACAGCCCATCTCCCTGTTGGGATAGCAATATTCCTCCAAGAATGTCAAGAACAGGAGATATTTGCGGCGCAAAATCGTCTCCACGCGACGCTGACTTCACAAACACGAGGAGTAATACCCACATTTAGAACGTTTATCAACAGAGGGCGCAATTTCGGCCGTGCACGCCCACAGACATAAATAACCCATCGCGTGGTGCACGCGGCGACTGTAAATTGCGCCCTCTGTTGATGAACGTTCTAAATGTGGGTATTACTCCTCGTGTTTGTGAAGTCAGCGTCGCGTGGAGACGATTTTGCGCCGCAAATATCTCCTGTTCTTGACATTCTTGGAGGAATATTGCTATCCCAACAGGGAGATGGGCTGTTGAACTGTTTGAATAAAATGATGCCAAGAATATTTATGCAGGTAAAGTGTGATTTTTGATCTTCGGTTTCTAGCATAGGCCTGTTTTGCATACTTGGGCGCTAGGACGCTATATCATAGCGTCCTTCTAGGGCTACCTACCTCCATGCTCTAATAAACCTTTTTGACATTCTCAATGCATTGTGGGTTTGGAGGCCAAACAAACCATGTAATTTATACACAAACCTATGGCACTGTGAACCAGTCCAAATATTAATTGATTTTATGCTAAATATCTGTCATACAGTTGTATATCTTTGCATATAACATAAGGAAAATAATAACCAGAAAAATCCATTTTAAATGGCAATAAAAATAAAGGAAATAATTGGGGAATCCCTCTCAGGGTACCAGTTACTGATGAATGACAATTTCTGGAATTAGAACAGCTAATTAATAGTAATAATGTCACATTATTAGCCAATCAGAAGAGGATTTTTGAAAGCATGACAACGAACATGTATTTATGTGACCAATGCGACCAATCACGTCCGTTCTAATGTGCTTGCTCTTCTAATGCCAGTTTGGCTGATGCAGTTCCCATGATGCCTTGAGAATGTCGAAAAGGTTTATTAAGACAACTCGTACCGCGCGACAGGTTTCGTGCGGTGCCGTGTGCATTAAAATTCATGCCAAATTACCTCATTTGAAAAATTATAATATTCGATTGGAAGTACGGCGAGATCATAGTAAATTAAATCCTATTCACGACTTTGACAAAACAATGGTGCGCCATGCTAAGCTTCGGCAATAAATGCGTGCATCACAAGTATCAAACCAAGTTCAAACGTGCTCAATGCTTAGAGCCCGAGTTTGGCTACGGCACCGCAATTCCGCAAAAGACCACAGAATTCGGCCGAACTATAGAATATGACAATGGGCCAACTTCAGACGATTTATTAATTAATTCCACAACAAAGTATTATTTACTTGACTTTATTTTCATCTCAAGGCAATAAAACAATTACAGTATGTATACATACACATAGAAATTATTGAGTTTTATAAACGTTACAACAGAAGTAATAAGTGAACATAAATGTATAGAAATATAAATGCCAAGAGATGCAGGAGACCCACAAAAAGCAAAGCTTGTCGAGTGCGGGTACCCTGAACATAAACAACAACTTACGAACTAACAGTGGAAATAACCAAATCAAACAAAAGCATAACATGTATTTAAACAAGCTTACAAAAAAACGAGACCTAAGGTGTTTGTCACAGGGACAAACACAGAGCTGTTTCGAAATTGATTGGTATGTGAAGTATGAATGATCAAGAATTGCGAGTGAACTTCGAAATCATGTGAAATTATTAAAGTGAAGTTTGCACCTTTAAGATGACGTCACGTGACCCCTGATGACGTCATAATGACGTCATCATTCATTTTAATCTTTTACAGATAGCAACTTTGAAATTAATCGGACCTACGGTTCTCGAGATATATGCCCTTCAAAAATGCACCTTTAAGATGTCGTCACGTGACCCTTGATGACGTCATCATAACATCATCATTTATTTTCATCTTTTACGCATGCTGGCACACCAACAAAGCAACTTTGAAATCAATCGGACTTACGGTTCTCTAGATATGGGCCATTCAAAAATGCCCCTTTAAGATGACGTCACATGACCCCTGATGACGTCATCATGACATCATCATTAATTGTTATCTTTTACGCATGCTGGCACACCAACAAAGCAACTTTAAAATTAATCGGACCTACAGTTCTCTAGATATGGGCCATTCAAAAATGCACCTTTAAGATGACGTCACGTGACCCCTGATGACGTCATCATAACATCATCATTTATTTTCATCTTTTACGCATACTGGCACACCAACAAAGCAACTTTGAAATTAATCGGACCTACGGTTCTCTGGATATGGGCCATTCAAAAATGCACCTTTAAGATGACGTCACGTGACCCCTGATGACGTCATCATAACATCATCATATATTTTAATCTTTTACGCATACTGGCACACCAACAAAGCAACTTTGAAATTAATCGGACCTACGGTTCTCGATATATATGGGCCCTTCAAAAATGCACCTTTAAGATGACGTCACGTGACCTCTGTGTGCCAAGTCTCAAGTCGATCGGATTTACCAAAGTGCCCAAATGCCCTGTTGGAAAAAAGACGTGCACCAACCCTATGGGAGAGGAGTCTGAAAATGGAAACCCGAGAGATGAAAAAAGCTGAGATTTGTACGCGGACCGCCACAAGATACTCATGGTTACTGCCTTCCCAGAATTCCTTTGTTATCATATTGTTTTGAGCTAAAATTTGAAATGGGCGTATTTTGAGAATGGAGTGAGCTACGATCACGAAAAGTTGGAATTAGGTACACGAAAATACAATGTTTAAAACTTCCGAAGGTTTTTTGTCATACGCGATTGCTAAAGATACAAAATTCTAGCCTGAATTTAATGACCTCTAGATGACGTCATGATGACGTCACGAAAATGTCACTGACGCAGGACCATTTTGGTCACCCAACAAAGACTTTGCAATAGAGAGAAATAATGCTACTGCTTTGGTTTTTCAGATATGGCGTACACAAAATTTACTAATTAATATTCATGAAGGTCATAACTTGACAACTGCTGAGGTCATCATGACGTCATTGTTATATGCACATCAGCGAATGATGATAAATTATTGTTGTACTTTCAGTCTGATTGAAGAAAGTTAAAGTTGAAAAGAGGCGACGAGAAAGAAAATGTGCGTTATGTGAATGGACAGGTGTAGACAAAAAAAAAAATATCTTAACGAAAGCAAGAGCTGTTTCGGCTGGAATGCCGAAACAGCTAAAAATATGAAAACATTAACGAACAAACATAAGACTATATACATGGTAAGTTAAAAAAAAAATAAAAAGCAGAATAAATAAATGAACATGTCCGGGATTATATTTCTAAATCATGAGTCAGAATACTGATTCAAAAGAGATTGTTTAAAGTTAATTTTGAAAGTAAAAGTAGATAACGATTGTTTTAAAGAATTGTCAAGGGAGTTCCAGAATTTAGACCCTTCAAATTTAACACTTTTCTTTGCGAGAGTGGTTCTATACAAATAATGAATGTTTATGAGTGTGATCATTGGTAAGAATAATTTCATGAGGTGACAGATGGCATGTTCTATTCCACGAGGCGAAGCCGAGTGGAATAGAACATGCCATCTGTCACCGAATGAAATTATTCTTTCCATCGCACGAATGTGAAACATTCATTATTTGTTTTATAAATACAACGCCTGAATAAATTCTCGTCATCTGATTGGTAACTTGTAAACTGTTGCTTACATAAATGTAAGAAACATGTAGTAACACTGATAGCTGGGGGAACACTTTCAATGCATTTTATTCAAGTTAAAAACTGTTTAGAATTAAAAAAAAAACTGTTTCACAAATTCAGAACTTCCAGTAACTAATTACTGTCTCGAAAAGTCTCAAACAGTTAAAAGTCTCAAACAGTTAAAAAACAAGTTGAGAAGAATTATTCACTTCAGATGCAGAATGTCATCTAAAAATATCCGTTCCGAAGTCAGTGTTGAAGATCAAACTGTTCAGAATTGTTAACAAGCTGTTTCACAAATTCAGAACTTTCAGTAACCAATTAATGCACTTTCATATCCAATTTATGGAAGTTTACAACTGTACTAGTCCAGAAAAGTAAAAAATGCGGATTGCATGCATGGATTTCTTTGTGTACAACGTGCCGTTTTCCTTTCTCAGTCCCGCATAAAACCGGGACAAAAAATTGTCGAGTTCCGAATTAGTTAAAGCTTCAATTGTTGTTCCTGCGTGTCTAGCAAATTCATCTAATCGTTTCACTGCATATTTGATTTGTCTCTTTGTATTTGGAGCGTCAGCATTGCTTACAAGTTCCAATATTTCGTCGTCTGTTAGGAGAACAAACCGCGGCAGTTCGGGTAACTTGGCCGCCATGTTGTGTGAATGACAGCGCTGTTGTAGCGCCACCTAGTGACCGTGAAATTAGAAAAGTTTTTTGGTTCTATCAATGCGCGCGCACCATGTGATAGACCCATGTGATAGAACGTATTGGGCGGGGCGGGTTCGCGTCGTGTGATGGGTCGAATAATTCAATGCACGTGATCGACTCTCCACCAATCGGATGGCGGGGATTTATTTGTATAATTTATTTGTATAATTACAAATGGCAAATGAAATTCATTGGCCTATCGAGTTAAATGAGCATGATAGTTACTATTTATATGAAACATCGATGATATGCATTCTGGTAGATAATTTTTTTTTATTTTGAAACATAAAGACACCAAGTTGGAAATAGTATTTATTTTCAATTTCTTATCTTGTAGAAATAGTGGGTCAGTGTGAGCAAAATAGTTAGAATGATTGATTATTCGAATTGCCTTTTTTGGAAGTAAAAATAATCTATTCAAGGATCTTTGCGATGAATTCCCCCAGGCTAAGATTCCATAAATAATGTAAGGCAAAATTAAAGTATTGTACAAGGAGGAAAGAATATATTTAGGGACATAAAACTTGATCCTGTTTAAAACACCAATGTTTCTACGTGTAGATACAGTATTACAAATATATTCAATGTGATTGTTCCAAGATAATTTATCAATGTATAAACCAAGAAATTTTACAGATTCTGTAATTGTAATTTTATTGTTATCAATAAAAATATCCCTTGGAAGTGAATGTAAAGAATTTACTTCCAGAACTGTAAGGTTTTCACAAACTCTACAGAGAGATAGTCCGAGTAACTTGGACCCTTTATCGCCTTTTTTAACATTTGGACATGATCTGGCGATAGTAGGGTCCAAGTACGCGTACGACGATTTTCTATTCATTAATTAAATACGTCTAAAATCCCAACAAAAACATCAGAATTCAACCTTACAACGGCCACCAAAATACTAGATACGCCACCATCTGAACAAGTGGAGTTCCATCAGGTACCAAAGTTTACTTAACATCCAAATAAAAAGTGAAATTTACCGTTTAATTCCCAGAGACATGTCTTTTCGCTGTCTTGGAGTTCAAATCGACCTTGCATGACGTCACCCTGATGCGCAGCGCCCGCATGCACCGCGCGACAACCGGTTTATGCCGGCGACTGTTTCGTGAGTAGTACAACGTTCGCGGTACGTGTTCGTGTGTGTAGATACATGTACATGTAGTATATTGATTCGAGGTTGCACACGCTTCATGGGGGAAACTTCCTCAAGAAACAGTCGCGGCATAAACAGGTTGTTTTTTTCGCAGGAAACATTCGTCTGTATATTTGTTTGTTTCAGGTTTGTACGGCATACTAGCAGCCGCGTTACCGCGCCGCGCCGCAGACGACTGTTTCTTGCGGAAAAAATCTGTCAATTTGGTGTGTTTTTTGCTTCACGCGTTGATATGAAAGCCACGCTGTGGTTGGTCAAGAGCATTGAGGCGCCCTCAGTCGACAAAAACGGATGCGAAACTGCGGATTGGCGATGGATGTGGTCTTGGTATAAAGCAAACTTTCTGTAAAATTTTACTTTTTGAGTTACATTTCAAGGAAGTGAACGCAGCCTATGTGTACATGGCCATATCAAGTGAAGGCATGTGAAATTTTGGGGCAGAAAATTCTGTGACTAGAAAGTTATTGAGGGTCAAAACTATGGAAGAAAATTGTCCACAGCAGGTTCAATGTGTCTCCCTGTAAGGTTTGTGAAAACCTTACAGTTCTGGAAGTATAAAGAATTGCTGAACAGCATACATGTACATGTAGTCTTTTTAATGTTCAAAGAAAGTTTGTTTGATTTTGTCCAGTCTGATATCAAAAGAAGATCAGTATTTACAATGTCAATCAGATTATCAATATTTTTGTTGCTATAAAATAAATTTGAATCATCAGCAAACAATATACACGACAACCGTTTTGAGACATTAACAAAATCATTAATATAGATAAGGAATAACAATGGTCCAAGAATGGATCCTTGAGGGACTCCACATGCCAAAGAACGTATATTCGAGGTAGCGCCATTTACTAATACATATTGCTTTCTATTGGAAAGATAACTTTGAAACCAAGCAAGAGGGACTCCTGATGCCGTAATAATTAAGCTTACATAACAATACATCGTGATCTAAGGTGTCAAAAGCTTTTGAAAAATCAAGAAAAATTCCAAGGGTGTGCTCTGAATTGTCTAATCCCGTCACAACCTTATTAATAAGATGAAGAATTGCATGAGTAGTAGAATGTTTTGAACGGAAGCCAAACTGAAAGTTTGATATATCAAATTTACGTAAGAATCCAAGTGTTCGTTTATATACAATTCTTTAAAAGAAAATTGAAAAGCAGGGCAGAATTGAAATTGGTCTATAATTGTTTACTTGGTCGGTTTCGGAAGTTTTATGAATGGGAATAACTTTTGCAATCTTTAGATTGTCTGGTACAATACCAGTTAATAAGGAAATATTAATAATGTATGTCAGAGGTGTTACAATAGCAGGGAGAGTCTGTTTGAGTACACCTACGTGCCAGCCACTTACCTTTAATAAATTCAGAATGAATTTCCTATCAAAAGTAACAGCTAATTTATGAACTGCAAGTTAAACTGAAAAGTTAAGACGAAAAGCATCAACAGTGTGGCGCACGGTCATCTTTAAACAAAAAAACAATTCACTTCTCAACAAAAAGTACTGCTGTAAACAAATGAATTCCTACGTTCCTTTTCTATCGAAGTCTAATATAGCAAATGTACAATTAACATGAATGCAGTCTAAAATAAACAAAAAAAGTATGACACAAGTTGTGGACCCTATACATACACGAACATAATTAAATTATAAACCGGTAAATTGTTTTATATAAATAAAATCCACTTTCAATCAGAAAAAAAAATACATTTCACTTTACATTCCTTTTCTAGCAATGTCTAAAATAACTGAAAAGTAGGCCTATATAATCAAAGCACATCAATCAGTTACGGCCCGGAGTATTTCAGAACATTGACGGTACGACTTGACTTCCGCGTGAAGGTACGAGTTGTCCTAACTGGAGGTACGAGTTGGCGAAGGTACATGTACGAGTTGGCAAAGGTACGAGTTGGCAAAGGTACGAGTTGGTACGATGTTGTCGAGTTGAAGGTACGAGTTGGCCAAGTTACGATTTGTCCAAGGTACGAGTTGACCTGTTACCTATATTAGTATTAAAAAAAATTATCGCGGCAACTCTATTATCGGCTATTGTGTAGTGTAGGGCCCTGTTCCCTATAAGGAAACAAAAATCCACTTTTAGGTTAATGGAATTTCCAAACTAACGTTAGTTAGCGACATTACAAACCAACAGGTATGCCGTTGATAAAGGGCAGGGTTTTAGTTTTTGAGGGAAATTTTGGGGTAAAGCGGCGATGAAGACGACAAAACGCAACTCGAAAAAAAAAGATGGCGATCACCGCGACGCACAGTAAACACGCAAAACCGAGTTGATTCGCATGGCAACTGCCGTAAAGCGCGTAAGAAAATTGCATTTTCTACCGCAATAAACTGTTCAAAATTACAAAAACAAAGTCAAAAGAATTAAGAGAAGTCTGCTTTACATACATGTATAGGTTAAAAAAGTCATTTTGGAATGAGAAAAAATACCCTTGACTCTATTTTGATCAAAACTAAAGAGGGGCCCTACACTACACAATCGCCCTATTATCGCGGCATCGGAAATTTCTCCTTTTTTTGCGTTGCCAAAACATGTACATTTATGTACATGTACCTAACCGCACATCTGGAGGCTCATAGTTTTCTAAAAGCCACACGTATGGAACTTTATTGTGAGCTGGGGCTTTATTAACCCCTTGAGTACGGTATTTTACGGGAGACGTTGGGGTGCCGCGGCGGCTCTGGCAGCCAAGCTAACCGCTACAATGTGTTTGTGCAGTCAAGCGTAAGCTATACTGTATACACACTAATCCAACAATGGATTGAAACTGCACAAACAGCGGCCAATGGCGTCATCCGGCCTGGTGGCACTGTTTAATCCAACAATGGATTGAAACTGCACAAACAGCGGTCAATTGCGTCATCCGGCCTGGTGGCACTGTTTTGTTTGTGCCAAATTCCGTCATCCGTACGCAAGGGGTTAATAAGAGGTTGCCAATGCCATCATTGAGAAGAAATTATCACAGAGGTGATTTCATGCTTGGGTGAGCATACATGTACATTGAATGTAGAAAGAACCCATTTAAAAAACTATTTTAAACCATACGGTGGTTATTGCCGAAAATTACTGAAAATCAGAGTCAAAAGTGAGTGCTTCACTAGACTTGTTGAAAAGTGGCCCTTCAAGTGGACTCTTTTGCCCTGCACCCATGTCAAGCCGAAGACACAACAACCCAACTGACAACCCCAGTAACATGTTTGGGTTTGTCCCGTTCTTGAACATGAGCAGTGCTTACAAATGTATGTCAGTCCCGATCTTCCTGTGAATCCGTCCCCCGGAGTACAGGAAATCGAATTTGCCAGCCGGAAATCTGTCTTATTTTCTCTTGATCAATAACTTCCTGTGAGATTATTTGCAGGAATCCTCCCAAGGCAGTGGAAACCTGAAATCTCAAGTGCATGTGCAGTTTTTAATTAAAACGACAAGAAAATATCGTGTCCAAGTTCATGGTCTGACAGGGCGGAGTTGCAGGTATCATGACAATGATACAGCATGTACCCGAGCTTAGTACAGTCACGTCTTCAGGCCTGTGAGTACATGTACATGTACATGTAGGATGTGGATGTGACCACTGCCCAAGAATCCCAAGTGGTATAGGGGTTGGATCTTCTTTGAATGGGCGATTCGGAACAATTTTGCCTGCATACAATGTGCAAAACAAAGTTGAACTTTAATTAAATTCATAAATATTTCAGCTTGTCACTTGGGCGTCTTTAAATCTTTGTTTAATTCCCAGGGTTGTAAAAAAATGTTGTACGCTGGCTGGCGCTAGCCGGCATTCCAAATCACCAGCCGGCATTTGGTGTTAAAATGAAGCTTGCCGGCCAGCAAAAATGTTGCTGCATTACATGGCGATTTTGAAGTTTTTTACAAGAGGGCATGCGAGCTTCCAACTGGGCAGGCAGTGGCTATACATGTAGCTATCGGGCCAACTTGAAAGCTAATACATGTATGTACAAATGTACAATGTACATGTACAGTGTACTTGGTCGGCCTGCGAGCGCCCACTGCTCATTCTTACAGCTGATACTACACCGGCTCAACCATCCATCCTTAAAACAGCGGGCACTCAAATTTTTCTAGCAACATCCCTGTTAACCCTTTGCGTACGGAAGACGTCCTATGCCGCAAACAGTTTGTTTCAATCCATTGTTGGATTATTACGCTTGACTGCACAAACACATTGTGGCCGTTTCGCTTGGCTGCCAGAGCCGCCGCGACACCCTGACATCTCCCGTAAAAACGTACTCAAGGGGTTAATGCCAGGTGAGAGTTGCTTGCCTTTAGCATGAAGTGTCAGAACTGGTTGTTGGGTCTGTCGATGTATCAATATTACTCGATTATTCAATAATACTTTGATATCAATATCGCCGATAGCATTTTTTTAATCATATCGAAATATCAAAAAATCGATATTGAGGACTGATCTTGAAAGTTTCGAAAGTGTGTCAGATTATTGTCAAAATAGACCTCCCATTGGTGGTCTTACTTGGTTTTAACATTTTCCGTAAAATAAAAAACAACTTGGCGGCAAATTATGCTAACAAAAAAAATAATATCGGTATATTGCAGGGATGTGATTTTTCCGTTTTTTGGGCCGTCAAAAGTCAACCAACGTGAATCCTGTGAATCCGTTGAGAAAATCAGTGGGGGGGGGGGGGGGGTAGAATATGCTCATTAATTATTCATATCGGATTTTACGTGCTGAAATTTACTAGCGTACAGGTCAAGTGCAAACAACCGCACTGAATGCCACCGCAGGGCTCGAAATTACCATTGTAGTGCTTGCGCAACGCAAGTGAAAAATACCCGAATGCAAGTTATCCTCGACTCAAGCTTGCGTTTTGCGCAAGTTGGAAAAGTACCGGTTTTTGTCAACTGATATTCCACAATGATAACCTGTATGATTTGATTAAAACAATAAGTTTAATAAACATGTTTTACTGTAGCTTTTCTGTCTGTCTGTCCCGCGGCCCAGCAGCTATACTTATGATCATAGCGCTCGCACAATCCCTGCATGCAGATCGGAACGAAATCCGTGCAATGTTAATGTACATAGAACGGTGCAGACTGCACGTACAGTACATCATTGCCTTTTTATGCATGTCTTGCGTTGGGGACCAGACATGCTGCTGGGCGATGTGTAACCTCGCTCCCATTCATACAAGTCAGTCGTTGAATGTAACTGAAACCGCCGGG
This sequence comes from Hippasteria phrygiana, assembly GCA_037893225.1. NCBI lineage: Eukaryota > Metazoa > Echinodermata > Asteroidea > Valvatida > Goniasteridae > Hippasteria > Hippasteria phrygiana. The sequence goes on from JAZGUH010000689.1 coordinate 182,770, forward strand.
TGCGAGCGTGCGTTGCGTGGAGCGGGGATTTTACACGTAAACGTTGTTGACATCGTTTCGCGCACTGATCGGCTTTTAAATGAAGGAGAAGTGAGATATTTTGTGACATTTTTTTCTTGCATATTGGGGTTTCTGATCATCATGAAACGTTCACCACCGAAGCAGAAAAGTCTGCTCTCTTTCTTCAAAAGTAAGCGGCCGGCATCCGAAGCTTTGCCTGTATTTCATATGTCATACATACATTGAATTACACAAATTAGCGCAAGTTAAATTTTGTTAGCGCAAGTTGTTTCAAATGCCAACTTGCGCAAAGCGCAAGTACATTTTTTGGGGAATTTCGAGCCCTGCACCGTCTTATTCACAATGTGAAATGTAAGTACACGCAGCGAGAGCGTAGCGAACTTCGTCTGGATAAAAGACTCAGTGAAACCTGCGCGTGCGCGTTCCATTGTGGGTGTAGCCTTGGTGCAGTGCAAGCAACCGCACTGACTGCCACCGTATTATTCACAGTGTACAATGTACGTACACGCAGCGAGAGCGAAGCAAACTTTTGTCTTGTGAACAGACTAAAACACGTGTTGCGCATCCGCGCATGCGCATTGCATGCATTGTACATGTACATATGTACAATGTCCGTGTACAAGGCTATGCATGCATGCAGTACATGCAATACGATCGTTTTTTGACAGCTCACGTGTGATCGATCGTCCATGGTATTATTAGGATAATCAGCTGTTACTAATCAACAATGCCGGAATAGAAACAAACGCTTGTATTTCTGGAATGCCGTAAAGAAGCCAATTTAAGGTAAATGTCATAACATTAGTACTTGAACTACTCAACGAGTGTAGCCTTGTAAACCCGGCCCCGATCTTGCCGGCCCCGATACGCAATTCACTATCTCGTTGGGCCGATCTCAGCTCAATCCCGCGATGCGGAACGGAGCTCAATCTCGGTGGGCCCGTCCCGGTGGCCCCGATCTCACAATGTCGTGGTGACTTCCATAATGTATTTTTTCTGTCTAGAATAAAGGAAATTGTTCGCCTTTGATGCCTATTATGGATTAAGGTGCATACACTTCTACTCTACTCGACATTGCAACGTGCTCGAACGCTTGTTCCAACATGGCTTGTATGTAGCAGGTTTGAGGTTTGAAAAAAAAAGTTGGAACAAAATATGAGCGAAATATCAAGACCAATCATGCTTTCAATAGATGGGATTTGCTTTAGATTAAGAAAAAGATAAAAAATGCTTCTGCTGTTCATGCAAGGGTGACACCAGATTGTTTGTTACAAATGGGTAGCAAATCAATAATGATGTTGAAATGAGACATAATATTCTGAAAAATATAAATTAATATAACAAATCTGGCAAATATTGTGGCTAAAAAGATGTCCCAGAAGGGCTTAGATTGCACCACAGAGCATTTCAAAATTTTCCCGGGACCCTTAAGCGGGCCCTGGACCCCCCACGTCGTTAATGGCTTTGCGCTCGCCGATGTCTGTGCTTGCCCCAGACTTTTCAGTGTTTTTTTACCAAAGTCCAATCACATCCCTGATATTGCGACGTGCCAAACGGCGACATTTTGTGCTCTTTGGGACCCGCGAATTCCAGCTTATCTCCCCTATATCAGTGTAAACCTCAGTCTCATTGCTGAGATTTGTTAAAATAAATGTTGGAGCAATTTTGTTGCCAGATAAAGCCGTGTGACATTAAGATTTTGTTGGGGCAGAAGCTCTGTTGTCTGCAACTTCCCCACATTCTATCCCCGGTGCTGTGACTACTTTAAAGACCAACTAAAACGCCAATTTTGTGTGTGACTTTTTGGACTTATCTGATAGTTTATGCCTCCCCAAAACTAATGTATTAACAAGTTTCATGATTCTGAAAAATAAAAAAAATGTTTTTGAGCCTTTTCCTTCTTAGCCACTTTGACTCGATTCAGAAAAGGCCGAGGTCAACTGCGTGCCGTATCGCTCGAGTATTGACGTATACGTGTAGAAACATATGACGTCACTGTATTATACGACAATGTTTTAGGTAGAGTCTGTACGTATTTTTTTGTCTAAGGCTAGTATTACTTGCTGTGCTTTTTGCAGGTGTAACACTACGGTAAACAGATTTTAACATGTTGACATCTTTGTGAGACACATTTAGAATTAGGGTTGTAGGCTTGTTCTTGCTGAAAAGCTAGTTATGATTCATACTTTCCTTTGTTTGCAGTCGGCTTTTATTGGGACCTGCGCGGTGAGTTGTGTGTGAGCTGATGCTATACTCTAGTCTGGCGACTTTGCTTATGCAGCCCTCTTAAGGACCCGCACCTTCTCAGAACTATACACACAATTTCTGTTATAAGGTACCAGACTCAATGGCATGCAGCGCATGCGGTACCGTGCGTGTACAATGCATGTTGAGTCAAGCGAGCGTGGACAGGGAGACGGCCGGGGCTCTGACTGCTGGAGCCGGCAACCGCAGGCAACGTCGTCGTGGTCTGGTTGTGCGCGTGAGTCCGGGATAGGATTGGAATGCTCGGTGCCTTTAGAGTTGGAATGGCTCCAGCCTTTAAACGGAATTGTGCCCAGCTGAGTTTTCATACTAACACTATCATCAATACAGTCTTTGGCAAAATGTTCTGTACATATTTTCGACCATTTCGACAGCCAAAAATCAGGTCTACAAAGTGGACCCACTGTCGCCTTTGAATTCCATTCAGCACTGGGAATCGCAGTAAGGTTAGGTCAGGGTTTTTGTCGCTGTTCCTCGTGCAACCCCCAACTACACACGATCGAGGCATAATGATTATCTCAGAACCATGCTCATACTGAAATAATATCAAAATTAGACAAAATAGACTGGAAAACGGAGGAGTTATGTCGACAAAAACTCTTCCAGCAGCATCAACTCCACGTACGTACATGCATATTGTTTGGCTGTAGCATCAACCGACTCTACACGTGTACGTCACGGGGTCACGTACATACATTTAACATACATAATGAGCTTTCGCGAAACAGGATAAATGGTTCAGAATAACAACCCTTTTTTTTTTTATTAAAAAATCCCTCTCGTCTGCAAACTAATATCCATCAGTTAAAAGAGTATTTAAACTGTCGGAAAAGTCCAAAAAGTCGAAAAAATTATTGCCGTTTTAGTTGCTCTTTAAATTAAAGCTTGAGTGATTTGATACGGAAAGCGGGATTTACTTTTGGTTTGAAGAAGTTCACTAATGCATCGATAATCAGATTGGGCCTGATGACCTGGATCCTCCATTTTCCTCCAGAGGCAAAATCCTCTTATGCCCTCATAATCCTGCAAAATCCTCCGATGCTTCAACTTCCAAAGACCCTCGAATCCTCCAAATTCCTTCTTTTGGCAAAGAGGATTTTGGAGGATTTGGGAAGGTTAGGGTTATGTCATTGATTTTGTAACCTACGTACATGTACAAATGTATGTAATTGATCATATGGAATCACTATTTCTTATTTGATTTTATTGTGGTTCTTATTTTAGAAATATGGAGTTTTGGTTGAGAGCTATTTTTTTTCCCAATTGAAATCACCCAGTACAATGCCAAAAACCACTCTACGTGTACATGTAGGTAAAGGTTTATGATCAAAGGTGGTATGGTTGACGACATTTTAAATAATCAACCCTACCTCCCTTATGGTTATTCTGGGCCCAGATCTACTAGAGGATAATTCTTCAACATATTCCAGAGAAATTATCCCAATTTTGAGACCTGTTGTACGTGCATTAGACCCAGGTATGGAAACTTGCACCCTCGGTAATACCAACTCGCCTCCCCCAGATAAAAACATGTTTAACTTTAAAAAGTGAAAAAGAAAAGGGAAATGTACATGTACAATTGACGGAAGGTGAGTTTCTACAATAGAAACAGCAATGAAGAAGGAAATAGAGTTTTTATATCAATGTGTGCACTCAGTTTTTGGGTAAGTGACAGTTTCTGTAACCACACAAGTTTTTTTGAAGAAAAAAACCTGTGATTAGGTGGTCCCTACAAGCACATCTTTGTGAGGTTAAAGTCTATTCCAATTCCTTTGAAATTTCTGCTTTAACCTGAGAGGTATTTAACCCTAACTCCCTACATCATTTTCCCCGCATGTAACCTGAATCCTCCAACATCCTCTTATGGGGATCATAGCATGAATCCTCCAAAATCCTCTAGGTTTTTTTTGCATACCCCTAGTAACCTCAATCCTCAAAAATCCTCATGTATCACATTGAGCCTGATAACCTGGATCCTCCATATTCCTGCAGGGGCAAAAACCCCTAGTAACCTCAATCCTGCAAAATCCTCCATTGCATCAACTTCCAAGTGCCCTCAATCCTCCAAATTCCTCCATTTTGCAAAGAGGATTTTGGAGGATTTGGGAAGGTTAGGGTTAAGATTGCCTTAACAATATTGTACGGATTTTTGTGGTAAGTGAAGACCAATTTTAGTATTGTGCAAGATGGGATCCCACCCACTGAGTGATTTCATGATGATATCCGACATTAAGCCGCGGACTGATTTTTCTCGTCTTTCACTTTTTGACAGTCTGCTGAACAGATGTTATGACAGTGACGGGCACATCGCAGGCTCGACACAGGGTGTTATGGATGAGCAAGCCTTGCAAGGACTGGGTCCTTATGCTGACTCGGACAGTCATGCCAGGGTAAGATTGATGATGCAAAGAGTACCTTGCAGGCATAGAGGGTTGGCCAGGGAGACGCAGAGCTGCTGTTTTGGTCCCACACTCCCAGTCGAGTCATCAGGAGTCGGGCACACTACATGTACGTGTATGTGACCCACTCTCTAAAAATGAGTCGGGTGTCTAGCAACTAACTATTGAGTTGATTGCCCGAGTTGAACAAGCAGGAAAAATAGTTCTAATTTAACCTTCCTTTGACCGCGAGGAAACCATGCCTTCTTTTAACCTTAACCCTTAGGCATCTTTTCCTGGAACCAGTCTAAATTTGCTGCAATCCGGCACTCTAGTACACCAATTTTGTTTGAGTATAAATTGCACTTGGGACAACAAGCGGCATCTAAAATAATGTCAAAGCTTTGAGTGTCCTGAATCCATCAAAACGCAGTGATGGATTTTTGAGGGATAGATAACATATTTTGAAGTCTTTTTTTTTTAAGGTTTGGAAAGTCTTATTGAGAAAAATCACAAATTTAAACCAGAATCTTAATTTTCTGGTTTTTTTTTTTTTTTTTTTAAATAAATCTAAACAAAAATTGAAACTACACGAATAAAAGGAACCCAAAAGCTTAAAAATTCTTAAACAAAATGCTGGTTTAAATATTTGTATATTCTCCGATTTAAGCATTCTGGGTGGAATATGACTCATTTTTACAAAGCAGGTTGATGTACAAGTACATTCATGCTTGAACTATACAGGCTTGTTTGGTAAACAGCACCGAAACAGTTCTTTTTAATGATTGAAACCATTTTAAATTATTGCAAAATTACATGTGATTAACCCTAACTCCGTGGTGTGAAAAATTGTATTAAAATTGAAGAATTCAGGACTGTTAGGGTGAATCCCTTGTACTGCAGTTTACAGGTAACATGTATGGCGGCAATAAAAGCAACTAGTTGGTGATTCCGATCGCATGTTTGATTGCTTGTTGGACAATGCAGTAACCAGAGTTGTAGTCGAGTCCCTGCAAGTCCTTTCACAAGTCCTTTCACAAGTTCTTTCACAAGTTCTTTCGCAAGTCCTTTCGCAAGTCCTTTCGCAAGTCCAGTCAGAAGTCCTTTTACAACTAAGTACAAGTCCTTTCACAAGTCCTTTCATAAAGCCAGTCACAAGTAACTGGATTAACAATGACAAAGGAATGCCTTTGTCAAAGCTCATTTGAATAGCTTGTGATTGGAATTAGGACTGGAGGGCTTGTGATGGACTTGCATGGACTTGTGATGGACTCGACTACATCCCTGGAAGTAAATGTCTTGCACAATGCTGCCCAGAGGTCCTGAGGTATACATGAACAATCCAGTGGGGATTCTGACTTTTTTAGGCATTAAAGATCTACAGCCCTGTGGCTACATTGCAGTTTTATGGAACTGCTAAATTATATGCAAACAATTTCAATAAATGGAAATAATTACGATAAAAGGAAAAAAGACAAACATGCGACTACATAATATTACACAAAAACATAAGTAGGCCTACATGTAGCACACTTGCGGGATTTACAAAAAAAGCTAACTAAATTACTATCGAGTTGCTCTCCTTGTGCTACAAAACAAAAACACCAATGGAACAGACGGGCACATCAAACATGAGAAAGACAGATCAGATAGGAATATTCCGAACTTTTATGAAATAGAGCCCTGGTGCATCTGCTGCTGCTGTTGAGAACGTGAAATTCCCCCAATTCATTTAATATTATAGAGTTTCTGCTATGAGAAAGTGGTGTGGGTTCATTTGGGAGGTCAGTAAGCCAAAGTATTGTTCAAGAGGTGAATAAGCCAGTTCGGTATTTCAACTGCACATGTGCACAATGACATGTTATCCTGAATGACCCGCGTGACCTAACGCGCACGCGTGTGAATGCAAAAGGTGGTCGCACAACGCGCACTTGTTAAATTCAATCGGAATGGGCATTTGCGTAACATGGCGGGACATTACGTCAGCAATTTTATCCCGAATACCCTTTGACCTTTGAGATACCGAACTGGCTTATTGCATGCATTAAGGTTACATGTAAGTTGAAGGTCAAATCAACTTTGGCATCAAGTTCCTGTTCCGTTCCGTTCCTTTCCGTTCATCATTCATAATCCTAATTATATGCATTTGGTCCACTACCCATGTTTAAAGTTTTACAGCTGGGAATTTCACAATGTACGTACATTGTAGCCTCACACTCATGAAATGGGATGTTTGTGCCTGGATGTTCCCTGAACTAGTTCCCAAGAAAACTGTAAAGTCAGCCACTGTGGGATTGCCGCGGTAATGTTTCCAATCACTGGGTAACTAGCTAAAGGTACGTAATTCACTGACACATTGCAGGTGACTCACGGTTAGGCACTGGCGTTTATCACTCATCCCCGTAGCCCTCAAGGCCCCTTGCCCCTTAATCTGTAGATCACATGATCCCACCTGAATTTTCCCGCCCCGTCCGCGGTGATCATCGCCGCCTTGTGAGACTTGCCACGTCTCATTCAGCGCCCAGTTCTTTTGTCTAACATTATGCATGACTACTGTAGATATAAATCACCAGGTTTGCCTTTTATTGGCCATTGTTTGAAAGGGTCGTGGGATAATCGAGTTGGTTTTCTGCATACATGTAGCAGACATAGAAAGACTTATATACGTGTACATGTAGCGTTGCAGCCTTTATATGCACATTGCTATACGTACATGTCCCTGTAGGATTGTGGACACGAGTCACGAGGACATTGTCCAACTCGTGCATGGTTCCTTTTGTAGACAGACTACCATTAGTACTGCTGCATGCTGATTGCATACAAAGCACAACGCCTGCTGCATATAATATCGTACTAGGGAGAAAGATGATGAACTGTGGTTCATCTTTTTGAGTGGGATGTGAACCTGGCACCGCAAGCAACGAGCAGTCGACTCAACCAACACGGTTCTGGCTCTTTGGGGAAAAATCCTCATTTGAAATTTCAACGGAAGGGTTCATCAGCACATCACCTAAACAGGAAGAAATAGTTTTTCAGAAAGTAACCCTGGTGGAATTGAATCGTGTACATGTACACGTACCTCTTTACTTTTGGTGCATAAGTCTTCACATTTTGCTCGTCAGTCTACCAATACCCCCATAGGAGACTAATTTATGTAGATTTACAACTGTTTATAGATTTCACATAGAAAATCTTGCCGACAGGAAAACAAATTAGAGAAGTGAGGAGGAAAAGAGGAATCTCCGACTTTGGCAGCCAGTCTGGGCAACAGACCCATATCGACAGCCGTGCCTGCCAGTCACAGCCCTTGGTGACTGTTGTACCTGCTGCGGCCAATCAATTTTTTTCAACTGAACGTGCCCACCCTCACAACTGCCACTTGCATCATCCATGTTTGTTCTCAATCAACCCCCGGCGAATACCTGGCAACGTGTCCCCCCTCCTAGCATGGCTTTTCTACGCCTGCCCCCGTTCATCGAGAATGTAATCGCTCCCAACTCTGTCCCCACGCAGGCCCTGGCGTATTTCGAGCAGCTGAAGCAGTCGGACGACGGCTGGAAGCTCTGCGCCGAGGCCGTCACTCAGGGGATGTACGAGAGCGATCACATCAAGTTCTTCTGCTTTCAAGTCTTGGAGAACTTTCTCAAAACAAGGTCAGTCTTTTAAGGAATATTGTACTTGATAGCAGGGTTGGCTGATTTTATTGAATGCGGCTAACCCCGATTTATTTTGCTAAAATATGACTTTTACAAAAAAGTGATTTAAATCAGTGATTCAAAAACAAATCATAAATGCCTTTTAACATCAGGGTTGGCTGATTTAAAGGTATGCACCATTTGCAAACATAAAAAATCAAAACTACTGAATTATTATGAAATACAGCAAAGCTTACATACATGTACATGTACATGTAACTTTATCAAACACGGGATCCACTAAAAATGTTGACTATAGTGGTTGTTCAAAGATGATGTTCGCTTGAAGTTCTATTACAGTCCTGTACATGTACATTTGTACATATGTTTCAACGAAGCTGTATGACTGTCGAAAATTGTGAATATTATTTGTATTTTCCTCCTTTTTTCATTACTTTTTTTCCCTTTTTATTCTATTTTATGTTAAATTTTTGGTGTTGGTAAACATTCTATACAATTTTGGTCTACAGGATACTTGGGGAAAACGTTTTTGCATGAGGAATATTGGCCTCAACTTCAAACATGTATGTAAGTTGTGCATACAAATGTATGTATATAAATGTACGTGAATGGTGTTACTCAAAAGTCTTTTAACCCCTTGCGTACGGATGACGCCATATGGGGCAAAAAAAACAGTGCCACCAGGCCGGATGACGCCATTGGCCGCTGTTTGTGCAGTTTCAATCCATTATTGGATTAAACAGTGCCACCATGCCGGATGACGCCATTGGCCGCTGTTTGTGCAGTTTCAATCCATTGTTGGATTAAACAGTGCCACCAGGCCGGATGATGCCATTGGCCGCCATTTGTGCAGTTTCAATCCATTGTTGGATTATTGTGTATAGGTTACGCTTGACTGCACAAACACATTGTAGCGGTTCGCTTGGCTGCCAGAGCCGCCGCGGCACCCCGAAGTCTCCCGTAAAAAAACGTACTCATGGGGTTAAAGAAACCCTGTCTTGGCTAGTAATTTTTATTCTGCCTGTGACATGGTAGGTTTTATGAAATAAAATGCCTACCTGTAGGAGACAGTGGAAATTGATTATTTCTGGTTTTCCTTAAAAAGCTATGAGTAATGATCAGGAAGCTACACATGGATGTATTGATTTAGAATACTGGAAAGTATAAATATTGCAGATGGAAATATTTTGGCATGTACATTTTGTACATGTTCTGACATCTCAGCAGATATTCACATTTCAGCCTAAGCTTGGTTTGTTTGTTTCCTAATTTCACGCAAGCTCGGTGGTCGAGTGGTTAAGACGTCTGCACTAGTAAGCAGGAAGTCGTTGGTTCGAATCCCGCCTGATTAAGAATGTGAATTTTTTCACACAGGCTTTCGGAAAGCACCGAGTATACAGTGCTTCATAACGTCGGGACAGGGCAAAAGAGAAAATATCTCTGTTTTAATTTGAAATCAACCCTTCCCCAGACCACGGTTGAGATTTCTGGACCCAGGTTGAGATTCTGGCCTGGGTTGAAAACGGTAGAGTGTTCGCCCCGGGTTAAACTTGATAAAAGTGTGAAGGCATAAAGAGTTGAATGCAGAGTTGAAAAATTGCGATTCAACCCAGGGAGTTCCATGCCAAAATCTCAGTCTGGGGTGTTCATTTTCGAACAATTTAGTATTCGATTATTTGAAACTGTGTTTGACCATATATTCGTGTATTCGATACTGGCCGATTAAGTTCGTCATGCATCAGCTGCAACTGCATGCCGCGCCGGTAAAAGGTTGCACGCAAAGTGCGGCGATCGATATTATGGACCACCCGACCGACTTTTACCTGTGCCTGTTTCAAGATCATTACGGGTACAACATTCTGATAACAAGAAACCAAACTAAAGCCTGCCTTTTTGCAGTAATTATTTTATAAGTGTCAAGGGTTTTATGGACGGGAACAATAAACCTCCCTCCACAAAATGTTACCGTCGACAGAAAGTGGCATTTGACACTGCTAAGTGCCGTAACTTTTCTATTAAAAGAGCATCATAGTCGTACATGTATCTGTACATGCATATTTTTTCGAATATTCAAACCGGTAAAAAGGTATTCGAATATTCGGTTGACGATCAAATATTCAGGGACAGCCCCGTCTCAGTCCAAATGAAATCTGGTATAAATTCCATCAAGGCCCCCGGAATATTCTAGATGCACTCTTTGCTGTGCAGTCATTGCCCTAGATACATTGTACATGTACGCAGGTGCCAGGTTTGGGAGGGTTATGAGGTACATTGTACATAGCAGCCACGGGCAGGAAATGCAAGATTATCTGCCAATTTCCAAACCGGAAGAGCATTTATTGTTTGAAACTCTTAGTCCTGAAGTCCAGACAAGAGTACAAGAGTACAATTAACTTCTTGTAGTATCACAACCGCCACGTTAATTAAAATATGAAGAGTAAATTAGTAACAGCGCCATTTTGAAAAAGGATGCTTAAGTTAATTTACTAACCTAACTGTGGCCTTTGTCAGAACAAATTTTGTCAAATGCATTTTCCCCACGACATTCCTGTGTAATTCAGTTCAAAGTTGTAAACTAATTAGTTAATTATATATATTTTAATCGGATTAACCCTAACCAGCAAACCTCCAAAATCGACCAGGCAGTAAATTTTGATTGCTATTTTCATTTCAAAGAGCCTGTGGAAAAATTGTCTTCCGATATCCACAATTAGATACCTATATCACATTTGTCCCATTTTATTTATCTCACAACATTAGATATGCTTCTGCAAGCCCATCGGATCAGCAGATCTTGAAGCAATCGCTGATACAATGGCTACGCATGCAGGTAAGTTTTCAAAAGGTTTGACAAGGATTCTCCCCTCCCCTTACCCCTACCCCTTACCCTGTCCCGAGGCATGTAACATAAAATGACTCAGAATGTATCAGACTGTCCTGGGTCCATGATTGTCATTCCCACTTAGCCTGCCAAGCTCTTATCTGAGAAAACAAAGACAGTTTCTTGGTATTTTCATGTTTTCATGGTTTTTGACAGCCAGTTTTCTTTGGTACATGTACATGATGTTTGAAATGTTGACACCTGTTTCAAATGTTACTCACATACAAAAAAATGCAGCGTTTGAGAAAGATACAATGCTAGGATTGAAATGTCAGGCCTTCTTTAACTTTTATGACATACAGCAGTATCATAAGTTTCAAACTATTTAAGCACCTATTTTAATTTTCTTTTAGAGCAACTTTGTGCACCTTGTTGCCAAATCCTGACGAATTTTGGGTTTCTTACACGATGCCACTTTGAGGCGTTTGTGTAGTTTGGGACACCTCTAAAATATTTCTTTTCTTTTTCTCAGGTAGTTTTATTATTGCGACCTTCATTCAGCAATCTCTTCTGGCAACTGTAGTTTTGAATATTTTTGGTACAATATTAATGTGAAACAAATGCAAGCCGCATTTTTCAAGCTTGAAACTTATGAGTCAAGCAGGTTGGTCACTCAGTACAACATTCGTCAAGCAGTGCTTCTAATCATTGCCTTTGTTGATGTTTCAGGAGGTACTTTCACTCAAAAACCAAAGCCCTGCTATCTTTCCCTCAAAAAAGATTTCTTGCCGATATAAAAACTGTAGGTGAGTCTAATATAGAAGTGGATTTTTTGTTTGTCATGGGGAAAGGTACAGGTATCCTACATGTATACTACACGATCGCCAACTTTCACTTGACAATTCAAAATGAAGTACACTGCGAAATCGCAAACATCTTTGTGTAATGGTCAAATGTGGTGACAGTTGACCTGCCTGTTTGTTTGTTTGTTTGTTTGGATGTACATGTATGTCATATCCTTGATTTTGAAGGGAAGCAGACATGTGTGCGTTGTTGTTATGTCATCTAGAAGGGTGATCGTTTCAGAAATAAATGATTTTTATTAAATCGGAAGAAATTTGATGTACACGTATGAGTTCTACCATGCTTCGAAATTATTTGCTAATTCTTGTCTTTTTGCTATGCATAAGGTCACTTTTTTTGCCTGTATTTATTCCAAATTATACAGGAAGTGCTGTATAATTTGTAGGTTGTAAATTCTCAAATAAGTCCAATAAATATTGATGATGCAGCGTATGGTTCTACAATGTATGGCCTGATCAAGAGAAATGTCACCTGGTGTTTTGGTGATTTTTGTCAGTTTGTAGCAGTTGACGCTAAGATTCATTTTATAAAAAAGAACTTATGACATAATAACAAGAATTGGAGTTCAAGAAAAATGCTTGTGAAGTTTCTTATGCACATTGAAAAAAAAAAGTGGAAAATTATTTCTCGTAGGTTTCCACAGCAAAGCTACATGTACATGTATGTTTGGTTCATACCAAGACCGAACAATTTTACTGACCAATGAATAATAAGGAAAAATCTTTATTACTGGTCAAAAATGAAAAGTCAATTGCACTAAAAGGTACATGTACATGTAGATACATGTACGTAAATACTTGTGAATTTTGTGCTTAAAATTGACTCGTGAAGTGACATTATCGTTATGTTTTTCTTATTTTCTTTTACTACTGATTTTGGAAGTATGGAAATGAATGTCTCATTGAATTGGATTGGATCAGGGTTGGCTGATTTAAATCAACGTGATTCATATCAGCCAACCCTGATATTATGTTGCTAGAATTTGACAAAAAAGGGATTTAAATTAGTGATTTAAAAAAAAAAATTGAACAAGTTGAATCAATGGAAACTCATTGGAAAAAATAATTTTACAAGTGGGCAATGGAAAGGAAAATGTTAACTTTACGGAATAAAGTCAACCACAAGAAGATTTAGACAGAAAACCAAAGTCAAAGATATCATGGAGAAGGTCAAGGAGACAAAGTGGAGGTGGGCAGGACACATTGCAAGAGTTCAAGATAACAGATGAACAAATGGCAACCACGAACAGGCAAACGCAGAAGAGGTAGACAAAAAAGATGGAAAGATGACATCACAACATACATGGGAACAGCTACATGGACAAGAACAGCTGGACAAAAAGAGGATTGGAGTATTCATGAGGAGGGCTTTGTCCAACACATGGATGAACTATAAATAGCCTGATGATGATGAAGATGAAGAAGCTGAATCAGATTGAATATTACTGATGTATCTGTTAGCATCAGTAATATGCATTGAACCAGAATAGACTCAGTAAATTATTATGCTGGTGTTTGCAGGAATATCCCCAACGTCTCCAAATGTTCCCAGATGCATTCTGGGAGTCTGTCATTTGTCTGCAGCCTCATTAGAATCACATGGGCACTCCGGATCTAGAAGCTGTGTATTACATGTTTGAAGCTGCCAATCTGTCAGACCGAATGCTGCCTCACATCAATCAGTCGTACCATGGCATGTACAAATGTATATGTCAGATATAATAGTGTCTTACATATGTAAATGTGACCCGCTCTGGAAAAAGGTATATTATGTCGCAAAATATGAACAATTTACTTTATGTACATGTATGTTTGGAAAGCCCGCAATGTAAGCTTTCATTTGGTACATGATAGAGCTCTAAAGCCCTTTCCGTTCTGGAGATATCGCATTTTTGCATATTAATTAGTTCTATGGAGTTCAAATTGAACAACAGAGAAAACAGGCTTTGAAATAGCTAGTTCTAATACAATGCAATGGAACAATGCACTCTAAAAAGGTTATTTTTTCACTTTATTCACTGAAATCAACATTGTTGTGCACCAAACCTGAAACTTTAGATATTTAAGATGTCATTAAAGACAAAAAACAAAAAATGAATTTTGACAAAAAATGTCACCCTCTCAACATTGAAAGGGCTATCACACGTAAATGCATAGCGCGACTTATATCACCTTTTTCTGGAGCGGGTCACAAATGTGTAGACCATTTGGTTCCCTTTATCCTAGGGAAAACAGGAAGGAAAAACAGCGAGGGACGTGGGGCAGTTCAAACATCAATCATTAACTGTGGTTGCCACTGGCAACTCACCACACAGGACAGGAATTAGAGTAGTCATTGCCCGGGTACATGTACAGCTTCATACTCTCAGTTGATTGGTTGGAAGTGTAAGAACTGTGTCTTAGTACACATGTGGGCATTGTTTTCCTCTGCGAGTGAAGAACGATTCAGAAGAATTGATACCTATAAACTCTTGAACTCGGTAGTTATGGAGCATTCCATGGCCATTTTTGCTCCATGGTCTGTGATTGTAACTACATGTATATTCACTCACGAGTGGTCTTCTAATAGTATATGTATGAATAACCTGTAGTCTGTACATCAATTTGTTTTTTACATTACAGCTCTGGAGTGTTTTTGTAAAAGCCCAGTGGTCACTGAATCCTGCAAACTACATGTTATATCCAGTCATTGGGAGGGCTTTTCATTCGACGCCTCTCACTCGTCGCATTTTGTTGGCAAGGTTAAACCATATAGGAACTTCCGGTTAACCGTTATTTGGTTTGAATAAAATAATGACAGCCGGATTTTGAAAGCTCCAATTTCTCCCACCACTAACAGAATCAACCGAGTGCAAGATTTTTTGCAATTCATTCTTGCCTCGTGTATTAGGTACATGTACATGTAATTTGCTCGTTAACTTGGGTCCCGTGTGAAATCAGCGGGATAAATTTGGCTGTTTGTCTATTGCTGTGGGGTTAATTACATTTTGAAGACGTGACTGGGCAGTTTGTCTCTCTCAGTGGAAGTAGAGTGAAGGGGGGAAAGTGGTGAACCCAGGCCCCCTCACAAGGGGGTCGTGACCACATGGCTAACTCAACTCTCATGAGCCATTGTTGATGACTCAGGAGTTTTAAGAACTCCGGAGGGAAGGTGGCTGTTGAGGTTTGGAGGCATGACAAATTGTGCAAAGCTCTTATGCATACATGTACATGTATGTAGTGCATTTTGTTTCTGTGTTTACTAGACAAATTACATACATTTGCAATTTCCTAGAAGGTACATGTACATGTACATGTACTTGATATGTAATGTATACATGTACATGTACTTGTGCAAAGAATTATACATGTATGCTTCTTTGGCATTTTTTCTGTGTGCATGTTAACCCTTTCTCTCCAGGTGCCAAATTGGAGCCAACTACGTATACCCTATCTATCAAAACCTATTGAGTGACAGGTTGAGACGCACAAGCTGTGGGAGAGGAGAGGATTTGGTTTTTCGATAGGTTGTGACAGTTATAATAGTAGGAGGGTTAATATCTTTCCAACACACACAATTGGTACATACATGTAGCTTAAAATATTGTATTTCAGATACAGATGATGGCCACATATACATGTACATGTAGCCGTGGTTTGAAAAAAAACACCTGGCCGGTTGTCATCTATATGCGCATTCCTACGCATGTATTCAATCCATTATCTATGGCATACCAGCACCCCATTAATCAGCCGAACAGAGGGGCAATGTACACATTTGTGATGCTATAGTATAAATAACATAACTCGAGTGTTTGTCTATGCTTTTTAGACCTGTACATGTACTTGTACATTTGTAATAGCACTGCTTGCTGTTTACCAAACAGTGAGCCACAAGTACATGTAGATCACTGAAACAAACTCAAAGTGCGCAAACATGCCCTGGCTTTGTTTTCTCATGCAACCTTTTATTGATATTGACCTTACTTGTAACTTTGATGGGGAGCATACATGTAGTTTACATGTACAATGTATACAGGAATTCGCCGACGTCATTTTTACAGTGGTGCCGCGCTCGCATGCAGGTTGCGCGCGTTCTTTAATTTCAGTTGCGCGCGCATTTTGGCAAGTTGTAAACACCCTGTTGGTCGAAGCTGCATCGAGCGCGTACGTAAAATACGCACGCGAGCGTGATGCCACCGCAGTAAATGCTTCTAATTTTGGTCGGCGGATTCGTCTATAGTGTACATAGGTGCTGTGTGAAAGCATGTGTCCTATTGTTCACAAGGCAATTTGACATTCGGAAAAGCAGTCGGTATGTTATTGCCAGAACAGAGTGTGAGCGCACGAATCTGGATCCAAATGTGAACCTCTTGAATATGGACGAAGGTCGTTTGAAAAAAGACCACCTGACTGGTTGTTGTCTGTATACGCATTCCTGCGCATACTCGATCCATTCCTGTTTCAAGTACATACCCGGGGGGCATGGGGGGTTTACCTGACATGCTGCGATATATAAACTCCATGGGTATAAAAGTGTTCAGTGGGGTCTAAGAAACACACCCAGGGTGGACAACTATAAAATCAATCTGCTGCACGGGGTCAAGAAATGGGGGTCACGTGCAATAGGGGTAAAATTCAGTAAATATTGCTCAAAGTCTATCGTGTTTGGTATCAAAATAAAGGGAATTTAATTTTGAAAACTGCATATGATGTTTATTTTGTTATTTTGTAACTACTAATCGAGCTAAACTCCTTTAAATACATCAAGTGTGTTTCAACGAGAAATACGGCATTTTTTACTGTCGCTCCAATTCTAGCACATAATAGCATTATCATTTTGTGGAAGTGCCGTGACCTAGTGGTTTGGCACATTAAATTCAAGGTCTGTGGGTAATTCTGCAAGTTGTGGGTTCGAGCCCGGTCCTGGGCTGTAGCACTTCTACGCTTAATATGGGTAGAGGCATTATTAATGCCTTGCAGTGGACTAGTTACCCATCCCGACCCTATTTATACTGTGAAGAGATTAGCTTGTCTTGTTTCAGTGTGAGGGGATTGTTCTTCCACATATTCCTCTGTAGCCCACACCTCAAGGGATTGTGATAGGCGATTTGCATAAAAAAAAGGCTAGTATAGTATACTTCCGTATGTGCCATGAATATCTTGTGCTATCATTCGACTCTTTAATTAAAATGTTATTGAGTGACTTGAGGACTTGAATCTATTTGACCTAATGCTATAGTACTAGGCACAAGAAAAACATTCCGCAACACAATATTCTTTTCACCTAGTGTTGTCACATTCAATCAAACTTTGCAAACTTAGGCGCCTTACTTTATCTTCTTTAGAACCTTCGTTAAAACCACTGCTCTCACTTTCACTTGCTAACCCCCTCTCTCTAGCTCTTCTTGATGCCGTATGCGACTACACTTGTCTGGATAGCCTCTGCACATCCAATGTAACAACTTGTACCTTGAAACATCTATAGTTTTTTCAGACATCCTTTCTTGCAAATTAGAACAGAGATGTTTTCTCTTTTGCCCTGTCCCGACGTAATATATGAAGCACTGCATACTCAGTGCTTTCCGAGAGCCTGTGTGAAAAAAATCACAGGCTTACTCGGGCGGGATTCGAACCCACGACTTCCTGCTTACTAGTGCAGACGTCTTTCCTTTCCTGCATGAGCAAATTATTCCGCTTGACACATCTTTCGGCCATGCAGGGTTTCTAATCGGTAGTGGAGTTGGTCTATCTCCATCAAATGTCCGTCTTGTCAATTATGGTAGCATATGCAGATCTCTCTTTATTAGATGCAGAAGGAATGCATCCTCTGTTGGTGGCAACTTTTTCAAGTTTGTATCCTTGCTCTTAAGAAATCTGTGAGCCCTGAGTTCAGCAAGGTCTTTGAAAGGTGACCCATCATTAGCTGAAGAATAAACACTGATGAATAGCTGCCTGGCTTGATCAATAGCCTCATCGGTCAGTGTGAAGTCGCCTTCTGCAAAACTTGCCAGGTGATCAATCTGGGTAGTCTCGCTCTTCCGTAACCATGCCTTTTTCCCAGTAAAGTATGGATAACTGGTAGTATCTCTACCACTGATGCTATGATGTCAGTATCCAGTCTGCCAGCTACATGTATCTCGTGTATAGTCTCGTTCGGTCTTCATCCATAACTCCTGCAAGTAAAACGAGGTGCGATTAAAAAGTTCTGAGACTGCGTCTGTAACAAGCTAAAACCGTACGTGATTTCAATCTGGCTGCCATGCCCTTCAAAGTAGTCCCCTTGTGCAGCGTTACAATGCTTCCAGCGCTCCTGTCACGCTTGGAACGCTCCCTGGAAATCCCGTCCCATAAGTGCTTCAAGCACCATCTGCGATTCTCGCTGGATCTCCTCCACAGTGTCAAAACAGCGACCCTTCAGCTTGAACTTCATTTTGGGGAACAGAAAGAAGTCCCAGGAAGCCAAATCCGGCGAGTGGGGAGGGGGAGAGCGACGATTGTGTTATTGCGGGCGAGAAACTCGCGCGTTTTTAACGCGCTGTGAGCGGCACGTTAGCACCCGATTGCCAGTGCGCCACAGTTCAGGCCGTTTGCGCCGAATGTTCTCCCTCAGACGTTTCAGAACGGTGCAGTAGACCTCAGCGTTGACCTCAGCGTTGACAGTCTGACCCTGGGGGAGGAATTCACGGTGCACAAACCCTCGAATGTCAAATAAAACAATGCGCATGCTCTTGGTTGCGCTCCTAACCTGACGCGCCTTCTTCGGTCTTGGAGAATGCAGGCTCTTCCACTGCGAAGACTGCTTTTTGGTCTCTGGGTAGTAACCGTAGACCCAACTCTTGTCACCGCTGATGATCCTCGACATGAAGTTTGGGTCATCCCAGGCCTGTTGACGGAGATCCTCGCAGACTTGGACACGGTGCTGATTCTGCTCGGGATTCAGGAGCCTGGGCACGAGCATGGCAGCGACGCGGCGCATGTTCAATGGACGTGAGGATTGCCTGAACTGTATCAAATGACACGTTGACGATGTTAGCAATGTCCAGGATGGTGATGATCCGACCATCCTGATGCACAATTCTTTCAATTTCTTGGATATTTTGGGGGGTTGTGCTCGTGGAAGGGTCTCCCTGACCCCTCGTCGTCCTCCAGTGACGTTTTGCACCTCTTCAAACGCGAATGCCACTCAAAACACCTCGCCCGGCTCATTGCTTCATTGCCCTAGGCTTTCTGAAGCATTTCAAGGGTCTCCGTTGCAGATTCTCGAGTTTGACACAAAATTTGATGTTCGCTCTCTGCTCAAGTTTCAGGTCCATGGTGAAATCGAAAATGCGCACGTACCAGTGCTCACAAAAATGCGTGTAACACAGGTGCTGATGTTGATCAAACGATGAAACTTGGAATACTTACTCACGAAAGTTATTGCTTACGCCTGCTATGTGCACATTACTGTGCTGCGCTCCGTTCGTTCGCAACAGGAACAGTCTCGGAACTTTGTGATCGAACCGCGTATATGCTTAATATGACAACATCGGTGTCATTGGCATGAATCACTATGCGCTTCACACCTTGTCTTGGTAAGCATCATGCAACAGCAGTCGCATGTCTGCTTCCTCTTGAGTAGATTGCAGTTCTGGAACCAGAGAAGCAGAACCATTGGTTAGCAGGATACTTTTTGTTTCATCGTGGAAACCTCCTGCAAGGAACAACTTCATCGTTCCAAGCTGTGGTTTGACTTCTTCATCGGTTACCCACTTTTCACAGACGTATTCAAGTAAGGCTGCTTTTTTTCAGATACATTGAAGAATGTTTTTGGATAAGGAGCTCGGAATTGATCGCTTACTTCATATATCTTTCCATCTGATGCTCTTCTGTTGCGCTCGGCTGACTTGAGACTGTGTCGCAAAAGAAATGAATACTTTTGGTGTCTTTGGGTGTATATCTGTGACAAGTAATCGTCTGTAACGGTTGGCTACATCAGGAAACGATCGAAGTATCTTTGTCGAATGACCATTTCCTTTGTCGGACATTGAATCAATGATGAAACTGGTATTTAGTGCAGAGGTTTGAGGAAGGTCTTCAGAAGCTTGTACTAGAGTTTCAGCCTCAAGAGCTCTCACAAGGGAAGATTTTCTGGCAGTGGCTCTCATGTGACCTTAAATAAGGATGGAGGAAAGTCTGCACATTTCATGGTTTCTGATGAAATCTGTTACGTCCACATCACCACCACTTACATTAATCTGTACAATTCGCAAGGTGGCAGTGACTTTTTTGCTCTTTGTTGGTGCTTGCTTCTTGGATGACTTCTTCGATTTCCTATTTTGAGTGTGAAATGTATTTAGATTCACAACGTTTTTCTGATCTGGATTTTCTTTGGTAGAAAGCTCTATAGTGCACGTTGACCTGTTCCATTTACTGTTGTGAGATGTGACTGAACATCCTCATTTCATTTGCAATTTGACCAGTAGAGATGTTAACGAGATGTGCATGATCTGTTGAAAACGGCATCTTTAGCAAACCCTTGTCTTGCCAGCTTCATGGTGTGGATTCTGTGTTTTAGCATTCAAGTCAAGCATGGATTTCAACTGGAATGAGGCAGCTGCTGTCATTTGGTCCGTGCAGACTCATTCATAGTTATTGCATCCAGACCACTGACTTCCTTTTCATCTGCATTGTATGTTTGCTCCAGACACATGTCAGGAGATACTGCATTATGACTAAATGTACCAACAAAATTACCATTGAGGAAGGAATTGTACACCTCTGTTGGGAACCACCCCCCCCCCCCCCCCCCCCCCCCCCCCCCGCATCTGGATATCCACCCTACGATTCATAGCCTTTATTAGCACATCAACTAACCATTAGTTAATGTGTACCATTTACCCATTATTTGTTTTATTAATTTCCCATTCAAACTCATATACATGTAGTTCCATATTCTATGAAAAATTACTTATATAATGGCAAATTTAGGGGTCCATTGACCCCCCTGGTAGAGACCCCTGTGCAGCTGATTGATTTAGTTGTCCACCCTAGGGATGCTGCTTATGGACCATAGAACCCACCTACATGTATATAGGACAACTTTTATATCTCGACATGTCAGTACATCACGAAATATGGGGTTTTGCCCCCTGGATAACATGTACTTTGTTCTTGAATGGTTGTGTAATTAATAGATGCTGCTTTCATTCACACGAAAGGGGGGCTCCGGTTCTTGGCATACCAGCCCCCATCAATAACAGCGGGACACAAGGGAAGGGGCCAAGCCATATTGTGTCAGAAACAAAAACAAGTTTTGCACATTTGAAAGTTTGAATCACACCGTGGATTAAATTGCACTGAGTGTGTGGGAAAACTATGTACGTGTGTATGTGATAATGATAACCGACCAGTAGCCTTGTTACACAGTAATGCTTACATGCACGTTGATCTGTTTTGTTCCTGAAGACAATTTCATCACGGGAGGAGAAGAACTTCATCCGTAACAAGGCCGCCCAGCTCTTCTCCCTTCTCTTCATCAATGACTACCCCCACCGCTGGCCGGGGTTCTTCAGGGACTTGATTCAGCTTCTACACGCTGGCCCTACTGCCGTGGACATGTATCTGCGCATCTTGATTGCTATCGATGAGGACGTGGTGGATAGGGAGTTACTGCATACACAAGAGGTATGAATGGCGTCCAGACCTCATAGACTGCCCAATAGCTTAAGACTTGAATTAAGACTGAAGGTCTTACAAGTGATTGTCTTGTGTTGGTCTGGCAGGGTCTTGCAGTGTCTTGTGATGGTCTCGACTGCATCATTGGTACTACATGTATTGCATGTAGTTCACAAGTTGGGATCACGTCAATTGCGGCCTGTATTCGCAACAAACCAAAAGTGTGTTTTTTTAACTCATGTGTTAATGACAATGGTTTCACTTTAGGCCCCTAATGTGAACTTAAGTAAAATAATCCTTAAAATAAGAATCAAGGTAAAAGAGACATTTCATTGATGGAGCCAAAGCGTACTACGCATGGTACGTATATGTAGCAATCTTTCCCTATGCCCCCCCACTTGGTGAATATGGTAAACCAGTATTATGTCATTGCGTCTCTGCACTATTCAAATGCATGACATTAATACAAAATAATGTTAGAAATCATACTAAAGAAAGCGTTTGGTCGTCTGTTTGTTTGTTTTTAGGATGCCGAGAGGAGCACAGTGTTGAAGGACAGCATGAGGGAACATTCACTGACAGAGATGGTTAGCTCTTGGTACCAGATCCTGGTAGGTACATGTAGATTCATCCATCTATTCAGTAATTTCATTATGAAATTTCTAATTTTCACTTGGTTTAGGAAGTGATGTTTAAGTGTTCAAACTTGAAACAAAAAATATCAAAATCCAAGGGGGTTATTAAGGAGGCAAGAATCCCCCCCCCAAAAAAAAAAAATTAAAAGAAATAATAAATTAAATTAAATTAAATAAAATAGAATTGAAAATGAATTAAACTGTTGCGAACTGCTGACTGACTGAATAGACGTGAAATATACAAATAAAAAAATTAGCTAGCCTGACGTTTCGAACTTTAATATAAAGCAAGTTCTTTCTCAATTCCTTGCTCTATGGTACAAGAAACAAACATGTAGGGAACACACATGCATGAGGGGGTGGGTGGAGAAACACAAAAGAGGGTTGCAAAGGAGCCTTGCAGTGGGTAAACATCAAAGGGAGGAGAAAGGACAGCTAGGAAGAAAGGAACAAAGAAGTATGGTATAGGGTAAGGATGAAGGAGGGGAGGGATTAAGATGAGAGGGATGAAGCTGGGGAAATGCGACAAAGGAGTGTAGTGAAGGGGAGGGGGGAATAGAAGGTGGTGATAGGGCAAGAGAAGGAACGAAGGGAAGTGGCTAGGATGAAAGACAACCCCAAGTGGGCAAGAGGATTATCTGTAAACAAATGACAATGGGGGGAAAATTAGAACAATGTAAAACAACTGTCGTGAGACACCTGCCCATCAAATGTTGTAAATACAAGTATGGAAGGATAATATCCTAGTTTAGTTTATTCATTTCGCAGCCTTTTGCACAGTGCTCTAATAATAAAAGCACATTAGATTAATATGATGTCAAATGCCTTTTGGGGTATCACAAAGAGAATTGTATGTTACATGTACTTGCGTATGATCAAGTGACACCCTCGTTCCTTCCTTGTGTAAAAACATTTTACTGAACTAATGGGTTGATGCACCTTCCAGTGGCCATCTTTTTACAGGTTTGGCCGAGTTGGCCTCACCAACAGTGGATCTTACACCACCTGGGTCTATAGGTCTGGAAACTGGAATAATTTCTTTGGAATCTGTTGAAGAATTATCCTCGATCTGGGCCCAGGAAAACCGTAATGGTGGTTGGGTCGGCAGTTCAAAATGTCGCCAACCCTACCACATCTGATTGTAACCCTTTACGTAGAGTGGCATTTAGCCTTGTATTAGGTAATTTCAATTTAAAAAAAACCATGAAAATTAAAGTGGAAACGTTTAAAGGTAGTATACAATGTTTGGTTTGGCTGTAATTTTCAGAAATGAATGGGTGGGTTTGGGGGTTAGTATTTTATAGTAAATACTGTAACACTGACTTGTTTAAAGTATTGTGTGCATAGATGCTAGGAAAACGGGAAAAACAATGTCGTTCTTGTAGTCTGACCATACTTGGGACAAAGCGAAGCAATTAATACATGTCATGGGAACTAGACTAAATTGATACAAAAATTCCACTTTTCTTAAAAATGACAGCAAACTAGGTGCCATATCACAGGATGCTTGAGACTACATGTATTATTTAATTACAGTCAAGTACGGTATTTCGTAATAATGCAGTAGTTTTTTGTTTTTTTTGCAAATGTTGTTTATAACCTTTAACTTTTAACCCCTTGAGCACGGTATTTTACTGGAGACGTCGGGGTGTTGCAGCGGTTCTGGCAGCCAAATCGAACCGCTACAATGTGTTTGTGCATTCAAGCATGACATAAACAAACAATAATCCAACAATGGATTGAAACTGCACAAACAGCGGCCAGTGGCGTCATCCTGCCTGGTGACACTGTTTTTGTTGCACCCTATTGCGTCATCCGTACGCAAGGGGTTAAGGAACCATACATTGTATGAGGGGGCAGAATGTCCTTTTAGTATTGCAGAGAGCAGGTTTATATTGAGCCACGAGTGCAACTTAAATGCAAATATCTCAAAACGGCTTTTTTTTTTACAAGGTTTGACTATGCTAAATCCAAAACCTCATTGTGGATTATGGATACTTATTTATTTGGAATCAACAGAAAAACTATGAAAACAGCAACCCAGAACTGACCTGTCTGTGTCTGGAAGTCATCGGAGCCTACGTGTCCTGGATCGACATCAACCTGATCGCCAACAACCGATTTGTCTCCTTACTGCTTCGCTACCTCTCTGTTGACATCTTACGAGAGAGTGCCTGTGACTGTTTCCACGAGATTATCAGTAAAGGCATGGACCCGGTCGCCAAGACCGAACTGGTGGAATCCATCACCAAAGTGCTGCACGATTCAGGCGTCATCCCGCCCTCTGACGTGAGTGTTTTCATTTTCTTGACCGTCTGGATGTGATCGTGGCTCTTGCCGTGTGTATTTATTGGCCATTGGACGGTGTGGTTCCAATGAATTGCTGGGACCCACTTCACTTTAACCCTCCTATAGTTATAACTGTCACAGCCTATCAAAAAATCTACCCACCAACTCTCACAGCTTGTGTGTTTAAACCTGTCACTTGATAGGTTTGATATATAGGGTAGTTGGCTCCATTTTGGCCCTGAGAGAGGGAGGGTTAATCCAACACACTGCCCTTTTTTACAAGATCAGTTATGGATTGGTAAATATTAGGCCCTCGTATGCTTTCAACATGGAGAATACACATAAGGAACAAACAAATGCAGGATTTTCAAGAACAGTCTGCAATACGAAGGTCTTCAGAGAATGCTTGAAAATGGACTGTGTTGATCATAACACCTCAAAAATGCTTGTAGTATAATTTCAGAGGAAGAAGAAAACAAGTTTTAACCCTTTCCTAACCAATGTCGAGTTTACTCGACAAGGAAACCACACACCAGAGTATCCAAACAACAGATATATTCACCATGTTTTCAAAGAACTGTAGTGCTTGTGTTTTTCGCTGTCCATACATGATCCTTACAATACCAAGGGAAAGAGCTTGTTCGGATCTTTCCAATGGTGCTATTCATGTGTCACCGTTACAATATTTTGAGAAAACTGTATCCGAAGTTTCCCTGTTGAGTTATGTGTATGAAGTGCCATTGGTTCATGTGACAAACAACTTTCCTGTTTGATAAAGTGGGCCAGAAGAGAAAACAGCCGTAACTTTGCTATTTTAGCAGTTTTATGACTTTCATTTTTACACCATATGAAAGAGAAATTTTCATGGAACAAACTTTACACACAACATTTTCCTTTTCAATCAATTCTTGAGGGTGAAATCATTGGTTGAAAATACAACCATTCAACAGGCAGTCAGCTGCTTTTTCTGCATAAGTGGTTTCATGCTTGACTGAACAAAGAATGTGGTACTGGGGGAAGATAAGCCAATAAACAATGTGGTAAGGAAAGGGTTAAATTAAGGATACACAAAGGACAAAAGGCGTTTTCACACTATGTACGTTCGACCCATGTCGAAATCTACACTGGTCCTACCCGTGTAGACTTTCTATAATGTCATCACGGGTCAATTACGCTACCTTTCCACACTACTCAACGCGGTTACACGGGTCGAACTCAACGCGGTTACACAGGTCGAACTCAACCCAGAGGTGTTTTCAACACGAGTCGAACTCAACCCAGAGGTGTTTTCAACACGAGTCGAACTCAACCCAGAGGTGTTTTCAACACGAGTCAAACTTCTCTACACGGGTAGAGAGCTCTCAACCCACCTCCCGAGCAGGGTTAGTTTCAACCCGGGTTGAGCGCTCTACACTGGTCAGTGCCGTGTTGAAAATGTTGTAGTGTGAAAAGTCAACACGTGTCGGACCCGGGTACAACACGGAGATTGTTCGTAGTGTGAAAAGGCCTTAAGATGTATTACTTGCTTAAACTTTGATACCACCGTGACTTCTTGCTCACGAGGCGATGAAAATCATCACTGTTTGCTATGTGCACACATTACACATGCACCTTCCCATCTTAAACCAGTGACGACAAGATCTCTATCAATTAGTGATAGCTTTTAGTTCCTTTGTGATCCTTTTTTCTAAAGTATAAAGAGCAAATCAGTTCACACAGCTTTATCTTTTTTAAACTTTAACAGGATGATGTAGATTTCTTAGCCAAGCTCTCTAAGCTGACCAACGGAATTGGTACCAATCTTATAGCCTGTTGGGAAAAGTAAGTGTCAGTATTTGTACAATATTTCTTGCCGAAACCTCATATATTTCAATATTCCGGGTGCGGCCACCGGAGCGTAAATTGTAGAACAGGCCTTGCACAGCGGCCAAGTTCAAGTTCAACACATGGTCCGCCTCCACAGACTTCTCAGACTTTGTCTGTGTGTACAAAACAAATGAGGGATTACCGTGTTGCGACGTCACCCGGAGGTGAGTCGAGGCAAGCTTGACGTTTTAACCCGTCAGCCGTGCCCGTGTATATAAAAACAGCCAGATCGTGTTAACACGTCCTCCGACGCAAACTGGTTAAAAAACTTGTTTTTGTCATGATCTCCTGGTAGCTTAATTAAATTCTTTCTCGATGCACTTAATATTTGTTTGTGATACAGACTACTCAAGACTCGAGACAGTGCTCTAACTGCAAAGACACTGCAGGCCATCGAGAGCAAGTTGCCTCTTCTCTTTGAGTTCCTAGGACACGATGATGACGATATCTCACTGGCTGTTACAGGATTCGCTCACGATTACATTGGAGTTCTCAAACAGGTCTGAGATTTTTTGAAACACTTCATTGGATGGTCACATTTGTTTATATACTTTTGAAAAAGATTTTAAGTCTTTACCTCTCTCTTGCTACCATTCTTCTGTCACCTGTTCTTCCAATACCTTTTTCCTTTTGTCTTTCCATTTACAAATGTATGTTTCCCCTCAGACTCTGTTCTTGTGTCATTTAGCCTTTGAGAAAGATTCTACTAAGATGGAAATGTCAGACCCACATAACTTTGATATTTAAAACACAGCCAGTGAAAAATGGGGCATTGTAAAGTACCAAATAGGAAATGGCATGGTGAAAAGTGGTTGACAAATTTGCGTGAAACTGTTCAATCCTTTTCACCCAATATTTTCACCCATTATTTAGCATTCATAAATGCCTGGGACAGTTTCATTATTCCTATTGGTCGAGAGCCTGTCACGTGGGTGTGTTTAAACCTTTGTTTAAACACGGCTGGAAGTTGTTTAAACACGGAGCGTTAAAATCGGTTATTCTCAGCCGATACGCAATGGAGAAAGCATTGTACGCGTGCGCACAAAATCTAATGGAGTTTGCATGTTAGCCAAAGCTAATGCACACGTATATCATGCGCGCACATGACGGGCAAACTGTGGAGTACCTTCACGCGTACATGAGGCGGATACGCATCATATATTTTGTACTATGCAAATTAAAGAAAAAGTGGGGTGAAAAATCTTCACATTTTGTCCTATTTACAGGAGGTCTTTGCTTTCCTCATAAGGAGGCATTTATGAATGGCGATAAAAGTGATGAACAAATCTCTACCAGTCAATAATAACCTTGGAGGATCGTGGCCACTGTTAATAGACCACGCCTTTGTCTTGGTCCATGAACAGTGGCCACGTCTCTCCTCGGTTATTATTGACGTGGTAAAGACCTGGGGCCAATTTCATAGAGCTGTTAAGCACACAAATCTGCTTAGCATGAAAAGTCTTCTTTGGTAAAAACAGGATTACCAACCAAATTTTCCTGTGATTTCTTCTGACTGGTATTCAGCTATTGTTTACCAAGCATGAAAATTACATGGGGTTTTGGCTGTTAACCTGTTTTTACTAAGCAATACTTTTTTGCTAAGCAAATTTTGGTGCTTAGCAACTTCATGAAATTTGCTCCTGTACATCACACTTTAAACTGCTTATTAACCCTAACCTTGCTCAATTCAACAATGTCAAACAAAGTCAAACAATGGTAAAAGCTGTTGTAATTTGTTGGATTTAGCAGTCAACATAAACTACATGGTGTGTTGGATATTGTATTCAGCAGGGTGGAAGCTAAATATACCTGTTGGATTTTTGTCGTAATGGGGAGGGTGGAAGCTAATTATACCTGTTGGGTTTAGTCGTATTTAGGAGGTGAAAGCAGACTTCTCGTAAAATTTCAGTTGGATTTGGTTGGAATTGGCAGAGCTCTAACAAACACAAACCTGTTGTATTGTGTTGGATTCAGCAAGGTAGCCAAATGGCAGGAAAATGCCAAGGCTGGTGTGTAGGTGGTACCCAACAAAATTTGCCCTTTGATTTTGTTGTATTTAGCAGGCTTCACAATTTTTAATGGAATTTGGTCAGAACTGCTAGTTGCTGATGTCAGCCTGTCAGGTGATCTCACATGTTAAGGGTTTATTCCTCCTGTCTGTTTAACACATAGATCAGCAAACCCAGTCAGGAGCAGATGAGGTACACAGAGAACATGCTCTACGTGGTCATCCGTAAGTTTAAGTACGAGGAAACCTACAACTTTGACAGCCAGGGCGAGGATGAGATCATGTTCATTGATTACCGACGACAGATGAAGATCCTCTTTGACAATCTAACACAACTCAACCAGGCGTTGGTCCTACAAGTGGTGCACTCGTTCATCACAAACACACTCAGGTGGGTCAGATATCGGCGTTTCTTTCCACAGAAATCTTAACACGTTGACTGCCAGCCATAATTTATAGGGCGCCACCACATTGCCATTGTGCAATCTGGACATACAGCGCATGCGTCCATACTGATGAGGTGCTTTCAAGCTGTCTCTATCGATCACAACCATTCCATACATTGATGTACTCATACTGCCAGCAGCGTATTTGATGCGTCTTCGGTGATGCCAGAGTATTCAATTACCATAACAATAGCGTTTGGTTAACTACGAGTATACTCGTAGTGGCAGAATCCGGTACACCCGTCACTACGAATATACTCGTAGTCGGCAGTTAATAACGTGTTAAATTCTATCACTTTCCCAAAATTTTCCTAGTGGGGGGGGGGGGGAATGGGTTTTCCGTGATCGATTCTTACACTAGTATTTTGTACATCTTGAGTCTATCTACAATACAGTTACCATGTGTATTAGTTGTGTGAGATTTCAGGATTTTTCAAGTTTTTTTTTTTCTTGAAACATGAATTTTCAGTGACTCCTTGTAAAATAACAACATTCTATGACTTTCCATAATACTGGATTTTCCAAGATTTTCCATGACTGTGGGAACATGAGGTTTTTTTAAAATCTACTTTGTTGAGTCTGTTGAGAGTGCTCTTTGACTTTAGAATGGAGAGACATATGTTGTCACTTTGTCTTTTTTAATCGCATGCTGTTGATCATTATGCAGTTTTTTAAATGGAATTTAGTGTTTTCAAAGGTAAAGGCCAAGAAGGTAAAGGCTGAGAGGACCAGGGGTGAGATTTGTCAGGATTTTTCCTGATTTCAGGATTTTTTTGTCGGGATTTCGGAATTTTTAAAGAATCTCTTTTGCAATCTGGAATTCCTGAGGTGTTGTCCTAAAGGTGTTTTTACCTGTAAAAGTGGATATGGACCAATAATAAACAGATATTTTGAGGGGGTGCCTTTAGGCAAATACAAACTGTATGTTGATCTGGGATCCTCGTGGATTTTTCATGGATATCGTGGATTTTTTCATTTTGGGTCAATCTCACCACTGGAAGACTGTAGGGTTGCTAACCCTACATGTTCCTTTCCAATGCTTTTCCCATACCCAGACCCCATAGTAAAGGAAAACTCTTCAACAGCAGCTGGGAAAATTATTCCAATTGATCCCAATTATACCTATCCTCTTTGTGTTACATAATAGCATTCCTACATTCGTCTCCTTACGGGATACCGGGAAGAAAGGGTAACAATTGGGACAATGGTACCCCATGAGGAAGTCTAGAAATTCAGGTACCCCACAAAGTTAACGCTATGGTGTTTGAGATTTCAATAGGGACAAAGGAGAATAAAAGAAGGAAAGTAAAGTCTCCAATAGAGGTACCCCATATGGGTTCATATGTGACTATGTGTGGATATGGAAGTGCAGGCTTCACAATCTACAGCGAGTTAGCAATCGAGCACTACCTACAGCGAGTTAGCGCTTGAGAACCACCTACAGTGAGTTAGTGCTCGAGCACTACCTACACCGAGTTAGCGCTCGAGAACTACCTACAGCAAGTTAGCACTCGAGCACTACCTACAGCAAGTTAGTGCTCGAGCGCTACCTACAGCGAGTTAGCGCTCGAGCGCTACCTGCAGCGAGTTAGCCCTCGAGTGCTACCTGCAGCGAGTTAGCCCTCGAGCACTATCTGCAGCGAGTTAGCCCTCGAGCACTACCTGCAAGTTGTGCTCGAGTAATTTAATGTACCACTATGATTTCTTACCTTTCATGGCACTGCTTGGCCAGTTTCAAATGTTTGGTATTTATTTCTGTAATTTTCCACTTTGCAGCCACTGGAAATCAGTAAAGTTCACCGAGACGGAGCTTGCGGTACGCCTGCTGTACATGCTCGGAGAAGCAATACCTGTCAATCAGGGAAACCACTTTATAGGGGACCAGACTAGAGCCGAAATCATGAGAGACCTAATGAGGATGGTGAGTCTAGTAGACGGGGAACTAAACAGGCTGCCGTCCGTGTTGGCCAATAGTGGCTATTTCCGAAGATTTGTGTAGCTAAATTTACGTGCTACCCAGCAGGCATTTTTGGTCAGATTAACGTCATTTTAATGTTGGATTCTGACCAAACCTGACCATGATAACGTTGAGGTTTGGTCAGCACATGGTTGAAAATGTAAGTGTAATTGAAAGTGCAAGTCAAATGTTAGAATCTGACCTTATTCTGACATTTGTGACCGCGATAAATGCCATGACCAAATAGTGACCACGTTGTGATTTTGCTGCAGTGTGAAATACAGATTATTGTCAGATGATAGATGTTAATCTGTCGTCAAACCACAACGTCAGTTTTTGGTCATCAAGACAAACATTGAATGTAAATTGATGCAGTGTCATGACCACAATCAGACCGTAATCAAATGTCAAAAAGTAATTTAGATTTATATTGAGATAGTTTGGTATGTGAGTGAAACATCATATCATCTGTAGTTCATTCAAGTCGGTAAACTCTGAGCAGTTAAACTGTTAATAATAATAATAAAACCATTCTTATATAGCGCATATCACCATGAGGTCCCTATGCGCTGACATGAATTCAACAATTATACAAATTGAACATATGTTTTAACCCGGGTTTTGAATTGTTTTGTTGTTTCGTCCTGTTGACAACATCTGGTAAGTTGTTCCATAGCTGTTGGAGGTTTCACTGTCTTGAGTAACCAAATCCTTATTTATTTTGCAGCTTGTCACAAGTCGTGTAGTGGAGCATTCCCATTGGGCGGTTGGGTTACAGGTTAGTCATCTTGTCATTGTGTTAAAAAACAATTTTCTGTGAGTAGAAATATAAGTTCACAAGACTTGAACACTGGAATTAATTTGGAATCACGTTTAAGTTTTGAGCTGAAAAAAGGGTACAAGCTGTATTAAATGTTGGCTGTGGCAAACTAGGTGAATCTCAAAGGTTTTTAACTGGCTGACCTGACAAACTCATCGGATGATTTCTGAAAATTTCAGGTGTTTGAGACGATAGCCAGATATGACAAATTCTTCAACTGCGAACCCCAGCACATCCCAGACATCTTGATGGCGTTTCTAGGGGACCGGGGGTTGAGACACTGCCATCCGACCATCCGTAGTCGGTCGGCGTACCTCTTCAGTCGCTTCATCAAAGTCCAGAAGCATCACTTGATGGTGTACACGGAGGAAATGCTGAAGAGAATACAAGACCTGCTGGTCATCGCGCCCCCGGTAAAGATGAAGACCAATCCGCTATAAATCCACAATGGCATCTGCCAACTATTATGAGAAATTTGTTTTAAAATATGAAGCAGATTTATGAAATAAACATGAAAATACAAATTTATGAAGTTACAAATTTCAAACATCTCACTCAAAAAACACGTATTGAGAACCAGTTGTTCTGGAAAAGCAGAATTAATAATATGCCGCATTTAGAATCCAACACTTCTGGTAACATACATTGACCGTTTCATTTCAGATTCTTTTGTTCTTTCATTTTGTAAGAAAAGGTTTGTTGTATACATGTACCTTTTCAAACGAACAAACAACAGGTTTTTTTTCTTGAAAAAGGTCATTCTGCTTAAATCAGTTTGCACAGAGAAATAGCGCAAATGTTTTCTTAAGTTTTGATGCACAGACAATTACACATGTTTGTTTTTTATCGCAGGATAATGGACATCAGCTTCTACTGACCAGTGATGACCAATTGTTCATGTACGAGGCAGCAGGAATCATCATTGCGTCCAGTAGTTATGGACCTGAGGTATAAACATGGCCAGTTCAAATATACATGAACACATTTTTTTTTTTTCCGGCCTTTGCCCAACCTTTATTTTTGTACCAGTGACAATGAGTCCAATGGGCATTTTTTTCACGAATTAGTTTCCCTTGTAAATTAAGGCGGTTCATACTTAACGAAAATGCGAAAGCAAAACAAATGCCATGACGTCGTCAATTACCCAGACAATCTCGCTTCACTCTCAAATTCATGCGAAGTATGAACCAGTCTTTAAAAAAAGCATACCTGGCTCTTAAGTTTAGTGTATCAGTCAGTTCAACATCCTGATGAATACAGGCAATGTGGCGCAGATATTGATGGTTGTAACATATTTCTATAATGTAAGATTTTTTCAAGGGCTTGTAAACCCAAAAGTTGAATGTAGCTCTGGGGACTTAACCCCTTGTGTCCGGCTGTTATTGATGGAGCCAAGCGTGGTCCTATTCATCGCACTTGGGGCCTCCCTTTCGTGTGAATGAAAGCTTTGTTTAGTTGAAACATAAGTGGGTTGAGTATGCGCAGGAATGTGCGTATAGACGACAACCAGCCAATCGGTCTTTTTCAAACTACGGCTATGGCTGTCGTCTGGATACAAGACATTGATTGGTTCCAACTGATTTCTATCATTTTCAAAGTGAACAAAGAAAACTGGCAGGAGCGGAATTCGAACCTGCGACCTCTGGGTTACCGTACCGGCACTCTACCAACTGAGCTATCTTGCCCTATGTTGGCGGTCTCCCAAATTGTCAGTACCTTTGTTCGGGTGGGCGCTAGTCAGAGGTCATAAACCCAGAATGCCGTATAGTCAGGGATCACGCCCAATTTTACGATGCAACCTGGGAAGCGACATTGTGGGGATCACTCAATGAGGATACGACTTTTTTACTTATAATTCGTCAAACAATCCATAAGGGAAACTGACAAGGTAAATTTGAATATATTTTTTAAGTGAACAAAGAAAACTGGCAGAAGCGGGATTCGAACCTGCGACCTCCGGAATACCGTAACGGGTGCTCTACCATTATAGATTTGTGTTCAAGGGCTTGTATTAAACCCAAAAGTTCAATGTACCTCTGGGGACTCTGGCTAATTGTTTTTCTTTACCGTATAGAAAAAGGAGTACCTTATGAAGAACCTACTAGCCCCAACCATAGACAAGTTCAATACAATGTTTGACAAGATGTGCGTGGAGAAAGACGAGCAGAAGAGACGGAAGTACGCAGAGGTTGCCGCTCAGGCCATCGCGTTTGCTAGGTAGGCAGTGATACATAGCCCTACTCTCAGGGGTTCCTGTACGATTGAAAATCTGCCTGTCCGCACTTAACAAAAATGGACAAAATGTTGCTGTCCACTCCTCGTCAATTTGTACGTCCCTGTGTCTGCCGTCTGAGTGAATCAGGGTATCTGTCTGCAGGTCTTTAAAAAGTCTTAAAAGTCTGAAATTGACTTTTCTCAATTTAAGGCCTTAAAAAGTATTAAATTGAGTTCTCCAAGGTCTTAAAAAGAATGGCCAAAGCGAGTAATGATTTTTTTTATCAGCTTGTAAATAACGATCACAGAGCCTGTATAAAAAATCAGCTATTGGAACCCATGGAATTTTTTTCCGGAAAGCTGATCGTATGTGGCGGACACATTGTATATTTACCGAGCGTTCCAATCCCGAGATTCAAAATCCACCCGTACACCTAGTGTCGGTCCGTGTATTTTTGGTCTTAAATTTTGGTTAGGGCAGCATTAAAAGGGTCTTAAAAAGTCTTAAATTTGACGTTCCGAAACATGCAGATACCCTTGTGAATGCAACCATTTTACCCACTATTTTGAAGAAATGCATTGCTCCGTGAGTCCTTTAAATGTTCGGAGGCATAGTTGAAGTGTGCCCACTTTGGTTTCGGCTTTCTGTAATTTCAATCAGGTTGGCCTTGTGGTACTTTTCTCGCCTTCCACCGCTGTGACCCGGGTTCGACTCCCACCAGGGCCGACATGTCTATTGGGTTTTCCCCCCGAGTATCATTCTGGGGTTTTCCTCCCACCTCTAAAACTGAAATTTGGCCCCCATTGGCAAAAGCATTTGTGTTTTTTCTTGTGATGTGGCCCCCTAGCTGGTACTGTGGCCCCCTGATGCCCGGAGCAGACGACGGGGCTGGTTAAAGGTGTTTTATTTAAAAATCCAAGGCTCCAGATTGATAGTGGAGCTTGGGTATAGCTGGAGACGAAACCGAAACCCTAGCTGAAACCAAGGCTTAATAATTGGCCCATATTTATGACCTGGTGCTAATTTCATAGAACTGTTAAGCACGAAAATTTGCTTAGCATGAAAATGTCTTGCTTAGTAAAAACAGGTTACCAGCAAAAAGTCCATGTAATTTTCATGCTAAACAAACAACAGCTGAATGCCAGTCGAAAGCAATATTCCACACATGGAAATCTGGTTGGTAATCCAGTTTTTATCAAGGAAGCATTTGCATGCTAAGCAAATTTTTGTGCTTAACAGCTTTATGAAATTGGCCCCTGTTCCCACCAAATGGGCATAAAGTAGCCAAATTTGAAAATCAAGATGATGGTATTTCCTGAAAGTGTATGTTAACAGCTATAATTTGATACATTGTGTGTTGTGGTATCTCGTTTCTAGCCTCCGATACAACCTTTTGGAGTTGTCAGAGTCTTGACCCCTTGTTTTTAGATAATGAAGCTCAAAGTTTGTGATCTGTGCACACTTTGACCCGTGTTAAAAAAAAGAAATCCCCGAAAAAAATATTTCGAGAAGTGATTCAGTTTAAAAACTTTGGAATATGATAGATTAGAGTTGTTATAATCCTCAAATTGACCTTTCAGTAAAAAATTGTTTCCGCTTTTACATGTAACTCAGAAAGCCATAGTGCCACTTTACGCTCATTTTGTGCTACCAGGTCACATTTAGATTTGAAACTTCTCTTCTTCGCCTGGTTTTGTCTATCCAGCCGCACCAGCAAAGCCTTCTACACCCAACTCACTATGAAGCAGAGCGGCTGCGAGGCGTGCTTCACCGAGGCCCTACGAGTCTTCCTGCGAGCCCTCAACACGCCCTACCATCACCAGATCCTGCACTCGGCGGTTCGGCAGTACCTCCACCGTATGATCATCTGTCTGGAGGAGGCTCTGCTCCCCTACGTCCCCGTGGCTGTGGAACATCTCCTCAAGAAGTCTGAGGCTCGAGATATCCACGAGTTCATCCCGCTGATCAACCAGATCGCTAGCAAGTTTAAGGTTTGTACTTTTAGATATTTGAAACCAGCTCTAGAAAAATGGGTGCTATGTCACAACATTTGAAATGCGAGTGTAATATATACATAATTGAATTTGTCACATCCTAAGCTTTTATTTGATGTAAGTTTGACAGCTGTGGCATTTTGTGTTCTTAAAATATCTTGAAATTTACATACTAATATTTTTAAATTTAAGTGTGTTTAAAGATGTAGCCCTTCAAACATAGCAAGTAGAAGAAAATGAGATACTTGTTTTTTCGTCTTTATTCATCAGTATTAACATTTCAGAAATACATTTTAAAAAATATAGATGTAATAGAAACCAAAAAGGAAAAAAACACTTATCTGAAGATTTTTTTTTCCTTCTTTACATGTGTTTTCGCATAGCACGACACGATCTTTTTTGTAGAGCGGGTCACATACAGTACATTGCAATTGAAAGTTAACACTGAATGGGAATGAGAAATTTTGTGAAAAGAATTCCGTCACAACTCACACAACTTTCTCACACAACTTTTCCCACCTGTGAATTCAAGTGGGAAATTATTTTCCCACTTTGAGAAAAAGTGTGAAAGTATTTTTCCCATTTTTGTGAAAAGGCGTGAAAATGTTTTCTCATTTTTGGAAAAAAATATCACATTTTGTGAAATGAAAATGAATTCCCTGGGAAGCGAAAAAGTGTGAAGAGAAATTCCCATTTTGAGGTTAACTTTCAATTACAATGTACTGTATGTACAGTTGCCTTTGGAAGTTGACGTACATGTATGCTGCAGTCCTGCAAACAAATCATCAATAAGCCAGTTCGGTATTTCAACTGCGCATGACCTAACGCGTGCGTGTGAACGCAAAAGGTAGTCGCACAACGCGCACGTGTTAAATTCAATTAGAATGGTCGTTCACGTGACATGGCGTGACATTACGTCATCAATTTTATCCTGAATAACCTTTGACCTTTGAGATACCGAACTGGCTTATTCACTTTAAAACTGAACCTAATCCAAATGATTATATGCATGATTAAGGATAAACGGACAATTTATTGACAGAAATTGCAAGAAGCAAAACAGCTCTAAACTGTCAACTTTTGACCCAACTGTAACCTGGCAATACAAAACAGGTGGAATGCAGCCAAATATAAAAAAAAATCTCATTATGCTGCTGGTACAGGTTATGAGGTTTAATTTGATTCCTTGCGTTCTTGTTGTCACATTCTTATCCAACGTTATAACCTTTTGAAGTTGTTTGAGTCGAGACGACTTGTTTATTGAAAATGAAGCTCAAAGTTACATTGTAGTAAACCGTGTGAACTATACTCTAAGTGCACAGTCCAATACATCACCATTGTGTTCCCTTTTAGGATGATATGATATTTTTGTCAATGATCGGAAAGGGTTTTTCAGATCTGAAAATGTTAAAATCCCAAATACAACTTTCTAGTTGAAAAATGGTTTTGTTTTTTGCTCGTAACTACGACCGCGTAGTGGGTGCAAATGTATTGTAAGGCAAATTAGGCCTAAGTTATGGGGACATTTCTCTGTCCCCATAATGTTTTTGGCCCCACAATGTCTTTCGCATGACCAGTATATGCCCAATTACGGTGAGTGACTGTGTGCTCATTTCAGTGTGTTTATACATCATATATAAACATTTGTATTGAAATATTGCAGGACACTGAAACACTGTAAAAAAATCCAAGTCGAGCTGGAAAACGTCCACTTTCAGAAATGCACTCTTTTCCCAAAAGGTGGTTTAGGGCCAATACTTGAGCAACTTTATACAGACAAAATAGAGAATAGACACTAAAGCCCCAGTCCCACTAGGACCTGCGATTTCCTGCGACCAGCTCAGTCGTGCGACTAAGGCCGGTCGTGGGTAGTCGTGGATATTTCCTGCAATTTGTCACATTGTAAGACCAGTCGTGCGACCTGTAGAAGACTTGTTGCCGACTAATAGCACCACTAATCGCACGACTGTCGCACGACTACCCAAGACTACGTACGAGTGGTAAGGTCCTGTCGCACGACTGGCTATGACCAATCGTGCTGCAGGTGCCAACTGGCTGTGACTGATCGTGCGACCGGTCTTGACCAGTCATGCGACTGGTGGTGCGACTATAAATACAGGGCATGCAGAGCAGGGATTTCAGTATTCACCGCGGATCAGAGCAGTGCACATCAACTCTGTCTTGGGCAGTGGCACGACCGACGCAGGACAACTCACGACTATTCGTACGACTTGTCGTGGAGTCGCACACAACTAGTCTTGCTTAGTCGTGCATTTAGTCATGCAATCAGGTTTACTCGCACGACAAGTCGTGCCAGTAGTCGTGGAAAGTCGTGCGACTGTCGTAGGACAGGCGAATCCTACAATCAGCCACGACAATGAAGGACCACCCAAGACTTGTCCCACGACCGTCGCACGACAAATGACTGGGCTGCGACAAGATGCGACTACTTCAGTTGCAGCCAGGTTTTTGAACAATATCAAAAACCTCTCTCTGCTACTGATTTCGGTCATGCGAATATCCAAGACTACCCACGACCACCCAAGACTTGTGGCACGACTTTTCTAAGATTGCGTGCGATTTCCAGTCGCAGCCTGTCGTAAGTTTTATCTCCTAGTGGGACTGGGGCTTAACTTGGAACCACTGTAAGAAATGATGTAAGTTTGAACAAATTGCCAAGCCCGTCAAACGAATGAAATTAGTGGTGCCCATACCAGTGCTGGTTATCAGGTTTTTAAAAGTATTTTAAGACAACGAAGAACAGTTTCATTTCGTAGATCTCTCATTTCATTTCTGCCATCACAAGTTTTGATTCCCATCATACTACTTGTTGGATAGGAGAGGCAGTTTATCCACTTTATTTCTTTTCAATCCTGGGTAGCCTGATCAGTGCATTAGCACTCTTCACCCTCAGGTCCCAGATTGAATTGAGAAAAGGCGACAAAGAAAATTTGTGATTCCTGAGAAAATCCACACAATCGGGTAGGAACTGAACACCCAATCTACAGACTGCACCTGGATGGGAATAGAACCAGGGTCACCAGAGGTGGAAGACGAAGAAAGAACCACTACACTAACACTTACATGTACCTCAACACCCAAACACTCAATATTTCCTTCTAACATCACTAGACTGTACTTTGGAAATTCCTCTGTATTTCCTATCTTTGTTGGAAACCATCATTTAACCCCTTGCGTACAGGACTACAGGTATTATATGGGGGCGCCGGGGCGCCATGCCGGCTTGTGCAACCAAGCATAACGTACACAATACCCCATCAATAATGGATTGAAAATGCAGAGATTGGCCTGTATAGACATCAACCAGCCAGGTGGAAATTTTCGATCCACATGTATACATGTACTTGCCATTTGTATGCAAGGGGTTAAAACAAAGTACGCTGTCAACAAGTGCATAAAACTATAACAATTTTTAAAAGAAGTGCTTAGCACAAAGGGACCCCCCCCCCCCCCCCCCCCAGCATTTTCTTTAGTGCACAACCATGGGTACACATTTTAAATTTGGTTGACTTTCCCATGCGAAGCACCTCTTAAAAGTAGTGCTTTTTTCCCCAGCATTTTCTTTAGTGCACAACCATGGGTACACATTTTAAATTTGGTTGACTTCCCCATGCGAAGCACCTCTTACAAGTAGTGCTTTGTAATTGTTCCGAATTTGTACATTAATCACTCATTTCACACTCTGTCAAGTGAGAATAAAAATGTGATTGTAAGTTTGTCAAATACTAGATCACTTAAGAATTATTCCACATTCCTGTGTTGTTCATACTGGTATATTCACAACAAAATGGTCTTAAATATATACCCAATTGATTCAGATTTTTAAGAGAAAAAGTGCTGAAATCAATGAAATGTAACAACTTGTTGACTTGCACATACAATGTGACTGTGCTGTCATTGGCCACATATGGCCACATAATGGCCACATATGGCCAACAGAGGGCAGCATGCAACAGTTGACTAAATGGATTTGTTCAAAGAATGTTGCAACACTCTGACACAGTGAACTCCACACTTTGTGGTACTTTAATTATTAAAGATGATGTTGATTGCTGAGAAGTTTGGGTCATTTTTTTGTTTTATGTAGATTCTGTATTGTAAAATAAAACAGCCAATTTTTTTCTGCCATGAAATAAAAAAAAGTGACTTTTGAGAGCTATTTTAATCAAGTCCCCTCTAGCGCAGCATAGCCCGCTGGTGCCATTTGTCTAAAAGTCGTTGCGGGCAGCAAACAATTCTGACGTCATAGGACGAACTCCTCTTTTGTTCCTAGTGCTAGACACAAAAGGGAGTTCGGCCTATGACCTCAGAATTGTTTGCTGCCCGCAGCGACGACTTTTAGACAAATGGCACCAGCGGGCTAGAGGGGACTTGATAAAACTGCTCTCAAAAGTCACTTTTTGGTTATTTCATGGCAGAAACAATTGTCTGTTATATTTTACAATACGCAATCTACATAAAACTATCAGCTACATATGTTCATGTGATAAGGAGGTCATCTCGTGATCGGCGATCATACATGGCCTGATTCTAATTAGCTCCAATGTACAAGTGTGTTCAAGCAATTATTTCTGCCCTATATTTCCTGTATAGTGCATGAACTTTGGGCACAATTGGCCAATACCCAATACCATTGTATGGAAATTTCTGGGTTTTTTGATTGGCATTCTAATTTGTGTAATTTGTGCGATTTCTCGACTTATCTTTAAAGTTTTGATGCGCATCATGAATAGACCATTGTCTTGGTGTTTCTACACAATTTTTATTTATTTTTTATTTATTTATTTATTCATTTATTATTGATTTGTATTTTGATTTTTTTATATTTGGAATGTGCCAGTAGCCTTTTTATTGTATTTGTTTAGACCAAGTTAAAAAAAGAAAAACATGTTTACCGTCCAGGTTTTTTTTTTTCAAAGGAAGGAGGGGCTTTTTACTTTTTATTTTTTATTTTCAAAATGGCCGCCATTCTTTTTAAAATTTCCGACAACCGCAGGCTTTTCAACCTTTCAACGATACGAAAAAGGAAGACACATGGTGGACAAGAGAATTGAACATTTTTCGGTCATTCAAATTTTTTTTCCCCCAATTTTTTTACCCACTCGCCCACCCACACACCCCAATTTTTGATCTTAAAATATTGATTTTCCATTAAATATTTTTTTTTTAAATGACCATGTGCCCTGATGACTTCCTGTGTTTTGATAGAATGTGGGGAATGATTGGTTGCAGTCATTGTACATGTAATCGGCAAGTGAAAAGAGCCTTTATTTTATTTTATAAATTTTTTTTTTTTTTTTAACCATTTCGCGCCGGGATTAATTTTGCCGGAAATTTCTATTTTCAAAAAAGGCAAAATATAGCAGCCAACTTCTGATAATACAGCCAAACGCAACAGTACATTTGTATTTGTACAATATTTGTTGCCGAAACCTCATATATTTCAATACTCCGGGTGCGTCCACCGGAGCATAATTGTAGAACAGGCCCTGTACAGCGGCCAAGTTCAAGTTCAACACACGGTCCGCCTCCACAGACTTCTTGGACTTTTTGTGTGTACAAAACAAATGAGGGATTGGCAGGCGGATGATAAACATTTTTTTTCTTCGCCTTATCTGTGTTTTCTTTGTTTTCAAGGAGGGGGGGGGGGTGGTGATCTAGCCCAAAAAGGAGTGTGGTGTACATCTTTGTTAGACCGTGAATAATGCATTGTTTTCCCAGAGTACTTTCTAGTGATATCTAGTGGAGGGGAGGGGGGGGGCCACATTAACCCTCCTACTGAAATTTTGCCTTTATTTTTTAAAGATTTGAAAGTGGTACAACCGTAACCCCCTCCCCCCCCCCCCCCCCCCACCTCCCCACTTTTCAAAATATATATTTTTTTTTTTTATTTCCCTTTTTTTTCTAAATACTAACATTTTGCCCTCTCCAACCCAAAATCTGTATACGCCATTGAAACTTTCATGTGTGTAGGCCGCATATCTATCAACCACTTACACATACATGTACATGTACATGTAGTATGCAAGGACGTCCAAGATCCATTCCTAACTAAGGGGCATTCCTATCTGACGTGAGGAGCCTTCAACTTTTATCTTCCTTCTCTTTGCAGAGAACCATCGTGCCGTTCATGCGCTCTGTCTTCATGCCGATAGTCACGACCATCTTCAGCGTTCTGAGCCAGCCGGCTGACGAGCTAGACATCCAAGCCAAACAAGATAAGGATCTCCTCAAGAGAAGTTACTTCCAGTTCCTTCAGACGCTCGTTGCCAATGACGTCAGCGAGGTCATTTCCAGCCAAGGTCAGAACTGAGATTCTTTGTAGGAAGAATAAAAATACCAGGGGTGGGATTTGTCAAGATTTTTCCTGATTTCAGGATTCCTTGTTGGGATTTCAGAATTTTTAAAGAATCTCTTTTGCAATCTGCAATTCCTGAGGTGTTTTCAAAAGGTGTGTTTACCTGTAAAAGTGAATATAGACCAATAAAAATGTATATTTTAAGGGGTGCCTTTAGGCAAATACAAATTGTATGTTGATCTGGGCTCCTCGTGGATTTTTCGTGGATTTCATGGATTTTTCATTTTTGGCCAATCTCACCCCTGTAATACTAAATAGGTCACTTTGAAGACACACTTCAGTAGAATTCTGTTATAAGGGGGACAGAAGACATCGGGGACATTTTTGTGTTGCCCTAAGGTAACAATATACTATTTCTAAAGAGATCTATAGAATGGTCTTAAAATAGGATTCTATAAGATTTAAGGTCGTTGGTCAAAGGTTATATCAAGTATAGGGAAGAAACATTTTGTCTGCAAGTCTATGTCTATTAGGTCTGTACCGAATATTCGAATACCTTATTGCCGGTTCGAATATTTGAGAAAAAAATATGCAAGTACAGATATGACTCTGATGCTATTTTAATAGAAAAGGTACGGCGCTGAGTAGTGTCAAATGTCGCATTTTTGTCGACAGTGTTTTTTGTGGACGGAGGTTTATTGT
Organism: Hippasteria phrygiana; assembly: GCA_037893225.1. NCBI lineage: Eukaryota > Metazoa > Echinodermata > Asteroidea > Valvatida > Goniasteridae > Hippasteria > Hippasteria phrygiana. The sequence goes on from JAZGUH010000689.1 coordinate 225,664, forward strand.
TCCATCCGTAAAACCTCTAATACTTATAAATAATTTGCTGCAAAAACCCAGTAATTGTGCACATAAAACACCGGCGTGCTTTGCGTGCAACTTTTTACAGGCGCGGCATTCAATTGCAGCTGACCTGTAAAAAACCTGATTGGCACCGTACCGGTATCGAATATTCAAATATTCGGTCAAACCCAGTTTGGAATAATCGAATACTAAATTAATCGATAGTGAACAGCCCTAATGCGAATGTCTCCAAAATCCAACATTCTCAACTATTGTTGTTCAGTGTTATTTATTTATTTATTTCTTGTAAAGAAATCAAGATTCCTCAAAAGTGTATTTTGCCCTGTAGTTCACAGGCCAGACGAAACCTGTGGTTAGAAGATGAAGATATGTTCAGTTGTAGAAGTGGCAAGAAAATCCAAGAATGATATTCTAAGAACCTATGGGATCACATAGGGACTGAAATCCCAATCTACATGTCGGTGCGGGGATTCAAACTTCCGTCACAGTGGTGGAAGATGAGGAAAGTTTCACTTGGCCAGCCTGACCCTCAATGGTGGTCAAATGTTTTCCAGTTTATACGGTTATTTAATAAAGATGGCGTTTGGTATTTTCAAAGGTACATTGATTTACAATGTAGTTTTGCAATTACGATTACAACATACTCTATTGTCTAAATACCTGTTTTCGTTCTGATGTCCCTGCAATTGTTTATTTTTATTTTTATTTTCATTTTTTCAACTTTTTTTTTTTTTTTTAGTATTATTTTTATACAATTATTTGTGTACAATTGCTTTAAAAATAAAGTGCATCAACAGCATGAAGAATGACGAAAGGTTTCTCTGAATCAGAATTTGTTTCTTTCAGTTTCAAAACTTACATTCGTTACAGATTCTTTTAATGAATGTCATTCCTTTCATTCCTTGAATGACATTTATTCCATACGTGTACATATGCACATTCCTCTGAATATTGCACAAAATGTTAAAGGTGGCTATGGTTTCGTGTTTTGTGAAAATCACATGCCTATTTTTATTAAACCCCCCCCCCCCCCCCCCCCCAAACAAAAATCAATTTAAAAATCCCTTCCTTCACTGACTGGAAACCAAACCATGTTTTGGCCTAATGTAACCACAGAAATTGCCTAAATGCTTTAAGGCTGTTTTAAGGAATGTCTCCTAAGAATAGAAAGAATAACAATGTTAGTCTACACTCAGGATGTGGACCTTTCGGTCTGGTTTCTGGTATTATGTCTAACCTCAAAGGGGCCATTGTTTGGTGGAAAGAAATGAGATAATGTCTGCAGTATAAATACCATTGTACAGTGCTATACAGGGGATAAATGTCTTATTGCAAAATACCCTGTACATACTGTGTCTACAATGTATGTCTTAACATTGTTAAAGGTCTGCTTTAATTAGAAGTCTAAAAATATCAGACCGACCATTGCCCACATTGATTAACCAAGCAGCTCTTCCTGTTTACCAGGATAAATTTAGTACGCCCACCGCCCACTGAGTGATCCAATGCAGATGTTTGTGCTTGTTCCACATGGTGTTTTTGCATCAGTTAATACCAATCCCACTCACATACCAATCCAACTTCCAAGTCTTGTTTAATTAAATTGAACAGACGCCTACATAACCTGCTAATTTGTCACCCTTCCGGACTTCATTGTGCACACTCATTTTCAATACGTTGAATAAATGGTATCGTGTACTTTTGGTAGGTATTAAATTTTAACCAACTGCTGTTCTAAAAAAAAAGAAATTCAATAATTATTAGTTTTGGACATAAACATTTTTAAAGGTTTTTAAAGGTCAGTGTGCATCTGTTGGCTACAGATTAATCACTCACAAACACCACTTTACATCACAGTATTGGGTACTTGGCTCCGTTTTGGCATGGAGAGATTGAGGGTTAATAAGAATAATACAGGAAGTATCTCCTGTAAGGGTTTTTCAAGATTCTGTTCATTTGTTTTCCTGTCTAGTTTACACAACGTCTTTAATCATTTCATGTCAGCAGATGCAGACAACTTCAAGCAAGTGTTGCTGACTGTCATACAGGGCGCTGTGGAATCCCAAGACCCAATAGTATGTCGCTTTTCTCTTTATCCATGTTTTTTTTTCTCAATACATTGGTGGTATTTAAAGGAATGATGGCTTGGTTATTCATCCAGGATAATACAAACACGCCTCCCTTTCCTGGCAATAGTATCACTTTTATTTTAAGTGTTTCATTTCCCCCAAGCTATTTATTGCATTATACATGTACATGTAATTTTCCTATTTACGGGACTATGTATTGTTTTTAGCGCCACATGTCAACTGATACTGATACTGATACTGTATTAGTCTCCTCAAAAAGTGGAGAAATTCATCTTATAAATGTACACTGCCAAATATTAAAATACATAAAAATACAGTATATAGATTAATAATAATATAGATAAGTTTAATATAAATTTAGTACTAACAAAAACAGCAATACAAACTAACATTAAAATCACAAACACAAACACAACACTACACTAACTTACAATACCCAACTATCTGTGATGACTATTGTTAAGAACAACAATTGAAGTGGGGAATAAGTGAGTTGTGAAAACGAGTTGTACGAGTGCGGATAGTCCTAAGACGTTTACCGGAAGGAAGGAATTTGTATTCATTAAATAAAGGATGACCTGGCTGTGACATGACTCTATTGACAAATGAGAGAATACTATTTTATAATTAAAACGAGTAACTGCATGTTGTGGTTGGTGTTGCGTCATCACAGATGTGCTGTTCAGCCTATGATTATTATTATTTTTTATCTTTTAATATTTAAATTTTAAAAATCTTTATCAATTAGTAATTTTCCATCTGTTGTACATGTATATGTATGCGCATGCCAATCATTTTTTGTAAACAAAATAGCAGGATGTTTTTTTTAACAGAGTAACAATGTTATCTTTCCACAGGATAATCATAAATGGGCCCCCACATGACCAATTATGGTCAATTACTGTGTATCTCTTTTCATGATCGGTAGAGCATAGAAATCCACACATGTCCCATAAACAACCTGTTCTGCGCTTTCAGCCATGGAGGCTTAGAGCTCGGCCTACACATGCCTCACCCTAAATCTCTCACCTTAGTTCCAGTAAACATGCATGTACTCAGTAACTTTATTTTATTAATAGCACAACAGATTATTTGACCTAATTTTACTGTAAAGGCAACAAGAATCGGGCCTTGTAATGGACTATTATGCACACACAAAAAGAAACAAAAGAAACAAACAAAAAAGAATAATAACAATAAAAAAAATATAAATAAAAAAGAACAGGGAACAAAAAAGAACAGCAGAGAGGATCTGAACCTCTCCCCCACGCCCACCCCTACCCTTCCCTCTCGCCTCTCCCCTTCCTCTCCCCTTCCTACCCCCTTCCTACCCGTCCTATGGTATTTGATAACATCAACTGGAGCCTTTTGGGGTAGCTTACTGCAGTTGCTTGCAAAGTAGGAAAGTTTGTCAAGGTACCATGAGTGGCTCTTCGTAAAATAAACCTAGCAATTGTTGCTGGTAGTAAAGGTAGGGTACACGATTGGTAATTCAATTTGTTTTTACTGAATTATGAAATACCTTACTAGACTGTAAGTTAATAGTAGCCTCAATCATCCTGTGAAATGATGGCACCAGTTTTCAAGAAAAGTGGAAATTTATATTGTTTTCCCAACGATTGCTTGCCCTAACAATCGTTGGAAAACTGCCCTCTATTGACTGAATGTAGTTAATCTGGGTTAATAATTCGAAAACGGGCGCATGCGTAGTGTACCGAAGCGATGGTTGTAACCAGAGCATGCAGTCGATCTTGGACGTTCCGCTCGGCCCTCGGCCTATGTACATGTTATACATGTATGACCAATTGAAACCGATCCCATTTACAAAAATTGGGTTTATTTTACAAGAGGGCGCTATAACAAATGCCGCCCGACGGTTGAAAACGAATGCCATTTTTCTCTCATTTTTTCGCCATCCAAGAATGCAAAATTTTGAACAGGTCAGTGGAACCATATTTCCTATAAAATACTAACCCCCAAATCCGCCCATTTCTGAAAATTGCAACAATGACCAATCATGTACCTAGGCACAACAAACTCACCATTTAGGAATAGAGGAATGAATTAAGGCGCTTTTCCCACTGTAGTTACAGAGGTTGCATCATATTTACTACTCAAGTCCTTTGAGCAACGAACTATTGAAAAACCTTTTCCTCAATAAAACCAGTTTATGCTCACATGTGGCTTTTAAGTCATAAAAATGGTTTCATACTGTCCACCTGTTAATACTTACTGGTGCCACTTAGTGCAGGCTGCGTGGTACATCCTGTTTTTAAATGCCATTGAACAATAAGTTCAAGCTTGGTATAAACGTTAGGATTTTTATTGACTCTGGTAAAAAAAAACACATCTTAAATAATAGATACAAAAACCAGATATATACATGTATTATACCAAAATAGCAAATTGTATGTGATGCTGCAACAGTACTAAAAAGGTCCTCCGAACAGTTGAATGATTTGCAAGGTGAAAAGTACAGATGGCCTGGTGAACTGTGTGGGAGGGAATGGAGAAACAGATGAATCAATTGGAGATGCACAAAATGGCAAAACCTATTAATTCTTTTTCCTTCAGTGCCCCGCTCCACAAACATTGGTGCATCCTGGTTGCCCCTCCCCCAGTTTCCCCTTCCCCCTCCCCCACCATTGCCCGTAAATTTGTATTGGATTGGGTTTTCACAGGCTTCCTTTTTCACCATAAAAACTACACACAGTCGCAAAGCAATCTGCGCGTTATTCACCCTCAACTCATTTTACACATAGGGCCTGTACAATGACTTGAAGTACGTGTAAAATATTGTGGCGGTTTCCAGTTCTTTCCAATGTAGTCGCGTAAGAGGACACTATTTCTGCTAGGTTAATAGAAGGGACCCCTGTCAATAGAACATCTTTTTTTCAAATGCTTTTGATTTGTAATGGGTTTTATTGTATTTCTATTTACTGTAAGTAAAATATTTTTGGAACAATGAATTTTACTCGTATATTTGAATGATGTATTTCTGAGCCTGCTTTGTATTTTTTAATGTATTTGGTGATTTTAATGTATTAATTACTAGTTCTATGCCTAGTTTATTGTTGTACAGCGCATTTGAATATGTTACATAAAATTTGCGCTTAATAAATACCATTATTATTATTATTATTATCTTAACATTACTTTTTGCTTGTGAATTTCTCTTTACCCAACTTTAATTAAAAATGTATACAGGGCACCAATGGAAACCAGTTTTAACCCATTGAATATGGAGGACGGCCACAGCCGTGGTTTGAAAAAGACCACCTGGCCGGTTGTCATCTATACATTCCTGCACATATTGAATTCATTGTTTACCTACTACTTTACGCTTGGCTGCACAAGCCTGTATTGGCGTAACAGCACCCCTTTAATAACCGCCAGATATGGGGTTAAACTGTTTGGGGCACATGCTGGATAAAAGAAAATGTAATAAATAAATATATGAAAATATGGAAACAAGCTAAAACTGGGAACTGTCTCCTGAAAAATGTAATAAAACAAAAACATTTGACCATTCTTGTAAACAATGCTATAGAGACATCATTGTTGTGGCTCTGATTTATAACATCAAGCGTTAGCTCATGAATATAATTATAAATTCTATCTTCGCTTTGATTGAATGGTACATGTATGTGTTGCTACATTGAATTTTGAATTAGCCAGCCAATTTCAACAAGCTCAGTGGTCTAGTGATTAAGACGTCTACACTAGTAAGCAGGAGGTGGTGGGTTCGAGTCCCACCCGAGTAAGCCTGTGAATTTTTTCCCACAGGCTCTTGTAAAGCACTGAGGATACAATGCTTCATACGCTACGTCAGGAAAGGGCAAAATCTCTAATTTACAATTTTTACATTATCCAATTTGAAATGAAATAAAAACCAACATTGATCAATTACTCCCTGGAATTGGTAGAAGCAATCACACTTCCCTCCATGTATTCACTTAAAAAAAAAAATCCTATTTTATGATCCCTCTTATGAATAATTTCCTTCATTGCTTCTTCAATCCCTGCAGGTCCAGAAGACGGCCTTTGGCATCTTGAGGAAGCTAGTGGACAAATGGGCAGGGAAAGATGGCCTGCCGGGGTTTCGGGATTTCATCTATGAGTATGTCATCCCAGCATGCTTCATGGCACCGCTGAAAGCAACCTTTAACCTCTCTGACGGACAGACAGTTTTGGTAAGACCCTTGTTTTTGGCTTCCGAAATCCAGCACATTATCAAGAATGACTTTTTTGTTAGAGAGTTGCTTATTTCAGTATCCAAGAGGCAGGGGCATTGCTAGAGTGTGTGTGTGGGGGTGTGACACCCCTTCCCTCAACTTTGTCATTCCTCTTGGCAAATTGTCGCAGTTGGTAAAAAGGAAAATGAACACAACAGAAATAAGTCCTGTGGTAGGCCCCTTGTAGAAAATTTGTATATGCTTGTTTTGCAGCATTCTTTGCCATTGTGGGCATTATACACTTTGTGTTTTAGTTTGTGTGCGTGGGCCATCACATTAGGTATAGGGTTGCATCTAAGACCAAAAATATTCCTATACACTCCCACAGGGGTGAGATTTGTGCTTTCGGGATTGTTTTGTCAGGATTTTTACTGATTTTAAAATTTGTAAAGAATCTCTTTTGAAATCTGGAATTCCTGAGGTGTTGCCCTAAAGGTGTTTTTGCCTGTAAAAGTGGATATACATGTAGAACAATAGAAACGGGTATTTTAAGGGGTGCATAATAGCAAATACAAACCATAGACCCTACGTTGCTCTGGGGTCGTCGGTGACCCCCAAACACTGCAGATTTCGTGGATTTTTGCATTTTGCGAACTGATGTACACTTCCCAGTAGAAGTGCCACAGGGGTTAGTGCATTCTAGCAGTATGAAAACTGCCTGTCAACCCCAAAACATATATGTGTGAACTGATGCCACTTGCTGCAGTCTGAGACGTTTTCAGGAGATATTGAGATTTACCAATGTTTAAGATTAATGTTAAATGGGGGAGTTGGTTACATTTTGTACAAGCAAAAGCTTCTTGTCTGACATTACTTTTTGATAGGGGGCTAGATGAGACACTGCCGTTTCGTGGGGAATTACCCGGTACTATAATTTGGTTGGATGAGAAATTTGTAGTCTTACTCAGCAGGGGAATACCTGACAGCTCTTTATCCTTGAATGATGTGAAATTGCAGTGTCAAAGCATAAGATCAATGAAATCATTGTTGTCCTTACAGGCATACCTTTTGTGGAAAAAGGTCCTTGGATGTACAAATGTGTTCATGGCATGCAGAGTGTAAAGGCATCAATTGGTAAATTGATCGGCAAAAATATTTTGGGAGGGATTTTGCCCTTCATGACATGGTTCTAATTAAATAAATTATACAACATTTTCAAACATTCAAAGCAGTGGAAATTTATATCGTTTTTTAACGATTGTCGGCTGACAATCATTGAAAATAGTCTAGTTCCCGACCTGATAATTCTCTGACTCCATTTTGTCTAAAGAATGGTCAGGGAACCAGACTACCAATTCAATTTTTTTTTCTCTGTTTTCCCAGCATCTACATGTATGCACACAAAACTTTAAAACAGGTCAGTGTTGCTAGCACGCTATAAAATACTAAACCCCCAAATCCATTTATTTCTGAAAATTACAGCCAAAGCAAATGTTGTATACTACGTTTACATCATCCTGGCACAAGTTTTCATCTTCAGCAACAGTATTGTTTTTTTAATAAAGTCATTGTTTGAGTTAGATCTATTAGCACCAGTGATGGTATGGTCAGGGAACCAGACTACAAGAATATAATTTCTCTCTGTTTTCACATCATCTACCCGGGAACAAAAACAAAATTGAATACACAGCTCTTTTGCAGCAAATGATAATTTTTTGCACAATTTTAAAGTAGATTTAATGTTTGTATGGTCCCTTGATGTTCAACATGTATGTAGATACATGTACAATGTGTGCAGTTGCTATAGCATATATAGCTAATATTATAGCTACAAAATTGTGTTGCAATACTGGGAATTTCCCCAGTAGTTTATGTTGGCCCTGAACCAAAATACATGTAGCATTCTATATTGGCTGACCTGGCATTATACATGTATATTGGCTGACACATGAATTACATGTAACTGTTTAATCACTTTCCCTTCTAGGATGGAAAAGTTATAGCACTTTAACCCTCCCTCTCTCGGTGCCAAAATGGAGCCAACCTATCTATCAAAACCTATCGAGTTTCAGGTTGAAACACACAAGCTGTTGGAGAGAAAGGGCTTAGGTTTTTTGGAGGGTTAATGACTATGGGGTAAGACTTTGCATTAAGCTTTCGGAGCAACAACTTCATCAGAAGCAATGAGGAACATCATCAGGCAAGGTTTATATATACAAGTACATGTATAGTGTGACAGAGTTTAAACAAAAGGTGGCGATGAGTCACCACTGTAGTGTGACAAGAAACCATGATCCCAATTTAAGGACTTACAGAGCAGAGAGGATGTAAATATACTAACCAAAATTGTGCAAGCTATTGATATAATAATGTTACAGTCTTGATAGCCATGGGCAGTGATGGGTAATAACATTTGAAAAAAAGAAACCTTGTACGGGTACCCACACCTTATGTGATCTATTGTTTAATCATCATCTTGGTATCGTATCCAAGATACACAAGTCTTTGTTGATCCTGCTGGTAGTGATGTAGTACCATTATCTACTCTACTTCGATTTGTCATTTGAAAAGAATTGATGAGCTACATGTACATGTTGTCAATTGGGATGGTATTAAGATTAGTTTTAGGATAAGTTTATGGGTTTAAGGTGCATCATCATCATTATGGTATATGTGACTGTCCGAACACAGACTGACTGAAAGTGATTAAAAGATACTGGTTAAGTTTTGATATGAAATATGGGAGAAATTATTTTGTCTTAAAAGAAAACACACAAATGTCAAATTTCTATTTTCAAATCTCCAACATTTGCCATATATACCAATTATTGGGAAATCTACCATTAATGCATTACTGTAAATTGCCTTAAGCATCCAAGCATATTTTTGAGCACATTCTTTTAGTGATAGATACAATTTTGAGATTAAGAGATTAAGGCTTGATTTTGTCATTAATGTTTCTATGACATATTGAATCTCAGTTCATCCTTTCTAGGACTAGGTTTATTTTTATTTATTTATTTTTTTTTCCTTTTTTATGGAAGTCGCCCAATAAGCTACTCTAGGTAAAAGGCTACAACAGAGGTGGTGGGGTTGGCCACATTTTAGGTTGCCATCCCTACCACCCTTATAGTTTTCTTGGGTCCAGATCTAAATAGAGGATAAATCTTCAATAGATAACAAAGAAATTATAGACCAAGTTAAGTTTAATTGCATTTATTTCAGCATGTCGAAATTCGATCATTTTACAAAAACAGTTGAATTAATATTGTTTATAGGAAAGGATATGGTAACATGGGGTTAAAGTATATTCCGTCATGCACAGCTTGCCAACGGCAAGATGGGATTGAGGCATGTAACACCCACTGACATGAAAATCCTATCAATAATATTTATGCAGATATCTACACCTGAAGTGTGTAGACGTAAATGGAAAATTCCATGACAATTTGGGAGACTGCCAACATTGGGCGAGATAGCTCAGTTGGTAGAGCACCGATACGGTATTCCGGTAGTCGTAGGTTAAAATCCTGATCCTGCCAGTTTTCTTTGTTCACTTTGAAACTTCAAACTTGCTAAACTTGCTTATGGCTTCCAAGCAATAAAATAAAGGGAAGTCGACACAAAAATTAAGAAAATTGACCCAAAGCAAGTGAACAATTCTTGGCACAAATTAATCCTCTGTGATACTTGAGCTTTGCATTGAATGATGCTCCTGTTATGCTCGCTCTTTGGTGTTGAATCCAATTTATTTCGAAAACACCTTCAGGATGGCAAACCAATGGTTCAAAGGGAAGGTAAATTGAATACACAGGTGCACCATGTGAGGGTTCAAGTTAAAAAAAAAAATCTAATTAACTTTTAATAATAAAGCACCACTTAATTTACATCCATGTTTACAATGTTGTAGTAATTTGTGCATGGTGCGGGTTGGCAGTTATTTTAAAGGTCTGTAGTTCTTTCATAGTTTAATTTTGCCACTTCCTGTGGAAATACCATGACCTTTTCCTTACCACTTGTTATTAATCACAGCAAGGAAGGAATATTCATTCATGCACAAATTTTAACCTTCCTATAGTTATAACTATCACAGCCTATCAAAAAATCCACCCACCAACTCTTACAGCTTGTGTGTGTTTCAACCTGTCACTTGATAGGTTTTGATATATAGGGCAGTTGGCTCCATTTTTGCCCTGAGAGAGGGAGGGTTTTAATTCAATTAAAAAAACACTCTTGTTCTTTGGTTTGTGCAAAACAACATGATTAATTTGGCAATGTTTCAAACATGGCAAGAACTAAGAAAAAAAATACTTTTTTTGATAATTAATAGCATGCAATTCATTACAAATATCTGCAAGTCAAAAAGGCAAAGGATACAGTCAACTTTAATACTACATGTACATTTTACTTAAGAACTATTATTTAATATTTAGATGCATTTTTTTCTATATATTATATCAAAGCTATATCAAAGATATATCAAATACCAAAGATCAAAGATTACCAATTTTTTTTTAACAAAAAGGGCTCCAAAGTTTTGGAGTTTGCTCTGCCTGAATATAAGAAACATGCATGTAATTTTGCAAGCTTTTACCAAAAATCAATAATTTGCAATTAAGAACTCAAACGAATTCATCGATAGGGGTTTTGTTAAATATCCAAGTTGATAAATTAGTAATTAAGTACTGTCGATACCAAATAAAGTGCAAATTGGTGTTGGAACTGATTTCATCATTAAAGATAAACAAATGTTTTTAATAATACATCCATAAGCATATATTCAGCTTAAAAATACTGAATTTTAGCAAGTTTGTTAGTCAATACACACTATTACACCAAATAAGAGAATCCAGATACATACATTATTCAGTATAAAAGCATTAAATTGACCTAGTGAGGGACTTGATGTTCAACCTACTATTGGTGTTCTTAAGCTACAAGCAGTGCATGTACTGTTTTGTAACTTTCAATTTATAAATAAGGAACACCTGCTTTCCCTTTTGGCTCAGGACGTAAATATTCTTTTCTGGAAGTGACTTGGTGAGAAAGATACCTAAGGTCAGATAAACTGCTCAAACTCCTCTGGCTTTTTGTGAGAATGGCACAATCTACTACTGGGGGAAATGGATCCCATAAAAGAAATACTACTAGTGGTAGCAGTAGTATGCAGGACTCTTGACAATTTGTGTACAATGCATATTGTAATTGTTAGTATTTGGTACATGTAAATGTACTTTACCTCAAATAAAGCACATAGTAAAAAGTACTACTGTTATGTTGCCTGGGTTGGAGGAAAGATCTCTGTTATCATCTAATGCGGAAACACAGCATGAACTCCTGGTTTTCAGAGATTATACAATTTTTTTATCTTAGCCATCCATTTCATTGACACAAATATCACTTTCAATAAATGATAGTACCAAGTAACTTAACTGTCTTACATAGAAGTAGTACTTTGTAGTTGCAAGTATCTTGACTGCTGTCATGATACAGCAATCATCAAAGAATACTAATACATTTGTGTAAGTTGTATTTTGTAGTTACAAGTACACAGGTCTTCACCCCAAATTGATGCCTAGGGGGTTAGTAATTGAATTTGTGTTCTTTCCTCCCCTAGAAAGCCCTAGATATCTGCCTGTGTCTGAGGCCTCAAGAATGATCAAATGGAAGCTGAGCTGTAAAAATTGCAATTTTGGTTTTTGGATATTTTGAAATTGTCAGAATTTCTAAGCTGCTCCCGCAGTGCCCCATCTGCCTCTTAATGTTTCATGAATGTGCAAATGACGCACATGGATCATGTAATTTACAAATGTAACACTTGTAGATGTCGTGCTTCGAATGTTATGTGGTGACGTGTAGTGTGAAATTGGGACTGTACCAGAGGTGTTGCGCAATATCAGAAGGGATTTTTTTAAGCTTGCCTGAGAGTTGTTTGTTAAAGGTGTAGTTTACAACATTTGCAAACATCAAAAAACAAAACTACTGAATTGCGAAAAACCGTACTAGACTGTAAGTAAATAGCAGTCTCAAGCATCCTGTGAAATCATGGCACCTGGTGTGCTGTCATTTTCAAGAAGTGGAAATTGATATCGTTTTCCAACGATTGTCGGCCGATAATTCCCTGCTCCGTTTTGTCAAAAGTATGGTCAGGGAACCAGACTACTTTCTCTTTGTTTTCCCAGCATCTATGCACACACAACTTTAAACAGGTCAGTGTTACAGTATTTGCTAGCACACTATAAAATATCAACCCCAAATCCATTTATTTCTGAAAATTACAGCAAAAGCAAATGGTTTATGTACTACCTTGAATGCCTTCTGCCTATGTGAATTTTGGAGTGTTACTGTTGGATCAAGTTGCTTTTGCAGAAGTCACTTTTCAGTCCCTAGGACTGGGGATTTTCTTTGATACATGTATTTTGTACCTTATCTAAAGACAATTGTGCCATGCGCTGTAAAGTACAATACACAGCTGGCATTACATTCAAGTCTTGACTTGTAGAGATGTTTGGTTCTTTTATTGGCTGTTTTGGAAACTTTTCCAAAACAGCCCTTGTTTTCGTTAAGATTTTTTTTTTTTTCTTTTTTTTTTTTTTTGGCTGTTTCGAAAGTTTTTCGAAACAGCCCTTGTTTTCGTTAAGATTTTTTTTTTTTTCTTTTTTTTTTTTTTTTCTTTTTCAGACTTTTGCCCATAGCGTTTGTACACGATTTCTTTCTGCCAGGGACTTTGGCTACTTTTATGCAGCCGATTGCCTTTAAACTTAACAGACACTTAGACCAACTGCTCAGAATGTATGCCGAACTTTTACGTCATGATGACGTCATCACGTGATTTTTTATGAATTTTTGAATTTTGAAAATCGTAACATTCATTAAATTATATCTAGCGAACAAAACAAGATATTTTCAAAATTCTTTTTGTTACAGCTTTGGTATGTCTCAAAGATATGCTCTAAATGGCGAAAATTGTGTGACGTCATGACGTCATCAACAATATTTTTTTTTTTAAACGCATGTAAGGGTCAATCTGATTACAAAAATGTATACATTGAATTTTCCTGTACCTAATTCCAAAATTTCGTGATCGTGGCTCACTCAAGTAAGAAATAGGAGCCATTTCAAAATGTAGACCAAATTCAATATAACACAAAGGAATTCTGGGAAGGGCTGATAACCATGGCTTAAATGTGCATGCTGTTTATAAAAAGGGTTGATTTGTAGTCTTTTTTCAAGTCGCTGAATTTTTGAAGTTTTATAATCGTAACATTCTTTTCACTATATCTAGCGAACAAAACAAGATATTTTCAAAATTATTTTTGTTATAGCTTTGGTATGTCTCAAAGATATGCCCTAAAAAGCGAAAATTGTGTGACGTCATGATGACGTCATAAAAAAATTCTTTTTTCAAGTCGATAGAATATTGCCCATAGCATTTGTAAACGTTTACTTTCTTACCGGCCACATTGGCTACTTTTAAACTTGGCAGACACTTACCCCAAATGCTCACAATGTGTGCCGAACTTTTACGTCCTGATGACGTCATCACATGTCACGTGACGTCATCTTAAAGGGGCATTTTTCGAAGCCATATATCTACAAAAGTACAAGTCCGATTCAGTTGGAACGTAAGGTATGCCACCTGGTGTTATAGATGAAAATTGACATGACGTTATGATCAAGTCATAACATGTCACGTGGTGTCATCTTAAAGGGGCACTCGCTAGATTATTGCTTATAGCATTTGTACACGTTTTCTTTCTTACCGGCACTTTGGGTACTTTTAAACTTGGCAGACACTTAGACTAACTGCTCACAATGTGTGCCGAACTTTTACCTCTTGATGACGTCATGACATGCCACGTGACGTCATCTTAAAGGGGCAGTTTTTGAAGCCATATATCTACAAAAGTACAAATTCGATTAAGTTGAAAAGTAATATCTAGGTAGCCCAGTAGGTTTATAGATAAAAATTGAATTGACGTTATGATGACGTCATCACATGTCACGTGACGTCATCTTAAAGGGGCAGTTTTTGAAGCCATATATAAACAAAATTACAAGTTCGATTAAGTTGAAAAGTAATATCTAGGTAGCCCAGTAGGTTTATAGCTGAAAATTGACATGACATTATCATGATGTCATCACATGTCACGTGACGTCATCTTAAAGGGGCAGTTTTTGAAGCCATATCTACAAAAGTACAAGCTCGATTAAGTTGAAATGTAATATCTAAGTAGGCCAGCAGGTTTATAGATGAAAATTGACATGACGTTATGATGACTTCATCACATGTCACCTGACGTCATCTTAAAGGGGCAGTTTTTGAAGCCACATATAAACAAAAGTACAAGTTCGATTAAGTTGAAATGTAATATCCAGGCAGATCTGCAGGTTCATAGATGAAAATTGACATGACATTATGATGACTTCATCACATGTCACGTGACGTCATCTTAAAGGGGCAGTTTTTGAAGCCATCTATCTACAAAAGTACAAGTTCGATTAAGTTGAAACGTGGTATCTAACATGAATTTTAAACAATTTTTGATAATTCTTGTAATATATTTTTAGGTCATACACACTTAAATATAAATGTGAAAAATGTGTGACGTCTGATGACGTAATCATGGTCATCAACTCCTTGTATGCTCACATTTCCAAAACGATTATAAATAAGCCTACGTGATTGCATGACCTGTCGTAGACGACAATGAATGTAAAACGAGATTTTTTGATCCACCATTGAAATCTCAAAAATTAAGAATCAAACTACCAAAAACCCCCCAAACGAAACAGCCCTGTGTTTGTCCACAAACACCAAAGCTCTAGTTTTTTTTTGTGCTTCTTTTTCAGTCAAATGCCCATAGCATTTGTACACGTTTTCTTTCTTACTGGCACTTTGGCTACTTTTATGATGCCGATTGGCTTTAGACTAACTGCTCAGAATGTATGCCGCACATTTACGTCATGATGACGTCATCACGTGATTTTTTATGAATTTTTGAAATTTCAAAATCGTAAAATTCTTTTCAATATATCTAGCGAACAAAACAAGATATTTTCAAAATTCTTTTTGTTACAGCTTTGGTAGGTCTCAAAGATATGCCCTAAAAAAGAAAAAAATGTGTGACGTCATGATGACATCATCACAAATGTGCATTTTTAAAACACATATAAGAATAGGTCCGATCGTCATGAAAATTGGTGGGTAGGTAGATACTGGCACTAGGATGCAAAATCCAAAGTGACGTCATGATGACGTCATCACGTGATTTGTTATGAATTTTTGACATTTTGAAAATCGTAACATTCTTTTAAATATATCTGGCAAACAAAACAAGATATTTTCAAAATTCTTTTTGTTATAGCTTTGGTAGGTCTCAAAGATATGCCCTAAAAAGGAAAAAAAATTGTGACGTCATGATGACATCATCAAAAATGTGCTTTTTTAAAACACATATAAGGAAAGGTCCGATCGTCATGCAAATTGGTGGGTAGGTAGATACTGGTACTAGGATGCAAAATCCAAAGTGACGTCATGATGACGTCATCACGTGATTTGTTATGAATTTTTGAAATTTTGAAATCGTAACATTCTTTTAAATATATCTCGCAAACAAAACAAGAGATTTTCAAAATTCTTTTTGATACAGCTTTTGGTATGTCTCAAAGATATGCCCTAAAAGGCGAAAATTGTGTGACGTCATAATGACGTCATCAATTTTTTTTTTTAACGCATGTAAGGGTCGGTCCAATTAAAAATGTATACATTGAATTTTTCTCTACCTAATTCAACAATTTCGTGATCGTGGCTCATTCAAGTATTAAGAAATAACAGGCATCTAAAAAATTGTGACCAAATTCAATATAACACAAAGGAATTCTGGGAAGGACAGAAACCATGGCTTTCATGTGGCATGCTGTCTATAAAGAGTTGATCTCTAGTCTTTTTTTCAAGTCGTAGGCAGATACTTACACCAACTGCTCAGAATGTGCACCGAACTTTTAGGTCATGATGACGTCATCACATGTCACGTGACGTCATCTTAAAGGGGCATTTTTGGAAACCATATATCTACAAAAGTACAAGTCACATTAAGTTAAAACGTGGTATTTAGTTATGCCAGCATGTGTTAGATAAAAATGTATGTGACGTCATGGTGACGTCATGATGACGTCATCGGCAAATTTTCTATGATTTTTTTCATTTTTGAAATTTCATTTAAATCACATAATTTTACACAAAAAAACAAAACAGCCCTGTGTTTGTCCACAAACACTGCACCAGATGTCTAGTTTTTCTTTTTTGGCTGTTTCGAAAGTTTTTCGAAACAGCCCTTGTTTTCGTTAAGATTTTTTTTTTTTTTTTTTTTTTTTTTTTTTTTTTTTTTTCTTTTTCAGACTTTTTGCCCATAGCATTTGTACACGTTTTCTTTCTGCCAGGCACTTTGGCTACTTTTATGCAGCCGATTGCCTTTAAACTTACCAGACACTTAGACCAACTGCTCAGGATGCATGCCGAACTTTTACGTCATGATGACGTCATCACGTGATTTTTTATGAATTTTTGAATTTTGAAAATCGTAACATTTATTAAATTATATCTAGCGAACAAAACAAGATATTTTCAAAATTATTTTTCTTATAGCTTTGGTATGTCTCAAAGATATGCCCTAAATTGCGAAAATTGTGTGACGTCATGATGACGTCATCAAAAAATGTATACATTGAATTTTTCTGTACGTAATTCCAAAATTTCATGATCGTGGCTCACTCAAGTAAGAAATGACAGCCATTTCAAAATTTAGACCAAATTCAATATAACACAAAGGAATTCTGGGACGGGTTGATAACCATGGCTATTATGTGCTTGCTGTTTATAAAAGGGGTTGATTTGTAGTCTTTTTTCAAGTCGCTGAATTTTTGAATTTCTTAAATCGTAACATTCTTTTCAATATATCTAGCGAACAAAACAAGACATTTTCAAAATTCTTTTTGTTATAGCTTTGGTATGTCTCAAAGATATGCCATAAAAAGCGAAAATTGTGTGACGTCATGATGACGTCATAAATAAATTATTTTTTCAAGTTGCTAGAATATTGCCCATAGCATTTGTAAACGTTTTCTTTCTTACCGGCCACTTTGGCTACTTTTAAACTTGGCAGACACTTACACCAACTGCTCACATTGTCTGCCGAACTTTTACGTCATGATGACGTCATCACATGTCACGTGACGTCATCTTAAAGGGGCATTTTTTCGAAGCCATATATCTACAAAAGTACAAGTTCGATTAAGTTGAAATGTAATATCCAGGTAGGTCTGCAGGTTTATGGACGAAAATTGACATGACATTATGATGATGATGTCATCACACGTCACGTGACGTCATCTTAAAGGGGCAGTGTTTGAAGCCATAAACAAAAGTACAAGTCCGATTAAGTTGAAAAGTAATATCTAGGTAGCCCAATATGTTTATAGATGAAAATTGACATGACATTATTATGATGTCATCACATGTCACATGACGTCATCTTAAAGGTGCAGTTTTTGAAGCCATATATAAACAAAAGTACAAGTCCGATTAAGTTCAAAAGTAATATCTAGGTAGCCCAGTAGGTATTTTAAATAAAACAATTGATGATGTCATGATTACGTCATCACTTGTTTCGTGTCATTATCTTAAAGGGGCATTTTTCGAAGCCATAAATCTACAAAAGTACAGGTCCGATTTATTTGAAATGTAATATATAGTCGGGTAGGCAAGCAGGTTTATAGATGAAAATTGACGTGACGTTATGATGACGTCATCACATGTCACGTGACGTTATCTTAAAGGGGTAGTTTTTAAAGCCATAAATTGTATATCTACAAAAGTACAAGTTCGATTATTTTAAATGTAATATCTAGGTAGGTCAGCAAGTTTACAGATGTAAATTTACATTACGTTATGATGACATCATCACAAGTGACTATTACAAACAACTTAAATTATTTTCAAAGTCTAACAAAGAAAACTGGCAGGAGCGCGATTGTTTGACGAAGTTTAATTATTGTATTCACATTTCACATCCAAATTAAAAAAAACAAAAAACGAAACAGCCCTGTGTTTGTCCACAAACACCGTCCGTCTAGTTTTTTTTTTTTGTTTTTTTTTTTTTTTTTCTTTTTCAGACTTTTGCCCATAGCGTTTGTACACGATTTCTTTCTGCCAGGGACTATGGCTACTTTTATGCAGCCGATTGCCTTTAAACTTAACAGACACTTAGACCAACTGCTCAGCATGCATGCCGAACTTTTACGTCATGATGACGTCATCACGTGATTTTTTATGAATTTTTGAATTTTGAAAATCGTAACATTCATTAAATTATATCTAGCGAACAAAACAAGATATTTTCAAAATTCTTTTTCTTATAGCTTTGGTATGTCTCAAAGATATGCCCTAAATTGCGAAAATTGTGTGACGTCATGATGACGTCATCAAAAATATGTTTTTTTGTAAACGCATGTAAGGGTCAATCCGATCACAAAAATGTATACATTGAATTTTCCTGTACCTAATTCCAAAATTTCATGATCGTGGCTCACTCAAGTATGAAATAGGAGCCATTTCAAAATTTAGACCAAATTCAATATAACACAAAGGAATTCTGGGAAGGGCTGATAACCATGGGTATTATGTGCTTGCTGTTTATAAAAGGGGTTGATTTCTAGTCTTTTTTCAAGTCGCTAAATTTTTGAAGTATTAAAATCGTAACATTCTTTTCAATATATCTAGCGAACAAAACAAGATATTTTCAAAATTATTTTTGTTACAGCTTTGGTATGTCTCAAAGATATGCCCTAAAAAGCGAAAATTGTGTGACGTCATGATGACGTCATCAACAAATCTTTTTTTTAAAAACGCATCTAAGGGTCAATCCGATTACAAAAATGTATTCGTTGAATTTTCCTGTACCTAATTCCAAAATTTCATGATCGTGGCTCACTCAAGTATGAAATAGGAGCCATTTCAAAATTTACACCAAATTCAATATAACACAAAGGAATTCTGGGAAGGGCTGATAACCATGGGTATTATGTGCTTGCTGTTTATAAAAGGGATTGATTTCTAGTCTTTTTTCAAGTCGCTAAATTTTTGAAGTTTTAGAATCGTAACATTCTTTTCAATATATCTAGCGAACAAAACAAGATATTTTCAAAATTCTTTTTGTTATAGCTTTGGTATGTCTCAAAGATATGCCATAAAAAGCGCAAATTGTGTGACGTCATGATGACGTCATAAAAAAAATTCTTTTTTCAAGTCGCTAGAATATTGCACATAGCATTTGTAAACGTTTTCTTTCTTACCGGCCACTTTGGCTACTTTTAAACTTGGCAGACACTTACACCAACTGCTAACAATGTGTGCCGAACTTTTACGTCATGATGACGTCATCACATGTCACGTGACGTCATCTTAAAGGGGCATTTTTTCGAAGCCATATATCTACAAAAGTACAAGTCCGATTAAGTTGAAACGTAATATCTAGGTATGCCACCGGGTGTTATAGATGAACATTGACATGATGTTATGATGACGTCATCACATGTCACGTGACGTCATCTTAAAGGGGCATTTTTCGAAGCCATATATCTACAAAAGTACAAGTCCGATTAAGTTGGAACGTAATATCTAGGTATGCCACCGGGTGTTATAGATAAACATGGACATAACGTTATGATCAAGTCATAACATGTCACGTGGTGTCATCTTAAAGGGGCACTTGCTAGATTATTGCCCATAGCATTTTTAAACGTTTACTTTCTTACCGGCCACTTTGGCTACTTTTAAACTTGGTAGACACTTACCCCAACTGCTCACAATGTGTGCCAAACTTTTACGTCATGATGATGTCATCACATGTCACGTGACGTCATATTAAATGGGCATTTTTTCAAAGCTATATATCTACAAAAGTACAAGTCCGATTAAGTTGAAAAGTAATATCCAGGTAGCCTAGTAGGTTTATAGATGAAAATTGACATTACGTTATGATGACATCATCACATGTTACGTGACGTCATCTTAAAGGGGCAGTTTTTGAATCCATATATATTAAGAAGTACATGTCTGATTAAGTTGAAAAGTAATATCTAGGTTGCCCAATAGGTTTATAGATGAAAATTTACATGACATTATTATGATGTCATCAGATGTTACATGACGTCATCTTAAAGGTGCAGTTTTTGAAGCCATATATAAACAAAAGTACAAGTCCGATTAAGTTCAAAAGTAATATCTAGGTAGCCCAGTAGGTATTTTAAATTTAAAAAATTATGATGTCATGATTACGTCATCACTTGTTTCGTGTCATTATCTTAAAGAGGCATTTTTCGAAGCCATATATCTACAAAAGTACAGCTCCGATTTATTTGAAATGTAATATATAGTCGGGTAGGCAAGCAGGTTTATAGATGAAAATTGACATGACGTTATGATGACGTCATCACATGTCACGTGACGTTATCTTAAAGGGGCAGTTTTTGAAGCCATACATTGTATATCTACAAAAGTACAAGTTTGATTATTTTAAATGTAATATCTAGGTAGGTCAGCAAGTTTACAGATGAAAATTTACATTACGTTATTTTGACGTCATCACAAGTGACTATTACAAACAACTTTAATCATTTTCAAAGTCTAACAAAGAAAACTGGCAGGAGCGCGATTGTTTGACGAACTTTAATTATTGTATTCACATTTCACATCCAAACTAAAAAAAATAAAAAGCGAAACAGCCCTGTGTTTGTCCACAAACACCGTCCGTCTAGTTTCTTTTTTTTTTTCTTTTTCAGCCAAATGCCCATAGCATTTGTACACGTTTTCTTTCTTACCGGCACTTTGGCTACTTTTCTAGTGCCGATTGGCTTTAAACTTGGCAGACACTTGGACTAACTGCTCAGAATGTATGCCGAACATTTACGTCATGATGACGTCATCACGTGATTTTTTATGAATTTTTGAAATTTCAAAATCGTAAAATTCTTTTCAATATATCTAGCGAACAAAACAAGATATTTTCGAAATTCTTTTTGTTATAGCTTTGGTATGTCTCAAAGATATGCCCTAAAAAGCGAAAATTGTGTGACGTCATGATGACATCATCAAAAATGTGGTTTTTTTTAAACGCAAGTAAGGGTCAATCCGATTACAAAAATGTATACATTGAATTTTTCTGTACGTAATTCCAAAATTTCATGATGGTGGCTCACTCAAGTAAGAAATAACAGCCATTTCAAAATTTGGACCAAATTCAATATAACACAAAGGAATTCTGGGAAGGGCAGATAACCATGGCTTAAATGTGCTTGCTGTTTATAAAAGGGGTTGATTCCTAGTCTTTTTTCAAGTCGCTGAATTTTTTAAGTTTTAAAATCGTAACATTCTTTTCAATATATCTAGCAAACAAAACAAGATATTTTCAAAATTCTTTTTGTGATAGCTTTGGTATGTCTCAAAGATATGCCCTAAAAGGGAAAAAATGTGTGACGTCATGATGACGTCATCAAAAATGTGATTTTTTAAAACACATATAAGGATAGGTCCGATCGTCATGAAAAGTGGTGGGTAGGTAGATACTGTCACTAGAATGCAAAATCTAAAATGAGGTCATAATGACGTCATCACGTGACTTTTTATGAATTTTTAAAATTTTAAAATCTTAACATTTTTTTCAATATATCTAGCGAACAAAACAATATATTTTCAAAATTCTTTTTGTTATAGCTTTGGTATGTCTCAAAGATATCCCCTAAAAGGGAGAAAATGTGTGACGTCATGATGACGTCATCAATTTTTTTTTTAAACGCATGTAAGGGTCAATCCGATTACAAAAATGTATACATTGAATTTTCCTCTCCGTAATTCCAAAATTTCATGATCGTGGCTCACTCAAGTAAGAAATAACAGCCATTTGAAAATTTAGACCAAATTCAATATAACACAAAGGAATTCTGGGAAGGGCAGATAACCATGGCTTAAATGTGCATGCTGTTTATAAAAAGGTTGATTTGTAGTCTTTGTTCAAGTCGCTGAATTTTAAAATTGTGTAAATCGTAACATTCTTTTCAATATATCTAGCGAACTAAACAAGAAATTTTCAAAATTATTTTTGTTATAGCTTTGGTATGTCTCAAAGATATGCCCTAAAAAGCGAAAATTGTGTGACGTCATGATGACGTCATCAAAAAATAATTTTTTTCAAGTCGCTAGAATATTGCCCATAGCATTTGTAAACGTTTTCTTTCTTACCGGCCACTTTGGCTAATTTTAAACTTGGCAGACACTTACCCCAACTGCTCACAATGTGTGCCGAACTTTTACGTCATGATGACGTCATCACATGTCACGTGACGTCATCTTAAAGGGGCATTTTTCGAAGCCATATATCTACAAAAGTACAAGTTCGATTAAGTTAAAATGTAATAACTAGGTATCCCAGTAGTTTTATAAATGAAAATTGACATGACGTTATGATGACGTCATCACATGTGACGTCATCTTAAAGGGGCAGTTTTTGAAGGCGCATATCTACAGAAGTACAAGTCCGATTAAGTTTAAAAGTAATATCTAGGTAGCCCAGTAGGTTTATAGATGAAAATTGACATGACATGATGATGACGACATCACATGTCACGTGACGTCATCTTAAAGGGGCAGTTTTTGAAGCCATATATAAACAAAAGTACAAGTCTGATTAAGTTGAAAAGTTATATCTAGGTAGGTCAGCAAGTTTATAGATGAAAATTTATGTAACGTTATGATGACGTCATCACATGTTACTACTACAAACAACTTTAATTAATTTCAAAATTAACAAAGAAAACTGGCAGCAGCGCGATTGTTTGACAAACTTAAATTATTGTATTCACATTTCACATCCAAACTAAAAAAACAAAAACGAAACAGCCCTGTGTTTGTCCACAAACACCAACCTCATGCCTCTAGTTTTTTTTTTTTTTTCTTTTTCAGACTTTTGCCCATAGCGTTTGTACACGATTTCTTTCTGCCAGGGACTTTGGCTACTTTTATGCAGCCGATTGCCTTTAAACTTAACAGACACTTAGACCAACTACTCAGGATGCATGCCGAACTTTTACGTCATGATGACGTCATCACGTGATTTTTTATGAATTTTTGAATTTTGAAAATCGTAACATTCATTAAATTATATCTAGCGAACAAAACAAGATATTTTCAAAATTCTTTTTCTTATAGCTTTGGTATGTCTCAAAGATATGCCCTAAATTGCGAAAATTGTGTGACGTCATGATGACGTCATCAAAAATATGTTTGTTTTTTAACGCATGTAAGGGTCAATCCGATTACAAAAATGTATACATTGTATTTTTCTGTACCCAATTCCAAAATTTCATGATCGTGGCTCACTCAAGTAAGAAATGACAGCCATTTCAAAATTTAGACCAAATTCAATATAACACAAAGGAATTCTGGGACGGGCTGATAACCATGGCTATTATGAGCTTGCTGTTTATAAAAGGGGTTGATTTCTAGTCTTTTTTCAAGTCGCTGAATTTTTGAAGTTTTAAAATCGTAACATTCTTTTCAATATATCTAGCGAACAAAACAAGATATTTTCAAAATTATTTTTGTTACAGCTTTGATATGTCTCAAAGATATGCCCTAAATGGCAAAAATTGTGTGACGTCATGATGACGTCATCAACAATATTTTTTTTTTTAAACGCATGTAAGGGTCAATCTGATTACAAAAATGTATACATTGAATTTTCCTGTACCTAATTCCAAAATTTCGTGATCGTGGCTCACTCAAGTAAGAAATAGGAGCCATTTCAAAATGTAGACCAAATTCAATATAACACAAAGGAATTCTGGGAAGGGCTGATAACCATGGCTTAAATGTGCATGCTGTTTATAAAAAGGGTTGATTTGTAGTCTTTTTTCAAGTCGCTGAATTCTTGAAGTTTTATAATCGTAACATTCTTTTCACTATATCTAGCGAACAAAACAAGATATTTTCAAAATTCTTTTTGTTATAGCTTTGGTATGTCTCAAAGATATGCCCTAAAAAGCGAAAATTGTGTGACGTCATGATGACGTCATAAAAAAATTCTTTTTTCAAGTCGATAGAATATTGCCCATAGCATTTGTAAACGTTTACTTTCTTACCGGCCACATTGGCTACTTTTAAACTTGGCAGACACTTACCCCAACTGCTCACAATGTGTGCCGAAC
Source organism: Hippasteria phrygiana (assembly GCA_037893225.1). NCBI lineage: Eukaryota > Metazoa > Echinodermata > Asteroidea > Valvatida > Goniasteridae > Hippasteria > Hippasteria phrygiana. Next base: position 250,205 of record JAZGUH010000689.1, read on the forward strand.
TTTTACGTCCTGATGACGTCATCACATGTCACGTGACGTCATCTTAAAGGGGCATTTTTCGAAGCCATATATCTACAAAAGTACAAGTCCGATTCAGTTGGAACGTAAGGTATGCCACCTGGTGTTATAGATGAAAATTGACATGACGTTATGATCAAGTCATAACATGTCACGTGGTGTCATCTTAAAGGGGCACTCGCTAGATTATTGCCTATAGCATTTGTACACGTTTTCTTTCTTACCGGCACTTTGGGTACTTTTAAACTTGGCAGACACTTAGACTAACTGCTCACAATGTGTGCCGAACTTTTACCTCTTGATGACGTCATGACATGCCACGTGACGTCATCTTAAAGGGGCAGTTTTTGAAGCCATATATCTACAAAAGTACAAATTCGATTAAGTTGAAAAGTAATATCTAGGTAGCCCAGTAGGTTTATAGCTGAAAATTGACATGACATTATCATAATTGATGTCATCACATGTCACGTGACGTCATCTTAAAGGGGCAGTTTTTGAAGCCATATGTCTACAAAAGCACAAGTCCGATTAAGTTCAAAAGTAATATCTAGGTAGCCCAGTAGGTTTATAGATAAAAATTGAATTGACGTTATGATGACGTCATCACATGTCACGTGACGTCATCTTAAAGGGGCAGTTTTTGAAGCCATATATAAACAAAATTACAAGTTCGATTAAGTTGAAAAGTAATATCTAGGTAGCCCAGTAGGTTTATAGCTGAAAATTGACATGACATTATCATGATGTCATCACATGTCACGTGACGTCATCTTAAAGGGGCAGTTTTTGAAGCCATATCTACAAAAGTACAAGCTCGATTAAGTTGAAATGTAATATCCAGGCAGATCTGCAGGTTCATAGATGAAAATTGACATGACATTATGATGACTTCATCACATGTCACGTGACGTCATCTTAAAGGGGCAGTTTTTGAAGCCATCTATCTACAAAAGTACAAGTTCGATTAAGTTGAAACGTGGTATCTAACATGAATTTTAAACAATTTTTGATAATTCTTGTAATATATTTTTAGGTCATACACACTTAAATATAAATGTGAAAAATGTGTGACGTCTGATGACGTAATCATGGTCATCAACTCCTTGTATGCTCACATTTCCAAAACGATTATGAATAAGCCTACGTGATTGCATGACCTGTCGTAGACGACAATGAATGTAAAACGAGATTTTTTGATCCACCATTGAAATCTCAAAAATTAAGAATCAAACTACCAAAAAACCCCCAAACGAAACAGCCCTGTGTTTGTCCACAAACACCAAAGCTCTAGTTTTTTCTTTTTTTTGTTCTTCTTTTTCAGCCAAAATGCCCATAGCATTTGTACACGTTTTCTTTCTTACTGGCACTTTGGCTACTTTTATGGTGCCGATTGGCTTTAAACTTGGCAGACACTTAGACTAACTGCTCAGAATGTCTGCCGAACATTTACGTCATGATGACGTCATCACGTGATTTGTTATGAATTTTTGAAATTTTGAAATCGTAAAATTCTTTTAAATATATCTGGCAAACAAAACAAGATATTTTCAAAATTCTTTTTGTTATAGCTTTGGTATGTCTCAAAGATATGCTCTAAAAGGGAGAAAATGTGTGACGTCATGATGACATCATCAAAATTGTGCTTTTTTAAAACACATATAAGGATAGGTCCGATCGTCATGAAAATTGGTGGGTAGGTAAATACTGTGACTAGGATACAAAATGCAAAGTGACGTTATGATGACGTCATCACGTGATTTGTTATGAATTTTTGAAATTTTGAAATCGCAACATTCTTTTAAATATATCTCGCAAACAAAACAAGATATTTTCAAAATTCTTTTTGGTACAGCTTTGGTATGTCTCAAAGATATGCCCTAAAAGGGAAAAAAATGTGTGACGTCATGATGACGTCATCAAAAATGTGTTATTTTTAAACACATATAAGGATAGGTCCGATCGTCATGAAAAGTAGTGGGTAGGTAGATACTGTCACTAGCATGCAAATTCTGAAATGATGTCATGATGACGTCATCGTCAATTTTTGTTATGATTTTTGAAATTTTTGAAATTTCATTTTAATCACAATTTTACACAAAAAAACAAAACAGCCCTGTGTTTGTCCACAAACACTGTACCAGATGTCTAGTTTGTTTTAAATTTCTAGATATGAGGGTAATTTGTTTATTTGAGTTTTTAACATTGTGTACTCATGAGTAAATAATGTCAGGAAGGGCACCATAATGTAACATTCTTCTTGCGTATGACAATTGACAACCACATCAAAATACCAAATATATATATATATATACATACATACAAAGCACAAAATACAAGACTTAACTACGACTAACATTGATTTGTATCTTTAGGCACAGTCTATTTTCATTACCCTTTGCAGTTTTACAGTATAGAATTGTTTATTATTAGTTAAAATGTTACGTTTACATTATTGGAGTTGCCTTTTTTCATAAAAATGTAGAATTTTTCACATGTAAACGATGTCAGCAACAACTCACCATGCATGTGAAACAGATTGCCTACATTTATTTTGTATCATAAGTCTGTTGATTTGCATTGAAGATGAGTACAATTTGTTAAATGTATAATGCAACAAGTGACTAAATTTAAGTTAAATTTATGTTACAATGTACAAGCATGTCTTTCATAATTTTAAAAAGTCCTTGATTTGCTTGTTTTATGTAAATACGAGTGACCAATTGTACCAATTGTTGGCACTAAACGGAAACAAGAAAAGGCTGTGCTTTGCCCCCCATTTAGATAATCAGTCACCTGTATAACAATGTATTACAACTGAAGATTTTACTCTATAAATAACCCTAACCCCTTGGGTAACTTTACTAGAAAGTATACTGAATCCGCCAAAATCCACCTATTTTGTCATGCACAAAAAGTTGGTTTTGGTGACTGCTCAATATGGAGGTATCCTGAATCCATCAAAATCCTGCAGTACCGCTAGGCTTACAATCCTCAATCCATCAAAATCCCCCAGTTTTCAATATGGAAGGTAGCCTTTTTCGGAGGGTTGCAGAAAGTAGTGTTTTTTGTTTGTTTAAATAAAACATGTAAGAAGAAAGTACTGAGAAGAAAACAAATTTGTTGAAGAGCACGGACAGTATATCTTTAAGCCAAGACAACCTTAATGATGCTGTCCCGAATACCAAATATACATGTACCGAATATTTGAATATTCAATCTTCAACTGAATATTCGAATACCTTTTTGTTATTTCGAATATTCGGAAAAAATATATATGCATGTACAACTCTGATGCTATTTGAATAGCAAAGTTACGATGCTTAGCAGTGTCAATAACTTTTTTCAAAAACACAGACTTGAGTTTGGTTTTGTGTTATCAGAAAGTCATATGTACCCATAATGATAGTTGCATGCCAAAAAAATGTTGACCGAAAGGTCCATAATATCGATCGCTGCATGTAAAACACAGGCGTGCTTTGCGTGCAACTTTTTACTGGCACAGCATGCAGTTGCAGCTGATGCTTGAAAAACGTGATCAACGAGATTCGAATATTCAGTCAAACCTAGTTTAATATAAGCGAATACTAAATTATTAGAAAAATGAACAGCCCTACTTAACAAGACATTCCTTGTGTATGGATCAACAGGCACTGAATGAAGATGCAGCTGTGCTGAAGTCAGTACTAGCAAAGGAGGGATCTCAGTTGATAAGCTTCTTGCAGCAGGAGTATTTCCCGTCCTTACCTCTAGGACCAGAGCCAGCACAGGTGAGTCCCGGTACCAGGAACAAAAAGTAATGGGATACTCTCAGATTCAACCAGAGTTGGATGTTACCAATTTACTCGAGTCTTGTCTTTCATTCATTGTAGTTTTTTATTGATTAATCGATCAAATCAATCAATCAAGCAAGCGAGTGATCGATCGATCAATCAAATGATCAATCATCAATCAAGAAAATGCAGTCCTCAGAGGCACCAAAGCCTTTTGTTTGTAAAACCATCAATTAACTCTTAGTATTTTAGCAGCAAAGGTAATCAATTGATCATGAAAATAGTTTTCCTGATATACAAGTAAAAAGACGTTCATCATTACATATACTATAAACTACATGCAAATACATACATGTACACTTATGGTCAACCACATCAAATTTACAGCGATACATTTAAGTCAAAACATAAAACACCTGGAACCCATAATAACGCTAAATCCAGACCTCTTTTTTAAAGATAATTATTAACTTACATGTATAACCCCCCCCCCCCCCCCCCTCCCTAATTGTGGACAACCAAGTGATAACCAGGAGGGAAACAAATTACTGGAAAACACATAAACAAAGATCATTGGAATCCGCACAGAGCATCCGGAACAAAATTGATTGACTTGAACCCATACGATTCACAGAAAACATCGAACAAGAACCTGCATGCTAAAGGCAAAACAATTTATTTGAAACTTGGTCAAAAAACATGAACCTAGAATTTATAACCACCTGGAACAGGAAACCTGGGAATTTTAACCACAAACGAGACACGCCCTTGATAATCAGTTGCAAGGGTACTCCCTGTTACTGGTTCTATGTGACACCGGAAATTTAACTTTCAGAGAAAAGTCAAATAAATATTGTGATCACTTGTTTCTCAGAAACCATATGAGGTTAAAACATTATTTAAGGCTTTGGACGGTGGAGAGTACAGATACATGTAAAGTTTGCCGACATGCCATAGGATATGGCTACTTCAAAATAGAGGTTCTAAGAAAGAGAAACATGGTACTCTGGCCCCTTCCTGGAATCATTTTTCCTGAAGTAGTCAGTTCAACGGGATGTTTTTGTAAACTTGTTTTCTATTTACTTGTATATAACAGGAATTGCTTACATTAAAAATTGAAGCAAGCAAAGCTGGTTTGGAATTATATTTTTTCTATCCGACCACCAGCGGTCTAGGGTTTTGGGTTTGGTTTTGCAGAGTGTTTAGCTGGTTTTCAGAAAAACCCAACAAAAACTACCAGAAACCGGAGGTGTCTGGCAGCGAGTTAAAATTTGCTCCCTAATATCAGTTCCAGTCATTAATTCATTATTGACCCTACATGTACATTTACATGTACCTCCCTATATGATTCTTCCTACATTTGTTGTTTTGATTATAATATTTGTATTTATATTATTTCATTTTTGATGTAATTTTTTTATATGATACCTGTAAGTGGCGGGTCTCCGCTGTTGGATATAGAAATAAATACATTTTTAAAAAATAACAAAAATCCCCTAATATCCTTCGATTTCAAAGTGTTAAAGCTACAGATACATGTAACTTGAATCCTCCAAAATCCCCCAGTGTTTGTTATTAGGGGGACACTGCCTGAATCCTGCAAAATCCTCCAGTGGGTTTCTGAACAGTATCCCAGTACATGTAACCTCAATCCTCCAACATCAGCTTGGGCCCGATGACCTGGATCCTCCATTTTCCTCCAGAGCCAAAATCCTCTAATGCCCTCAATCCTGCAAAATTTTGAAGGTCAGGGTTAATGCACCCCTTGAATCCACAGATCTAAACTGCTGAAACTAAAAAAGTGTTTCTATCAATAGCAGGGATAATTTTGGAACTTGATTTGATGAAAATTAGCCATGCTTGTATTATGTTGAATAGCTACACTTTTACACAGGGTAGCATTATTCAGCTCATTGTGACTTCCCATGTGGACCAAAATGTCACATACATGTATAATCATGATACATGTAGTTTGTGCATGTTGCACTTGCATGTACTTGTACTGATGTGAACATGTACAACAGGCTTGTCAAGTTAGTGTATTGTGTTTCATCTTGTTGGTACCATTGGGTACAGGCGAGCCAAATTAGCATCTACAATTGTGTGACATTGTTCCACAGAACTCTTTACAAACATACAGTGGTACATGTACATTAAATGTAATGCAGGCTTTCAAGTATTTATACTTTTCCTACTTTTTCCTTCTTTTTTGTTTACCTTGCTCCTACTTTTCCTACTTTTTCCTTGAAATTCCTACTTTTCCTACTTTTTTGTCCCAGAACTCCGAAAAATGAAATCTCATTGAATATTTTTCATAAGTGTTACACGCTGTCATATGAAAATCATGCACTTAACGGATTGGGTGCAGGAGTACTGCAACTTTGCTTCCAAGAGCTTACATGTAGTTGAGGATGGAGCACAAGTGTGGTGAGTACAGAACGTGTCAAATGAGGCTTGTGATGCTGTGGACATGGGTGAGTATCAATGAGAACTACTCCCGAAAGCTGGCAAAAGTCCTACTTTTATTCTGATTTTGTCCTCCAAAGTCCTACTTTTGTCCTGTTTTTTTGAAAATGTTTATCCTACTGTTCTCCTTCTTTTTTCACCTTCTGCTTGAAAGCCTGTGTAATGTTGTACCATCATTCACAAGTCCACGCCTAAAACATGGTAAATCATTTTCAATGTTGCCCAAATCAACACACATTAATTAATCACCAATCCTATGCGTTTAGAATCTGTGTTGGCTCATGCACAAGCATCAGCCAACTGTACGGTTACCACAACACAAAGAATGAGAATTAACTATGGTAACACCCCTTGCCCCAGTCATTTTCATGGAATAATTGTGACCCACTCTGCAAAAAGGGCAATTATGTTGCAAAATTTGAAAATAGTGTTTTAATTATAGCTGGAAAGGCCATTTTATAAGCTTTCATATCTCTATATGTCTGCATTCACGAGATATTTGGAAATTTGCGTGTTTGTTTTTCAGGAATTTCTTGAAATGACTTAGAAACAAGCCATTTAAAAAAACAAAAAGCAAAGCAATAGATTGAAGAACTCCACGCAAACACTTACTTTTCCAACTTTATTCACTGAAATCAAAGATTTTAGTTATGAACTAGAATAATATAGGTATCAAAGATGCAAAAAAGATTCCCTCCCTTAAAAATCACTTGTTTGAAGAATTGTTCACCCTCTTCACATAGAACGGCCCAAAGAAAAGCATACAAGCGACTTATATGCCCTTTTTGTACGGAAATGATGTCTTATCAGAATTGTCCATGTTGCTTTCATGGTGACCTTTACCCTTAAATATAAATCAATTTTGTTTTTCCCCCCTAAGGCAAATGTTTAATCACATAGAACACCTGTTTATGCTTTTGATAAAATTCAGGGATTTCTGTAAATTTGTAATACTGCTGTGTCAGTGTGTAATTGCTAATGGCTGCAGGATATATTCATGAGCATTTTATTAAAATTGAGTAATTTAGGGAATTCTAAGTAAAATTCTAAGTGAAGTAAATTCCATGTAAATTTAGTGATACGTGTACATATCTGTCATAGTGTAAACCTGTTCGAGATTTACACGTGCAGCACTAACTCTCTCAGTTGCATCACACAGGCCATTAGATATTGAACTTGAATATTAAAAAACTTATTTAAAAACAAAGAGATTTTTTGGCCTTCTCTATGTTATGTGTCACTCAGATCACCTTTCGCCAGCAGTTTTCACGACTTCAAAGCCATTCAAACTGTTTGTGGAATGTGGACAGGGGAAGAAGGGCAATAGGGAAAATGCACCTCACCTCAAATTGTAAGACCTACACAATTTACTGGTATACTTGTGGTTGATATTAAAGGAGAAATCTCTCATGTTTCTGGAATTTCCTGCTATCCATTGAAACAAATCAACTGGAAAAAACTCAGCCGGATTCTTTTAACCAAAGTGACCACAGCTTTATGTGAAATTCCTATTGCCCTAGCCCTATGGATTTTGTTCTTTTCAAGGAACTTAACCTTAAAATTCCCCATTTATTTCATTCTGACATAATAGACCCTTGACTTGTTTAAATAGAGGCCTTGAGCCTTTTGTTTGTAAACAAAGGTACATTTGTTTTTGTAATTATTATATTTCCTCAATGAATGGTAAATAGATGGAAAGAGGAAGTGCATGTACATGTATACATCAATTGCTTAGTTTCAGAAATATATGGATTTGGGGGTTAGTATTTTATAGGGTGTTGGCAATACTGCAACACTGACCTGTTTAAGGTTTTGGGTGCATAGATGCTGGAAAAACCCTTGTCTGCGTCGAGAGAAAAATAATCTGTCCCAGTAGTCTGGTTCCCTGACCATACTTTAGTCAACATGGAGCAATTTATAGACGTCAGGGAATTATCAGGTCAGAGAACTAGACTATTTCCAACGATTGTCGGCAGACAATCGTTGAAAAACGATATAAAATTCATATTTTCTTGAAAACGACAGCACACCAGGTGCCATGATTTCACAGGCTGATTGAGACTGCTATTAACTTAGTCCAGTTAGATATTTCGTAATAATTCAGTAAAAAAAAAATGGGAGGATTACCAATCGTGTACACTACCTTCAATTTGTTAACGAAGCTTGTGAAAGAACAACAATAGTTTATGATTATACTGGAATTCCCCCTTTCTTTTCAGGCAAAAAAATTACATCATTGAACTGGCATAATAAATTGGACCCCTGGATAACTTGATCAATAACTTTTTTTGTATGGAATTGCAAATGTCTCACCCAGGTACAAGTATGGTTGCATAAAAAGAGAAAATGATAGTGACACAAGGGGTAACTGCTGCAAGTTAAAAAAAAAAAAGAAGCATACACATAGCGGGGTGCAAAATTGGTTAAGGACTGGAGGACGGAGTCCAGTAATTGAAACATTTGTCTAGTAGACTCCAAGACCAAAGTAGATCTGCAACATATAGAATAGAAGACTTGAGACAACTGTATGGATTGCAATTTATCCTGTTGATTATACTGCTATTTGGCTCTTGTTGCATGGCTGTTGGTTTGCTCATAGATTATAAGTTCTAGAATTGCGTAAATTAGTCATTTATTGTAAAGTTTATTTTCTATAGAATTTCAGTGCTTGTTACAGCCTCCAGAGCACTTAAGTCATTGCAATAACCTAATAATTTCCTGTATAAATATTATCACAACTTGTCATCAATCTATTTATTTCGGCTTTCATTCATGCTCACTTTTCATGTTAAAATGGTCCTGTGTGTATGTATTGTTTTCCTTAAAATATCAATGAATTTATTGCACAACTTTATACTGAGCTGCAGATATGCATTCAATTGTAAGAGTAATATATTGTAGGATAAACTGGAAAGGTTGACAAGAAAGGTTGCTGTTCAAGCTAATCCCCTTTGGAGTATAGAGGATTAATTGAATTAAACTAGTATTTCCTGAAAGTGAGAATTAAACAGTGGAAAATAACATTATAGGGAAAGTTAGTGGGGCACAGGTATGAGTGAGTCAGAAAGAAGCAAGACGATTCAAATTTGAAGATTTTGTTTAATATTTGATTGCTGTTTCTTTCCAGGCATTTTGCTGTGCACTGCAGGAGATGGAGCTGAAGATGTTTAGAAGTTACACAAAAGTAAGTTGTTTTTTATAGGAACTATACTAGAAATGTTTTGCTAGGCGTTTTTGAAGCCAAAATAGATGTGTGGCCATTTAATTAATGTCCGTTTTACGTCTTTGTTTTCACTTTCATTGCAGGCTTTCTTCGAATCGGCAAGAAAGTCGTGACAACGGGACTGTCTAGGATGTTAAAACCTAGCCTGGATATTATTTAAAGGAACTTGTAAAAATTACGTGTATATATATTCCCCCTGGTTTTTTTTAATTATTGATTTCACAATCACGGAATTAATCAAACAAAGTATCCACTGAGGAAATATTTGAATTTGAAAGATTATGTTCCGCTTTCAGATTCTGTTCTACTTTCGAAAAGAAGGGACTTTTTTCAGAATGCTCAAAGTATATAAATAAAACCCAGGTTGTCAAAATAAACTATGCCCCCAGATTTTGTATAATTGTAAACATTTATTCGTCTTTTATTTTTAAGGTTTTTATCAAAAAGAACGATAAAAAAATGCCTCTTCTTGTTGCTGCCAAGCTTCTTTGTTTGTTCTTGCGTTTTCTAAAAAATACAAGATTTCTGAGAAATCGGTTTGGAAATTATGAAGGGAAATTATTTTGGGAAATGTTTATAATACATTATAGAATGTGAAGTAAATTTGGTCCTTTCTCAAAGGATTTTTTTTCCGAGCATAAACATGGCTATTCATGTGACAATTGATTGTTGAATTTTAAAAACATAGTAATTTACGGGAATTTTCTTTTACTTGAATTGAAATACAAAATTTGTCTGAAGTATTTCTGCAATGTTTAGTGGTTTTTCGAGGTCTGTTCTGCTCTGCTTAGGTTTTTTCTTGCATTATAATGACCTCCATTTCAAAGATGGGTATTTAACACGGTGGCATAGCCTGGAGTGCAGGGTGGCATAATACAACGGGATGGAGATTTTAAAAGCGAAATCGCCACCGTGAAAATTGGTTAAACGAAAACTCCAATTTGCAAAGGGCAAACAAAACCCCGGCTCCGCACCTGATTTAGCATGTCTAATTAAATGCACACATTGCCCTGAAATCCCAAAGTTTCATTTCTTTGAAAAGTTACTACATGTAACCCATTTCCAAAATCTGAGTGTCAAAATTATACCATAATGTGTAATATTTACGGAGAAATTTGGAGACATCCGGACATTCATTCTGGCGCCGCACATAATGCAGCTTGTGTGCGGCTTTAGCGTCAAAGGCACCACTTTGAATTTTCCAATTTTCTCACGGTCCGAATTTTCTCAAGGTCCGAATTTTCTCACGGTCCGACTTTGGCGTCCCGGAAACGATAACAAATTTTACGTAATGAAAAAATAGAAACTTGTCAATGAAAGTGTTGTGTACATGTATATCACAAGACAAACAGTTTGTGGGCTGTGTTCCCCTATTCATGACCATACACTTTAGTTTAAAGTTAATGTTCATCACAATGCCAGATTCCTGCATATTCATGAACTTGAATATTTCTTAATTTTTACATGCATAATTTTAAATTAACTATTGTCAAGAATGAGACACAGTTGGACAATCTATTAAATTTATTTTGTGAATACATGTCTAAATTTACGTTCTGTCAACAAAATAAATACACCAAATATTTCCTGAAATAAAATCCAAGATGGAACCTATACGTAAATGTGTCCTGTGATTTGCAGATTATTCCCGACTTGCCCACATTGTTGTCCTAACCCTAACGGTCCTGAATCCTCCAATATTAATATGATTTTCCACACGCCCTAGGGAGGTCTTCTGCTTGGTATTTGTAGCTATGCATAAACCGAGGTGTTTTTTGGCTGGGAAAAGCTGTAGACGGTTCAGGGACGTTTGTGTTGATTGTTTTTTACACAAGTCACATTTCTAATTGTGCACTTCGGAATTTTTGTCGTTTTGTAGTCTACACGTCATTTGCATAAGTTGTACTAAAATAAGAAAAGTTAGGGGCGTAATCGCAAAGTTTTGTTGCACTAGGTCGCAAGCCTGACAATTAACATGGACGTAGAGATGATAAAGGGAAAATAACTCTAATTAAAAAAAATTGCAATGTTCTAAAGTGCAGGGGTGAGATTTGTCAGGATTTTTCCCCATTTCAGGATTTTATTTCAGGATTTTTTACTGATTTCAGAATTTTTAAAGAATCTCTTTTGAAATCTGGAATTCCTGAGGTGTTACCCTAAAGGTGTTTTTTCCCCTGTAAAAGGGGATATAGACCAATAAAAAGGGGTATTTTCAGGGGTGCTTTTAGGCAAGTACAAACCATAGACCCCTACGTTGCTCTGGGGTCCGTCCTCGTCGACCCCCATTTCCGGCCAATCTCACCCCTGAAAGTGTGACGCTTACAAAGCTTTTGAAAATGCATATATATATATAGAGAATACTTTATTACAAACACAATTCGGACAGATTTTGTTAAAAGATTAATACTAAATAATATTAATAGTAAAAATTAATTTAAAAGGGGGAGGTGAGTTGATCTCGATAGCAGAGCTACCCCGCCTATAGGTCTACAGATTTGGGATAATTTCCCCAGTTGCTGTTGATGATTTACCTTCGATCTGGGGCAAGGAAAACTTATCAATGGTATGGTGAGCAACCATATCATCGCTGTTCGTAGCCTTGTAATGGAGAGTTATATACAATTACAGTCTTATTAAAACGGGACTACATCGGCCCTATATTTATTATAGTGTTTGTGGGACGGCAGTATTATAAATTAACCCCGGCTCCGAGTACCGACTCCCCCCCCCCCCCTCCCCCCCCCCCCCCCCCCCCCCCTGGCAATACCCATTGCTCACAAAACAAATGTCCCTTTCAATTAGAGAACAATCTCAAGACATTCCTGACCTGATATGTAATGGCATATTCAAGTCTATAAATACGACATAAATTCCACAAAACATTGCAAAACTGACAGCGTATACGTGAATTCACTTTGTTTTGTGTTAACTGGTTCCTTCCACGTATTCAAGTCAGAACGATAGTGCAGGAACATGGAACCAGTCTGTTTTCGGGGTGATTTCGCAATTACGTAAATCCCGATGACTCATGCTGCCGTGCAATCATGCTTGGGGATTTCCCTATTTTACGTGGTACAGCCACAACTTAACTGTGTATACAGTTCGTGCGTTGCCTGCATGATACGTGTTAACAGAAAAGGCTTCTTTAATTGCTTTGTTTTATGGATTGCTTCGAAGTTCATGCCTTTAAGATTAATCTACATAAACGAATGAGAATAGTACTAGTAGGCCTACTTGGGTTCCTGGGTCGACACGTCTTAACATAGTGGAATCATGGAAGGTTGTAGTACAGAAGATCTATGCTGTAGAACAGCACATACGTGCAATGCGGAATATAGATCATGTGTAAAAGTAAAACAACTTACAACTCGATCACGACAAAAGCTTGTTGCCAGTTGCCACGTTCTCTGAGTTCGTGCTAAGCCGCTGCTACAGCATCATGCCATCGTTACTTACGGAGTCATGGCAGTTATGTAAAGGGGGAAGAGGACCGACAAAATCATGTGAGTTACTGAAACTTGATCGATCTATGTTCTACTTGATGTAACCATGTGGTTCATTGTCACTGCCTTACCTCCATCGCATGCATGCGAAGTACTCAACCGTCTGCTGATACTGCTGTTATTTGACAGAGTAAAGATCACTTTGGCATATGTTTCTGTCTTTCACGAAGAGTGCAACGCGGGTTCGACAGCGTTAAAGATCCAAAGCAAATGAACCCCACGTACAGAAGATCTTTGCACCAATGAAACGGTGGTTTTGTTCAAGGGCGCAATGCAGAGTGCATCGTGTAACAATTTACAAAAGGTTCCAAAAGAACTGTACTGTGTAGGCGTGTCCATGACAAATTAATTTATGCAGGGAATATAAAATATGCTTCTTTCGTGCGAGTATTTTTCTAACACGGACCGATTTGGTCCAAAACATCGTCAAGCTCCTCGGAGGAAGTCGGCACATTTTGTGAGAATCGCATCAGACATAGGCCTACAATGTAAAAAAAATGATACATACTATACTACCGGGCACATTCGGTTTAGACGTAAACAAAGGGCACATAGTCCAGAGTTGCTGTTGCGAAATTACCTAACATGGGATTCCCGGCCATTCCTGATCCTTCCCCATTGGATAATATGCCAGTTTGGGGGCGCGCTTGGTCACCGACCAAATCCGGTTAACGTATAAAAGCAAAGGCGCACCAACACTCGGAGCTCATTATGAGCCGAATTTTCCCATACTGGGAGATTTTTTGTTCTTTTTTAACATCTGCTTGGAGAAATTCTTTACCATCCCGTGCCAATATATCTGCAGTGAGAAGTACAGTTGGGTAAGCATGCTATCAGTAATACTCCCTTATCCACTGCTCCCACCTTCAAATATCTCGGCATCACTATCAGACCTCACATGGAACTCGCATATCAACAGCATTGTTTCCCGTGCAAATTGGCTCTTAGGGTTCATCCGTACAGTAGCTGGTGGTGCTTCAACCCAGGCTATTTTCTGCCGTTATTAAAGGCAGTGTACATGATTGGTCATTGTTGCAATTTTCAGAAATGGGCGGATTTGGGGGTTAGTATGTTATAGGAAATATCATTCTACTGACCTGTTCAAAGCTTTGCGTTTTTGGATGGCGAAAAAAAAAAACGAGAGAAAAACGGCGCTCGTTTTCAACCGTTGGGCGGATGGTAGCCTTTAGTCAAGGCGTGCTTGGCTATCTGGGCGCATGACGCGCCCCGGATATGCCATGGCGCCATCATGTCCGGGGCGCGCCACTTGTCCGGGTAGCCACGCGCGCCTTGACTGACGGCTACAGGGCAGTTTTCCCAACGATTTCCAGCTGGAAATCGTTGGAAAACATATATATTTCCACTTTTCTTGACAACGACAGCACACCTGGTGCCATCATTTCACAGGATGATTGAGACTACTATTACAGTCTAGTAAGGTATTTCGTAATAATTCAGTAAACAAAAAATCCGAGGATCACCAATCGTATACACTCGTTAACTCTCCGTCCCATTTCCTAAGAGATCTGAAGAATTAATTCTTCCCTGAAAACTAAGTGTTGTTCGGATTATGCCATCATCAGCTTGTTTATTGGGGCAAATTTGTATAGTTGTTTTGTGTTTTTTCTCTTTTTGTCCATGTTGAAATATGTGTGGGGAAGCATACATGCGGGTAATAGTAGTTAAGTTTACTTTTGCTTTCCCTGACCCCACATATTTTGTTGTACTTTTTGGCAGTGTAGTAGTCGAGTACTTTTTTCGAGTACCCTTCAAGTCCGGGTACTTTGCCAACCGAGTACAAGTACAGGTCTCCGAGTCCAAGTACTTGTATTTCCGAGTACGACTACGAGTCCTAGTACTTGTATTTACGATTACGAGTACGAGTCCGAGTACATTGTGCTTGAAGTAAGGATGGGACGTTTACATGTTTAAACGAAAAAATATGCAAATCCGTTTAGAAATTTTCCCACACGTTTATACGGAACTCAAATTTCAAAAATGGGACCTTGTATTTACGCAATCTACCTTTAAGTTTTATTTACGAAGAATCTACGATCTTTGAAAACGTGGATGTTAAATAAATTTTCCAAACCTGTGTCTTTGTCATTATTTTCGTTTCCAACAAAAAAACACTCTCTCCTTCATGAACAAAAATCCAACTTCCCGACTTGACATCACTGACTGCGCGACGGTCAACGTTAAACCGCCATCTTGAATTGCCTCATTATGTATTTATGAGTCATGAAGCATTAAGTTGGTATTTAAGCCAATAGGGAAAAAAGGCGCGCTGTGTTTCGGGCCGTGTTATGAATATTTAACAGGTCAATCGACATGACCATTCCTAAATATTGAAACTAGAATCCCCTGGCCTTATAAGGGTGGGTAATTTGAATTTGAATACCTGTATCAGAAAGCGCCAATGCCACTCAAAAGTGAGATTAACGATCACCAAAAAGGGATGAATCAAGCCTGGCATCGGCATGGGGAGGGGGAATTCCAACCGCGATATTGCCCGGAGGCTTGGGATTGGTACAAGCGAATTTTGTGACTCGAATACATTCAGGCCTATGACAGCTTTCTTGCCACGCTGCTACATGTATTTATTTCCACCTCCGAGGGTTAATTTCAAAATCTTGGTTTTGTGCTAATGAAAATGTCCGAGTAATCCAATGCATAATGTCATTAAAGCTTAACGGCAGCTGAGTGTCTCCACATAGTTTTGTGCGCGAATGAATTTTCCCGAATGAATGGATCATATCGATGCTAGTATGTAGTGCACCCCGTCTGTACAGAAATTACCAAATGTGCAGCGAAATCAGTATATGAGCAACGAAAAGAGCAAGAAATGAGCAAATAAGCATCGAAATGAGTAAACTGAGCAGCAAAAATAGCAAGAAATGAGCAAATGAGCGGCGAAATGAGTAAACTGAGCAGCAGAAAGAGCAAGAAACGAGTAAATGAGCAGGTAAATGAGTAAATGAGCAACAAAAAGAGCAAGAAATGAGCAAATGAATATTTAAGACTGTATTTGATTTGGTAATAGGATTTGTGCATAGAGGTTAATAAGCCTTTTGTCGTGAAGTAATAATGTGGCTGCATGGGGGGAAAATCGGACATTAGAATCGCGTCTATATCGTGATGGTAACCATTACAACAAGCATAACATATTTTGAAGGCTTACACGGCCTCATTGAGGTCCTAAAATGTTTGATGTTCCATAATTTAACCTCAGTTTTACGTGGACAATATACAGGTCTGAAATTCGAAATCGGGTAGTCGTTTTACAAGTAAGTCTGATGACTGACCGAATCATTAACGGTTGGGTTAATTTCGATGATTGTTTGTTTTCACGCGAACACGAAACTTCCGGCTTAGTGCAGGTCGTCGAAATAGTTATATAACGGTGAATATTATCCCAAAATATAGGCGAGCCATAAGCTGTTTAATATATGAACGAGCTGACCCCGCATTTGTTACAAGTACTCCCAACACAGAGTCTCCAAGTACTGACGGAAAATGGCATGTACATGTATGTCCTGACCAAACTGTACAGAGCAGACCGACACCATTATAATTCCTTGACCCGACGTACCCATCCTGTAATCATTCACAGATAGACCTAAAGTACTGTAGGCCGATTAAAAGCATCTATCTAGGCATAGTCCTTTTTCCCATCAACACCACCTAATTACGTGCCTTTTTGTACTGACCTTCATCCAAACAAGTGTCAGATCATAAAGGCCAAGAGACAGTATTACCAAGGAAGGGTACAAAGACTTAAAAATGCAGATCCAGCATCATGGCCAGTGGTGGATCTACGGGGGGGGGGGGGGGGGGGGGTTGGGGGTTTAACCCCCCCCCCCCCCCCCCCTTGGGATGAGAAAAAAAATAATAATAACCAGTGTCGGGTGTCGAAAATTCGGCACGCTGGGGTGTGTAGGCCAATCCCCTCAGGTAAACCCCCCCCCCCCCCCCCCTTAGTTAAAACCTAGATCCGCCCCTGATGGCACAAACACATCAAAATTATGACCAGAAACCCTACCCTGCATTGAAATCCCAGCAACCACAGATCGACACTTCACTGACCAGCAGAAAGCAACAATCATCAATGAACACTTCATCTCCATCTCCAGTGACCTTCCAATCTTGGAGACATTTCCTGCCAATGTCTGAACCATGCCCAATTGTGCAGCCATGGGAGGTGTGTCAACAGTTTACCAAAATATAAACAACAAAAAGCGGTGGACCAGATGGCATCCCTCCCTGAATTATTAAGAACTTCGCAGTTGAATTGAGCACACCCTTTGCAGACATTCTCAATTCATCATACACTGAAGGTGTCATGCCACCGCAATGGAAGAAACCTGTTCCTAAGTCCAACCCTGCAGAAGCTTCAACCAACTTCATTGACTGACCATTTTGCAAAAGTTGCAGAATTCTTTGTCTCCAAGTGGGTCTTGTCCGATATGGAGCACCGTATCATCTCCCATCAGTTTGGCAACAGGAAGGCAATGTCAACAACACACTGCCTGATAGACCTCATGAATCAACTGTATAAGCATTCTGATGAGAGAAACACTATCTCAAGGATCGCCTTTACTGACTACAGTAAAGCTTTTGATAGAGTCGACCATAACATAGCAATCACAAACTGCTCAACCTAGGTGTTCGTGAATCTATTATTCCATGGATATGCAGCTTCCTTCGTGATCGACAACAGTGTATCACAGCACACTCTCAGGATGGCTACCGGTAAATGCCGGGGTCCCACAAGGCACTCGCCTCGGCCCCGTCATTTTCATGGCTTTAGTTAATGATGTGGCTGACAAGTTATCATCTAACCACTGACAATACGTGGATGGTCTTACACTTGTCGAATGCACAACCAAAAAACAACAAACCCATATGCAAAAGATCTGGACCATATTCAAGACTGGTCTTTGGAGAACCACATGAGACTCAATCCAGACAAGTGCTCAGTGATGACTGTCAGCTTCTTGCAACAACCACATGAACTGCAACCACTTTACATTGATGATAGTGTTTTACAAGAAAGAACAAGTGCTCGTATTTTGGGAGTTAGGCCTATAGTACAGTTGGACCTTAAATGGGATATTCATGTCAAAAACATGATCAGCCGTGCTAATCAAAAATTGTACATGCTAAAGACATTGAAACGTTTTGGCTTACCTGCAAATGACCTGGTGTCTATTTATCTTGGTTATATAAGACCGGTACTAGAATATGCCACACCAGTATGGAATTTTAGCCTAAAAACAAAACAAGTTAGGGCCCTCGAAAATGTCCAGAAAACTCTAAAATTATTCTAGGTCCTGAATATAATTATTATAATGCAGCACTTGTGTCATGTCGCTTATCAAGTCTGAGTCAACGCCGCAAGCAACTATGCATTATTAAAGTTTGGGAAATCTTGGCTTACCTCCAAACGGTTCAGCAATTGGATTCCTCCAACACGTAATCTAACACATGGCCTTCACCTGAAAAATTCAAGAGTTATGACAGTTCCCCTTTATCGAACAAGCAGGTACCAGAACAGCCCTCTGGTAGGGCTAATTAAATTGCTTAATGAATCATGATTAGACCTTTTGTTTTCTTTTACAAACCCAGTGTGACTTTTTTTTTTTTTTTATAGTACACTCAACTCCCCTTTTTTAAGCTCTTTTCTTTTTAGTTAAGTCCCATATTATGTCTTGCTGTATTTTATGCACATGCACCTTTGCCTTTTCTTTCCTAGTCCTCCCTTCCCCCTTTCCCAATCCCCTTCCCTTTAGTAGTAAGGGAGGTACCGATCCCATGTCATTTTTGGTTTTTTCACTTTTCTCTCCAATTTTGCTGTGGGTACATACGTCAAATTTTTAAAAAAACCAAAATATCAAAAATCGCCCAAATTGCATTTTTAACTTTTGCTGGGGTACTATACACCAAAATTTGCACAAAATCAAGAAAACAAAAAGTTTTTTCCATAGTCTACAGAGATACTAAATTGCCGGGGCGCCCGGCGAACCCAAAATAACGAGGCAAAAAAAATGATTTGTCGTAAGGCAAAAAAAATTATATCGCCATTATAAAAGATGGAAATTAAACCTTTGATTCGGGCACATCCACTTTTAGAGAAAATTCTTTCTGCATTTAAAACTACTCAATGTATAACGCACGATTGCGAAAGTTGCTTTTATACGAGAGATACGGGTCGCGAATATTATATTCACGTAGATTCAAAATCGTTATTAGAACTGGTCTACCTATGCTACGAGAGAGGTACGTTTCTTAATCTATTAAAGTGTTACGACGATGTAGTCGAAAGAGAAAGGATAAAAGAAAACGATAATTTATCTTTTTGTATTCACTGCGAAGATGTGAGTCTAGACATTACGGAAGATGACGATCTCATAGATTATCTTTATTATACCAACCAAGATGAGGAAGACAGAGATTTTCTTAATTATACTACGTTAATACTCGAATACGACGATAGCTTTATTATCAATCTAAAAGATTTAGTCTCGATAGATTATCGCGAATGGTTAACTCTCGCGAATGACCGAGAGTCTCTCTAACGAAGTTTAACGGTCAACTCTCGGAACCAAAAAAAAATAACCCTCATCTCTACTAGAGAGGTGAGGGTTATTTTTTTGTGTTATAGATCTACTACAACTACTCTTTGCAAGGAGCGCTAGGCCTAGCCCCTAAACTCTCTCGAGCACTTGTGTAGCTAGGAGGCTCATCTCTACTCACGTTAGAATCACGCTCGTACTCTTTACGTATTTCTAATCTAAAGTTGTAAGTTTTGCGATAAGATCTTTTTTTTCTTTCGCTAGAAGCTCGACCACTTTCTTTTCAACCTCATCGTCTATTTCTTTTTGATTTCTAACGGACTCTTCTCTCGCTTTAGTTTGAGTCCTAATAGCTTCTTTCATTCCGTAAAACTTTTTTAATTCATCGTTAATCAAAGCAAATTCTTCGTGACTTACATCGCCATCGTCTACAGCCTGAGACACTAATTCATTTATCGTATTTAATTTTGTTTCTGCTACTACTCTAATCTCATCGTGTTTCTTAGCTTTACCTCTAAACTTTTTACTAAATCGTTTTAATGCCAAACTTACACCCACGCATCCTATAGCTAATCCTTCTAACACCACGCCTACAGGTATACTAATGATACCAACAACGCTGACTATGCCTATTGTACCGGATAAAGCTCCTAAACATTCTATAACGGTCTCTGCGTTAGATAAACAGGTAATAATTTTATTATACTTTTTGTGTAACCGTTCTCTCTTATCTCTCTCGTTGGCTATCTCTTTTTGCACTCGTTCGATTTTATTTAACCTAAAGACTGAAGACTCGTTCGTTTCTATAGGGACAACGGGCAATTTAGGGTAAACGGATTCTGCGGTCATTTTATAGAGTAGTATATTATTTTAAATGTTTTGCACGTATACTAGTATCAAAGCACCGACACCTACCAATAATGCCCACACGTGCTCCGCCAACCAACCGACCGATTTACTTAACAACGTGAACAACCAACTCGCGATAGCGCCCAAAATACCAGGTAAAGCGACTAATAACTTACCCCCGAGCTTTTTTAGTAAATTAGCCAAGTTTTTTAAATGGTTACTTATCCAATCTTTCACGTTACCTCCGGGTTTAGGCGTAACGGGGGTCGGAGTAGGAACAACCGCTGTACCAGCTGTTGCCGCCGAACCGCCGCCACCAATAGCCGCCACCAAAGAAGCAACGATCATACCTATAGTCATAGCAAACGCGGTTAATATACTTACGACCGTCAAACCCTGTTCTCGAAACAGAATTCTAATCTTTTCTCTTAGCGAGATATCACCATATAGTATTTTATTAAACGTTTCTTCGATTCTAGCGAATTGATCATTCATGCTTAGTTTAAGGTCGTGCTTGAGACTTAATCTATTCTCTATTTGATCTTCAACATCGTCTTGTTCGTTCATTAAGTCTTGCATCTCATTATCGGTTTCTACTACTTCGAGGGCTGTTTTTATCTCCTTGAGTCTATCGTATAGTTTACTCAGTTCGGCTAAATTTAATTCGACATTACCGCTCATAGTTTGTAGTTTTTTGTCTAAAGCTTCAAGTTCTCTATAATTTAACCCCTCAGTTTGCGCTTGAGCATCTACTTCTATCGGTTGATCATCTACTTCTATCGGTTGATCATCTACTTCTATCGGTTGAGCATCTACTTCTATCGGTTGATCATCTACTTCTATCGGTTGATCATCTATTTCTATCGGTTGAGCATCTACTTCTATCGGTTGAGCATCTACTTCAGGGAGAGGAAATGTATGAATACCGGGCACATAAATACTTTTTAAGTTCTCGTGCAGAACGCCAGCCATCTTAACTTGTAGTTTTGGAGTGACGTTGATAGCACCAGCTATATAGTCTTTTACTTCTTTCTCTTTATATTCATGTTTCATTAATAAACCCAAATCTTCTTTTAAAAATACTAGAAAGTTTCCGTACTTCCACTGCCTTTCAAAGTTTTTAACTAACGTCACCCGCCTTATAAATCTATCTTTATGATGTTGATGAGTCAATACAACACGGTCGAAGTAAATAGCATCTCTATCTTCAGTAAAAAGTTTGTACTTAATGATTTTTGGTCTAACTAAGCCTTCTTCCTTCCTCCAAAAATCATAAAAATCATTTACTAAACCTTCTAGATGTTTATCTATAATATTACCAGCTTCATCCGTCGTAGGCGGTTGTGGTTCAGCCGGTCTGTCTAATTCATAATCATAATCGGGGTCTGCGTCGGCATTAGCATCTTCATCATCGGCTCGTTCGTCTTCTCGACCCACATCATCCATAGGTATAAATTCTCCACCTTCAGCCATTTTATAAAGTCGTACATTATTTTAAATTTTTTTGCACGTATACGAGTATCAAAGCACCGACACCTACCAATAATGCCCACACATGCTCCGCCAACCAACCGACCGATTTACTTAACAACGTGAACAACCAACTCGCGATAGTACCCAAAATACCCGGTAAAGCGGCTAATAACTTACCCCCGAGCTTTTTTAGCAAATTAGCCAAGTTTTTTAAATGGTTACTTATCCAATCTTTCACGTTACCTCCGGGTTTAGGCACAACCGCCGCACCAGCTGCTGCCGCCGCACCACCCCCACCAATAGCCACCACCAAAGACTCAACGATTATACCTATAGTTAAAGCAAACGCGGCTAATATACTTACGACCGTAAAACCCTGTTCTCGAAACAGAATTCTAATCTTTTCTCTTAGCGAGATATCACCATCTCGCATTTTATTAAACGTTTCTTTGATTCTAACGAATTGACTTTTGAGTCCTCGTTCATTTTCGCGCGCCGCTGTCATTCTAGCGGATCTTTCATCATTTAGATCTTTTAATCGATTGGCTATTACTCGTCTATCTTCATCGTTCGTTGCTTCAGTTAGTTCAGCTTTGGTTTGATTAATTTCATCATCTAGCCTTCTTATTTTAGCTAAATTTAATTCTAAATTACCTTTGAGAGTTTGTAACGCTTTGTCTAAACCAGCAATTTCTCTCAAGTTGTTTAATCTCGTAATTTTTTTAATTACTATTTCTCGATTAGCTAATTGGTCTTTTAGTCGATTCGTTATTTGTTCTCGTCTGTATATTACTTTTTCTAGTAGATATACTTCTTTTTTTCGTTCATCTACTCTCTCTTTTTGTCCATCTAATGATTTTACTCGTTTGTTTAATGTTTCGATTAATTTATCTGAATTTTTTTCTCGTTTATATAATTCTTTTTTTTTCTCATCTAATACTTTATTTTCTTCATCTATTGTTGCGGCATATTTATCTATTGCCGCAAGTAAATCAACATCTTGATCCGTTAAATCTACTTCTTCTCCCAATACATCTATGGCTACTTTTTTTACGATATCGTCAACATCATCGGCCGCTTTTGGAAGTTCACTCATCCCAATATTTTCGGGGTGTATCTGGCTTATTTCTTGTTGAGGTTTACTAATGGATTTACTAGGTGCATAATCAGAAATACCAAGATTATATCTGATAAATTCTGCGTTAGTTCTACCTAGAATAGTGCTTAATTTTAAAAACAAGCGCGGGTTTTTTTTGTTTGTTAATTGAACCCA
Organism: Hippasteria phrygiana; assembly: GCA_037893225.1. Lineage (NCBI taxonomy): Eukaryota > Metazoa > Echinodermata > Asteroidea > Valvatida > Goniasteridae > Hippasteria > Hippasteria phrygiana. Next base: position 273,358 of record JAZGUH010000689.1, read on the forward strand.
TTTCTTTCCTCTATCCCATCTTACAGATAATCCCCCATCGTTATCACTTCTAAAATTAGTAGTATCTTCAATAGCTGGTGTATATCCAGTAGTCTCAAGTGTATATTTATAGAACTTGGATAGTTTTTCTTTTACCAACTCCACCTTAAGTTTTTCTATCGATGCAGAGTCATCTTTATTTAGTAGTTTTAACCGATTTTCTAATTCTTCTTGATAATCAGAAAACGGCCCTTCATTGTCTCTGTCTAATTCATAATCACGATCGGGGTCTGCATCGACATCTTGAAAATCATCATCGGCTCGTTCGTCTTCTCGACCCACATCATCTATAGGTATAAATTCTCCACCTTCAGCCATTTTATAAAGTCGTACATTTTATATTTTACGTAGTATTTACCACATTCTGAGGAATTACTCCTTGGCTCACTAACCAAGTCTGAGTAGCTAGAGCGCTACCTACCGTAGCGGTGATTTTAATCGTATCTTCTACGTCTAGCTTTCCTAAATCGGCGGGCTTAATTTTCAAAAGTTTTTTACTCAACATAGTATAACCTACGGTCAACAAACTCAACACAGCGCCGTGATAAAGAGTATTTGCAACGTTCTTCGTATCCATTTTACTTGTACAAACATTTTATTTTTTTTTGTATTCCATTTCTAATAGTTCTTCAACTTTAGGGGTTGAAGTTGCGAGCGTAACCCGCTGCGAATCTACAGGTTTACTCTTTTTAAACGCGAGATATCCAATTCCTAAAACAACCAAACCAACTATCGCATATCCCCAGCTCGGAATGTCTCTCATCGTTAGCGCTTGCTGGGGAGCTTCTTCTTCTATACTTTGCATTTTTTGTATTTGTTCTTTCATCTTTCTGTTTCTTTCGGCCAGTTTTTTACCTTGCTCTACTCTTTTAGGGTCTTTTGCTCTTTTTTTTGTGACTCTCGATAGAGCCGGCTCTTGGGGAGGCTGGGGAGTCTCTTGGGGAGCCTCTTGGGGAGTCTCTGCTACTTGATCCGTCGTTGCCGTTTCTAGACTCATCTTTTATAGTAATACTACTATTATTTGTAATAATATTACTCGTACTACTATCTACCTGTAAATGTTTAGTCGTGATCAACATGGCCACCAAAGGAGATAAATAAACCCCATAATTGTAATGCACTTCGCAAAGTAAACTGGACAAGCTGCTAGAAATAACGGGATCTTTTTCTAAGTCGTTGATAAGGGCTTCTTCAGAATCTAAACAAAGTTTATAACCGAATGGTGAAGCCAGCGGCAAAGTCGCGCCTAAAGCTTTTGCGTAAACGGTCAACACGCAACTCCCCAAACTGACTATCATTTCTTTACCGAGCTTGGCTTCGTATCTTTTATATAGCTTTTCTTGTTTTTCAGCGGTCAAGCTCTCTATTTCATTGATAGAGTATTCTTTACCGAAATATTTTTTAGAATCACCGGAAGCAACTACGCCTAAAAGTCTATTTTTAGGCATAGTTGCTTCTGGGGTCGTCGCTACAGGTTCTTGAGATAACGTGCTTAGAGATTCTATCGACTTGATCATTTAAAATAGAACTATATTTTTTAATCTTATTTCTACAAGAAATATAATCGTAAGAAAATAAAGATAAGTTGATGGCTATTACTAGTTTTAATAATAGGTCTAGATATTCGATCATATTTTATAGATGACTAGATAATCTATAGATCATCTATCAGTTATTTAACAGTTATCTAACAGTTATCTAACAGCTATCTACAAATCATCTAACAGTTATCTAACAGCTATCTACAAATCATCTAATAGTTATCTATCAGTTATCTATCAGTTATCTATAGTTCAACTGCCAACAGACAGGAGGATCAGTTTTTACCACTAATTTACTAAAAGGCACATCTCTTAAAATCTGTTTAATTCTCGATCTTTCTTCTAAAGGAACCGCATCATTTTCATCGAGGCATTGATCGAAACTATTTTTATCTTTGCAATAGAACAATACAACAAATGCAGTTTGAGCTCTAAAATCTGTCATTACGCAATTATACTTTTGAGTCATCAACCAACAGTAGTGATTGTCGTGCCTACCGCTAAACGCCAATTTCGTTAAAACGCAAGTGTTTTTCCCGAGCGCCGCCTTACGATATTTTATGTCTTGTTCCGAGCTACAATCGTCTATCAAAAATAGAACGTGCGATCCTTTAAATCGAGCTCTATAAAATGCTAAAGCTTCGTTGAGGGTCACCTTTTCTACCTCTAAATCGCATAGGTATATCTCGGGATCTAACCACAACCAACGTCTCTCGCGATAGGTCTTGTTGTTGCTTAACGTAGGACAAATAACTACGATATTTTCAAAGTGATCTTTATACTCAGTTTCTAATAGATCTAAAATATATTTGGTTTTACCCGAATTGGTCCTACCGCATACTAGCGCGCAGTGTGGTGTTTTTGGAAACGTTTTATACATTGCTTATTTATAGTAAGGTAGATAATTTACTCTTCTAAGAGTAACTACCGCTAAATCTTCCATCTTCTAGCACCAACTGACCATCCATCACCAAGAAAACGTAACACGTTAGGACAGCTGGTGTCTCAGCCTCTCTTTCTAAATGGAGAGAAATACCCCCACCTACGTCTCCTATTTTCCTGCCAGAACCGTGACTTTTGTTGTCGTCGGTTACCCTCGTATCTAGCCAAAGACCGTAACTAGTGCTTAAGTAATCTCCTAGAGTCATATCGTGTAATTCCAAGTCTTTGGACACACTGGCACCAAATTCTGTATTAGAGTCGCCGAAAAACTTGGTAATCTCATCCCAGTGTTGATAACGCTTCATGCCCTGACTATACAATTGATTCGGCTTACCCTCTATCGTAACGTCTACTTTTTCGATCTTTGGATTATAAAAAATTCGAGGATCCTTTTCGCCCGATTCTTTAAATAAAAGAAGTATACCTTTGAGACTTCTAATGGCTTGATTAAGATTAATGTTCCAAGTAGTGTCGGACTTGTTTAACGTTAAAACCGTATATCTTTGAACTTTTTCGTATAGAAAATGAGTTTTGCCTCGATATTTTTGTCTGATATTATCGGCCAATGTTTTATTAGTCACCGTTTCAAACTCGAGATCTAACCCCGAAATTTTATACTTGGCGTTGTTATCGGTAGATTTTACTACGCTAGCGTGATCGTTAAATGTAAATTCGTAAGTTAGTTTGTCTTTGAGCGTCGATGGACTAAAAGGCTGATGATCCGTAAGCATTTCAAAATCTAGAGGAATGTAATATCGGTTACCGTAAGCGTTGGCAATCGCTTTGTCTTTTCCACCATTCGCGCTAGCAACCCCATCGCTAGCGTTGATTCTGAGTTTCGTGACGTTGCTATCTTCGAGTCCTCGATACGCATCGTTCGCGCTGGCTGGTCGCCACAAGTCTTTATACGCGTTATATACATCGGCATCCGTAAACGCTACGAAATCTTTACCTTCTAGTTTGATTCTTACGCCGCTAATTAAATTTCGCGCGACGTTATAATATAGAGTTCTTGCATCGTCTTCGCCAGTGCCTTCAGATTCTAAGTCTATATTAAAAGCCAATCGTACAGTACCCGGTACGACTACATCGTCTTGACTCAACATAGGAAATTCAACGATCAACAGACTGCCAGCCGACGCGGTACTAGGATTATGAGTAATAACCATCGATTGCCTCAATCCCTTCAACGCTCTAGGATTTTTTAAACTTCTGTGTGGATTCAGTTTGCTTCCATAAATTGCGTTCATTTTACTTAACGAAACAAAAAAAATAAAAAGCTTTTTTTACTTAACGAAACAAACTTAAACTTTTAGACAAACTTAAACTTTAAAACAAACTTAAACTTTTAGACAAACTTATAAACTAAATAACCTAAAACAGCAGTGCCTCCTAAGATAAATGCAATTTCGCCATCTTTTTGATCTTCGCTGGGTACGTAAAAGTCCGACAATACAGGTTCGCGAGGTAATCTCAACTCATCGTTGGTTACTTCGTTATATAGTCTCAACGCCTCATCTACGTTTTTAAATGTTTTTTGAGCCCTGGCTTCTTTATGTAGTCGATCGTTTAGATAATCCAGAACTTTGGTTCTTTGTTCTACCCACTCTTGTTTAGCTCGAGTTAATCTTTCTAGAGCGAGGTCGTGTCGTTTACGTTCTTCGTCCGCACCGCTTTTTCCTATCTTAGAAAAGGCGAAGCTCGTTCCGCTAAATGCCACAGCGCTTATTATAGCTCCAGCACCCATAATTAAAAGACTCACCATTTTTAATAAGTCGTTAAAATAAAATGGAAACAAAATTAAGTAAAATATTTTACAGTCCTAAAGGATATTGGAAAGGTGCAGGCGCTATAAAAAAATTATCGTTAAAAGCCAACGTACCCGAGCCAGACGTTAGAAATTGGTTGAGAAAACAAGCCATGTGGCAAATATATTTGCCAGCCCCCAGTTTTATACCGAGACCTACGAGTCTCAATAAGGTTATAGGGCGACCTAATGAACAACATCAAGCGGATCTGTTGTATCTACCTCACGATGTAGTTAGACGAAAAACTTATAAATACGCGTTGACGATCGTCGATGTGGCCACTCGATATAAAGAAGCTGAACCCTTGACGAATAAAACGAGTACTCAAGTTGTGGAGGCGATAAAAAAGATTTACAAAAGATCGCCCTTGTCTTGGCCTCTCGCGATAAAAGTAGACCCCGGTACAGAATTTATGGCTGAATTTAATACTTTGATGCGGACTCGCAACGTCGCGGTACAGAAAGGCGAGGTTGGTAATCATAGAGCTCAAGGTATAGTAGAAAGATTTAATCGTACTTTAGCCGAAAGATTATTCGGTCATCAATACGCTCAAGAAATGTTAGAGCCTACCGAGCGTAGCCGCGAGTGGGTAAAAAGATTGCCCGATGTTATAAAAGCGTTAAACGACGAAGAAACTAGATTGATATCGACTATGAAAGGTAAACCATTAACTCCTCGAGCGGCTATGTCTCAGTTAGAAATAAAACAGTTGAGTTCCTCGGGGCTCAAGAGCCCCGAAGTCGCGCTAAGCGTAAATGACGATATCGTTAGATATCTTTACGCTCCTGGAGAGCTCGAAAAAGACGTTAGAAGAAGAGCTACCGATCCTATTTGGAGCTTAGAAATGTATACGATTATAAAGAGAGCGACGAATCCCGGACAGCCCGCGTTGTACTGGCTGACTAACGGCCCCAAGAGATCGTTCGTTAAGAAAGAATTAATGGTCGTTCCGTCAGATACTGAGTTACCGCCTTCTTCAGCGACGTAGAATATCGTAAGCTAGATATCCAACTCCAGCAGCGGCCATTAAACCAACGACTAAAGCCGTTTTTTCTTGTTCGTGCGAGTCTGGCGGAGGTGTAGCTATGCCCGTAGGGAGTAGCAGAGGTGGCGGTGGGTCTAAATCGTCTAGGGTTACTACCTTACTCTTTTTTACGGTAGGGGGTGGGGTTGGTACGTCTAAATCGTCTAGGGTTACTACACGACTCTTTTTTACGGGAGAGGGTGGGGGCGATGCAGGGGTTGGTGGCGTAGCTACGCTCGTAGGGCGTACGACCGTAGGGCGTACGACCGTAGGGAGTACGTCTGAGTTCAAGTTGATATTTAATCCTATCGGCGCGCCGGGTGTAGCTATCTGTATATTATTATTATAACCTCGATGAATACCGACCAAAAGCTCCATATTTGATGGAATCAAGTATAATCCTGGGCCAATCACAAAGTTTAACGAGCTTCTAGCGTACTGTAAAGAATCTTGAAATCTGGTTATAGAAGATTCCAAGTCCGTAGGGCTATTTATAACGCCTTCTACTATATTTTCAAATTGTCTTTGGGCATCTAATCCGGTACCCGCGGTTAGTATACTCGTTTTTGCTTGGGCTTGCGCGCCGAGTATGGCGTACACGTACGTTCTAACGCTTTCGTTTATTTGTTCTATACCAACGTCGGTAAACGAGCTCTTCTGACGTATAAACTTTCTAAAACCGAGTCGTACAACGTCTACGGATTGTCTGATATACATGACGGTGTACTTACCGTACTTATACATATCATCCGGCGTGGTAAAACCCATGGTGTATCTACCACCAGGTTGTGGATCTAAGTCTGCCTCATAAAGCGTATAATCTTTACCTGGCATCGGTAAATATTTATGCGAGTCTCTATCGTAATAGTACGCCGTACCTAGACCCGCTGATGCTAAGTCTACGGTCTGTTTAAAACTCACGTTTGGATCGACTCGAAAGCGTTGACCGACGTTGGTATAAGCACCGTGATCGATGCTATTGTTTAGATCGTCGAATGCGTCGTCGTTTGGAATTGGGCATTTTAGAAAGTATAGTATCTTTCTGATCGTGAAATATACGTGAAACTTGAATAAAGCCGATATTACGGGGTTTTTATGTAGCAACGATTCTAGTCCTACGCCGCAACCAGAAGTCGCGCACCAAAATGCGAAGTTGAGTTGATTTTGATAAAACGTCATGGGATCCGATGCGTAACGTTCGACCACTTCGTCGCTCTTCACGTCGGGCATTTTATAAGCGCTAAATATATCAACTAGTCGAGCGATAAAACTCGCGTTCGTATTAGCGTTTACGATGATGTTAAGTTGACTCAAACGCATGTTCAACGGGGTACTCTCCGGGGTTATCGCTTCGTAACGCGACGTCGGGTCGTCTTGACTTCTAGCTAAATTCACGATATCTAGAGCATTCTTTAACGGTTGATTATTAGGGTTTAGAAGCGCCATAAGTTGAGTAAATTTCATTTTATTTTTAATAAACCAAATATTTTTTAAAGCTTTTGTAAGCTTTAATAAAATGGAATCGCACGTTTTTGAAATGTTTGATAACGAACGAACGTTTAGACTGTCAAAACCTATAGATAACTCAAAGGGAGATTACAGTATGAGTTTAACCAGCGCGATAGTAACCGCGGGCTTCTACAACATGGCTAGTAATAGCGAAATTCTCTATTTTATACATCAAATCGATCCAAACACTGGGAAAAAAACGGGTAGTACGGATGGTAAAATTGATATTCCTGCTGGATATTACGATATAGATTGGATCGAAGAGAGACTCAGTAAATTAGTTTGGGTAGAAGTCTCTGTAGATAAACTTAATAGAAAAATATCTTTAAATGTAACGGAAGAAAATAACGTTCTACGCTTTGATAAAAACATTAAACAATTGTTGGGGATAACGGTCAAAAACTTAGTTTTTGGCGTAGATTATGTAGGGTATTATAATACAATGCCCGTCGATGCAATTTTTTTACATTGCGATCAGTTATCTACGTCTAATAATTTCTATAACGGAAAGAGCACGCACTTGCTAGACGTTATACCGATAACGAAAAGAGACGATACGATTGTCGAGCGTGCAAGATTAACCGCTCGTAGGCTCGTGGGTGATAAGATAAACCAACTTAGCTTTAGTATCAGAGACCGAGACGGCGATTTAATAAATAATCGAGGAAAAAAGATCAGTTTTAACTTGACGATAGGTAAATTTTAAAAGATTTTTGAAGATTTTTTTGGCTTAAATAAAATGGAATCGCACGTTTTTGAAATGGCCGATAACGAACAAACTTTTAGTCTGTCAAAACCTATAGATAACTCTAAGGGAAATTACTGCATGAGTTTTAACAACGCGATATTTACCGTCGGTTTTTCTAATATAGCTCAACGTATGACTATAGGATGGCGAATATATGGCGGCGGTACGGCGAGTAACAGTAACGGTGAAAAGGTAATTCCGGCTGGAAATTATACTATCGATGAGTTAGTAGCTGAATTTAATAAATTAATATTGATCGTAGTTTCCGTAGACAAGATTAATAAAAAGATTATTTTTAATGCCGGTGCTATACCGGCAGATAAATATGTTTATATTGATTTCGATGTATATACTCAAAAAGTGTTGGGAGTACCCCGTAATTGGTTCCCCATAACTGATGGTGAACTTGTAGGATATTATAATATAAATTACGTGAATACAATTTTTTTACATTGCGATCAGTTATCTACGTCTAATAATTTCTATAATGGAAAGAGCACGCATTTGCTGGACGTTATACCGATTGCATATATTGAGGCTATGGATGTAATAGCGACTGTCCAGAATAAAAGAAAAACTGTCATACCTCTAATTAGGAGTAAAATACCCGAACTGAGTTTTTCTTTCAGAGACTGCGACGGCGAGTTAATCGAGAATAACCATAAGACATTTATTTTTCGAGTAGATATTTATCGATCGTCTTGTTCTGGCTAGAACGATGACCCGAACTTAGTTTTTCTTTCAGAGACTGTCTTGTTCTGGCTAGAATAGACTAAAGGTTAAAACGATAACCATAAGCCAGAGTGTCTATACCATTAGGTAAAATATATCTCTTCGTATCTAAAGGATTTAAAGATTGCTTGACTTGAGCCTCCGTGTATATCATGTGACGCTCTGTTCCAAAACGAATCATCTTGTTTGAATAGCATTCGTTCGATAAAACGCATCGCTTGTACTTTTCGTAAGATAGATCGTTGTTTATAACCACTCGGTTTACGCCTTTGGCCTTTTTTAGTATATCGTGCTCTCCGTATAAAATCGAGTACATCTTCGATCTGATGCAAGTAGCTTCGCTTATGACTTTTCCTCCGCATTCGTCTTTAAATTTACCGATAACTTTCTTGTTTGTCTCGTTGTATAAAAAGTGGTCTTTCTCGTAGTTGCTAAAATCGTACGAGTCAGACTGTTTTTTCAGATTCCGATAAACGTCTTTCGTATAGATAATCAAAAGCAGCGAGTCCGTGTCTGTATACATCAACCTTACTTTATCGCCGTACGTCTTTTTTAATTGGTTGTAATACAAGTCGTACATTAGAGTCTTCGATAAGTCTAAGATACTAACGCCGCAATAGATGGGTTTATTTAAATACGTTTTCTTTTTGTACGATTCCACGAATGAGAGACCGCATTCTTTAAACGCTGTAGTAGACTTGTAACAAGGTTTAGAAACCATCTCTTTGTATTCTTTTACTTGATCGTTTCTCAGTAGCGCACCATCTATTCTATTTCTGACATTTTCCATCGTTTTGCCGAATACAGAATTATTCATCAATTTGAAAAAGTCTTTTTCGAAATCCGACTTTGCTTTCGTTCTGAGTTGCGTGTTTTTATCGATGTACGATTTCATCCAAGGTTTTTGTTTAAATTGTAACGCCCGATGTACTCTAGTTAGTTTTAGGCCTAGCCTCAAACACTTTTTCAAATTGACGTAGTGCAATACATATTTTTCTTTGCGATATAGCGTACCTGTTAATTTTTTTACCTTAGCGCCATCTCCTATCTCACTCGCTAACTCTCGTTGATACTCGGATAACCATTCTTCAGGTATGATTATATTATCGGCGGCTAAAGGATAATCGTTGTGTAGATCGTGTAGTTCGGCTGGATATTCCAGGTCAACTTCGAACATATATCCCGTTTTAGTATCATCTTTTAACGCCATGATACGATCGTGGGTAAATTGTTTCGTACAGACCCATTTAAATCCTCCGTAAGGTAGCGGTCGACTCATGGCCCATCCGTAGAGGTTGTTGGCGTCTAGATAGAGAATATACGAATCGGGTTTATCTCGATCGTAATCTTTCAGGTACTTATTGTTGGCCTTGGCATAGCGCGTACTACCAACGCTCGATATTCCTCCTCTTTTTGCTTTTTCAAAAAATAGATGTTTATCTACATCCGTCAAGAGCTCTAATTCTATTTTAGTGTGTCTTAGTAACGCGTCCCAACTTAATCCCGGTGCCGTGAAGTAGTTGGCTGGATCCAACTTGTAATTCATTCTACACATTTGCCTAAAATTCTCGAATACACCGGCTAGTAATAGAGTATCCGCGGTTACGTATAAGTCGTGGTATTCGCCCATGTTGTTGAGATTAAAGGTCCGCCATACTCGTTGCGCGCGCGAGTAGTCTTCGTCCGTTATATGTTTATCTTTTAGAGCGCTGAAAAAAGATTCTTTCGGTGGCAAACTAGTTTCGCTAAATCGTTCAAAGCTGTCCATGTACTCGTACGGATATACACCCTTTTGTAATAAGATGTCCGCGTTTTCTTCGCCATAACGTTTCAAGAGTAGTCTAAAGGCGTCTCTCGGGCAAGACGTTACCAATTTGTCGAGACCGCTAGACATAAAATGAAACGAGTCTATAAATCTATATTGGCCTATCGAAAATGAAATGTATTTTTCTGAATTTTTGGGTATACACCAGATATCTCGTTGATACTTTGAAATACCCTGCATGATCAAGTGCGCGTCATAGTTTTCTAAGTTGTGAAAGACGACCGGTATTTTCGTTTCGTTGGGTTTTACTCGTAATTTAAGATTGCAGTAAGCGTGCGCGGCTCCTCTGTACTTGCCCGTAGTGTGACAATGATCTCTTACTTTTCGAAATTTGTTAATGTTCTTTTGGCAGAACGTACATGTTTTCTCGACGTATCCCTTTTCGTTTTCGTACGTGTATTCTTCAAGTTCTTCTTTGCTTCTGGGTTCTACGGGATTGCAGCACTGACAATTACACGAGTAATTTGGATAAATTGGTTTTTCGCAAATCCAGCACTCGTTAGAGTTTAGGTGAATTTTTTCTTCTTTTAGCGTATATATTATCGGCTTAATGCGAGCTAGTAATTCATTAATCTTAGGTTCGAGTTCTTGCAACGAGGTTATAAAATTGTCTATAGCGCGTTCACCTCTATAAGTCTTTCGCTTGATCTGCCGGCCATCGCACCTAACTACAACGTACGAATAACCGCAGGCTCTATGTTCGTGAGTTTTAGTCGACGACTCCTTTGTTTTTTCTTGGGGCACCAAGATAGATTCAAAATCCGCGTATATGACGTAGGGTGCGTCTTGTAAATTCTTAAAGTTTTTAAACATTAATTTGCTTTTGTCCAAGTATTTGTTCGCATTTTCATGCGGCATTTTAACGGTAGATAAAGCAGAGTCTATTCCTTCGCAATCTTTTACGTGTATGTCCAGCTTCTCTTTCGAATTAAAATGGGTTAAACATCTCAAGCAAAACAGTTTGCGATGCTGACTATTGGTAACGCCAGATAAGAATCTAGGTAAGTCATTTATCCAACAATAATGACCGTCATATAATAGCAAACTGATAGTTTCCATATCGTATGGTCTTTTAGATAAATATAGCGGATATATCAAGCCCCTTTTATCTTGCGGATAGGTTTTATTTTTGCAGTCTGCGTCATATCCTAACACGTTTATACTTATATCGTTTTGTCTTTCTATTCTCGCTACCTGATTTATGGGTGTGGGGAAGTCTATGTTGGTGAAGTTTAATCCGTCATCGGTTTTATAAGTAGATGGATTATTTCCGCGAAATTGGTACTTTGGGTTTGTTGCTAATTGGTTTTTAACTCTGTCGGTATATATACCTAGGGCGGCTCTTAAACACCATCTTATACACTCTTGATCTTCGTTTTTGATGTTGGCGGTTGCGCGTTTGTTAGTTATATATTCGGGTAGTTTTACGTAAGAAGCGCCTACCAGAGGGTTAACTCTGTTTATGTTTATGTAAAACGCGACTATTTTATCTATAGTCCAACCACTTCCTTCATTCGTATATTTATCTATCTGAGATAATATCGTTTCGTATTGCTGCCTGATAGTCGTAGCTATCTCGCTCTTGTTTAAGACTCGATTTTGATAACTAAAATGAGTAGCGGTTGATGTTGTAGTCTCAACGCCCGATTTTTTTACATACTTTATTTTCATGGCGATCTGTAGTTTCATCGTTTTTATTTGTATTAATTCAGCGACGATTTTGTTTTTTATCATCGACGTATGGGTGTTGTAAAATTGCTCCGGATCGTCGGTAAACAGACTCGGAATCAGTTCCAAATTTCGATAACTGTTTTCAAATCTTCTAGTCTCTCGAAAGTCTGCTTCTCGAAAAGTATTTTGCTCCTTAAATCTTAGTATAGCTTCGATGTAATCTTTTTTTATCGCTCGACCATTTCTACCCGTTGATACGACTCGTAAATTTTTATCGTGCGCGAGTCGCTCTAACGAAGCTTTAGATCGTATTCTAAAATTTTTAAATTTGGCTTCTTCTCTTTTTATAGCTAGAATATAATCTCGCCTGATATACGTATTACGGCGTCCTGTTGGCGATCCTAAAGATAATTTATACTTATCGACATATCTTTTTAAAGATTTTTTGTTCCATCTATTGTATTCCCGAATCGTAGGTTGTGTTTCCATCTTTATAGTAACAACTATAATATTTTTAAAAAAAATAAAAATTTATTTAATTTTTTTTGCCCTATGTTATTTTAAGTTTTTTTGCCTTTTTCGCCGGGCGCCCCGGCAATTTAGTATCTCTGTAGACTATGGAAAAAACTTTTTGTTTTCTTGATTTTGTGCAAATTTTGGTGTATAGTACCCCAGCAAAAGTTAAAAATGCAATTTGGGCGATTTTTGATATTTTGGTTTTTTAAAAAATTTGACGTATGTACCCACAGCAAAATTGGAGAGAAAAGTGAAAAAACCAAAAATGACATGGGATCGGTACCTCCCTTACTACTCCTTTCTTCTCCTATCCTGCCAAAGTCAACCCCTTACCCCACCCTTCTCTCCACTCCCCGACCCACTGGTCACCCCTTTCCTAGCCCAGGCCCTCCCCTCCTTCTCCTCGCTGGTCCACTATAGGCCTAATACTAGTTTTGTTACATCAGTTATTTTAGTTTTTGTTGGTATTTTAATAAATTATATACATGTACGTATGTACGTCCTGTTTAATATATTTAATGTCTAAACCCAATTGCTTTCTTTAATAAGTTATTTTTTGATAATGTTTTTTATATTTTTGTGGTTTTTTTTTTAGTGTTTATCCGTGTTTTTTCATCTAAATTTTGTTTGTATTAGTATTTGTCTTGATGGTAATATTATAGTATACATGTGTGTTTGCAATATGAAATTTCTCTTTTTTTATTTAAATGTCCTCCCATTCCTGTTTTTATTCTTTCCCTTGCATTCTCTGTCCAACCTTCTCCAACTCTCCGCCCATTTCCTGCCCTTACCCCCTGCCCTTTGTTTTTGTAGATTCATGTTTTTCATTTTAAAATTGATGTATATTTTTAGTGATGTTAGTCGTATTGTAATTCTGCAACTGGCAGCGAGAATACGTCTATTCATAAGATGGAATTTGCGTCGGGGTGATGTACATTCAATATTGGGTTTTGCCCTTCACCGGCGTATTTGATAAACACTGTATACTCAGTGTTGTCCCGAGAGATTATTTGGGAAAAAATCACTCGGGTGGGACTCGAACCCACGACCTCCTGATTTATTAGTGCAGATGTCTTACCACTCGACCACCCGACCACCCGACCACCCGACCACCCGACCACCCGACCACCCGACCACCCGACCACCCGACCACCCGACCACCCGACCACCCGACCACCCGACCACCCGACCACCCGACCACCCGACCACCCGACCACCCGACCACCCGACCACCCGACCACCCGACCACCCGACCACCCGACCACCCGACCACCCGACCACCCGACCACCCGACCACCCGACCACCCGACCACCCGACCACCCGACCACCCGACCACCCGACCACCCGACCACCCGACCACCCGACCACCCGACCACCCGACCACCCGACCACCCGACCACCCGACCACCGAGCTTGTCGGAGTCGTTCGGCTGGTTCAAATCTGATATAGCGGCGGGTACCGCAGCCAAACTATTCATAAGATGAAATTTTCGTATTTTATAAACACTGTATACTCAGTGTTGTCCCGAGAGATTACGTCTTTTAATAAACCATTTATAAACTATTTATAAAAAGAAAACCTCTTACATAATCCCTACACAATACATCCTGCAATCCTCTTAACCACACTGACCCTGCTCCTCAAATCGGCTCCTCAAATCTAGCCACACACCCCCTCCGCAATTAATAATACAACGTGCACAAAAAGGGGGCGTGGTTTTACATTTTCATACGGGTTGTACTGCTGATGCTTGACTTGATTTTCATGTTATTAAGCAGGCTTGTTGCATTCTTCTATACACGCGTATCGCACGCCGGCGATTCCTTGTTAAAGGGAAAGCTCCCACCCCGTAGCTTCGATGAGCGTGATAATTTATGTTAAATGTGCCCGGAGACAGAAAATAGCACCACGCTCCCTACCCTGCAAGAAAATCTCAATACGTATATGTACACATTTAGGTATCGTTTGCATTGCATGGTGGAGTTGTAAGTAGGTTGCAGATACACCATGGAAAGAATCTCTTGTATGGAAGAGGACGGGGAGGCATGCAGGGGCACCTTCCGGCGACAATTTGTGCCACCACTTTAATACACAATCGATACAGACACCCCTCCCCTCTGCTTTTCAAAAACAAATTTGGAGCACCTTTTCTGAAACTTTTACAATTTGCCCTCCGATCCAAACCGTGAAACGCCACCGACTCTGACCATATAGCCACCCAATATGAGGACCATGTTGGCGTAGTTCCTCATTTCATTGCCATCCATCTCTGAATCTCTTGATTCTGTTTCGATTCCCGCTCGACGTACGACCAAGACTGGATTTTCTTGTACGTGATTGTTACCTGATGGGTTGACTTCCTATAGTTGATAAATTGCCTTGCCCTTTGCTCTATTTAAAAAAGCCCAACCTCTTTGTGAATACATGTACTTCCAAGTATTTGCCCACTGACGTGACGTCACGCAACTTTATCCGCACAGGGTGCGGTGAAAACGGGATTTTTGGGTTCAAGGTGCAGTGATCGCGACCGTAAAAATCCAGGATGTAAAAATAGCAGGCACAAGACTGATAAGGGCAGTTCCTAAATTGACCGAATGATCCTGTGCGTGGTTTCTCATTAGCCCATTGGGTCTGTGTCTGCTGTATCTAAACACGCATGGTCCAAACGATAACAACATTTTCGCGGCTCGGATCGCGGAGTGTGCATGTCCCACACAACAGCACTGAGGCGGCCACGAGTGAATCTGGGGCTCGATCAGTGGCGTAGTTCAGGGGGGCGTACAAAATCGTGGCCCCCTATAGTCGCCCCCACTGAAAATTTCACAAACGCAGTAAATAATAGTATTATAAAGAAAAAACACTGTGAGCGCCCGCGTTCCCTCCCCCCCACCCCCGGCCCCCTCTGTAACATCCAGCCGCCCCATTCCCCCCCCCCCCCCCCCCCTATGGAGACAACCCTGGCTACGCCGCTGGGCTCGATCTGGCAATGTGTATGATGGCTTTAACGGGTACCTGGTTAAAGATACACTTTCCGCGCTGTTAATGTTCAACGAATTTGATTTAGTTTTCTTCCGACGAATTTTCAAATTGTTCGTTTTATAAATTAAAAAAATTGATATACAGTTATTGCAAGTTCGAAACACACGTCACAGGCCAATTTGTTGACGCCGTTTTATTAGTCCGTAGCAAGCGGTTTTCCTCGTTCTTCAGAAAAGGTATCATTTCAACCAGCTTTTTGTGCCAGGGAGAGCAAACAACGTTTGAATCGTCTTAAAACCGTCGCAAAAACACTATTTCCTTTTGTTTTTTATGACGCCTCAAATGACGCCAGGGGAAAAGTTGCCCCCCTGAACCCCCCCCCCCCCCCCCCTCCGCTGGATACGCCACTGAACTTAGCCCTCTAATAACTAATTTGAACGTGTTGGGTTTAAAATGTTTTGTTACCAACCGCAATTTTTAGCCCTTTACCAAAAAAGCAAAGATTCAGATATGAACAAGACAGAGATCAGACAAATAGTTGGATTCCACTACGCCTTGACATTTATTTATTTATTACATTTCTTTACCCAGGGTGTGCCCAAACAGTTTAAAACTGGTTTCCATTGGGGCCCTGCATATTATTAGTTAAACAAAATGTACACACACATGATATTTAGACAAATACAAGAATGTTTACACAAATAAATCCATTTACGGTTAACTTTACAACTCTCCAGTAGAAGCCTGTTGCTGATTTACGGGATGGGCGAAAAACCCGCGGAAAACCCTTTTGGGGAAAAACAAGGGGAAATTCCCATCCGGCTCCAAAGTATTGTGGGTGTGATCCCTGGCTATACGGCATTCTGGGTTTATGACTCCTGACTAGCGCCCACCTGAACAAAGATACTGACAATTTGGGAGACCGCCAACATAGAGCAAGATAGCTCAATTGGTAGAGAGCCGGTATACGGTAACCCGGAGGTCGCAGGTTCGAATCCCGCTCCTGTCAGTTTTCTTTGTTCACTTTGAAAAAGTTTATAACTTCGCAGATCAGCGTAATGGCAGAAATATTACTGATAGATGGCTTTACGTAGCTCCGATTTAAATGTACCTAAGGGGTTCATGGTTCTCAATTGTTCAGGCAGATTATTCCATATACTGGCACCACTCACAGCGAAACTTGTCACGTAGCATTCCTTTTTGGCGAAAGAAAATGTCGGTGCCATTTGGGTCGATTGTCGTGTTTCACAAATCACTCTAAGTGGTGTGAACAGATTTGTCATGTACAAAGGAGTCATTTTGTTAAGGCTTTTGAAAACAAGGATAGCCTTTTTGGACTTAACTCTTTCATTAATTTTGTGTTGAAAACTATCTTTGCCAACCCCAAGATTCCCTTGATCATCACATTTCATCTCAGTCTCTCTTCCCTTCGTATAATCACCAGTGACAACCATCACATCCTTCATACTTCAGATCACCTTGCCGTCCCTGACAGCCCATTTTGGCTAATAGGCGCCCGCGTAATACGAGACCTAGGGCCAATTTCACAGCGATGCTAAGCACAAAAATTTGCTTAGCATGAAAAGTCTCCTCATACAGGACTACCAACCAAATTTTGATGTGAAGTGTATGGCTTGTGGCTGACATTCAATTTTTTTGTTTGCTCAGCATGAAAATCCCATGGCCTTTTGGCTGGTATGTGGTAACCTGTTTTAAAGCAAGACTATTTGATGCTAAACATATGTTTTGTGCTTAGCAGCTCCGTGAAATTAGTCCCTGATTTCGAAGTCCCCACCCTGGGTGCATCCCCTCCCACACAGCATGGTACTTTTAAGTGCAATTCCAGATTTGTTGTTTGCCAGACTCACATGCTGGAGTTTGAATCCTTTTTGGCCATTCATCTGCGCACTACTCATTTCCAACACCTCTTTTCTTCTCTGTGGAATCCCGTATGTCGGGGAGACCAAGAACACACTAAAAAAGGCCGTTTCTATGGTCATCGATCGACTGTGAACACCAAGAAAATGGATTACGTCTGTTGGTCACCACTTCAACTTGCCTATAAACATTCCATTTCTGGTTTTGTATTCTACAGAGCATAGAATCACTTGGCCACCGCAAGGACTCAGTTCGCCTCAGCAGGGAGAAAGTGTGGATGAAACGTCTTCGGACTATTCAACCGTAATGGACTCAACATCCAGGAAGGGAATGATTAACTCTTATCTTTTGTCCCCGTTGTCAATTTTGTTTACAGATAATCCTCCTGGCAAACCCTCTTGTGGTTTCTTGGCTCCTTTGATGTCTTTCCCTTTCCCTTTATGCCTTGCCACATTCCTTACCACCTCCTATTTTACCAGAATAGTGAGCATCCTGGGAATCTTCTTGGCTCCCTCCCACCGACTTGTCTCGACGTCCGCCAGCTTGCTCATGACATTCACGTTGAATTGGAACTGGTCTTCGCGAAGTTCGCAGCTCTTGCAGCTAAACAAGTAGCATTGTTGAGAATGATCTGTCGTGTTGATGTTATACTGTTGCTAGGTAGGCCTATGCTTCGTTGTAACTCTCTGACTTCGACTGTAAAAAAGAATAAGTGGTTTATTGCGAGTTGACGACTGCCTGCCATACTCTTTATCTACGTGTACGTAGCTCCGTCTCTTGTGTATCAATGGATTTGTTGGCTAATAATTTTAATATGCACGCATGCACATTAGCAAGCATCCAGTTTGCTAAGGGTGCAGACCAGTAAGTGGACCGAAAATTGCCTACGCCGGCCAAATCACAATTTGCGAGCCTTCAAGTTGATGCAGAGCATTTTGTGGACCATGAACTTGAGGTTTTGCAAAAGAGAATGTTGGAAGCGGTGCACAAGACTTCCAGCTGGTATTACTGGAAAACATTTAGCTTAGGGGGCATCATCTTTGGATGGAAATTTCTCCCAAAAGTCATTGGTTAATCCCCACAAAATTGAACAGAAACTGAAAAATTGTGAAATAAAATTTAATTTGATGTGTGTCTCAAACACATTGGAGAGTCCTAAGTATTTTCCCTGAATTTGGGAAATTGGTGTATTTATCATTCATTTGGGTCTATGGAAGTTGATGTACAGGTGTGCAACTTATAGTACAAAAGATGGCGTCTGTCGCGGCAGTGGTTTTTTTTTTTAATCGGCGGACCACGCGGAAGGGGGGTTCAGCATTTGAAAAGGGATTCCGAGGTCGGTTCCAACACAGCTTTCTAAAACAAAATTTATTGGGCCGACAGCCATCCGCCAATTGGAGCAAATATAAAAACAAATTGGGTGGGGGGATTGGGGATACAGGCTGCTCAAGTTCATTTAGAGGGTTCTGTCATGTAAATGGGCCGAAACCGGCCAAATCACGATTTGCGAGCCCTCAAATTCTCTGCTTTTAGAGCATTTTGTGGGCCATGAACTTGAGGGTTTGTAAAAGAGAAGGCTGGAAGCCGTGCACAGGACTGCCAGCTTGTATTACTGTGAAATTCGGATGAAATTGGGCCCTAAAAGTGCTCTATTTTGGAATGGAGCGTAGGCATCATTCTTCAAGCTAGCGATGGGCTACGGGACTACTTTTAGGGGGATCATCTTAAATTTGGATAGAAATTTCTCCCAAAAGTTATTGGTTAATCCCCACAAAATTGAACAGAAACTGAAAAATGATGAACTATAAGCTTTACTTTGATGTGTGTCTCAAACACATTGGAGGATCCTAAGTATTTTTCCTGAATTTTGGAAATTGACGTATTTATTGGTTTCTATGGAAGTTGATTTGCTGGTTTGCCTATTAAAAAAGAACCCCAAGAAATTCAGTGTGATGAACGCACGTGCTTACAGACGAGCTTTAAGGCAGGAAGTTTGAGCAGTGCATTTGCAATGCATGTAGGCCTATAAACATGAACAGTGTATCGACCCAAATGGCACTGAAAGTTCCTTTCGCCAAAAGGGAATGCTACGTGACAAGTTTCGCTGTGAGTGGTGCCTGTATATGGAATAATCTGCCTGAACAAATGAGAACCATAAACTCCTTAATAACATTTAAATCGGAGCTACGTAAAGCCATCTGTCAGTGATATTTCTGTCATTTACGCTGATCTGCGGGGTTATAAACTTGGTTGCCAAAATACTTTGGAGCCGGATGTGAATTTCCCCTTGTTTTTCACCCTAAAAGGTTTTTTCGAGGGTTTTTCGCCCATCCCGTAAATCAGCAATAGGCTTCTGGAGAGTTGAAAAGTTAATCGAAAATATATTTATTAGTGTGTAAACATTATTGTATTTGATAAAATATTTTGTATGAATGTGTAAATATTCAGTTTTAACTAATAATATGCAGGGCCCAATTGAAACCAGTTTTAAACTGTTTGGGCACACCCTGGGTAAAGAAATGTAATAAATAAATAAATAAATACATACAAGTACATGTACTTCTCAGTTTTGTATAATTTTCGCCTTCTTGTTGGTGAAAACCTCCAGAAATAAGAGCGGGAAATCGAGCTGCGGCCTTTCAACAATTATACATGTGCATGGATTCGGTCAAAATATTCAGCATCCAATTCACAATGGAGCAAGAAAGATATGGCAACATCTCATTTCTTGATGTTACGGTTTCCAGAAACCAGAACGAAACTCTCATCCGCAGCATCTATCGGAAACCAACGCACACCGACATATACATCCACAGTAAGTCCTTTCATCACCCCAAAATCAAGGCTTCCGACAACCGGGCTCTTGTCCGTATAGGGCGTACAATATCTGCGACAAGGCATGTGCACCTCCCCCAGGAACTCCATCACTGCAGCCCAACAAGTATAAGTCAAGACACAATTAAGATTCTAGATCCACCTCCGGCCAAGGGGTCTCCTATACCCAAAGCCAACTCTAGAACCTCCCTTTTGGCAGTACTTCTCACCACATCCAGCGTATCCTCCACAAGCACGGTATCATAGTCTGCGATCCCAAATGCAGACTATAGTGTACAGAATCCCCCGCGAATGTGCCAACAAATCTTATTACTATCTTCACCAAGAAAACCTTCAAATCTTACCTGCCATCGCTCTATGTGGAGTTTAGTACTTCCAATTAAGGTCAGGTTGTACGAGCGCTGTTCCATCAAGCGCTCGATCAAGCGCTCGAAATACATCAATAACCTCCTCCTAAAAAGATGCGATTTCAACGTCATCCCTCCACGCCTGCTACTCCGAGATCCCATCGTTTTCCATCAGATCAAATTATCGCCGTTGTTTGAAAGGCTTAATCAATGCGATTGATTGGCCTATTGAAATTCGTCATGTCTTCAGAAGCGATCCCAGATTGTTTAAGCTCATTACTAAAAACGCATTACTAAACATTGTTGGGATAAATGTGTTGCTGAGGTTGGGGTGGACTTTGAGTGGGGTGGGGTAGAGTGGAGCGGGCTGGGATTGATTATGACGGTTGTGGTAGTTTGTGTTTATGTACTTTTAACTTCCAGTGATGTCCTTGTGTTTCAGTGATGTCCAGTATTTGGACCACGGTGGGATGTGTTACTGGCAGTTATTTAGTTTATTGTTCATGGCTAGAGTGGATTAGTGGGATACTTGTAAGGGTGTTGTGGGTGAGGAGGGAGGGTTGGGGTAAAGTGGGTTGCGGTGTTTGGTGTAGGAGGATGAGGGATAGGGTCTGGGATAAGATTTTTTTATTTGTTTTGTATTGTTGACACATTTTTGACACATAATTTACACATTATTTTCATTATATCTGACGTGCTGCACCCTACCCCAGTGCTATAGCCTAGCAGTGGAGGGGGATAGGGGAACCAGACCTTATTAATCCCAACTACCCTGGGTTTTTCCTCCCCTATATATACACAAACAGAAGTGACCTAAATGTTAAGCGGCCAAACGGAAAGTATAGAAACACACCTACCCCCTCATTAGATGTGGCCCGCCCTCTCTCCCGCCCCAAGGTTCTCTGATTTCTCGTCAAGATTATAATAAAGAATCGCGCAGCCACCAAATTGTATATTTGATGTATATTTTTGTGTTATCTTTTTTATTTGTTTAAAAATATAATTAATCGATTGCAAATTTAACTGGAATCGGGGTGACTCGTTTTTTTCTATTGCATGAGTTGCATGACTGGATAATTATGTCATTTATGACATTTTTACATTAGGGCCTAATGGTTGTTTGGTTATTCATAGAGTGGATGGGAGCGGGAGAAGGGACTTGATATCAGTTTATAGACCCTGGATTTTTCTAATTTGGGGTGGAGCTGTTTTTTTACATTTATTTCAGAAGTCGGGTTTATCTGTTATATATATAATTTTATTCAATTTTTAATTAATGTATTTTCTCTTTTGATGTGTAAATCTCTTTGATTCTTTATTTTAGTTTTTAATACGATTGTAAATTAAGCAGCAATTCGGCTTTGGGCTGCGAGAGATTAATAAAATAAACAATGAGTAATAAATAATAATTTACAGTGTCGCAGAAAATCCTTGGAATCACTGTTTACGGTGGCTTTGTCTGAGGGCTCGTTCACCTATGATTCCCCGAGACCAGACTTGTATGTCTCGAACTCGGACTCGAGTCCGACTCGAGTTCCCGTTTTCTATGGCCCGGACTCGGACTCGAGTCATTATGACAAATGACCCGGACTCTGACTCGACCCTGCGGAGTGCGACTCGGACCGTGGACTCGGACTCGACCTGCGTGACTCATGACATGACAAAAAATACCAAAATTAAACATTTTTAGAAACGATTCCTGCCTGAGCAGCGGCGTATGGGGTGATTGGGGGGGGGGGGTGCTGGATGTTACAGTGGGGGACGCTCATGGTGTTTTTCTTTTTTCGTTATACTACTATTATTTTCAGCGTTTGCAAAATTTTCAGTGGGGCAGGGGGCGACTTGGGGGACGATCTTTTTTTATGGGTGGGAGGCGTGTGTTCCCCCCCCCCATCCCCGCCCCCAGCTACGCCACTGTGCCTGAGCATATAGTCGTACTTTTCCTAATACTTCCGAGGACAATGCTTTGTGTTTCCTATTGTTCCTTTAATATAACCCAACCCTATAGACTAAGCACGTATTTTTACGTCCTAGGACCGATTTCAACAAAAGACCGACGGTATTCCGGAGGTCGCAGGTTCAAATCCCACTCCTGCCAATTTTCTTTGTTCAATTTTAAAAATTCATTCAAAATTACGTATCCGGTACCCTAGTCAGTTTCCCTGGTTTGTTTGAAGGTACCATTATCAATACCGAGTGTTGAAACTACGTCGCATCGTGCCTTCGAGCCGTCGCCTCAGACTGGTAGAAATAGGGGGCGCCCTTACAGACGTAGCCCCGTTCCATACCATAAGCGCGTAACTAATTCTTCAAAAATGGAAGAAATACTTAGTTCAATCATGAGGATTGGAGAAACGCATAATTCCAAGAGAATCACGTAGGTCTAGTCCTGATGTAGAGGCATTGAATGTATAAGTCTGGTATGGTGCAACGAGTTAATATAGGTTTTCCCTGACGATTTCCCAAAATGTGCATTTGAATTTGTAAAACTGATTTTGAGAATGACGTATATCCGGGTTTCATTTTCGAAAAAAACTAGCATTCGATTTTATTTTGTATCATTCAAATAAATGAATGTGCATAACGTTTTATTTCAACTATTACAATACGCGATAAGGCTTTCGGTTTGACGTATGCGTGGCCGATTATTAAGAACGTGCAATCTATTTCCGCAGCAAATTGATTTGTCATTATGACACGGCCTGAATTTAATTTTCTTTTTCATTTGTCAGACAATCCACAAGTGAAGGTGACTAGGTAAATTTAAATACATTTTCAAAGTGAACAAAGAAACTGGCAGGAGCGGGATTCGAACCTGCGACCTCCGGGTTACCGTACCGGCGCTCTACCAACTGAGCTATCTTGCCCTATGTTGGCGGTCTCCCAAATTATCAGTATCTTTGTTCGGGTGGGCGCTAGTCAGAAGTCATAAACCCAGAATGCCGTATAGCCAGGGATCACACCCAATTTACGATACAACCAGTGAAGCGACATTGTGGGGATTAGCGTAAAATTGCAGCGTAAAATTGCAAACAAAAAATGACAATATTGCAGAATATTTGTTTTATAACATTTAAAACTTTTGTTTTAATCATTTTTAAAATGTAATTGAACAATATAATTTTCAGGTTTTTTTTCCTTTTGTAAATACACAAAAATCCTTCAAATGGTACGTTCTTTTAAATGTATTTGGCGTCATAGCAAAAAGTGTGTTTATAAACATAAATAATGCAAAATTGTGTTTGTCTTTTTACAGCGAAACTTTTAGATTTATAATTGTTGGCTCAGTGGAAAAGGAAGTGGCACATTACTAAAGTGAAGTAACGTTGATTGTAGGCAGTAGTTGGATGTGAAACCACACCATTTGGGACCTATAAAGTGGGCCCATCGGCCAAAACTGTATGGGACCCACTCAGTTGCCCATCAAAGGCCCAACAAGGCCCCATGTGGGCTTGCTGGCTGGGAAATAGTGCTTTAATTGTTCTGGGGCACGACAGGCCCTTATTCATCTCAAAAGGGCCACGTCCTTCGGATGGGACGTTAAGCCGGAGGTCTCATGTGCTCTATGGAATCAGTGCACGTAAAAGAACACAGAGCACCTGTCGTGAAAGAGTAGGGGCTTGCCCCGGTCCTTTTAGTGCCCTCAGCACACATCCTGTAATTGGCGCTTGCGCTGTTTGATGTTGACTGAAATAAAATATAATAAAATAAAATAAATAAAATAAATAAAATAGAGTTGCTAAAAAGTACATGAATTGTTTTGTAACAGAAATTTAACACTAAGTTTATTTTTTGCAATTTAATGTTAATGAAAGCAAAACATTTTTTAAGTATAAAATTTCAGTGTAGGCCTACATTTTAATTAATTTGCATATCTTTCAAAACAAATCTATTGATCAAGAAGTGGGTATATATAGCGAATGTTTTTTAACTTCTCACAGCCAATGGGCCATTCAGATCTTATACAGGGTGTCTAAAAAATGCCCCTCTCAGGGTTGTAGCAGAATTCGAAAAAATGAAATGTTATTTCTACTTTTCTTATACATAATTGTGAAGAATATTTATTTGTACTATTTTCTGTAAAATGTCCACTTTAACAGTAGGAAAATTATGTCCTCTCTCCCTTTTTGATCTGTAAAAAATCCCTGTTTACCTCTCAGCATGGATAGATCGAGTGCCCTTTTTCACGTCTACCCCCCTACTTCCAGTAGGTTTCATCGGGTTAATGCACGAGCTGTTCTAGCTCAATTTTGGGGGTGGGGACATTCGGAGCGTCTGGCGGGCACAAGTTACACCCACCATTGAAAATGTCTGGCAGTGGCCATTTGTGATATCTGGGACTATGCCGAACATTCTAATAGGTTTCATCAGATTAACTTTCCAGCTAATCTAGTTCAATTTTGGGGTACCGTCTGGCGGGCACACTCCACCAAACAAACTACAACGTAAAAGACGAATTTACTGAAAAAGACGGGTAGGCGCTCTAAAAATATATTTCGAAAAACATTCACTTGTTGACAATTAAAACTAACGTTATACATGTACATTGTACATGTTTCGGTGCTGAGTTGTGAAATGCGCCCTCTATTGGCCCTGATCACCAGCCAGTTTTTAGAAACGGCGCGACGCGACGGCGCGACGCGACGCGACGGCGCGACGCGACGGCGCGACGCGACGGCGCGACGCGACGGCACGACGCGACGGCACGACGCGACGGCACGACGCGACGGCACGACGCGACGGCACGACGCGACGGCACGACGCGACGGCACGACGCGACGGCACGACGCGACGGCGCGACGGCTCGACGCGACGGCTCGATGCGACGGTACGACGGCACGATGCGACGGCACGACGCGACGGAACCACGATACAACGCGACGGCACGATGCGACGGCACGATGGTACGACGCGACGCCACGATGGTACGACGCGACGCCTTTCACACTACATAAAAGTAATAAGAAACGAAGCGACGGCACGACGCGACGACACGACGCGACGGAGCTGTCGTGTCGTGCCGTCTGGGCGACGGCACGACGCGACGCAATTTTGTCGTCTATGGAATTCCATACTGTAGTGCTGAAGCGTCTTCAGTGTTCCAATCCGCGCTCGATCGATCGAGTCTGCTCTATCTGCATAATAACGGGGAACTGATTTAAATAATCACTTACAGATAGTTTAACTGAAAATTAGATAATCCACGTTGTCATTGCAATCGAACGGGTTTGAAATAGGCCTCAAAATTCCCCCCATCGGCCCTTTAATTGTACGTCACAGGAGCACATGGACAGCCATTTGACGGTTTTGACCAAAAAACTTTCACAAATCAATATACAATTCAATATTTTCTCTAAAAAGGGTACATTCTTAAAAGGCAACGGGGAATACATTGTTAAGGACATCAAACTGAGTAGGAAAACACAGACCTAAGTTATGGGTGGCCACAGGCCTACGTATGGTCGGCCAAAAGGGCCAAAATTAACCAAACTAAGAACAAACAATCCCAAACAATCAAAGGACAAAGTAGCAATTAACGGACAAATACTAACATATGACGACGAAACACTATCAAAGATGAACAAAACCACACACAGACGAGGGAAAATTCCTAAAGAACGAAGGTCCGTGAAATTAACAAAGATTTATTTATTTATTACATTTCTTTACCCAGGGTGTGCCCAAACAGTTTAAAACTGGTTTCCATTGGGGCCCTGCATATTATTAGTTAAAATTGAATATTTACACATTCATACAAAATATTTAAACAAATACAATAATGTTTACACAAATAAATATATCTTCGGTTAACTTTTCAACTCTCCAGTAGAAGCCTATTGCTGATTTACGGGATGGGCGAAAAACCCGCGAAAAAAAAAACCCTTTTAGGGTGAAAAACAAGGGGAAATTCCCATCCGGCTCCAAAGTATTTTGGCAACCAAGTTTATAACTCCGCAGTTCAGCGTAAATTACAGAAATATCACTGATAGATGGCTTTACGTTTCTCCGATTTAAATGTACTTAAAGAGTTTATGGTTCTCATTTGTTCAGGCAGATTATTCCATAGACTGGCACCACTCACAGCGAAACTTGTCACGTAGCATTCCTTTTTGGCGAAAGGAACTTTCAGTGCCATTTGGGTCGATTGTCGTGTTTCACGAATCACTGTAAGTGGTGTGAACAGATTTGTCATGTACAAAGGAGTCATTTTGTTAAGGCTTTTGAAAACAAAGATAGCCTTTTGGAACTGAACTCTTTCTTTAAAAGGAATCCAATTTAGTCTGGCAAACATATCAGCTGAGGGGGTGAGGGAGGTACATTTAAGGATTATCCGTGCGGCTCTTTTTAGACATTTGTTGAGGGTATTGTCGTGAGATATGTACCTTCCTCCCCACACCGTACAGCAATACTCTAAAGATGGCATAACTAAACTTACAAAGAGTGTGTGCAGGCTGCTTTGGGGAACGTAATCACGAATTCTGTTTGACACACCCAATTTAGACGAAACAGTCTTCCTTACGTATTCAACATGTGTATAAATACCCCAACTTAATGTTTCATCAACAACTACATCCAAGCATTTACAAGATTTCACTTTTTCGATAACCTTATCAGCAATGCACACGTTTAGGTCGACGTTGGATATTTTCTGCCTTGAACCAATAAACATACATTTGGTTTTGTTGGCATTTAATGCTAGTTTGTTTCTTTGGCACCAGTTGTGAATACTAGCAAGAGCTACATTCAAGTTCCTTTCTATTTCGTTAATACTAGAGGAGCTACAAGTTAACGTGGAGTCATCTGCATACATAAATAAGTTGCAATTTTGGGGTATACAGGATGGAAAATCACTACTATAAACAATGAATAAAAGTGGCCCTAAGATCGACCCTTGTGGAACGCCTATGTCTATGGGCAAGACCTTCGATATTGTGCCCTTAATATTTACAGACTGACTACGACCGCCCAGGTACGACTTAAACCAATTAATTCCAGAAGATGACAAATTCAGCTTCTTCAATTTGCCTAGTAGGATTACATGATCCACACAATCAAAAGCTTTACTGAGATCTATGAACACGCTACCTGTAACTTCACCTTGCTCCATAGCCTCAAAACACTTGTTTGTTAAATCGTGTAGAGTGCTTTCAGTTGAGTGCAAGGGTCTAAATCCCGATTGGCAACTAGGTATAAAATTGTTATCATCGAGGTAGCTATATACTGCCGAGTGCACCCATCTTTCTAGAATCTTAGAGATAATTGGCAGTATAGAAATAGGCCGATAATTACCTGTACTACATTTATCTCCTCCCTTGTGAATTGGTGTTACCAAGGCGTGTTTCCAATCCTTAGGGTATTGCTCGCATGTTATGGAGAGGTTAAAAATATAAGTTAAAGATTTAGTAATATAAGGGGAAGCAATTTTAATCATTTTAACACTGATGCCATCCGGACCTGTTGCTTTCCCAACCGACATGGATGATATTTGCTTTTGAACGAACTCTTCTGTAATATTAGGTACAGTGCATTCTTCAAGTTCATGTAGAGAATCAACGATAGAGGCGTAGGTATCATTGTTTTCAAGTTCGCCCGATGGGCAATTTCTAGCTGTACGTTTTCCTATCGTAGAAAAGTGTTCATTTAATGTATCAGCAATGTCAGTGGGATCGTCAATAGTTTTCTCCATTTGGGGAAGTGATAGAATTTGGAGCAATTTTCTGTTTTTTAGGAAGTACCTCCTTTAGTTTTGTCCATAGCATAGATGAATTGCTTTTATTTTCTTCTATGGCTGATGTATAGTATTCGCTCTTCTTAGTGCGGATTTTATTAGTTACATTGTTCCGCAGCTTTTTGTAAGAGTCCCAATCAAACTGTGAGCCTGAGCGTTTTGCGATTTTGTGTGCACGATCCCGCTGTCTCATAAGTTTAAGAATTTCGCAATCGAGCCAAGGTAAAGAGGCACCCCGAATACGTTTAGTTTTGATTGGCGCATGAAAGTTAATAATACTCATAAATATGGAGTGCCATTTGCACCACGCTTCATCAACATCATAAGAGTCCAGTACATCTTGCCATGGTGCATTAAGGAGGTCGTCTTTAAATGCATCATTGTCTATATTTGTAAGACATCGAAAATTTATTGAGCGACCTTTAATTTTTGGCGTTTTCCAACTATGTTGACCATAAACAAGATAATGGTCACTGATTAGGACTGGTAATACACCACATTCCTTTATTAGCTCTGGATGGGAGCTGAAAATGAGATCGATTATTGTTTGAGTGGACTCAGTGACACGTGTTGAGTCATGTATGAGTTGCGCCAATTGGAATAAACCAAAACAAGAAATAATTGGGTTTGAGTTCAAACTATCATCGTCAACTGAAACATCATAATTAAAGTCCCCAGTTGCAATAATTTATTTACATTCACAGGAGTACATTCACAGGAGATCAATTACGGATCAGTGCGAAAACAAACGAAAGACAAACCAATAATCAAACGACCGGGGGTCCGGGTAGACGGAAAAGGAGGCCATGCAGGACGACGCGCGTCACACCCATGATTATGTTTATTCACGCCCACTTAATATTAGCATGAATTAATTTCCGGCAGGGCATGGCATGGCATGGCAGGGGAAGATGAACCGCGCGCACAATGTACCGTTTACGCGTTGTTATCACGGACCTATACGTCCTGGCACGTATCCGACGTTGGGGGCGCTAGTTACTCACGTGTGATACATCAAAGTGTCACAGAAACGTGCGCTGCGCTTCAAAATCCCCGAATATTTTTTTAGAATCGGTGAGTTTTCATAACTGCAATTCTGAGGGCCAAAGGTGATGGAAAAGAAAAATTTTCTTTTGTAAACAGCACTACTGACTCTTAGCTGCTGTCTGTGGGGCTCCAACCTGTATAGACTGTCCCGAATTCTTTCTCTTTGCACTCTCACGCCTTTGGAAATCAGATAGCCATCTACTGCAGGGGCCGATCCGGGGGAATGTTGGGGGTCGACCCCCCCCCCCCCCCCCCCCCCCCCCACACACACACATTTATGGTGTAAATCGAGGGTTTCTTTTGTTTCTCTTGACGGTTTCCTTTGTTTGTACTTTGTTTGTACACAATTCTCAATCGAGGACGTCCTCGATTACACACCTAACCCCAATTCACCGACGTGGCGTCAGAAGTGTGTCCTCGATTTACACCATAAACGCACACACACACATTGTTCCTTTAATATAACCAACCCCCATAGTCTAAGCACGTATCCTTACGTTCGAGGACCGATTTCAACAAAAGACTCTACGTTCGAGGACTGAAAGGTTTCTTTGTGTTACCTTTCTTCTCTTGTCCTCGGAGATAACAGTGCACGTACACACACGCCTGCAATCGGGGACATCCTATTACCTCCTATTATTAATATTTTAACTTTTTGGCAAGGGCCCTCATTGGTTTTGTACACGATTTTCAACCGGCGACCTTTCTCAACCGAGGACCCTATTGTCCTCTATTGTTAAAGGTTCCCTATTGAATGCAAAAACAAACTCGCACACACACACACACACACCCAGTCATGTAAACGGGTGCAATCGTGGACCTCCCATTGTTCCTCTTTTGTTTATACTCTAACATTTTCGGAAGGCCTCCCATTGGTTTTGTACACGATTTTCAATCGTGGACGTTAGGTCAAACGTGGACCCCTTTGTCTACGCCCGAATTCTTTTGTCCTAGGTCCACGATTGCCGGCATATACAAACTCACAACGTCGTATTTTACTATACTCATGAGGACCATGAAATGTTCCCATTGTTTGTACTTCAACTTTTTCCGAATATGTCCGATAAGGTTTGTACACGAGGACCCGGCACAGGTCTTCGGGGTCATTGTTATCCCTAATCCCCCATTGTTCCAAGTCCTCTATCGTATAGCTTAACCTGCTCACTCCAGCTCGTTGCAATATTTTTTATATTAAAAAAAAAAAAAAAAATTGTAACGGCCTACGCCTAAAGTAGCAAACCCAGAAAATCAAAACTGTAAACTTTAGGTTTAATATCACAGCATTTACACCCTGCATTTGTACACAGCGCCCGCCGGTGTTCACAGAAAATTGAATCGGGAGTGACCTTCGTGACCTTCGTGCGAAGCGTGCTAAAAATCGCAAAGCGAGGAAGTCCAAAAATAGCGAGTGATGTTAACAATTCATATCGGCCGCGATGAGTGCAGCACAAGTTCTTGCGATCTAGATCTATATATGAATATATAAGCTTCCTAGACAACTATTTCATTAATTACCAATTTGAGTGAAAATGGTAAAGTAAGCAATATTTTCTTTCCTTTCACGAAACCGCCTTTCAACTCGCCACTGAGAAAAAAACGATACAACCCACGCAATTTTTTTTCAGTTGTCTAGTCGGCCCCGTATTTTTGCCGTCTCCTGAACTCTTCAGATTAAGCCTGCCGATAGGTAAATCGGCAATACACTGACATTACTCAAAAGTATTTTTTCACGATGTTTAGCATGCCTTTTAACGGCGTTCGGCAGCTAGGGAGTCAGCTGGATTTGACACGACGTCATCGTGTAAATTTTTATTGCGGGCCAATCAGCGGTGCGTATTAGCTTTGTAAACGCTGTGATATTGCGTGTACTGGTAAGATCAAAACAAAGCGGTTAAATGGCGCCACCAATGTTGAGAATGGTGAAATACGGTGGACTGGTTCCCGGTCCCCATTATCGTTTTGAATAAACAAGTATCGGTGCGGGAACCAGTCTAGTCTACACAAACACATACACACACCAACAGGGGGCGGCATACATCCGTCGTTCATTTTTGCCAATTTCATCATTTTTTTGTAATTATTAAGGTTGTTTTCGTCATGTCTTTTCTGAGGAGTTACATAAATGTTGGGCTATTTTATTAACACACACAACGGAATTTACCATGCAATCTTCCAATTTAGCTCAAGGTTTAATCGTGAAAGTGTTTAGCAATGCTGGGAATTGTATGCCTATATATAAACACTCACATTTAGTCTCTTTAGACTTTGGAGAAGCGGACGGGCTGACTCGTGGTCAGTGGACATTTTCTGGATATCTTTGCACATGTCAATATTTGTAAGTTTGTTGTTATTCCGTTATTACTGTTATTGAAATTACAGTCTTTAACGTCATTTGCTTTAACTGTAATTTTCAGAAATGGATAGATTTGGGGGGTTGTATTTTATAGCAAATACTGTAAAGTTGACGTGCATATATACCGAGAAAAAAGTCGTGTTTTACTCAAGTTTAAGTTGATTCGCTGACCTATACTTCAGACAACACGGAACAATTTATAGACGTCCATGAATTATCAAGTCGGGGAACTAGACCATTTCCAACGATTGTCGGAGAACAATCGTTGTAAATTGATGCAAAAATTCTAATTTAGTTCTTGAGAATGACAGCACAACAGGTGCCATGGTTTCACATGATGCTTGAGACTATTATTTTCTTACAGTCAAGTAAGGTATTTCATAATAATTCAATAGTTTGGCTTTTTGATGTTTGCAAATGTTGTATATTACCTTTAAGGTAATGTAATTTTTAAGGTACACTTTAATACCTTCCTGTATTCCCCCTTCCCGTATGCCTAGCTGCATAGCCAACGCCATCGATGAAAAATCGAAACACGGGCAGAGGATGTACAGGCTGTGTGGTCTTACATGAGAAAAGATGTGGGCATTGCTGTAACATGCCCAAATCAAACGATACTTGAGGTTTTACAGCGTAGTGTATGAGAGATGATCAACCGGGTTTGCGGATAACATCATGTGAAAATCTTTCTCGACGTTTCAGTCATTGTCTTCTAATCATCTTCAGAAGAACAGAACCCTTGAACGGAGAACGGAAACCCACACAAACAATGAATATTTAAATCAAACGGCAAAATTATGAAAATTATATTTAAGAATATCATTGCGTCGCGGATTGGGTTATTTAGACCATGGAAGGCGTTTCACGAAATTCTTTGAAAATGCATCTATAAAATATTATTTTATAATTTTGACATAACTTCGAAAAATTTGAGAGTTTTAAAATTAAACAGAGAAGGACTTTTTTGTCTTGATGTCAAAATATCGGACAGACGTCTAGAAAATGTTACAGGCAGCATGTCGCCATTTAGTCAGTTGCGTTGACATTACACCACGTAGGGAAATTGCTCGTATGATCAAGTGCGTGATGTCTACGCTGTCGGAACGGAAGCGGCAGTTGTTCCTTGATTACATGAACCCCGTGATGTGATTGTGAGGTGTGTAATATCCATAAGAACTTGTGCAAATTATTATGTAAACTTTTTGAAATTCTTTTAGGCCTAAGTGCTTTGTATTTTAGAGTGATTCATTCGCGATTCAGACACTAATCACAACTCCGTGTACTTGTTTTGACCTATTCTAATAATTAGGTGAGTAATTTATTTAAATTTTTATATGATTTAGTTTTTCCACTTTGCAATGTTTTTTATCGTGCTTACGCGCTGCGTGTATGACTGGTGAAATACAGTATCACGCGGTTCATGACCTTTGATCAAATTTTGTTTGCGTCATCGTTTTGGCACATTGCACAACAAACATCATAACTCATTGTGCCGGTGTCATGTGAAAATCAGACTCCTATGAAAATTGGACTCCTTTTCCCTATTATTGGTTCAACCCTCTTACGTGACAGGGTCACTCTTCTATAAGGCATTATTATCTTCACTTAGGCATGTGAAATATTGTCATACATCAATGAGGGCGTATTTCATTGTGACTGAAATTCAAGCTACACCGGTGTCGTAAAAAATGTGAACCCCTCTGGCACTCGTTCTTGATGGCTCTCGTCTCGGTTTACTGTGACATGCGCAGTACGGTCAAGAAATCTGTTCTTCAAGAACGTCTGGGTTCTGTTTTTATCAGGTATACATTTTTTTTTGTTAGTACAGTGTATTTTGATGTAAACCTGTATTCACCGTTTATACTGTTCATAATGTCTATTAGCCTTTTAGAGGTATGGCGGACACAATAGGAGGGCGCTATTTGATTTTGGTAAAACCTGTGTATTTATACCCAAATCAAATAGCGCCCTCCTATTGTGTCCGCCATACCTCTAAAATGCTAATGGTGATAATGATAGGGGTTGCTCACGCAGAAGTATGGGGCGTCAAAAGTGGACAACCGTATTTTCCCATTTTCTGCTAGTAGAATTTTAGGTTTTTAGAAATGGCAATACCGGTTTTTATTAAACTCAATTATCTGCTAGCAGAAATCTCGGCGCCTCAAAAGTGGAGAACTAAAAATCTCAAATTTTTACTGACAAAAATCATGATGCTCCAAAAGTGGACAACCCCGTTTTCAATTTACTTTGCGACTTTTCCTGACGCCTCAAACGTGGCAACTAAAAATCCGTAATTTCTGTTAGTAAATATTCGGGTTCATTCGCTCTTGATCCAATTAATGTCAAACTTGACCAGTTACAGTGGGGGTCATTTTCTTCAAAATTACACAATGCTTTTTCTCCCATAGTCTTGATGTCAAACTTGGTCGGTTACATCTCTGGACCAAGCCTCATATAAGGTGTACACATAATTTGGCCAATGGTCACCTAATGGTCAGTAGGGGTCATTTTCTTCAAAATTACGAAATGCTTCTCCCACAGTCTTGATGTCAAACTTGGTCAGTTACATCTCTGGACTGTATGGGGTGTTCACAGAATTGGGCCAAAGGTGGTTAGTAGTGGTCATTGTATTGAAACATACAAAATGCATTTAAGTCAAAATCATGGGTAAGAAGCATCTCTCCCAAGGCCGAACTTCATCTGGGACGGTCAAACTTTAGGGTGAAAGGTCACCTAAGGGTCAGTTGGTGTCCAAATGCCTCTTTTCTTACATTATTTTGCCATTTTAAACCGAACTTAGATGCTTTGGCAATTTCAGACCAATGGTCACCTTGTGGTCAGTGCGAGTCAGTTCAGACAAACCTTTTAAAGGACTATTTAGGCTGATATTCGTTCAAATCAGGTGAAGAATGTTGGCAAAAAATAATTTTACCTGTTTCAGTAAAATAAAATGACCCCTACTAGATTTTTAGTTGTCCACTTTTAAGGGGGGCGAGATAGTCGTCAAAGTAAAATAAAAATTTCTGCTAGCAGAAAATTGATTTATTTTTGTTACCGTTGTTGCCATTTCTAAAAGCCTAAAATTCTACTAGCAGAAAATAGGAAAATACGGTTGTCCACTTTTGACGCTCCATAGTAGAAGCGCCTATAATTTCTGTGGGGCCTGGTGTAGTGAATTTTAGATTTTTGAGTTTTTAATAGGTTAAATGATGTTCTGGTGATATTTAAGACCGACCACATCGAAAACAAATTAATACTTGAAATTTCTGTTACTGAGAAGTGCTGAGTCATGGGGAATCGCATTAAGTGTTTGGGGCTTTAGTTTCCTTACCTGCTGGATTTTCTCTGGTTGTCCTTTCGGTTTTTTTTTTACTAATAATTAACTATATATTTTCTTTACCGTTAAACAATGCAAACCAGGTGGAACAGACTTGATGCCTGACTGGCATCTGATACAATTTTTAACTCTAGGTTCCACTGACCGTGTGTGACAGGGGTATTAAACATTTTAACTTATTCAGAACTTAAAGGCAGTGTACATTTTTGGTCATTGTTGCAATTTTCAGAAATGGGCGGATTTGGGGGTTAGTATTTTATAATAAATGTCGTTACAAAAATCCACTGACCTGTTCAAAGTTTTGCGTTGTTAATTGGATGGCGAAAAAAACGAGAGAAAAACGTGTTCAACCGTTAGGCGGATGATAGCCTTTAGTCAAGGCGCGCGTGGCTGGGCGCGTGACGCGCCCCAGATATGCCATGGCGCCATCATGTCTGGGGCGCGCTACTCGTCTGGGTAGCCACACGCGCCTTGACTAACGGCTACAGGGCAGTTTTCCCAACGATTTCCAGCTAGAAATCGTTGGAAAAGGATATATATTTCCACCTTTCTTGACAACGACAGCACACTTGGTGCCATCATTTCACAGGATGATTGAGACTACTATTAACTTACAGTCTAGTAACGTATTTCGTAATAATTAAGTAAAAAAAAAATTGGAGGATTACCAATCGTGTACACTACATTTAAAATTCAAATATTTTGGAAATTCATTACACCCTAATGAATAGTTATGCCAAAAATCGATAAACGCGTGCGTTTTTATGCTGGTTCGATAAGTAAAACATTTATAACGGTTTATGCATTTTGTAGAATGTAAACCAATAATAAGAAGGCCCAACAATAAATGCATAAATATCAGAATCATTTTTTCTTTTGACATTTATTTTGTCTTTTGACATCTATTATTTAAGCTTCAACTATCACCACCGAATTTTTCAGATATTTTCCGCTGAACAAACCTGCTCCAGTGCTATAAAAGGTACCGGATTGTGCAATGGCGACTTAAGGAAACCCTCCCCAAACAAATCTAAATAGGACCACATGTTGAGGCTTGCGTGTGCCTGAAAACAATGGCGTAGTCAGTTTTTTGTCAGAGATGTAGTCGAGTTCATCACAAGTCTCTGCATGTCCCTGCAAGTCCATCACAAACCCTCCAGTCTTAATCCCAATCACAAGCTATTCAAATGAGCTTTGTCAAAGGCATTCCTTTGTCATTGTTCATCCAGTTACTTGTGACCGGCTTTCATGAAAGGACTTCTGACTGGGCTTGCTAAAGTACTTGTGAAAGTACTTGCAGGGACTCGACTCCAACTCTGCTTTTTGTTTCAGTAGGGACGTAATTATTTTTAAGGGGGGGGGGGGGGGGGGGGGGGGGGGCTTGTCGCTTTTGTGTCAAATGTTCGTTAAAAACTATCCAAGATTTGTTTTGGGCATGGGTCACGTTCATGGTCGGATAGTCACCACAGTTTTGAATAGATCATGACGTACAATGTCAGTCCAAGTGACGTCATCATATAGTGGCAACATTCACAAATATTCTTGCAAAATTCGATCAGTGAAAATATTGCAGGGGCATGGCATTAATATTTAATATTTAATTGATAATTCAAACATTTCATGATCGACAATGGGCTTGACAGACATTTTTCGGTAAAGGATGTATTCCTCCTTTTTTACGTGACATTGGCGCATACAGGACTTGTATATCGTCGATCGAGAAAAGTCAGACTCGCCAGGTCTGGAAACCATTCACAATATGTGGCTACCAGGGAAGTGGTGCTCGTATCCCTTCATGTATTGTAACTAGGGGGACATCTCAATGTTTACCGTTGCTTGGAAACTATACTGTTGATGACTCCAACCGTATACATAATTGCTGATCGTGAATATTAACAATACACCTGTCATTATGTGCACACACACATCTGCAAGGATTCACACGCAAAATTTCAAATGAGAGAACAAATCTGGGAGTAAAAGGTATGTTTGTGGAAATAAAAATGTTATAAACTGTGAGAAAGTAGTTAAATGATTGCCAACAAAATAAACTTTTTAAAAATTGTAACTTTATGGGAGAATTTATGAAATCTTATCTGCAACAAATATATTCTGTTCTATTTCTGATGTTAATTATTCAACATAATTCATTTGTTCTTTGTGATTATTCTTTGAATTTATATCGCAGTTGAATAGATGTATGCGTGATGATTGGAATGGGGATGTCTGGAAGGGAGATTAACGATGTTTGATTGAGTGTAACTTTGATGCTGTCGTCAAAAGTTGATGGAATGGAATTGGTTATACTCTGGCTGAATTTAATAACGATAAAGCGAAGAAAGTATTTTTTTCCGAATGACACTGAGTAAAGTGAATACATAAATCGCGGAACATCAATTCAGCTCAAAGAAATCATTTTGAAAGCAAGAATTTGCTAACCACTGAAGCCTTAAGCATAAAACGTTACTTAACATGTAAACTCTTGGTAAAAACAGGATTACCAAGAAACCTTCATGCGATATATTGCTCGCAGTGTTCTAGCCAGGCATTAAGTCTAGCACCCACTACGCTTTCGTGAATTAACACCACGCTTGAATCCTGCCGCTACGCTACCACTACGCTATACATTTAAGAGCAAGAGTATATTCTAAACAATTTCAAATGAACTAATTTTTTCCTATATAATCTTTAAAACTTTTGCTCAAAACAGTCAAGGGAAAGTGACCAGCACTTGCCTCAGATTGCACCACAGAGCATCTAGAATCTAACATTAATTTTCGGGCCACTTAAAACCCTAACAGTCCTGAATCCTCCAATTTCAATACGATTTTTCACACCACCTTGGGAGTTATAGGGTAGCGAACCCTGGACCCCACGCTGTAAGGGCTTCGTGCTCTGAGCTCGCATTGTCTATATCCTTGGGCAAAATGCCCCAAGCTTCAAGTTCACCATGGCTAGAACACTGATTGCTCGTGACTGGATTTTAGGTGTTGCTTAATGCTTGCGTAGCAAACAAAAACGTGACCGGTGAGCTGTTTTTATTCAGCAAGATTTTTGTGCTATAAGTAAATTCTTGTGCGATGAAATTGGCGCTTGAACGCATGCACGCATTATCGTATTAAACTGGGAAACTATAGAGGCAGAGCTCCATCACTAATTACAATAATCGAAAGTTCCCAACAATTATTATAATTATAAATATATGATATAATTATAATAATTAGGCCATATATAGGCCTACCAGTAATTTTATGTTGTTATTATTACCGGGTAAAGTTGGCCGGTGCATTTAGTTTGCCAATTGAGCCTTGGACTGTTGAACCTGGGGCGATGTTGAAAGGTCTTTGTTGAATGTCCTTTGTAGAACTGACTATTATAGCGCTCGTGTTCCCGCGCAAAATGTCAGCTGCCGTGAAATTGGCGCAAAATACATAAATGAAGGCTCAGGCTTAAGTGGGAGGCTGTCTTGTTCGGATTGACAGACCATTTTAGAAGATATTTAAAACAAATTGGCAACAAAAGGTAAGAATTTAAAATGGCTCTCTTTCGTCATTTAATGTACGTGATACCGGTATAGCTGACTAAAATGTGTAGTAAAATGTGCAGTAAAATATAGCGTGCAACCCTCCGATGTGTCATTAAGTTCTTCACCACACGTGGACCTTGTAAAGTACATGCATGCTTTGGGGATGAATCACCCAGACAACCAAAGTTTCAGATCGAATTCCTAATTTGTACGCATTAGATAAGTTATGAGCTTTCCGTTGAGACACTCGACACAAAAATCGACAGACAAAATAACCGATTCAATAAGTTTCAAATTGTGAATCCTATATCGTTCAAAAGTATAGTTTACTTTTTCCATAACTCGTCAGACGGTAGAGGGAAATCATACATTGACATTTTTAGTCAGATCACGGAGCACTATAGCAGAGGAAATCAGAATTAAGTGTTTATCTCGAAGTACACAATGAAATGTACATGTATGTAAAACTAATTGTGCACTACACAATTATATGAACATCCATTACGTGTACATATTTTGGAACGAATGGTAGGCGAGAAACCACAATGTAACGTAATTAGGCCTAGCCTATACAGTCTAAGTTAATATGCTACAAATACATTTCATATAACAAACAATTGGACGCTTTAATTACGTGAAAGTGCTTGACCTACATTACCGTGATGCCTGGCTCTGCTATGATGCCTGAACTACATAAAATCCTTTCTGAAGATCCACTCACAGCTTTCGCCCACCGCAGTACATAGCAATCATGATTCATAGGCATAGTGAGCTCTGCTCGTACGTGAGCTGCAGTCACGTTCTAAATTCCATTTGTTTCCACGAACACGCTGACAATGCAAGTAGGCCTACTGAAGTAGCCTACTTCAGAACCCTGAAAGTAAGTTCAATTTGCGCGAAATATGTCGAAAGCGTATCGGTGTACGGCATATACCATTCATGCATGACACAGGCGAGCCTCCAGTTCACTCTGTATATCCTTTTTGTGAATAAGCGGTACGACTACGAGTATTCACTACACACGAAAGGTCCAAGGTTATGCATGTAGGTGTAGTGCAGTGAACGTCACTTGTACAGCGCAGCAGGGGAAGTACCGTTTATACAGCGCGCGCGGCACGCGTACATACGTCATAAAAAATAAACTTTCTTTGTAGTCTAGTTTCCAGACCAAAATATTCTGACTATTTCTGATGAATATTAATTAAGGTCCGGTGTAGCGTGAAATATTGTCACTATGAAATACGGTGGTACACTGTAAAAATGGCGTTTAGATTATTAACACATTTCTAAAAACATAATATTATCTTGTACCCACTTTTTTTCACACGTTATGGGGCTTATTGTTCTATTGTGTTTTCTGCCCCACAGGACTACATGTACACGAACACACATATTATGCACACCAACAGGGGGCGGCATACATCACGTCCGTAGTTCAATTTTGCCAGTGTCATCGTTTTCTTTAATCATTTGTTATTATTTTTGCGTCATCTCTTTTCTGAACAGTTACATCAATTTAGA
Organism: Hippasteria phrygiana; assembly: GCA_037893225.1. Classification (NCBI taxonomy): domain Eukaryota; kingdom Metazoa; phylum Echinodermata; class Asteroidea; order Valvatida; family Goniasteridae; genus Hippasteria; species Hippasteria phrygiana. The sequence continues at coordinate 313,267 of JAZGUH010000689.1, forward strand.
GCTATTTTTAACACACATAAAATTATCAGAACTTTTCATGCAATCTTCCAATCTAACTCAGGCTATTGAATTTAGGAATGCTGGAAATTGTAAGCACTCCTCTTTTGGGTTTTGGAGAAGCGGACGGGCTGACTCAAGGTCAGTGGAAATTTTCTGGATATCTTTGCAAATGTCAATAGTTGTACGTTTTTGTTATTCCTTTATTACTGTTATTGAAATTACAGTCTTTAACATCATTTGCTTTAACTGTAATTTTCAGAAATGGATGGATTTGGGGGGGTTGTATTTTATAGCAAATACTGTAAAGTTTTACATGCATAGGCCTAGATGCCGGGAAAACAAAAAGAAAAATCCGTTCTTTTACTAAAGTTTTAGCCTGGTTCGCTGACCCTATACTTCAGACAAAACGGAGCAATTTATAGACGGCCAGGAGTTATCAAGTCGGGGAACTAGACCATTTCCAACGATTGTCGGAGAACAATTGTTGTAAATTGATGCAAAAATAAATCACTTTTTCTTGAGAATGACAGCACACCAGGATTTCACATGCTTGAGACTATTATTTACTTATAGTCAAGTTTATGTTTGTAAATGTTGTATATTACCTTTCAGGTAATTAATGTAATTTTGAAGGTAATTTATTGAATACCTTCCTACATGCCCCCTTCCCGTATGCCTAGCTGCATAGCCAACGTCATCGATCAAAAACACGGGTATAGGATGTTGGAATGTTAAAGGTTGTGTGGTCTTCCACGAGAAAAGCCGTGGGCATTGCTAGCTGTAACATGCCCAAATCAAACGATACTTGAGGTTTTACAGCGTTGTGTGTGAGAGATTATCAACTATGGAGGTATACCTCCATGGATCAACCGGGTTTGCGGATAACATCAAAATGAAATTGTCGCAAATGTTCGGATTGACCATATTAAAAGATATTTAAAATATATTGGCAACAAAAGGTATAGTGCTTAAAATGTCTCTCTTTGTGGTCATTTAATGTACTTGTGACCAAACTGTTGAGCGTGCAATCACCCTCCATTAAACCAATGAGTCATTCACACGTGGCCCTTAGTACATGCATGCTAGTGACTCACCTTGAACATTCACGTTTAAAATCCGAATTCTTAATTTGTACGCAATAGATAAGTTATGAGCTTTCCATTGAGACACTCTACACAAAAAATCGACTGACAATAAGTAACAGATTCAACAAGTTTCAAATTGTGAATCCTAATTTGTTCAATATGGTTTACTTCCATAACTCTTGGTAGAGGGAAATCCATTTAATTCAAAGTTTCAGTCGAAGTATACATGGACATTATATTGCGGTTTTAAAGTTGTATGCCGTAGCTTACCGTAGTATACCTATACTATGAAATGTGTATGCATTACGTATAATATAATGTGCATTACACCTTTACATGGGTATCCATTACGTGTATTTATTATTTATTTATTTATTTATTTATTTATTTATTTATTTATTGTACATCTTTAGACATTACAGTAATTGCTGAACAGGGACTGTCATGGAAATACAAAAGTAAAAATCATTAAAAGATGCGTATAGCCAGAACCCTGCCAGCAATAAAAGATAAAATTCGATTCACGATATACGATAAAACTTTAAAGTAAAAACGGTTTTGAAAGAATATACATTTACATGGCAGGCTATAGCGAGACGAGAACTCTGAAAAAGACAAGAACCGAGATGAAAATGACAAGACAAAAAGAGACGAAACAGATGTGTATTGCACAATGTGTATTACACATTTTGGGATGAATGTCAGGCGACCAGCTGCAATGAGGCCTGTACAGTCTTGTTGTGCCCGATGCTACAAGTACATTTGACATAAATAATTTGACGGGATAAGTAAAACTGCTAGATCTAAATAATCGTGATGACTGGCTCTGTCGTCATCATGTCAGACAAACTGCCTGAAATACTTGTCTGAAGATCCATCCATAGCTTTACCTTGAGTCACGCCAACCATGGAAGGAAAATTTGCGCCCACAGAGTACATAGGCCTAATCATCATGAATCATGATCATCCAGTTATATGTCGTCTTGTCCATGAGTCCACTAAATTCCATTTAGTTATTTTCACGAACACGCTGTCGATGCAGTTACTGAAGTAGCCTACTTTGGAACCCTGAAAGTAAGTTTTCAATTAACACGAGATATGTCGAAAGCGTATCGGTTTAATAATGTACGCGCGAGCCTCCAGTTCACTCTGTACCGGTACTAGAGATCATCAGGTGTGTGAATGTGAATAGACGGTACATGTACTACTATACTGCACGCGAAAGGCAACGCCAAAGGCTGCGTGTTATGAACGTCACGTGCACATAGTGCAGCTGTCGATCGTGTGGACACGTATCGCGTGAATATCAGACTTCCTGAAAATCGGACTTGTTGGTTATAGTGCGCATGCTCAGTAGGCGCAGTACACAAAACAATGAGAAACTAAGTGTAAGGGTAAGAAATAGGGTTAGCGTTTATGGTACGGTTAAGGTTATGGTTGGAATGAAGTTAAAGGTTGTGCGATTACCAAAAATTATTGTATTTATTATTCAGATAAATATTAAAGGTATGGCACTTTAAAGACTAACTAAAACTTAAAATATGGAATAATTTTCGTAGCTAATGTATTCATTATAACAGCGCAGTTATGTTGCAATGCATCATGGATAAAGAGTCGGATATTCACGGGAGTCGGATATTCATATGACAACGGTGAGACAAGAAACTTGAGCTCTCCATTGGAAAATAATATACATATAGGGACGTATACATGTTGCTGGAATTTCTCGAATCCGATCTGTAATCTTGCGCTTTTGGAAGTGTAACACTTGGAAGTGTAAAAAAAATTGGTGCATAATCGACTCACCGTGTAGATTTATGAGTATTTTCCCCATTTTGTGGAGTGAAGGCTAACCATTAGTGTCTGAAACTTTATTAGAAAGGGTGGATAGAGACCGTGCATTTGACGTCATATCCAAGGAGGTGTGTTTGTTCGTCTGTAATGCACGAATAGGAGTTTTCCAGTTTTATTGTACATTGATTTGAATAACAAAAAACCTTATGATGGCCGCGCCGGTGCTAGAGATTATTTTTGTTTCGGAAACTGTTTGCACACCCAGCGAGTGTTCGCCATGAAATCTGCCTGATAAGGCCATTAACCCTAACCCCTAGGGTGCAATTATAGAGGATTTTGGACTGTTTTTTAGTAAGTTAGAATGTGTGGACTAGTAGTGTGTATCTTTAACATTCGCAGGAAGCATATAAGTCAAGTAGGTTCGGTAGTGGAAAATGTTTTGGTGTAGTTTAAAGAGGTGGGTAACACAGGGTATTTTGGAACAAGCCTGCATACGTAGATGTAATACCTCAGTAAAGATATACAATGGTGACTGCTGGAATTTTGGTTTTGTGACGATATACATATCATGCATAAAGGGCTATACGCGCTTTTACAGACGGTTCATAGTGGCGGTTCATGGTGTCGGCCTACTCATGAAAATTGTATGCAGTTTGCGAAGTCGTTTTATGTTTGTGGAGTCATGATTAGTACATGTCTCTATCACCACCTCTCTTTATCACCATGAAATGTTGTCAGATGTGAATGAACCATGGACTTTGTGCATTTTCTAAGTTTTATTTAGCTGGTAATGCAGCATAAAGAACTTAGTCATGGGTTTTAACGTCAGTGGGCGTATATAGCCTTAACTGTTCTGAAGTGGAAACTTTTCGAGTGACTCGACCTACTATACGAAAACGAAACAGTTATTCCGAACTTGAGGATTCGATTTCGCGTTTCTGTTTTTCCTAGGATATGTTCGGCCGCTACCATATACCAACACAGCATGAGCCGAAGCAGCTACGGAGCACACTGTCGTACATCTACTACACAGACGATAAGAAAGGCGAGGGGGCTACAGGGAGTGTGTTTGGTGGCAGAGAGAAGGTTGGTGTATTATTTAGACCGATAACTTCCTCGGGTTTAAAGAGATTGTTGCAACTAAGTTGCAAGCCGCCCCCCCCCCCCCCCCCCCCCCACAACCTTGACGTTAACATTCGCTGTGGTCGCTGCGTTTGTAGCAAACGGGAAATACAATAGCGCACCAGGGAAATATAATAGAGCACCATACAGACCATTCATTCAGCTACAAAAAAGAAATTGGTTTACGTGCATACCTACATCCTTCATTGGAAATTGAAAACATGTCCTCTTCTTGAGTAACTTTAAAGAGGAAGTTCAGTGGTGAGAGAAGTTTTGGGAGCTATTTTTAACAAGTCCCCTCTGGCCCGCTGGTGCCATTTCGTCACCGACACCACGAAGTAACACCCAAGTTGACTTGAGTGCGCGCCACGCGCGCGTATTTTAGAGAATTGAGTAATTTTCGTTTTCACGAAGTAACACCCAAGTACACCGTCACTCAATCGGTACATTTGCGTTTCCACGAACTAACACGCATCTTTATTTCGCCAGTTTGAAGGTTTTTATTACTTTTTTGTGTAACCCAACAAGAATACAAATGAAGTAAATTCCTGTCAACCCTTTCAAAGCGTTTTTCTCTGCACTGTATTTCCGCAACATGCTTTCTTTTTTGTGAAGTCAAAAATCGTCACGTCACTGTCCGAAGTGCGCGCGCACGCTTGGGTGTTAGTTCGTGAAACCGAAATTATTCATTTAGCGGTTTTCACGAAGTAACACTGGAGTGGACTTGGGTGTTACTTCGTGGTGTCGGTGACGATTTGTCTAAAAGTCGTCGCTGCGGCAGTGGCGTGGCCAGGCTCTTCCTAGAGGAGGGGCAAACGGGGGGCATGGCTATTTTCAAATTCGACTTTGTTAAATATAGGTCCACGCTATAGTAACGCATATCTACACACTACAGATGGCGACACCCCCCCCCCCCCCCCCCCAAAATAAAAAATCCAAATTTTCCAGAGGGGGGAAAGAGTTCCCACAGGGGGGAAGTTTTCCCCCTTGCCCCCCCCCCCCCTCTTGGCTACGCCACTGCGCTGCGGGCAGCAAACAATTTGACGTCATAGGACGAACCCCCCTTTTGTGTCTAGCACTAGTCAGAAAAGGGGAGTTCGTCTTATGACGTCAATTTGTTTGCTGCCCGCAGCGACGATAGACAAATGGCACCAGCAAGCTATGCTGCGCTAGAAGGGACTTGATAAAAATAGCTCTCAAAAGTCACTTTTATGGTATTTCATGGCAGAAATAATTTGTTGTTTGGTTTTACAATACGCAATCAACATACAAATAAAAGAATGACGCAGACTTCTCTTAGCAATCAACATCCCTCCTACTCTTGAGGCAATTTATAAGAAAGTTTATTCACCATACAAAACCATACAGTGAGTCACTGAGTGTACAGCAGGTATACCATACAAAACATGACAGCTGTCTGGTTTTGTATGGTCAAAAGACTTGCCTGTACTGAACTATGTAAGGTGATAAATGGGAAATCAACTTGACATGTGTATGGCGCTGTAAGGTTTTGTATGGTTGTACAGGCTGTGTCTGCTGGCAGGTGCAAGGTTTTGTATGGTGAACCAACTCCATTGTGTACTGGGGAACATTGATGAATAGGCCTATACCATTTTAGAATTAGGGTGGTTTCTCTTTATACATTATAACTCACCATAGAGTACCAAAGTGATGACGTCAATCAATGCAATGTTTGGAACCAGAATACATTCTAAACTGCATCTGTTTGGAACCAGTTGCCGCGGCAACTGATGTCAGACTTCGGTACTCTATAGCCCCAAGTAGTCTGTTGATAAGCCACAATGAAGTATATTCACCACACAAAACAATTTGGCATACACTGTGCACCACAGTGAAGCATGTTTACCATACAAAACCATGTGTATGGTTTTGCCATGTCAATAAGCTCGCTATAGCATTACACTGTATGGTTTTGCCATGTGTGTGTTAATGCTATGGTGAAAATTGGATATGAAAATTTTGTAATGTTTTGTATGGTCAAATAGTAGGAGGGTTAACATCCGATACAAAAGACGAGTGTCTCTACTATACGGGCAGCGTGTGGAGCTGCGTACTGCATTTGTCGGAACTCGACTTCACACACAGATCACACTTGCGAATAGAGTCGGCCTCGTATAAACATGATCTAATAGCAGCTATAGGCCAACACTTTCCACTTTTAATGTGGCAGTTTTGTAATAAGGTAAAGATTTGCGGTGCAACTCCCCCCCTCTCTCTCTCTCTCTCTCTCTCTCTCTCTCTCTTGTAAGTTACGGTAGTAGGGTTCTGAAAAAAAATCGAGGGAAACTCAACGTTTCAGACAGTGTACTCTGCCCGTCGTCAGGAGACGACCTTACAAACTCACAAAAGAGGGAGTTGCCGCATAATGTGCTACCGCAACATCTTTACCTTATTACTACATCCACCATTGAAACCTTCAAATCTGAGCAGTTTTGTGTTTTAATTTGTTGTGTCCAGAAATCAGGCGAGAGGGTAGCGGTGAAGGTCTTCAACAATGTTAGCCATCGGAGACCCGGCAGCGTGCAGGACAGAGAGTTTGATGTACTCCTTAAACTAAAAAACCCCAACATTGTCACACTACTTGCCATCGAGGATGATGTAAGTTTAGTTGCTTCGTCACAGACTACCACAGGCGGATCCAGAGCAACTTTTTATTGGGGGGGGGGGGGGATACTCGCCGCGACAGCCTCTGGAATTGTCGAGGATTAAAACTAAAAACCAGTCATTAGTAATACTAAAGTTTTTGGGATTCGTTTTTTTGTGGGGGTGGTAGAGCATGGCCTCCTTCAACTCCCCCTCCCCCTACCCCTCACCCTTCCCCCTCCCCCTCCCCCTCCCCCGATTTACCCTTGCCAAGGCTTCTCCACTTTGAACTTAATCACAAGATCCCCTTGCTACATGGGATGCTACACTGTAAAATAGAAATGCCCGTCTACGGTATTTTTTTACGGTCGAATCCTTTGCAATTGTATTTACTGATAAACCGTATTTTTTACTGTGAAAAGTCTATAAATAATGCATTTTGTACGTGCACCGTTTTTGTTTGTTTTTTGGAAAAACGGGAAAAAGTTAGGTTGCCAGTATTAAAGTAACTGCACATTTACCGAAATGAATAAAGTCGTGCTTTATTTTTATATTCAGCCTTATCCTGCTATGATGCAATCATGGTTTCCAATAAACAATTTCAATGGGCCTATTTGAATACGAAAGGAGATGTGATTAGATTCTTAACCTATGTTTGTACAAAATCTAAATTTCTATTATGGTCAAGAAAGTGTGTTTTTGGACAATACTGCAATTTAACGTGACTTTTGTGAACACAAATCTCCTCAGTTCTGATTGGTCGTGCAATTTCCACGTAATGAGCTGCAGTTTTACGGATTTGCCTGTAAAATGTAACGCGCAGTCCATTTACGGTTACTCACATGCTTTTCACCGTAAAAAATACGGGAATTTTTACTGTGTACTTACGCGCTAAATTCTGTTATAGCATTTAAATTTGTTCTAAAGGATTGTTGGAAAAGATACAAAACCATAAAAATAAGAAAAGTAAACCCTTCAAATAATCTTGAACTTCAATCTAGAGAAAAACCTTTGCATGTGTCCATAATAATATATTATATAGTTTTTGAAACGATTTTTCGGCACACAACTGTTTCTCACTGTTTACGTCAACCCGCAATCAACCCGTTGTCTGGTACCCAGTGTAAGACATTACATCACGTAGAGTACAATAAAAGTACCCGGCTAGTCTGGTGTCTGCTATATTTTATATACAAAATTAATTCCAGGTAAGGTGATGTCGGACTATTTTTGACAATCTTTTAGTACGTCGTCTGCTCATTTTTCAAAATTTTTAGATCAGATTTTTCCGTCAAGGACAAATAATTAAGCTTGGAAAGATCAGTATTTGGACTCTGAGCCACGTTACCAGCTTCCGCTCAAAACGCCTCTTCTCTAGTGTAAAACAAGCACTTTTTCAAATGCTAGATAGATGGAGCAACCGGTAGATTGTGAACTGGTTTACCAGTGAACAAATGCAATATGAGTCTAATACTTATTGAAACAAATAAACTCATCAGTGAAAAATGTGGACTGAGAACATTGTTGTATTCCGATGATCTACACAATTTAATGACATGTAATGATTTAGTAGCAGTTTAATTTTCACATAATTTCCTTTTAAATTTGTATGCAGTCCACTTCCAATGACCGGGTTATCGTCATGGAGCTGTGTGCTGGAGGAAGTCTCTTCAATGTCTTAGACAAACCGGAGAATGCCTTCGGATTGGCCGAGACCGAGTTCCTGATTCTTCTACGGGATGTCAGTAAGTCCGCCTCAGTCCGTTCATTCTTGTTGTTTTTCCAGTACCTGGATTTGTTATCCTATTATAGTGCTAGGAAATGCATGTTCTTGCCGCACTTCTGTGCCTGTGGTGGTCCGTCTAAACGACGATGACGTCCTCACAGATTTGAAACAGAAGAAGAGAGTTGTCTGGATAAACTCGGGCGAGAATAGAGGAATCCCACAACGACGAGTTTAGCGCCGATCTGCGCACTTCCGCGTATGAAAACGAGGATCTCAATGTCACAGTAAACAACTCTATTCTAATCGTACTCCTGCGCTGCCTTTTATGGCCTGATTCATTCATGCATGGATGAATGAATGTGCTGAAAAGCGTTGTTTTGTTTGCCACTGCCGCTTTCAACCCAGAAGTGCGCAGAAGGGGCTAATGTGAAATGCCTCTTGGCTTCGTATGCCAAAAAACAGAGGCACTAGCGCCTTCCACGAGAGGGTCAAGGAAGACCATCACCTGAAGGGGGCGTTTTGCTGCTGCCGCACTCCCTGTGTCATAAAGCACGTCACGTACTTTCACTTATAGCTGTTGCGGTGCATTCACTCAAAAAATTGTGTAGCCTTGTGATGTACAGTAGTAATTAAGATGGCATGATGTATTTAGTTGTTTGTCTGTAGGCTTTCGTACACGATATTTGTGTACTTTGCACTCTGTATAGGCCCTAAATCGTCAGATTTCAAGCACAAGTTGTAACTAGGAACTTGAATAATATATAAGAGGAAATATGCTTATTTGAATCCCAAGCGCTTTAGTACCAGATTTTACTGACCTGTAATACGCATGAAGTTGGACAACTTTTTTAAGAGCGAAAACATCTGGATGTTTCCATTTTGGAAATCTTTAAATTCGATTTGAAGCTTTGCATGGTGGGTGTGATACGAAAAAGACTGAGATTGCGGGTAACACCATGTGAAATAAATGTCTTCTAGGAAGATGTGTGGTTCTGAAAAGAACCGGGATGAGTGTGTAACTCGACGTTTCGGACAGTGTGCTCTGTCCGTCCTCACACTCCTGAGGAACAGGGCTGTAGTCGAGTCCCTGCAAGTCCAGTCACAAGTCTATACCCAGCAAGATATGGGACCAAGGGGTACCCCCCCCCCCCCCCTCTTGTCCCTATAACCTTTACACACTCCAGACTATTGTTACCTAACACTCCCCCAGGATATCTGAAAGGAATTCCTGATACTCCGCGAACACAATGACCAACACAAAAAGGGGGGGGGGGGGGTCCCTTTTCCCCCATATCGTGCTTCATATGCATATCTTACTTAAAATGCTGTCATCGGCTTGCACAGCTTGATTTATAACACCATCCAAAATGTAAATTATATTTTAATATTTTTCCTGGTATTTTGCTGCAATATGCAGCGACAGTTGGAAAAATACCAAAGGTCAAACATTTTAACCCTTTCATAAATAATCCTTGAACTGCATGACAAAGGGGATTTTGTTGGGCAGTATTGGTATTCGTCACTGCAATGTTTACTGAAAATTCCTATTGTCTGCATTCTGAATATATCACAATCAGACAAGCTTCACATTCCTTTCCTTGCAAAGGTAACAATTGAACAAGAACGTTTCTGCTTTACTGCATGTACAATTTTTATTTCCGGGTGCGTATTCAAAGTCATAGTTTGCCGTGCAATGCTTTTAACGTTATCATGTCAGCTCCTAACCTTGTAGATTTTAATATTTATATAGCCTACATAACACTTCATATTTCGTGTGCCTTTGAGAAAAGTTCGAAACGTTAGACCAGCTAATTTTGTTAATTTGTATATTCCAGGTCAATTCAGTCAGTTAGCAGATTGCAGCAGTTTAATTTGCATGACACTTAATAAATAACATATTAACAATTGCTGCCCACTCACTGCTTTCTGCTCTCTCACTCGCACTGTCACTTTAAAATTATCTCTCTTAGTTAACTGTCACCCCATAATTGAAGATGAACCTGGGTGTGTGTGTGTGTGTGTGAGTTTGTATATGCCGGCAATCGTGGACCTAGGACAAAATAATTCGGGCGTAGACAAAGGGGTCCACGTTTGAACTAACGTCCACGATTGAAAATCGTGTACAAAACCAATGGGAGGCCTTCCGAAAAAGTTAGAGTATAAACAAAAGAGGAACAATGGGAGGTCCACGATTGCACCCGTTTACGTGACTATGTGCGCGTGTGTGCGCGTGTCCTCCTTTTGATAGAATATGGTGGAAACCCCCTCTTGTTATTTATTTCATTCGTCAAACAATCCACAAGGGAAACTGACTAGGTGAATTTGAATTAATTCTCAAAGTGAACAAAGAAAATTAGCAGGAGCGGGATTCGAACCTGCGACCTCCGGAATATTAATACCGCACCGGCGCTCTACCAACTGAGCTATCTTGCCCTGTGTTGGCGGTCGCCCAAATTGGCAGTATCTTTGTTAGTTTAATATTCGACGTTCCATTCAATTGAGATATTCGGTTTTATACAACACCTGAATAAATCCCAGCCATCCGATTGGTGGATCGTCGATCACGTGCATTGAATTATTCGACCCATCACACGACGCGAACCCGCACCGCCCAAAACGTTCTATCACATGGTTCTATCAAACGGTGCGCGCGCATTGATAGAACCAAAAGAACTTCCCTAATTTCACGGTCACTATTAGTGGCGCTACAACAGGGCTGTCATTCACACAACTGCCGCGGTTTGTTCTCCCATGGTTCTCCTAACAAACGCTTTAACTGATTCGGAACTCGACAATTTTTTGTCGCGGTTTTATGCGGGACCGAGAAGGTAAACGGCACGTTGTAACTTACACAAAGAAATCCATGCATGCAATCTGTCTGATATATTCAGGCATTGTATAAAACAAATAATGAATGTTTCACATTCGTGCAATGGTAAGAATAATTTCATTCGGTGACAGATGGAATGTCCCATTCCACTCGGCTTCGCCTCGTGGAATGGAACATTCAATCTGTCACCTCATGAAACTATTCTTACCATCGCACTCGTAAACATTCATTATTTGTATACTATGGAAGGCCGATTTTTTGGTAAACAAAGTATGCACAGAGGCAGTCTAATTAACGCAAGAAACTGTTCATTATCATTATACCAGACTCACTTGTGCTATCGCCAGCACCAAGGAATGATTGAGTAAAGGTTTACCACACGTGCAAAAGTGCAGAAATATTGTTTTGCCACAAACCATAAGGCAGGTCAATGTGCGGTCGGTTTTTCTGAGAGTAAAAAGTTAATTGGCGTTCACTGCGGGGGACGTATTAATTAAGCCGTGAACCCCAAAACATGGCGGGCGGCGTCGGCACTCCATCCCTAACTTTGCAATGAAAAGCACCGAATGCTATTAGGCAAGCGGTTTGGATCGGGTGGTCTGCAAAAATGGTGTATTTCCTATCCACTGTTGGCGGTTAGAAAATGAGAATTTTCACCAAAATTGGACCAAGTCATACTATGGTGTCACCATATCATACCGATTGTATTGCAAAGAAGTTGTTTTCAAAACTAAAACCCCCTGGTGTAACCCCTGGTGTAATTTTCAGAATACCTTCAATTACATTAAGCCCTTACGGAAACAAAGCCCCCGAACAAATAGAATTACAAAATTCCCGGGACTGTAGCGGGTATGGTGAAGTTTATCCATAAAGTTTCAATCGTTTCCTTCCTTCCTCAATGAATGTGTACGTGTTTTACAAAACGTATTATATTACTAACTGAACATGTCAACATCTTATTATTAGTGATGAAAGAAGACACTAGTTTTTCCGTAAAGTAACTTTCAAAGTCATCCTGAAAGTTTCATTACAAATATTAAAAATCGTCTGTCTTTTAAAAAGGTAACAAGGGAAATTCGCTGGTAACATCGAACATACCGATTATTATATAACAGCGGTCTTCCACTTTGATTACCTCATCTGAAATCTTGTGGTAAAAACAATCTAGAAGTTTCAGCGAACATTTTCCTTCCGGTTCGGGATCATTATTTTTTCAACAACTCGAAGAAAAACGGGGAGAAAACCATTTTTCTGGTTTGTATAGAAGTTTATAATAATGGACATTAAGCTGTCAGTACATCTACGATAAGATGCAAAACCTAAACGTTCTAAATATCTAAAGTATACGATCAGCTTACTCTACTGACTGCTAATCCGCTGACTGCACATTATGATAATAAGAAAGGGGGCCTATTGTTAAGTAGTTTCATTGACATGTAGCCTGCCGAACTCAGGCAGGTGGCGGTTACCATTGATCCAGATATCCACAGACAAAGCTTAGATTCAGTCCGCTAGTCAATATTGATGGCTGGTCGTAGATAGCCTGCTGTCATACAATCATTTTGATAGGAACCAGTCACGAAGTCACGGATGATTTCGTTAAATAAATTTGAACTTTTTCCCGTTTTATATATTCCTTTACATTTTACCTTCGAATATTCGAACTCGAAAATAAATATTCGATAATCGATCGAATATTCGATAATCGATTGAATATTCGATTGAATATTCGATCGATTATTTGAATAGTGGGCACAGCCCTAGCTAAAACTAACTTTAAATAACAAGAGGTGGGAGTTTTCTACCATAATCTTACTAACAATAGGAAGAGACACACACTGGTTCATCTTCAATTCTCGTTTATTGTACAAAATCAGGGGTGTAGTTAGCTAAGACTAAGAGGCGAGACAAACTTTTTTATGTGGACTCCCAGACAGTAACAAAGACCTGCTTGGTAAAGCTTCTTGTGAGTGATATGTACAATATGGACAATCAGTGAAGAAGATTCATGGCCTATTCAATTATTCTGAGTGGGAAATTTACTGGGAAAAAATGAGAGGGACGGATTCATACATTAAAATACAGGGGGATAAATCTAAATTAAAAATGGTCCTGACAATGTGTACTAAACAAATTCGTAATTATAGTCTAATGATAGTAGATTCACACATAGCTATGCAAGTTTATATAAAGTGCTTTTGCAGTGATCTATAACTTTTTAGTCGAGCTTCGATCTGGAGCCTTCTGACATTTTCACGATTTTCTTTTATAAAATAGGTCAGGGCATGAAACATCTTCAAGATAAAGGAATAGTGCATCGGGACCTGAAACCAGGTAACATAATGTGCTGCTTCGGACCCGACGGCTCTTCTGTGTATAAACTTGCTGATTTTGGAGCGGCGCGTGAACTCGCAGAGGGCGAGAACTTTGTCAGTATATACGGGACAGAAGAATACTTGGTAATGTTATTGTTTATATAAAATGTTTACGTCATGAAGTCAGAAAACGTTGGACTGTTTTATGAATCCAGATCTAGTTAAATTGCATTTTCTTCCATTTCATCATGTATACAGCGGCGTAGCCAGGGGGCGTGGGGGGAGCACGCCCCCCCCCCCCCCATGAAAAAAATCGTCGGCCCCCCTCCCGTCCTCCCCCCCCCCCCCCCCCCCCCCACTGAAAACTTCGCAAACGGTGAAAACAATAGTATTATTAAGAAAATACCGTGAGCGCCCCCACCCTACTGTAACGTCCAGCCCCGGCCCACTCACCCCTCTCACCCACCCACCTACTGAGAGCGACCTGGCTACGCCGCTGCTTGTAAGGGCCTATATACAGCTTGTCTTTCAAGGTTTCAAATATCCCTGCATGATAAAGCTCCGTCTCACCATAGTTACAAATAACTTCTTAAAGTGATCCAGATTTCCTTTTCTTGGTTCATACTGGTTTTCCCCGTCAAATTCTGTTTAGGCTTACGCTAACATCTCGTTGGCGCTTTAATGCAGAAATATACCGTTTTCAGTTCCTGAATTACTAATTTGTTGTTAGTCCTCGGTGTATATTTTGTAGCATTTGGGTTTTAAAATTTATAACAAAACTTTATTTTTAAAGTTAATTAATCTGGATGAAAATTACGTCAGTCAGTATTTGGTTCTTAATGTACCTGTGATTAACACATGAAATGAAGCAGATAAGCTGCCTTTGTATTCCTCTTTGATAACATTTGTGGCAACTGGCTTTTACTCGTGAATATTATTTTCTATAAGCAGAAGTTATACATGTATATGCTGAAAAACTGGTGTTCAATCCTCACGATGCGGTACCTATAACCAATGGCACAATACATTCGGTATCTATAACGGATGGCTCGGTAAAGATACCACACGGTGTCAATTTAACACCATGGTTTCTGCAATGTAGTGTTCGTTTTACGCGGGTGTGTCTGCTCAAGGTTTTCAAAGTTCAACCGTAAGTAACAATTTTATAAATAGACATGCCCATTATTTTGGTTTGAAAATGTGCAACGGCTGAGGAAATGCCGAAGGCTTAATAATGACAAATATTGGTCATTCATTTTGAATGGAGCAATAAGGAAATCCGCGTTTCTGGTTTTACGACCATCTGTAACAATCCCAACAATGGCCCCACATCCTTCTTTAATTTATTCATTTATTTATTTTATTCTACTTATCGCAGCACCCGGATGTGTACCAGCGAGCTGTCCTTAGGCAACCACTAGTACGCCCTTTCACGGCCTCCGTCGATCTGTGGAGCATAGGCGTGACGCTATTTCATGCGGCTACGGGCGTGCTTCCTTTTAGACCATACGGGGGCAGGAGGAATAGGTCTACAATGTGAGTCATGATCATTTCAAACCAGTGTTCGACCTCGTACTCGTACGAGTACTCGTACTCGTACGAGTACGAGTACGAGTACGAGTACTCGTACGAGTACTCGTACTCGTACGAGTACGAGTACGAGTACGAGTACGAGGGGTGAAGTACGAGTACTCATACTCATGGAAATGTACTCGATTACAACACTGTTTCAGACATATACCAAGCAAGATATGGAACCAAGGGGTACCCCTTGTCCCTATATATCCTATACACACTCCAGACAACAGAGTACCGAAGTCTGAGGTCAGTTGGCGAGACAACTGCATGGCTCCAAACAGATGCAGATTTCGACTGTTTCTTTGTTAACAGCCAGTCATGCAAACACAAAGAAACATATTCTGGTTCAAAAAATTGCATTGACGTCATCATGCACTTTGGTACTCTATTGTTACCCCCCCCCCCCCCCCCCCCCCTCCGACGGATATCTGAATAGAATTCCTGAGATTCCGGGAACACAATGACCAACACAAAAGAGAGTAGGGGTTCCCTCTGTCCCATATGTTGCTTCAAATGTTCAAACAAGGCAAACAATGGTAATCCGGCAAATGACTGAGTCACCGTACTCTAAAACCAGATGACTATAATATATTGGTTGGATTGGTATAGATTCAAACAATATTACTGATTCGTCGTCTGGACCAAGAGCTGTTTTTAGCAATATATTGGTCATTTCAACCGGTCCAATCCTTTTTTATAGTTTTCAAACTGAACAAAGAAAACTGGCACGAGCGAGATTAGAACCTGCGACGTCCGGAATATCACACCGGCGGTCCACCAACTGAGCTATCTTGCCCTATGTTGGTGGTCTCCTGAATTGTCAGTGTCTTTATTCGGGTGGGTGCTAGTCAGAAGTCATAAACCCATAATGCCGTATAGCTAGGGATCACGCCCAATTTTACGATACAACCTGGGAAACGACATTGTGGGGATCACTCAATGAGGATACGACTTTTAAAGTGTGAGAAGATTTTGTAAAAAAAGAAATATAAAATCAAGTTGAATAAATTAGAGAAGCCATGCATTATTAACCAAGCAATGATCTGATGCTTAAAAGGAACCCATTGGAAAGCAAAGCTTGCAAGCATGGTCCCTTTAAACATGTACTATTTGACCTTTAAGGGAAACTGGCGAGGTAATTTGGAGTACATTTTCAAAGTAAAACCACCTGGCAGGAGTGGGATTTGAATATCCTCAATTTGATCATCACAAGTGATGAGCAAATGTCCCCATTTAGATCATCTCAAGTGATGAGTAGACGTCCTCCGTTCGATCATCTCAAGTGATGAGCAGATGTCCTTGTTTAGATTTTATCAAGTGATCAGCAAATGTCCTCATTTAGACCATATCAAGTGATGAGCAAATGTCCCTATTTAGACCATCTCAAATGATCAGCAAATGTGCTTATTTAGATCATCTGTACTAGATCTTGGTTACCTCTTGCGAATAGAATCGGACAGTTTTTGTCTTTGCATAATAGTTTGTCTCGATATAGTTATCTGGTAGACATGAAGAAACTATCCAATATACTCCAGGTGGACCTCGATGTAGAACACTAGAAAGCTATGCCAGTCAGTAGCTGAATGGAATTCTTTGCCTTCATCTTACGATCTTTTTTGCTTCAAGAGGAATATTAATTCCTACACTTTGTATCTTTGATTCTTTTTTCCTTGTTTTGTAGCTCTGTAGTGGATTTTAGCCTTGTTCGGGGCGAACCTAAAATTAAAAAAGATCCTAACTCATTTTTTGTCTGAAATAGGCACCGGATGACAACGCTAAAGGCATCAGGGATCATCTCGGGAGTTCAGAGAGGATCAGAAAATTCCCCGATTGAGTGGAGTACGGAGTTGCCCAAGACAACACAGATTTCACAGTGAGCATATATGTTTTATTCGCCAGGTCGAATTCTCTGTTTTTCTCTCATTATCCTTTTCGTCGGTTTACCATTAACGTCCGGGTCTCAAATACGCAGGGCTCGATGAAAAGCGCGTAAAACAACTCGCCTGCGTAGGCTACTACATTCGTTTGCACTGCACTTCTGGTCAGAATGACGTCACACTTTTTTAAGAGGATTGAGACAGAAATGGAAGTTCCTCCCCTGCTAGTGACAACAAATGAAATTGCTCCGTCTTTTGAGCTGATATTTTATGAATTTGAATAAACGTTTTTAACATATACCAATGCAATGACACTCAACAAAACAATAATTAAGAATGAAACTGGTTTTGGGGAAATTTCATCCATCCAAAGAGAGGTTCGTACTTGATTCACCATTATGATCTTCTCTTTATTTATCCATTCAGAGGCCTGCGACTTTATGTTGAAGAGATGCTAGCTGGCCTCCTCGAAAGTGATATGAACAAAATGTGGTCCTTCGTGACCTTTTTTGACAACGCTCAGTCCATTGGGAATAAGACTGTAGTGGATGTGTTCTACATCGATACGTCACAGCTTCTCAAAATTTACATCGATCCTACATATACGTAAGTCACAGTTTGGTCACGAGAAACTGGTGATTTGTCACAACTAGAAGTTAATAATTTCTTGTACATATTTATAATCCTATCTAGTACAAGTGGCAGATTTATTGATCACGTCGATATATGCCGGCCTATGCAATTACATTGCAACTTCACGATACTTATGTGTGAATTTGGTCTGACAAATTGTGATACTGAGTCTTTTACTACTCCTTTCAGCAGCAGGCAGCCTAACGTATATTTCTGGTGAAAGCAATTTACGCTTTTTTCAACCAGTCTAGTTCATGCGTGTGAGCTCGTGAACTGTGACACTTTCTATGTCCTTCCATAGCAGCAGTTGCCAGCATTATTTGGCTTTTCTGGGTGAAAAAAATTCACAGGGGTTGCAGCAGCCTTTCCAAATCACCCCTATTCCTTGATACAAAACTGCATCAACACGCGCGTGGTAGAGTCACTTTCCTCTCTCCTGTTAGCAGGCTGCGCAGGTAACAAAAGAGTTAATCTGAGCATAGTGGTAACAATTTGAAGGAGTTTCTATTCAGACGTTGATTCAATTAACCGTCTAGTGATTTTGACTTGACTGTGTGATGTGTGTGTCCTATAGATAAACTCACGTAGGCCTTTGGATAGATAATCAGACGTAGTAAAATTCGAGCTAAGCAAATCAGCCAATCAAAACATGACGTTTTTTCAATTTTGTTTTTGCAGATATGCTGAGTTTCAGGAGTATGTTGCCGTGCAGACATCGTTACCTTCTACCTATCAAATGCATGTATTTGATGACGCCATATTTTACCCAGAATCCAACGTGCCCTGTAGCGCCTTCCCAGAGACGTCGCAGTCCAATCCCATCTTTCTCTTCAAAAAGAATTTTGGTGGCAATGTTTCACCAGTCGCTCATGTTGCCCGTATGATCAGAGTTATACATCTTTGTATTGAATAGTCCGTAATGAATAATTTAAAGTTTATTTAAAAAGACACGTCTCCTTGGATGCGCCATGGCCAATTGTGCTACAAAATGCGTTCGTCCTAAAATAAATTTAAAAATATTAAAACGGTAGAGAATAAAAACGTACGCTTGTCTGAAAATCAACGACGAAAAATACTTTCTGGAATGAAAGTCGGACCGTTGGAAACAAGTTAGTACGCGTAGTTTTCATCAATGATTTTCAGATAAACGGCGTGGTCGTGTACATCATTATAATTATTCATATTTTAATGATCTTTCCAACCATACCAATTTTAGGAAAAACGCTTTTTCCGCCTCCAGGGCAATACGTTCTTTTAATGTACTGGCATTGAATCTTAGCTAAATTTTAATCCTGAACAAGACAGCACGACATTAGTCTGTGTAACGCTATTTACGTTTGTTGGTTGAGTTCTGCGTATATTTTGTCCATTCGTTCAGTTTGTGTGATGACTCTTGTGAATACGCATGCTTAATTCCAGATCCTGCATGCAACTTTATGCAACGTGTTCTATTTCTGAGCTCATACTCAAAAACCAGTCAGAGACTGTCGGTGTGACGGAACAAATTCTAACTCTTGGACGGTTACCAAGGTAAGATTGCTTGGAACTTTAAAGGTTGATGGATCTTTTTTTGTTGTTTTTTTTATACCGCAGCAACCGTACCTCAAGTCCAAACGAGATATTCATTGAGTACTGACGCTGCAGCAACAAAGGTAAGTTCACTGTCAAAACTTGTCCGATTTCACCAGTGCGCATGAGGCAAGTTCTTGTAGCACTAATGATTGGTACTTGAAGCACTTGAAGTTGAGACGATTTAGTATTATTGAAGTAAACGTTGCTCGAGTGCAGAGTTTTTTAATGCAAAGATGAAATCATTTGTTAAGCACATGCACTGGTCTCATTGACGGTTTTATGTTTTTTGTCGTTTCCAGAAAAGCATCGCTGCACTGTTTTGTCTCAAGCGAAAACAAGAGTCTTTGCTTCTAATGCAGAACATTCCAGACATTGCTGTCAAGGCATTCACGTGAGTTTGGAATGAATTAAACCTTAGCACATGTAGTATTTTAATACAATGTAACACCTCGTCAAAATTGTTGCCGATATTCCATACAATTTGAATGACGTTATAGGCTACAAGACATTTCCCCAGACTTTTTGTGATTGTTTTCATCTTGGTAGACTTAGAAAGGCTTCCGTTTTGGAAAAATAATCGTAACAATGCAGAGTGGGAATGTTTTTAAACAACTCTGCTTAATTATGTTTGTAATCTGACAATTAGGCCCTGATGCATTCTAATTGGTGGTGTTGTTCTTTATTCAAAAACCTCAGTCAAATCATTAAAGATGAGGGGAAACTTCTAACTGACCACCTAGCCAAACTGGACATTTTGAAGGGGACTTTGCAGTCATCATTAGAGAGCTGGAGCTCACGCATCCGTACTGCACGTTGTCTTGCAAGATGTTTAAACCATGGTCAAGGTAACGGGAATAAGACAGATATCGTCAGAGTCTGCGATGGCCTTCAATACTTGCAGGACAAGATTGAACCGAGGCTCCAAAATTTCAAACAGGTAATAATTATGGCTGAGCTAATTATACCGCCAGTTGGGCTAATTGTGTTTTTAGTGTTGTAGTGCATACGACTTTTTGCGTGCTAAGTTTCTTTGTTACGGTATTTCAACCAAGAGCAGTGGTTGACAATATCTGTGTCACTATTAATGGACTTATTGTTGGACCGTACCACGTTGCCTTTTTCAGCTGTGTTTGCGACTCACGGAGGAATCTGGGAAGCTGAATTCGGTTAACAGAGTCTTAGTGGACCAGGATGTGTTGAAGAAGAACTGGACTAAGCAGTCGCAGTGCCTACCGAAGGATAAATGGTAAAAATGCAGTGAAACCAACGTGGATGAAAAAAACCTGCCGAACCCAGTGGCCCACCATCGAAAGTGTTATGGACATCTTCCGAACGCCTGTGCACCATTTGACTCTAAAGGTGGCGTCAGTCAAGCCGTAAACACAATATAAGTTTCTGAGCATTGGCAGGGGCGGGACCGTCAAGAAATAACTCGCACAATTACATGAGGGCAGAGACCTTGACTGCCAGGAGCACTAATGCCATGTTGAGGCGAGGGGCCACACGTCAAAGTCTCACCACGACACTTGAAAAAACAAGCTAGGACAAGTTTAAATATTAGGGGCTTCAGCCCGTAAGCCCCATCGGTTCCGCTACCATGGGCCGTATATAGCCACTTTCAAATAGACATCGTAGCTTACCTTTCCATTTTATTTGCTGCCTAAATCGCTGCAGCCTCTAGGGGCGGATCCAGGAATTTTTGAAGGGGGGGGGATTCTGAAATTTGCCCAGAAAAGTGACTCCCAAAAAATGTTCCGCCTGCGAAAAAATTTTACAAGCCGGGGGGGGGGGGGCATTTAACCTCTTTGTTTTGTTCTCACCCATAGGCAAAATAAGACCTGTATTTGCAAGGCGTAGGCCCCTACAAGCAAAAGCAAAAACAAATTAAAAATTGGCAACGAGCGGGGGGGGGGGGGGGGGTTTCGACCCCCCAAACCCCCCCCCCCCCCCCCTCCTCCCCCTGGATCCGCGCCTGGCCTCCGGTCTGGGCGCCATCTTGTTTTGCAAATAGAATTGTTCATTTGACCTCATGCATCTCAAAGAGTTTCCAGAAACTCTTATTTCTCTAATAAGGAACTGCGATGCATCACGCATACATTGTTAAAGAATTGTAAAGAAAATTCATGGAAAGTACAATCACTTGATGTTCTTCGCTTGGTCGTTATTTTTGGAAGAGAATTCCCTAAATCCCCTTGTTCTTTCAATTGCAGTGTCGAACGATTTGATGTTAAGTTCTACATTGTGCTGGAAATCTATTCCGACTTCTGTCGTGACAGCAAGGAATCTTCGCTTTCATTCAATTCTGAGCAGATACACAAAATGGAGAAGTAAGCATTGATACATTGGCCCACTGGGTTTCCCAAAGTTATACTGGCTGTTTTCAGTTCCAAAATGACGCGGACAACCTTGACATTAACGAAGATCGTAGCTTTTATCGTCCAGTAATACTTTAAAATTTGATACCAAATATACCGGCAAGTTTTCAGAGTTAGTCTGAAACGGGTAGGATCAATGAAATGCCATGAAAAGGAAGGCTTTTCAATTAAATCACAAAATTCTTTTAAAAACTGCCCTCTGGTCCTGCAAGTTCGCCCCGAACAAGGTTATAAGCCACTCGAGGTATACGGAGCTACAAACGGAAAAAGGAATAAATGACGCAAGAGATATGAATTCAGATTCCTCTGAAGCAGGAAAGATCGTAAGATGAAGGAAAACATGCACCAGGCAAAGAATTCCGTGGAGATACAAAACGAGAGAAAAAGCTATGGCATAGCTTTTGTTCTACATGTAGGTAAAGCTATAGAATATATAGGTGGGAACAGGCAGAAAGCAGAGTTTCATGCTCAAACACGCTAAGAGGAACCCAGCTGGACCAGCCGGTGGAACATTTACCATTAAAATAGAAACATATCTCCTGTGAGAGAGTGATTATAAGGATGAGCCCATTATTGTTCCCAACCAATTTAACAATGCGCTTCTGTAGGTAGTGTCTAATTAAGATTAGTGACAAGCAGAAGCACCAACCCAGATGTGGGAACAGTACTTCATAAGTGGACGTATAGTCGTCTTGAAAAGGTAAAAGATAGCATCAGGAAGTAGATACTTCCGAACTCGATAAAGATAACCAACTCACATGGAAGTATACTCTTTGCAATACCTGAGATATACTTCTCCCAGCTAAGGTTAGGGGAGATGACAAGTAAAGAAGACGTAGGCCTAGGTCATACCTCAGGCAAAGTCAACGGACCCATATGAACTAACAGAAATAATCGCCTCGAAGAGACAAAGAGAACAGTTTATTTTTCTTCGCATTGAAGGTTACCAGATAGTCGTTCCCCAAGTCAATACATCCCCAGATCATTGGTGCGTGAAGCACTTACTTCGTTGCGAGAAGTGTTAGAAAAATTGGAAGTAACACAGTTGAGTCGTAGCATACATGGAGAGCTGAGACACATCATTGATATAAACTAGAAAGAGAGTGGAACTTATAGAACAGAGCCCAATGGTACGCCAGAATTGACAGGTGATTGCTTTTCAGGGACCACCTTTAACTTATGGATGGAAAAGAAAGCGGAGTTTATAGACGGCATTCTACCAGACATACTATATGACCGAAGATTCTGCAGAAAGCCCCTATTCCAGACCTTCCCCCCCCCCCCTTAAAAGGAGGGGGAGTTGAGTTGGTCTCATGCACCAACGGTGAAAGTTACCCTGCCTATAGGTCTATGGCTCTGAAAATGTGGATACATTCTTTGGTATCTATTGGAGATTTATCCTCTGCTTAGATCTGGACCCAGGAAAACCGTTAGGGTGGTAGCTCTGGGAACCTCAAATGTGGCCAACCCCACCACCTTTGTTGTAGCCCTGAAGTGGCTTTTAGCCTTGTATTGGGCGACTTCCAAAAAACTTGGATTATGTCCAGAGCAACTACCGCACCTCGCCCCTAATGTTCAAAGCCCTATACAAAATGATCAGAGATGAGGGACAGCAAATCACCAGTGGAGCGGGAATGGCGAAGCCATACTGGCAGTCGTTAAGAAGGTCATTGTCCTCAAGGTGATTAAGAAGCTGTTGGTTGGTAAAACATGCAAATATCTTACTTATTACATCAGGAAACAGCCTATAAATAGGTCGGTAGTTGGTAGACTCTGAGCGCTCGCTATAGAGTATACCGAAGTGATGACGTCAATCAATGCAATGTTAGGAACCAGGATACATTATAAACTGCATGTGTTTGGAACCATTTGCCGCGGCAACTGACGTCAGACTTCGGCACCGTACTCTATAGATCCCTTTAAAACAGGGACTACAGACGCCACTTTCCAAGGTGAAGGAGAACTGAATAAACTATAAGCACGTGTCATACAGCTATAGCAAGAATAGCTGAAAGTTCAGGTGAACACATTTTCAGAACAAATACACGAATTCCGTCAGGGTCAGTATCTTTGGAGGAATCCAGACTCTGAGTTATTCTGGCAACCTTCTCAGGGGTGATAAGAGGGACAGGGACCTCTTTAAAAACTATGAAACCATTGGATGTGATTTTTGTACTCAAAATGGACAGTAGAATTAGCTGAATGTGACTTTGAAAATGAGGGTCCAAAATCACACCCAGAGCCCAGACTCACAATGAGGTTTAAGCTGTTAAACCCATAAGTCACAGTGTACTCTTTGCAGAGTGGGACAATTTTTGTTCAACAGGCTTCACGTGTGGTTTTTGAAAAGAGTACGATGTGATTTTGAACGCCCATTATTTAAATCAGGTCGTCCTAACCCCCTGTCCATTTTTAATAGAAAATAACATCCAATGGGTTCATAGTGATATTTGAGAACGTGGTATTTGTGCTATTTTTGTGTTTCTTGTATTCACTCACGTTGTCTCTGATTTCTTACAGAATCAAATTTAATGATATGGTGCCTCAGATTGTATCCCTTGTACACGATTGCTGTGAAACCAATTGGCTGAACAAGCACTCTGATTTGATGGAATGGTGTAGGTTAGTGGAATTTCATTCATAGTGATACAATGTATATATCTTAATTGCAATCGGTGTTGGTAGAAAATAGAGTGGTTCTTTCCAAGTTGAAGTTGTTTCAGTGTATCTGCTACCGCGATATCTAGCCTATATTACAGGCTCATTTGCATTTTGCAATGTAATGATTTAGTAATAATCACTTCCTCAAAAGGTTGGACGAGAAGATTCTTAAGGACCACATTGCTCTTTTACGTTATTCGTACCCCCTATACATGTCATGTTTTAACTTTTTTTTAATCTGAAATACAGCGTATTGCATGAACCAAAGCAAAGTGTTGAGTTTAGTTTGCCTGTATTACGCACATACATTTTGATAATGTCTCTTCCTGTTAATATGTAGCCTGGCGTATTCACTAAGGCAACAAATCGCAGAAGTGGATAAGGGATTGACGCCACTTGTATCTGACTTTTCTACCGAGGAACTGGCTATATCAGAGGTAACATTATAGACTTATTGCAAATATAAGATATATAACATAGATGGAAAATATATTTTAAATATCTCAAAAATATATTGGTAAAAATAACATTATATCCGTGTAATTTAAGAAGCCCTTTATTTAACATATTGACAATGCTTGCTTTCTATACATTGAGTGTTTGGACGATGTTATATGTGTCTGGTTTTTGTGGTTGGTTGTTTTGTGCGCTAATTGGTAAGTTAGCCTGCATTGTTTATTATTCTCAAAATTGAACATGAGGCTCAAATCAAGATTTTTACTCCATGTTTTCTTGCCTGAAAATTAATATACTAAGAACACGTTTATATTTAACTGTCGTTTTTCATAAATACTTTTCTATTGTAAGGTTACTCGTGGTTTTGCATGCATGTCTTATTTGGGGCCAAATTTGAGGCTACATTGCCTGATATCGATTTTTAGCCAAGACTTTTCATTTTTACGGAAAAGTAGCCACATTTTGATCTCATATCTTTAAAAAGGCAAACATGAAAATCAACAGTTAAATTTGAACGTGTTTAAGGTAATTGTGCAAATGTTTTCAGAAGAATGTAAATACATTACTCTCTTAATATAAAAGAGTGAAAAACTCACTCTCCAAAAGAGTGAATCCCTTATCAAACCACTCCAAAAGAGTGAAATTTCCACTCTTTCGAAGAGCCACCCAGCACGATATGGGGCATAGGGGTACTCCCTGTTGTTACCTAACACACCCCTAGATTTCTGAAAAGAATTCCTGAGATTCCTGCAACACAATGACCAACACAAAAGAGAGGGGTTCCCTTTGCCCCATATATATTCATATGCTATAAGGGACCACTCTGTTTTAGACTGGTCCCTTATATGGCTCCTCGAAAGAGTGGAAATTTCACTTTTTTGGAGTGGTTTTCATTCTTTTGGAGTGGTTTATATAAGAGATTCACTCTGGGAGTAGTTTGGTAAGAGATTCACTCTTTTGGAGAGTGAGTCTTTCACTCTTTTAATACATTCAAGATACTTTTTACATTGTTGATACTGCAGTTTGGAGAAAAATGTCTTCAGGAGTTAAAACGTGCCGAAAGTGACATCAAGCCTCATGGAGAACCAGTCTGTGTTCGCACAAATTTTCACCAGGTATGAAAGTTTATACTTTTTGGACAAAAATTACCGAATTATCTGATATTGTATCGTCAACCGGCGGTCTGAGATTGCCACGTGCGAAAAAGCCTTTAGTTTCAGCTTTTCTGCACATATTTCCTATCCCTTTCCAGGTTCAATATCCTGTGGGTTGCACATCGGTGAGTTTACAAACCTCTTCACTGGACCCAAGGGACACTCGGCAATTCCAGGAGGCAACCACGCAGACATCGCCGACAACTCATGTTTCTGACACAATTGTCCAAAAAGAAAACAGCGAAGGTGTCAACACTGATGAGTGTGTACAGCGCGTGGCGCGGGTATATTCGGGAATTGAACGGCCGTTAATAGCCGTGCCACGTGACTTGAAAAAAGGGTGAGTCAAAGTACCCTGACATGAGAATTCCACCTTCTGCCCAATTTCATCTCCTGCCCAAGTTCCTCCTCGGCCCGTCGCCTCTGGGGAGCTTGAGCTGGTTCCCCTAGGTTAAATGCCAAATAGGGTGACGTACTTCATTTACTTGCTTCTTCTCTCTCTTCTCACAGGACTGATCTTTCGGATTTAGCGACTGTCGCACGATTTTTGACTTTTTGTGTTTTAAATCCCATTGATTACTTGTATCGGCTATTGATCTGTTGCGGAGATGTCGAATTAAACCCAGGTCCAGCCGGATCGCACCGTACGGGCAGAATTATATTTTCGAACATCCGAGGTTTTCATAAAAACCTGAAGGATCTCATAGTGACTGGTCAATCTCTTGACATCATCATCTGTGCTGAAACGTTGGTTTCTGACTTTCGTCATGACGCGGAGTTGAAAATTCCTGGGTTTTGTCAGCCGTTGCTCATTCGTCGTGACTCAGCCAGCCGTCAACGTGGTATGTCTATTCACATCCGTGAAGGTTTCTCGGCTCATAGGAAAACAAACTACAAATGCGGCTGTCATGAATTTGTGGTCCGTTTGTGTGCTCAATTTCAGAATTTTTACATCTTCGGTGCCTACAGAAATCCCGATTGTGACGATTCCATCTACGATTGTCTGCTAACCGCAAGGCAGTGTTTGTTTTTGTTGGTGACTTCAACGCCCATCACGAGAGTGGCTTGCTTCAGTCTCACCGACAGACGCTCATGGTCGTGCTGCATTAGACTTTACCAGCGTTTCAGGGTGCTCACAGTTAGTTTCTGGTCCGACCCATCGGGCTGGTAACTGTCTTGACTTGGTTTTCTCTGATGTAAAAAAAAGTTTCCTGCCGCTTCAACGATAAGGCCTGGTTTTCGACAGAATGTAGAGCTGCCAGAGACGCCAAACAAGCGGCGTATTATCGTTGGTTACGTCAACGTTCCAGAGAGTCTTGAGATGAATACGTTCACGCAAGGTCTTTCGCTGAGAAAACGTACTACGATGCTGAGAAAGAATATGTTAGCTCCGTTCGCAAAAAAAACTGTCCAATTCTTGTGATCCACACAAGTGGTGGTCCACGTTGAAGTCAGCCGTGTTTGGTTCGTGTCCATCTCTTCCTCCCTTGCTTTCTAATAATGGGGAGCTTGTAACGAATCCGAAGGGCAAGGCTGATCTTTTGATGACACACTTTGACTCTAAGCTTAGCCGAAAACAACTACAGCTTGATGAGGATGTCGATGTAGAGCCAACGTTGACCAACATTGCCTTCGGGTCTAGAGAAGTGAAAAAGCTGCTGAATGCACTTGATCCGCATGGTGGGACTGATCCTCTTGGGATGTTTCCGTTGTTTCTCAAAGAAACCTCCAGAGTGCTGGCCCCCAAGCTGAGTGCTGTGTTTAGACGACTCATGCGATCTGGATCTTTTCCAATGTGTTGGAGGGTCGCTAACATCACTCCAATCCCCAAAGGGTTTCCTTCGCCGAACGTCTCCAACTATCGACCGATTTCTATCACACCAACACTTTCCAAAGTTTTTGAGCACCTGGTATCTACTCGCCTCTCCCGTTTTTTTGAACGATCTAGTTTGTTGTCATCCAATCAGTTTGCTTATCGCAAGAATCTTGGCACAACAGACGCACTTCTCACGATCTCACACAAAACTCAGTCGGCTCTTTATCGTGGTCACGAGGCAAGGGTTGTCCAACTGGATCTAACGGCTGCCTTTGATCGGATTAATCATGACGGCTTACTGTGGAAGTTACGGAGTGTCGGGGTCGGTGGATCAGTGTTCTCGATCTTGACTCAATTTCTGAGGGGACGGACCCACCCTGTATGCGTCGATGGCAGCTTCAGTGATTGGCATAATGTCCATTCAGGCGTTCCTCGGGGAAGTGTTCTTGGACCTTTGTTGTTCAACATTTACACTATCGATCTGTTCCAGATCACAGAGAATTCACTCTACGGCT
The DNA here is from genome assembly GCA_037893225.1 of Hippasteria phrygiana. Lineage (NCBI taxonomy): Eukaryota > Metazoa > Echinodermata > Asteroidea > Valvatida > Goniasteridae > Hippasteria > Hippasteria phrygiana. The sequence goes on from JAZGUH010000689.1 coordinate 341,380, forward strand.
ACGCTGACGATGTAACTCTGATTGCGACAGTTGACTCACCTCAGTCGCGTCGTGCCGTTTGTGAATCGTTAAATGTTGATCTCTGTCGGATATCTAGATGGTGCGACAAGTGGAACATGAAGGTGAACACATCGAAATCGAGTTGCTTGTGCATCTCACGATCCCGCAGCTTTCATCCACCGCACGGCGACCTACTTCTTGACGGTTCAACTCTGAATGGTTGTGATGAACTAAATATCTTGGGAGTCAAGTTTGATGCGAAATTAACCTTCGAGCGTCACATCCGATCTCTTGTCAGTTCCGCTTCTCGCAAACTTGGGATTATGAGGAAGGCCTATACGATATTCAAGGACGCGTCCATCTCTGCCAGCTGTTTCCGCTGCTTCATCCTCCCACTTCTTGAGTATTGCGCTCCAGTTTGGTCATCCGCTGCTGCATCTCACCTTCGTCTCATTGACAGAGTCTTCCATACTGCTCGATTTCTTTAAGGCGGTAAAGTTTTGTGTGATCTGAGTCATCGACGTAACGTCAGTAATTTGTGTATGCTGTACAAGATACGGTCCAATCCACTTCATCCATTGTATGATTGCATCCCTGAGCTGCATGTGCCGGCAAGAAGTACTCGGCTTGCATCGTCTTTCCATCCGCTTAGTCTGCAGCTGATGAGATGTCGCACCAGTCAGTTTCAGCACTGTTTTTTGCCCAATGCTGTTCATCTATGGAATTCTTTGAATGGTGATGCATGTGCAGCAGACATGTGCATACGTTCAAATCAAAGGCAAACAAGATTCTTAGTAGCATTTAAATTATATCTATATGGGGAGTGTAAGTGATTGACTGGGCATGGCGTCGCGATGGGATGGTCGCCCAAGGGTGTTGCGGACCTGCAACTCTACCGGCGGGGCCCGGGCCCTTAAATTGCATAGGACACGGTCCGGCCTACCGGGGGTCCTATTTCTCGTGGCGCTGTTTCTGGGGGATTGCGAACGCCTTCCTGTCTCCTATTTATTAATTGTCCAGTTTTATATCGTTTCCACTTGCTACTCGTTATGTATTTCATTGTTGTCTCCAGTCTGTTTCATGTCTCCTTTTTCGACGCTTCAGGTGTGTGGGGGTTGCTGAAAAGCAACTTATAGTGTTTGCACTCTTCCCACTCTACCTGATTCGTCTTGTTTAATAATAATAATAATAATAATAATAATAATGTGGGCTGGGTCTCGAAAGCACTGGTTAATAGCACTTGCGAGTTCAGTGCACTTTATTTTTTAGTTTATACAAGTGTAGTCCTTCCTCCTACCTGTAACTCTGGTATAACTGCAATTCAACAACTCTCCAATGTCAAGCGCAAGAGTTGTTTTATGGAAGTCGCCCATGCATACAAGGCTAAAACTGCAACTCAAGCAATGGGCTATACAACAAAGGTTGTTGGCCACATTTTAGTTTACCAGCCCTACCACCGTTACGGTTTTACTGGGTCCAAATCTAAATATATGTATAATGTACTAAAGTCGAACCCTGATAATAAGGGCACTGTTAATACAACATCCTGCTTATAACAAGGCAAAAAATAGGTCCTGAGTCTTTCGGTTTTTTCTTTGTTTTCCATTACTGATAATACAAGGTACCTGTTATAACAAGGTAAATTGTAAAGTCCCAAGGACCTTGTTATAAAGGCGTTCGACTGTACATGCCGTGATACCGCAATCCGTTGCTCCGTCCCTACCAGACTTGACGTATGCAACAGGGTAAACATAGTACGTCTGTTGCTTCTTCCATCAACACAGAACCGACGAAATTAAGCCAAACTGTTGTCGCTGACAATTGTTACTCTCATATTTGCCGATTTTGCAGGCTTCAGGAGTTTGACCAGGGAAGGCAAGCCACCCAAGCCATGGTCAAGAAAGGTCAGGAATTGACTGAGGAAATGCAGAATATGTCACTCGATCTGAACGATCCCTCCCTGGACCTGTACGGGTGTTGAAAGACCGCATCACCGAGGAAGAGCATTGGCCGAGCAAGCTGTATCTGCTGGACCAGGGAGGATGAGTCGGTTGCAGCACGCGACTAACCCCGCGTTGATGGAGGAATGACGAAGAGAAATACCAAAGGCCCAGCGGAGAGCCAAGATGAGTGACAGGCGATGGTTTAGCTTAGATATATTCTCTTCGAATGTTGGTTTAAATACCAAATTCGCCAGCATCTATAGTCCCCCTTAATAATAATTATTTTAAACAGATAAATTTCCACAAATACATAATTAATGGTAAAACACATACAGCTTCAAAAAGGGGGGACTTTCCCCCCTGGTTGCAATTTGAGGCGTCAATAAAAAGAAATTGTTTAGACGATTTTAAGACGATTTAGACGTTGTTTGCCCTCACTAGCACAACAATCTGGATATATGCTTACTGGTTGCAGTTCATCACACACAAATTTGATGCTAGCAGAAAATAGATCCGACATGCACAGCCAAACACACAGGCAACAAATGCTATAGCTAAAAATAAGTAAACATAAATTAGAACAAAATGCAACCGAAATACACACCAAAACACAACGGGCACAAAATACACATTAATGATTTCAGTGCAGTAGCGCCGGCTTCACGTGCAGTTTTCTAGTCTGTGCCGTAAAATCAGAATTGTAAAATTGTAAAATCATGTAAAATTGAGGATGTTGTGTGAATCTAAGTTGTCTCCATTTTGATTTGAAAGAATGCCCTCTCCATTACTTAGGGGTTAGATGTGTACTAGGGCTGTGCTGTGCATCCGAACCGATTACCCGACCGCTAATATCAAATAAGAATTATTTGAAACTCAGTTTAGAGTCATGTTCATATTTTAATATCCCATTTTACGCCTGACCCAAATTTGATAATTAGGCCTAAATGAAAAATATAACTTCAATGTATATTTATTATTGCATTGTTTGTGTACGTTTTTGGCGTGTTGATATTTAAACCAACATTTGTGATAGTATAAGAAGAAGGGGAAAAGGCCGTCGTTGCCATTGGACAACTGTGGCAGTCAAGATGTATGACGATTTCATATTGTCGGTTTACAGAATAACGTGCACCGGAAAGGGATTGTGCAAAGCGAAAGTCTGGAAAGAAGTTATTAGATGCGGCTTGAATTTGCATGCTGTAAAATAATAACAGGATCACTTTCATCAGATTAAATATTGATTGAATAATGATGCACAACATATTCAAAAGCTAGATTGGCATGAGTGATGCTTGTTTTGCGATGCGGACACAATGTTTTTATATTTAAATTTTCATTACTCAAAATATAGCTTTACATCAGTTTGTACTTTTCAATTTAAAATGTGAATGTCTTATGTGAAAATGTGAATATTTTATATGATGTAAAATACTAGACACGGTGAAATAATCTGAAATATGGTAATAGGGGATTATTATTTAACTCAAAAATCCAATCAGCTATTCAGGGACTCCCATTTTGCAATACACAGAGTTTGGTGGTTGATAATCATGATACAACCCATTTATTTTGTAAGTCATGCTTAGAGTGATCAAGTATAACATTTAATACAAATAAGCTGTTGTATTCAATCGGTATAGTGATCTATAGTGATCTACTTCCTGTTTGCCCTTGTTCTGGTGTGTGATGTGCAGGGATTAGCAAGTGAACGGTCTGCCAGATATGCATACTCTCCAGCATATGGCCCAACATGGAAGAGATTGACCATCAAGTGTTACCTGAAAACACCTATTCCATACTACCAGAATTCTTCTTCAAATTTCAACATTGCCCTGTTAATCTGTGGGGATATAAACCCCAACCCTGGTCCTGTTAGTGAAATAACTACAGCTGCAGTCATCAACAAACCTACTCATAGGTATGAGCGTGAGCATCTCCTGAGTATCGGTTTAAGATGTAAAACAATACCCGTTTCTCCAGCTACATGGTCCACCTTGAAAGACCTACGAATAAACACAAAGCGACCGTCACGTCGAGGAAACCGATCTGACCCCCCAACACAAGTGGTACATGCAATACCAACTGTATCCTTGGACAATGACCTGCATATATCAACACCGCCAACATCAACAGACAGTAGTCTGAAACAACCCATGCTCTCCAAACTGTGTGTCCTAAATGCCCAGTCTGTGTGCAATAAAACCAACCTACTGACTGACTACTTTATTGAACATGATTTTGATTTGATTGCACTGACTGAAACTTGGTTATCAGCTACTGATAAACATGATAAAATAATAGGTGAATTATGCATTCCTGGATATGACATGTGTCATGTACCTCGTCCAAATGGAACTGGTGGGGGTATTGCTCTCATATATAAGACTAATATCAAACACGGCCCAATAACATCACACAGTAGTGGTAATTTTGAAAGTCTATGTTGTGATGTAACTGTCAAAGGAACTTTCTCATCCGTGAAGCAGGTAATCATCTATAGGCCACCATACAGCTCAAAGAATCGTATAACCCCTACAATGTTCCTTGACGATTTCTCCGAATATGTCAGTGTACTCTCGGCATCCCCAAGCAAGTTGCTGATTGTTGGGGATTTTAATTTCCACTGGGATACAGATGATTCTGCTGCTCGCCACCTCAATGATATAATTCAAAACACTAACCTGAAACAGTTTGTATGTGCTCCTACACATGTGAGTGGCCATATATTGGACCTTGTCTTTGCACGACCCACGGACAACCTGATTGATTCAGTGGATGTTGCATGTTTTCTGACAGATCATGCTGCTTTGCATTGTGCACTGAATCTGACTAAACCTCAACCAACTAAGAAGCATATTTCCTATCGGAAATATGGATCTCTAGACCATGACAGTTTTTCCAACGATATTAGCCAGTCAGAATTGTTTACCAACCCGTCCAATGACCTCCAAACACTCATAGATCAGTACAACTCCACACTGAAGTCTATTCTGGAAAAGCATGCTCCACTGAAAACTCGCTGTATTACCTTTAGACCAGCCAATCCATGGTATTCCCCGGAGATTGCCGATGCCAAGAGACACCGCAAGAAATTGGAGAGACGCTGGAGGAAAACCAGATCAGAATCTGATAGAAACCAATTTAAAGCGCAACGACTCTGTGTTGTTAATATGATCAACAGTGCCAAATCATCATACTTCAAAGAAAAACTAGCCAGCTGTGGGAACCAGAGAGAGCTCTACAAAATTGTTGAATCTCTACTCCACAACAAAGGAAAAACTAAACTACCCACACACGACAATAAACAGGAATTGGCGACAACTTTTAGTGATTATTTCATAACAAAGATTCGGAACATTCGTAATAATCTTGACCGCGATCTAGATTGTATGCAGCCGTATACCACCGAGTCATCTCACTCTGATATTACACCATTGGAAGAATTCACACCAGCTCTGGATGAGGAAATCAGGAAAATCATCAAATCATCACCATCAAAGACGTGCGATTTGGATCCGATTCCTACCTGGCTCCTAAAGAACAATCTGAATATTTTGACTCCAGTTATCTCCAAAATTGTCAACCTGTCTCTTCAATCTTCTAAATTCCCACAGCAATTTAGAAATGCCCTGGTGACTCCTCTGCTGAAGAAACCCACCCTCGATCATGAAAACCTCAAGAACTTTCGTCCCGTATCCAACCTTTCATTCTTATCCAAAGTAATAGAGAAGGTTGTTTATTCCCAAATTACTGATCATCTGACTGAACACAATCTACATGAACCATTGCAATCTGCGTATAGAAAACATCATGGAACAGAGACTGCTCTTCTAAGAGTTAAGAACGATATTCTCCGGGCAGTTGACGATAAGCGTGGTGTGTTCCTTGTTCTCCTTGATCTCTCTGCAGCATTCGACACTATATAGACTATGATGTTTTATTCCACCGCCTTCAGTCCATCGGTGTTACTGGTCCAGCCCTGCAATGGATTAGATCATATATATGTCATCGAACACAGACTGTAAACATCAATGGATCTTTATCATCTCCCATCTCACTTTCTTCTGGCGTCCCTCAAGGATCAGTATTAGGTCCCTTATTCTTCACAATATACTCCGAGCCTATTGCCGCTATTGTACGGAGGCATCAACTTCAAGTTCATTGCTATGCAGACGACACACAGATATATGGATCGTTTCATCTAGGAAACCAAGACGACGAACATTCCGTGAGACAGCGTATTGAACAATGTGTTTGTGATCTTAAGCAATGGATGACCAGGAATAAATTAAAATTTAACGACGACAAGACCGAACTTCTAATTATCACTTCCAAACGTAGCCAGGATAAAATCAGATGCAACCAGATGCAATTTGGGACTTCTAATATTCAACGTTCTACGACTGCACGTAATCTTGGCATCATGTTTGACAGCACGATGTCAATGGAATCGCATGTCAAGAAAGTTTGCCAAACATCATACTACCATATTAGAAACATCAACAGCATCCGCCGAATCCTGACTGATGAGTCGGCTGCCATCCTTATCCATGCTCTCGTAACATCAAGGTTGGATAATGGCAACTCACTTCTGTTTGGAATCACCAACACTCTCATGTGCAAACTTCAACATGTTCAAAACACTGCGGCTCGTATCTTATCCCGAACACGGAAATTTGACCACATTACTCCAGTCCTGAGAAATCTTCACTGGCTTCCAGTCAAACAGAGGGTTGCCTTCAAAATATTCCTACTTACCTGGAAAGCCCTCAATGACAGCGCACCAACATATCTGCAGGATCTCTTCACCCAGTATTCCCCTAATCGCCACCTAAGGTCATCTGACAAACATCTTCTTGTGACACCAAGAACTAGAACATCGTATGGGGACTATGCCTTCTCAGTTACGGCGCCCACTCTATGGAACTCTTTGCCTCAGGAAATTCGTAGCTGTCAATCTTTACATACCTTCAAATGCCTTCTTAAAACATTCCTGTTTAACTCAACTTATAATTAGATTGCTGGTTTTTGTTTCAAGTATACATACATGTACATGTATATTTAATTATTTGTAGAGTTCTGGACAGTTTCTTTTCTCCAAGCGCCTCGGAATATGTCTACATAGATAGATGGCGCTTTACAAATGCTTGTATTATTATTATTATTATTACGCGAATGTTCATTTCCATTATGTCAACTAATAGTATTGTTTCAGCGTTGATTATATAAATCCATTCTATGAGATTTCAACAAATGTTGTACTGTATACCGGTACCTGTTTAGTTCTAAATACATTTATTTTTTTCATCTGCCACATTTTGAATTTAGTTTTGTAACAAGTCGCTCAGTCTAATTAGAACATCAGTATCTTGCCATAGAGAAATAAGGAGTTGGGTGTTTAAATGTTGATGATTTGTGTTCCGTATCAAATCCTCCCTTTTGTTTTCTTTCATTTCCATTTGCGCTTATAGGCCCCCTACTGTATTTTAGTTATTTTTTAACCATTTCATCTGCAGACTGGGTAGCACATTCAGTAATACCGTAATCTCCCATGGATCCCAGTAAAATAGAGGATTTAAAATACAGGAATTATGATATAAACTCCAAAGGCAAAAGAAAATAATTAACAGCTATTAGAATTACGTAAAAGCTTAACAGCTTTATAAATACTTATGACGGTTAGTCAAAATCAGTCAGATAATGAAGAGTCACTTAGAAACTGGTCAGCCATCTTTAATCTTTGACTTCTCTATAAACCGTATTTTTATCTACAACTCTCAGTTCGTAGTGTGCCCGGAAAAAGGTCGCAAGGATGGACCAAAAGGTCAAATTCGGGTTTTGGGTGTAATCGAAAGAGTATTGAAATATCTTTCATTTGATATACATTTCGTCTCAAGGGGTTACGTCATTCTGACGTAATTAACAGAATGAAAAGGACGGAAGGGGGTTTTGCATTTTTTGTTCCCGGTAAAAGGACGTAAGCGTGTAATATCAATGAAACAAAACATGATACAAGTGCGTTCACCTCTCCACTTCAGTGGGACGTAAACGCGCTTGCAGCAAAGTTTGTTCCAGGCAAAAGGTCGTTAGCATTTCACATGCCGCTTAGGCGCACGTTTAAGGCAGAATTACTTCCTGGCGAAAGGTCGTAAATATGTAAAGAACTTTAAAATTAAGTAATATCTTTATTTTAAAATGCACAGCATTATTGGAAATATTAATAAATTTCATCTGCCGAAAATTCAACCTTTTGCGAAAAAGACAAAAACTTTAAAGTAGAATTTCTCGAAAAGTGTAATTACGCGTCAAAACGCGCTACGTCCTGCATGCCGGGCACACGACGAGCTCTTATACCTGTACGGTGTCAATATATTTGCATACCTACCATACGATTTTGGTGATGGGCAACTATAATTATTGAACAAGTTGCGACAACTTCCGATTTTGACTAGATATTTATTTATTTTCGGCTGGTGTTATTTGCCAATTGCCCATGTGCACTAATGCAGTAATGTAATGCAGTAATGCAGAAATTTATATCAGCACATCACCACCTGTTCTCCAAAGTCTTCACTGGATTCCTGTAGCACAGTGTATTGAGTTCAAGATCCTTATTTTGGCTTATAAAATCTTACATAAACAATCACCTGAATATTTGTCGGATTTGTTGAAAGTTCGCGAAAGTTCTATAGCCACTTGCTCCTCCACTGAAACACGTTTAGTTCAACCTCGTTTTAACCAAGATCATTATGGCAGACGTGCCTTTTAAGTATCAGCACCCAGTTTATAGTACACTTTCTTATTTTATTCGGAATGCACCTTCTCTTTTATCATTTAAGTTAGCACTAAAAACATATGATTTTCGTCACGTTTTTAAGTAATACTTCAAAGAGTTGTGATTCTTAATGCATTCTTTTAATGAGTCTTGTCGTGTATTTTGATTAACCTTTTTTATGTACCTGTATTTTTAATGAGCCTTTTTATTGTATTTTAATGACGTTTTCGTGATGAGTAAATTTTGTAAAGCACATTGAGATTATTAATTGATGTAATGCGCTATATAAATAAACAATATTATTATTATTATTATTAATCAAACGGTATACATCTCTGAACTTCTGTACGCATTTATACATTATCGCCAGTTCCAGAAATCTGGCGACAAAATGATGCCCGTGGGTAATGATGATACATTTGTACATGCAATCTTTATGTTTTATTTACCATACGCAATAATGGAGCATTTTGCAGCCATTTCTTTCCAAATTCGATGCCGACTGTACAAGTCTTTTTGCACTTCGAGATGTTAGCTCTGATGTCAAAGTCTATTCTGTATCGTACGTATGGACAGAAATAATTTTCAACCTCTGGTGTATGTATTAGCAAAGATCGTAGAAGGGGAAGATCGGACACTTGATATCTTTTTGTACATACAGCGCCCGATGAAACGCTATGACGTCATTATTTTCGAAACATTATGGAGGGAGAAACAAGTATGTCATGTTAAGACCAATCCTTGCCTAATTTTGTTGGTGTCTTTTAGTGCAATTCAGTGCGGAGCGCCAAGTCTTCGTTTTTTTATTAGGAAACACTTCGGTTCATCGCAAGATTTACCTACCAAAGGGATGAGGGCGCCCTTCCCCATGAGCAACTACTTTCTTTTTCGCTCTTTCAGCGGACTGTCCGATCGTTTCCTTCTACGATCTTTGATGTAAGTGTACCGTATGCATGGAAATGTTAACACGATCTTTGAAAATTAAAATTATAATTACTGCACACTTCATACGGCCTAATCAAAAGCTTAAAATCAGAACTGGTTGTCGGGAACCAGTGTAAAAATGTCTGTATCGCGCGGTGACAATAGCGCCCTCTTTGGACAAACAAGTGATTTTTTCGCGGTTTTGCCGCACGACAGAACGAGGCCACAGCCCGTTGTCATTACAGAATTATGAGAGGGAAACGTGAGTGATCCTACTGACCTTTACAATGTCTGTAACATTATTGAAAGGGGAACATTGACGATGTTATTTGTTGGTATAGACCTAAGAAAACCAGACCGAATGTCAAATTATGTCTGATGGTGCATAAACTCCTGAATGAAAATCATAACAGGATGAACATTTTTAAACATAATTTTGTTTTGTTCCGGAGGTCGCAGGTTCGAATCCCGCTCCTGCCAGTTTTCTTTGTTCACCTTGAAAAATTTTTTTTTGGAGATTCGTTTGTTAGGATGTGTGTTTGTGTGTTCTTGTTTGTTTGTCTGCAGTTTGCTTTTTTGCAATGTGCTTGTTTACCTAAGAGGATGAAAGAACTGCTTTGTGTAGTTAAATTTATCATCTCTCAGTGCGCACAGATTTACGAAACTGTATACAATGCTCGTAAAGCTCACTTGGGGCCGTCCAAAGTAATCAATAATTTCGATGTAGTATATCTCAGTGCCATTTGTCAAGAATTCATAATTCCCTTTCCGCAAATTAGTTCGTTCAACATTTATTTTGTCCAGTTTGTTTTCTTCACCTTTTATAGCAACATTTTCAGTGTATTATACGGCTGGTAACTCTCTCCCATGTACTCTTTGTGCGAACGCAACAAACAAATGTTGAACATTTTTGGACCACCTCTTAGGCGTAACGACATGACTTAATATATATTATGCTAGACTGAAATAATTTGTAGCTGACATAAATTCTTAAAAGCTAGTACTTGTATCTGTATTTTTAATTGTAAAGTATGAAAATAAAACATAAAATTTACAAGAATGTGGGCAATATTTCTTCATATTGTACAACCGAATGGCTACAAATTAATCAAAATTAAACAGGTGAACCTTCATACCAACTTTGAATGATAGTATCACTGAAAAGAATATACAATTTTTACCAATCTATAAATCTCGCATCAGTGGCGTATCCGCCCCCCCCCCCCCCCCCCCCCCCCCCCCGGGCGGCATTTGAGGCTTCATAAAAAAGAAACTGTTTTTGACGGTTTTAAGACGCTTCAGACATTATTTACCCTTGCTGGCACAAAAAGCTGGATGTGCTACTGTCCTTCTCGGTGGTCTTTGCAAAGGTTATTTTCATTACTACAAGCAAAACTTCTTTACTGGCACAATGTACGCTACATAATTAACATTTTGCATAAGCCTATCTGGATGATTCATCCACTAGATCCGACAGAACAATGGGCTTTAGTCCAAACAAAATCTGATTACAGTAATGTTACAGTGGTTCAATATCCGGCTATAGTCCAGCCGACAATCGGTATTGATTGGGCCTAACACAGCGTAAAAGCCGCTCCGTATCAACCATGGAGAAATCACGAAACAACCTGGCATTGATTGCCTTTAAACAGTTGCTTGAGGCAAACCTCCCCGCTGCGATGAAGCGAAACGTTAATGGTCGCTACTTTGAACAATAGAAGCCCCCCAAGTGGGGAAAAGGGGGAGATGTCTTTGATGTGTGGCGACTAATAATCTGGAATATTCATGCGTAAGCTGTCTGAGTTTTTGGCCGAGGTGTTTGGAAAGGACTTGGTATAATCATGGACTGTGATTGCATGTCTATGGACCTCTATTCCAACGTATCCGTGGGGTAAAAAAATTTCAAATTTATAATTGCGGGCATGCATTTTTTTCTAATTTCGTCCGGGTTGAAAATCTAAACACGGCACCACGCCCTTTAAAAAAAAGAAACCTGCCTAATGCGGGCCACCAGGGGAACAGAACTAACTTTGGTTGAATTTACTCCTTCTGTGCGTAATATAATACCTACCACAGTACATCCGTGCGTCAACCCTGGACTGCTATAAAGCTTTTAGTGGCCATCCATATTTCCATGTTTCCGAGATAAATTGTCACTGAATGATTGGAAAACTCAAATATTATACTCGTAAATTATAACACAGATGTTTACATCATCCCCCGACGCAAACATTCCATCTTCTGACTATTATACTCGTGTCCGAACAAAAGAAAAGCGGTTTGGGAATGTCTGTACCAACAAGTCTAAAACAAACAAACAAACACCCCAACAAACAAACAAACAAACAAAAAGAAAATAAATAATTTCCCGGCATATTTTTGGAATAAAGTTTCCCCCAAAAACTACTAGCCCTCGGAAATTTAAATAAAAGGCGGGAGACCAAAATGTAGCGCCCCCATTTTCGGAAAGCAAGCAATCGCATTTCATTTTTTGATGTGCTTAGTGTATTTTAGGTAAACTTTCTCTGTTTTGAGTCAACTTTTTGTCAAGAAAGGCCCAATGAGTGTTATTTAATGGGCCACCATTTCACGGGTGGTTTGGGGAGGGATAAAAATAAATAGTTCAGTCAACTCTACTAAAATTGAAAAGAAAATGATCCTAGGGGTCTTAATCGTCAATTTAAAGTGAAAAACACGTTGCCACGATACTCCTGAGCGTCACCAGGCGGCGCTCTTTCTGTCTGATTTCGTGTTGGTTACTATGGGTGCACCACACTAAATAGGCCAAAAATGGCTGCGCCAAACTGATTATCATAAATTGTAAACCCACAACTTGTTTTAAATAATAAATTATGGGGGGTCATGCAATTGATAGATTGTGTAATTATGATCAACTTTCATAACCTAACGGTTCTGTGCTTCAACTTTTGTGAAGACTTGATAAATTTTGGCTTTTAAAATTGGTCCTATTTGGCTTGGCAAGTGGAGGGATGCTGTATGAAAAATGGCAGCTTGCTGGTTTGGGAAAAACTACGTTTTTAGGGGTGGTACTCTTTGGGGACAATTAGCAAAAATTCCAAACGGCTACCCTGCCAAAAATTGAAAAAATTGACAGATTAAGATTTAAACTATAATTTTCAGCAGTGTCACCAAAACTGAGGGACTCCTGGATAAGAATTTTTCACTGTGAAGTTGGCGGATTTTACACTAAGGTCAATGGGAGTTTATTTAGAGTGGTTCACCCCCTATGAGCGCATATAGTGGAGTGGAACCTGTAAGAAAACATAGCGGCGCCCACATGTAAACATGACGGCGCGCAGTAAACATGGTGGCGCGCATGGCCATTCAGTTTCGCCAAGTGTACTCACCAATAACCAAAGGCATTTTTTAAAAGATGAACTGGTTGATGAAAAGTATGGAAGTTATTGAATGGATGAATAAAATCCAAAAGAATTAAATTAAGGTGTTTTTTTCAGCGTTTTGACTATTAGGAGGGCGTGCTTTATATTTTGTATGATTCTCGTATTTCTTTCGCCTTGAAGGAGGGTCGGTCGGTCGAAAAAGAAAAAAATCTGGCGTAAATTCTTTTTTATTAACATAAACAAACGGGGCGGATCCACGGTTGTTTGTAGGGGGTTTCTGATTTGTTTTCTTACATTTGCCCAAAAAATTTACTCCCAAAATGTTTTTCCTGCGAACAAACTTTTAGAAGTGGGTAGGGGGTGGGGGGCGGGGGGGGGGAGCACACACTTTATCAACGTTGGTGGCGCCATTTGGCCTCTTTGTTTTGTTCTTACCCGTGCACCTAAAATATGACATTTACAGGTTTTGCTTTTATGCTTTGAAACTTTAGGCGTAGGCCCTTACAAGCAACAAAAATATATAAATACATAAATAAATAAATAAATAAATAAATAAAATAAAAAAATAAAAAATACTTACTTTTCAAAGAGGATACTTTATTATGAACTTCCTCAAGTACAGAAAAGAACAATACAATGTTAAAAGTATATGTACATACAAAAATAAAAGAATAATAGAACACAGTTGATAACGAATGACAATTATTATCACATTAAGTTGAAGCACTTGAGTAACAAAGAGAAGAACGTAAAACACAACAAAGATAATCATTAATAAGATAAATAGGAGAATAAGCTGTTCGACGCCACCGTGGCTCGCCTATTGGCTGTATACTACTGCCAAACCGGCTAACCACGGTGACGAAGCAATTCGGAACCTATAATAAATTTGACATGAAAAAACAGATAAAATACTTGAAAATAAAGATGCCGTCCAACCAGGTTGCCACCGTCGGAAGCTGGATACCCTGAGTCCTTCTGAGGGGTGGTAACAAAGCGGAAAACTGCAGGACTACAATAACATTAAAGTGAAATACAATAATAATCAGAAAAAGAATAAACTGTGCGACGCCACCGTGGCTCGCCTATTGGCTGTATACTGCTGCCAAACCGGCTAACCACGGTGACGAAGCATAAAGCAATTTACGTAATTAAATTATAAAGAGAACACCCATTCCCTTGTCGGGGGGGGGGGGGAGTGGGTAGAAAGGAGGGGGAGGAGGGGGAGGGGTGCATGGGTTCCTTGGCATCTGAATGTGGGCAAACAAGTGCCCACTGCCAGTCTCCCATGCAGAAAAGGTAGCGGGCGCGGGCGGTGAAAAAAGCACCACGTCTCGCCTTTGGGGTGGCAGAGACTACCGACGCACGTCAACCTGAGGGGGTGGGGGACAAGGGTAAGGATTATACTCCAAATGGAAAACGTTAAATTATGAATAAACAATAAAAGCAGTGTTTCAAATCAACCATGTCACTCGATCATTGTTGTATTCAAAGAAGGCATTATTTAAGGACCAGTTGGAGAGAAAAAGGGGTATAGAATCATTGAGTTTATGATAATTGAATTCCAAGATCATTTTACTTTTTAGCCGGTGTTGCCAAACTAGTAGGGGGTCAGAGGAGTTTGAGGTGCGATAGAGCCAATATAGGACATTTTTCAGGCTGATGATGAGGAAATTTGCCAGGCGGACGGCCTGTCTGTCTCGACTCCGGGCATGCGGCACGAGAGTCCAGTAGATGTCAAAGTTGAGCTTTAGGATCGGAAGAAGACGACTGATGAGACTGTGAAGTAGGTTTAGAGCAGGTTGGATGGAAGGACAGGTAATAAACAGATGTGTGATGGTTCCCTCCTCGCCGCACCACCGACGTTGTATAACGGCTTGTATTGAACGTCCCCTTCTTTCTTGGAGGTGGGAAGCTGGTAGATCGCTCTCCAAGGGATGTTAAACGAAGATGGGAAGAAGCCACGATGGTGCCATGGTGTTAAAGATGATGACGGGTGGTTGTTGACGTTCTGGTTGAAGAGGAGATAGAGCGATTTTGAGGGAAGAGAGAGGACATCTGTGTCCTTATTGATGAGAACTTGGCCCGGGGAATCGGGGCGGGACGGAACGTCCTGAAGAAAAACGAGATACTGAAGAAGAAGACCATCGAGGTTGAAGAGATCCGGGAAAGATGACGATATGGAGTCTTGCAGGCGAGAGATATCCCGTTAGAAGAGACAAGTAGATGGAGGACGGAGGCACGAAGAGGACCGATAGAGGTCTTGAGCAGGATGCCACTTGCCGGTGTCAAAGTTGAGGAGTTGTTTGATGAATTTAGTCATTAACATTACAGTGACTAATAATATCACGGATCAGATTTAAATTATCATAAATAGTTCGTTCAGGTACACAATAGGACTGATCTTCGTTTACAACTGTGTTGATGTATTGTTTAAGTCTATTGGCAAGGAGCTTGGCAAACATTTTATAGCCTGTATTAAGGAGGGATACGGGACGCCAATTGGCTATGTCAGCAAGATCACCCTTTTTGGGAATGAGGGTGATCACAGCTTTGGAGAAGGAAACGGGGAGGGAGCCAGAGGTTACAGCAGAATTGAGAACGTCAATAAAATCGTTCTTGAAAAGTGACCAAAAGGAAGTATAAAATTCAGAAGTCAGCCCGTCAAATCCCGGCGTTTTGTTTTTACCAAGCAGCTTGACAACACAATCAAGTTCCTCAGGACGTAGAGGAGCATCTAGATCCTCTGCATCCTGAGGATCAAGCTGTGGTAAGTCGGATAATAATGGCTCTAGGGCGCCCTCGTCGGTGGGAACGCGACTGTAAAGGTCAGCGTAAAAATTCCGACAATGGGCTTTTATTTCCTTTGGATTATCGGTAGTTTTACCATCGGGGAGGCGAATACTACAGAGCGTTTTAGAGAGAGAATGAGATTGTTCAAGGTTGAAAAAGTAGGAAGAACTGGTGTCAACTTCATTAAGGTGTTGAAAACGAGATCGAACGAGGGCGCCCTGAGCCTGATGCTTAAGGAGAATATTTAATTCATTTCGTTGCTCTTTTAGGGCCTGTTGGGCCTCGGGTGTGATGTCCGGAGCAGACTGAAGTTCCTCGATGTGGGAATTTAAAAGAAGAAAGGTGGCTCGTTTTTCTTTGGCTAGTTTAGAACTGTAAGTTTGGGTGAGAGTTTTAATTTGGGCCTTGCCGAGGTCCCACCACTTGCATATATCATGAAAAAGATGTTTTTCCAATTTCCAGTTAGACCAAAAATACTGTAAAATTTCACGATAATTCTGGTCATTGAGAAGGGAGTTGTTGAAATGCCAGTAAGCACTGCCTCTGTGTTGAGAGGAAGGAGGTTTGATACAAAGATGTACAGCAGAGTGGTCGGACAGAGAGCAAGGGATAATTTTGCAAGAATGAATAGCAGCTATAAGAGTGGGAGGAATATAAAATCGGTCAAGCCTGACCCGGGAAAATTTGTCAGGGACGAAGAGGTTTTTCCTCATCCAGGTGTATTGTTTAGCTTGGGGGTTCAGTCTGCGCCAGACGTCACACAAGTTTAAGTCAGTATAGACATTTTTGAGAGCCATTGAGACCCGGGGACGATGTTCGGTCAGCCTATCCGCACGGTCCATGACAGGATCGCAGGTACAATTAAAATCACCTCCGACAATGTCAATGGCACTGTCGCTAATGTGTTGGCTATAGTGATTATTGAGTTTTTCGAGGATTTTGATGGCGGTTTTGTCAGTTTGGGGGACAAGCAAGTTGTATATATAATACAAAGTATTCTGATGTTTAATCTGGGCGAAAAGAAGATGGCCGGTAACGACAACACTGGAGGCAACAAGATCGATATTTGTATTAATTAAAATAGTAACTCCCGAGCCAGGTGTGGTATCAGGAGCACAAATAGGGGTATAATTTAGCCAATTTCTCCAACACAAGCATTGCTCACTGAGAGAGTATGTTTCTTGTAAAAGGATAACATCATGCTTTTGAGCAAGGTTAGAAAAATAACGATTTAGTGAGGCATTACGGGTGATGTTATAACAGCCTCCAGTGTTGAGAGTAATTAGTGACAGCGCCATTGACAGGGCAAAAAGGGTGTGTCGCCTCAGCATCATGACAAATTATTTAGACCCAATTTCTTTATTAATTTGCGAACCCTATGCTGCAAGTTGTTTTGGATCAGGGGACTGTTTGTGAGGGGTTTCAGTTGTCGAATCAGCCCAGGGATGTTTAAGGTGAATTTTCGGGCAATCGCCTTGGGATTTCTTTGGGATTTGACAGAGGCTAGAAATTTGATTAGTTGGGAGTTGTCGAGGGGACCAGGGAAAAAGGGGAGGTCACCTTGCAATGACTCTCCGTCAGACAAGCTCTGAGAATCATCCCATAAGGAGGAGTCAGTATCGGTTGCATCAGCTGTGGGGTTGGCGGATGATGGGGAAGGGGGGATTACAAGGATGGGGGTGGGCGGAATGGGAGTGGTAGTGGGGACAATGGGAGTAGGGGGGGTTGGAGTGGGGGAGATGGGAGTGGAGTTGTCGGTAGGAGTCGCTGTTGTGGACTCAGAGGGCATGGGGGTGATGGAGGCATCATCGGGAGTGGACATGGAGGGGGACATTGAATCCAGAGCCTGAGAGAGGGTTGGGGTGTCCGGTTCGTTGGGAGGGGCGTTCTTCTTCTGGAGTTTCCGTTGGGGTTGTGGTGACTTCAGAGGGGTTAGAACGGGGCCATCATCATCGGTGGGTTTGGGGGGAGATAGTTTCCGTTTTGATATTATTTCGGAGAAGAGCCTCCTGGGTGCAGGTGGTGTGCCCCAGATGGAGCTGTGTGTGTCCATTTGGGAGTTGCCTGGGGAACTTTCGGAAGGCGCCTGAGAGGATGTTGGCGACTGAGCATCAGCGCTGGACCTCTTCTCCGCCCCAATGGTAGCAGGTTGATTTGTACCAGCATTAAACGTTGAGGTTGTGGGCGGCTTGTTACCAACACCGGCGGCGGTTCTTCCAGCTGAGGTTTCACCGGACACCGAGGGCCCCGCCATAGCGTACCCCCATTTCGAGCCCCGGGGTATGGGTACGGGCGGAGGGATTCCTGCTGAAGGGAGGGGAGGGTTTGGTTTGGATTTCGGAGGGTGTCGCGGGTCAGATTTTTTGTGCACGAAGACTGGAGGGGGGTTTAGGGGGTTGGAGGTTTCGTTACCATCATCATGGGTGTGGTTTTTTTCTACAGAAGCGACTGATGTGGACTAATTCCCCACAGTTGAAGCACCGAACTGACTCGATCGACAGAAACACTCGATAGTTTACACCAGAATTAGAGAAATTTATATGATCAGGGAGGATGACGTTGGGCTTGAAGATAATCTGAACTTGTCGACGGAAAGACATTATGTGGGAAAGCCGTTTGTTTTTAAATCCAAGGGGAATGGGTCTAAAAGCGGACAATACTTTACAGAAACCGAAAATATTATGAAGCAGAACATAATTAGGAATCTCGGGATAGACATTAGATAGCGTAAGGCGAGTAGTAGGTTGAATTAGAGGGGTGAGTTCCAGGAAGGAGTCATCGTACGTCAACCCACGGGCAATGGCGTCGGCTACCTCCTCCCTGGAACTCATGTACAAGGCAATACGATTATTAGAAATGCGGCTGGCAGAGACGATGTTCTTTTCAGGCATGGTTTCCCGGAATTGTTCAAGATAGGAATGAATAGAGATAGAGCTTTGAAAGCAAAGCCATTATTCCTGGTGACCCCCTTGAACGGTTCATCGCCAGGAACAATGGGTTTGGACGCACTAGTTGTGGCAGCGCTACGTGCGGTTCCGCCTGAGTGGCCATGGTGGCCAGCCCAGCCCGGAACGCTACAGCACAAGTCGAAAAAGTGAACTCAAAATACAGAAAAACGACAAATTTATATACGAAGGGCTCGGTCTAGCAAGGTCTATAACATATAAATAATACAATAATAAAGAAACAAGGACCAACAGAGGTCATAAGAAAGAGAATTTAAAGACTTACTCGGAGCTCGAAGGAACACACGTCCGCTGCTGAAATAAATAAATAAATAAATAAATAAATAAATAAAACAAATTGCAACGAGCGGCGGGTGGGGGGGGGGGGGGGGGGGGGGGGTCCGCCCCTGACAAAATGTAAATCTTCTTTGGCAAGCGTAAAAATACAAATTTTCCCAGGCCATTCATTCATCAATAAAGAAAACAACGAATGTTGGAGACTACATACATGTACTCATCCCTTGACAATGCTCCTCGGAAGAAGGCACTATCAATTCAGCTGTTATGTACATGTTATCGGACAATTTGTACTCGGTGTCTCTTGTGTATTCTGGGAAATCTTTGAAAATGTGTGCTGATCTTTGTGTATTCAGGTACATGTCAAAGCCAATGACATATAACATGTATATGACAAGGGGAAATTATTGGAGAGGGACACTGCCATAGCCCACCCCTCCCCAAACGATATGTGTCCCCCGTCCCACCGGGATCGCCGCCCATCATGATCATTTTCGGCATTTTCGGTTTCTTCTCATTTTCAAACCTACAGTTATAAAGCCACGTGGATGGGAAAAGACAAATTATAACAGTGGTGTGATTCTTAATGATGTTCATTCAACCATGTTCGGGTATTGTACTGCCGCCTTGTAGTTTCTTCTCTGTTTCAATAGGTTTAAAAAGTGCTTTTAGGCAGTAACAGCTCAGTGGCCGAGTGGTTAAGCGAGTCGTTCGTCGATGTCCAAGTCGAGGGTTCGAATCCAAGTCTTTCAGTATTTCTATTTCGCCTGAAATGTGATTGTCATTATTTATAAGAGTATTCGTTTACCGTCTCCAAACACCAACTGTACAGTGGCTTGGTCGCCAAGCGCAGTGCAGTGCAGTGCAGCTGGGACCGCTCGTGAAGTCCAGGTAAGCATCTGCGTAAAGGTTCATGGCCCGTTTGGCTGACCCAGCAGTCAAGGCGTAGGGTACCGCCATGTTCCTCCCTTTTATGGTGCTAACCCTTCGGGTTATATGGATGAGTTGGGGAAGGAGGTGTGATGGACCGGAATCTGAACCCATAAGAGTCCTACATGGGAGCCGGTAAGCCGGGGTATGGGGCCTCGGTGAATCGCGGCACTTAAAAGCTTAGTCAACATCACATATTGTTTTTTTTTTAAGGCGTAACACCAGAATGCATACCTTTTGATTAATCATTTCTAAAGGTGTACGGGAAAAAATCAAGGAATATTTTTGTCTGTCTCGTTCGGGCTTTTCTCTGTTTATTATTATGTTTAAGGACATTTGCAAACTTCGACTTCTTAGAATATGCACCCTTGTCTTTGCCCGCAATTGCACATGTCTATATGTTTCTTTTATTTTTGTTTATGCAGCATTCAGGACAATTATTTTCACCACCCCCCCCCCCCCCCCCCCCCCACTTGTACATTTTTTTTAGCAGGCGAAACATTTTTGGAGTCAACTTTTTGGGCATATATACGGAAATATTTCAGAACACCACCCCCCGCACCTCCAAACAATCCTTTATCCGCCCCTGTGGGGTTCAATATTCATCCCACCCCCCAAAAAAACCAACAACAACAAAGAAACAAACAAACAAACAAACGTGCTTCCCCTTAATAAACCGGCTCCGATATCGTAATTATAGCTGAATAGACGGAGATTTTTGCAAATTAAAACTAAAAAGGGCAAGCAAGCTTGTCATTCTTTACGTCTATTTCTTGTGTTTTTAACTATAACCTTTAACCAGTCAAGTCCACCAACGACACCCACCTCCTTTTGCGGTGACAATATGCACGTCTGGCGTATATTGAGGTACATCGCACACTTGTAATCGTAATAAACCAATGCATTACACTACAGAGTTGTGCCATAAACAAATGAAAGCTTATTTCATGCTCTTTCAGACTGTAAAGTAAAGAAAAATGTATTTTTAACACATCAGACTCATTTTTGTAGAGCGGGTCACATTTGGTTCGCTTTTACAATGCATTGCTGTAACACAAAGACAGACAGTTGCAAGACTTGCATGCTCTAAAGTCAAAATCTTGAAACAATACAGGTGAATTAGATTTTGATTGTATATAATCAATGAAATCTTAAAATGCGTCCACAGGTATTCTGTATTAATGAAATAACTAGCTCTTCTCAACAAAATAGGTTAAACTTTGGCCCTCTTTTTAGTCAACCTGTGTAAGAGCTGAAGAGAAATTCAAAACATAATATTTAACAACAAATACTGAAAACACATTTGAATGACCCATCATACCCAGGACCGTATATCGGGGGGGGGGGGGGGGGCTCGGTGTGGTGCACGGCACATCCTCCACTTATCCAAAAGGTCAATTTTTTTCTCTGTTTTGTATTTGTTTTGTATTTTTTTGTCAGTGTAAAGGCTATTGAAAGCACTGCCATCTTAAAAAGTCGGCCTTGCCCCTCCCCCCTTAAAAAGAATTCGGAGTACAGTTTTTATGAAAATTGTAAACTTTGGTCCGGAAAATTTGGATACCCGCCCCAAACAAACAAAACCTGCCTGGTACCCTAATACAATAAGCAGAACGATTCAAAAGTATCATTAAAACAAAGTGGCTATACTAATCCCTTTATTCCCTTTAAAATCGAAGAAAACTCAGTGGAGGCTCAGTGAAGTCTACAGCCCAACAGCGTGACGACTCTTCAACAGACGACTTCCCATTTTCGATTCTGATTGTACAAAAAAGGCAACAAGAATCATTAGGGTGTACATGCAGGGGCGGATCCAGGAATTTTTGTAGGGGGGGGTTCCGAAATTTGCCCAGAAAAGTGACTCCCAAAATGTTCCGACTGCAAAACAAAATTGACAAGCAAGGGGGGGGGGGGGGGGGGGGGGGGGTGCATATACACTTTCTCACCGTTGGTGGCGCCATTTAACCTCTGTTTTGTTC
The DNA here is from genome assembly GCA_037893225.1 of Hippasteria phrygiana. NCBI lineage: Eukaryota > Metazoa > Echinodermata > Asteroidea > Valvatida > Goniasteridae > Hippasteria > Hippasteria phrygiana. Next base: position 363,325 of record JAZGUH010000689.1, read on the forward strand.
TCACCCATAGACAAAATAAGACCTGTATTTGCAAGGCGTATAGGCCCCTACAAGCAAAAGCAAAAAAATATATAAAATTGACAACGAGCCGGGGGTGGTTTCGACCCCCTACCGCGCCTGACATGCATACAAATGTTGTGGATTTCTGTTTGAGCTTGAAGGTTTTTTTTAATATAAGGGTGATGGTATAACGCATGAAATGGATATCCCTTTTTAGATGACAATAATTATCATCTGCGACACATAATGCCATCCATTTCAGAGGGAATTAAACAGGATGACGTGCATGTTCACAGGACAGCTGTTTCAATTTACCGTAGGGATCAGCTACATCAACTGAAGGGAAATGACCATAACGCCCCTTCACACGCATCTGGCCATTTGCATGGTTGAGTTGTTAGGCAAGCTACCGTTACTTGAATTCGTGAATTCATGCGCGAAGTTTAGCTTTTAACGTAATAGCTTTATCAGACCTTGGGTTGCATTATTGTTGTTCGACATGGTGCAACAAAAATGATCAACATGTGTCCTACTTTCGGATTGCGCTGTACGTGATCAGTCTAGCTGAAACAACGTAAACAGATCCAGCACGTACGGACAGGATAGTTGACAGGGTTGGGTTGCCGAATGGTATCACTATACATGTATAATTATTTACGTACTGGTGAGGACAAAAAGGAGGGTTCAACAAAGGGAACAATACTGTCCTCACGCTTATTTCTTTGTTCCGGAAAAGTGAGGACAGGCAAACTAGTGCTTAGTCTATGGGGATGGGTTAGTGTGTAGGACCATAGAAAGTCCTGACCAGGATGGAAAAAAAAGTACCATTGTATTTACTAATGCAAAATTGTCACCATCCTACGGCAGTGTTAAAGATGCTGTGCCATGTTTTTTGTGAGTGGCAGCTCCAAAATAAGTTTTAAAATTGCACTGGGTAGGCTATTCCAGAGTGTCGTAAATATATATTTTTTGCTTAAGAAACTGGTTCTCTTTAAATTTCGTCAACAGGAAAAAGCAACATCCATTTCTGTAACGAGCACGGACAATACGCTCTACTCGTGACATAGGTTAGGTCTATGCACTTTTCCCGCGCTCTGTAACCTGTTCAATAACGGGTTTAACGTATGCTTACCATATTTTACATTAGTTGCAGTCCATATTCAGCTGTTGGTTTACAGCAGACACTGTGAAAATAATTAGGAAGGATCGAACTACATTATAGAGTCTGTGTAGATTGGAATATTAAATTTGTTTCTATATTCGCTATTTTTGCATACTCCAAAATATTGAAACAGCTATCAGTCGATTTATAGTTCATTATATTACACCGGGTTAAAAGTTTATCAATTTATATTCATGAGAGAATGGATGAAAGAATGGATGTGGATGTACATACATAGTGCCAGTAATCATATTTCGACACATACTGGCCCAGTATGTGTCGAAATATGATTTTCATCGCGCCAAAAAGAGACCAATTGGTCGTGTTCGATTTCCTTCGCCCTGCTTACTCGCACTTGAGCTTCGAGTGATGGCAGACGACGACAACGACGACAACAACAACAACTTAAACTTAAACTTCCCGTACTAAGCTTGGTAGACTTTTTAATCTACCTCAGGAAAATTCGCCTGGAAAATCATTTTTACGGACGGAATAAAAACTCATTGTTGCATGTAGCACTTGCTATTAAATAATTACCGATGAACTCCTTTTATTGTTGATTTGATTTACAATTTGATTTGAACGATGACAGTGATTATTTTCTTTCCGAGACCAGAGTTTGTATGCCAACACCCCAGTATTTTTGGCAGTGCGTATGAATTTAAACCACCCCCCCCCCCCCCCCCCCCGGAACACGGGCCCGTTGCTCACAGATTTACCTTGGTCGTCGCATCTGTCGACGATAATATTCTGACACGGAAACACCTCCACGATCAAATCGTAGAGCAGTCGGTCGTAGTCGTACAGAGCAGCGCGGGTGCTGATGTTATTGTGAACGTTGTCCCTGAAGTCCCGGTGCGTTTCGACGCCGAAGAACGACTGGACCCCTTCCGCGAAGTATTCTCTGAAATTCCTCACAGCGTAGGTGTACTCCCAAAGTCCCTGGGCTTTTGCGTCAGCCAGGGTGTCTTTGAGCCTCTGCTTGAAGGTTGGGTCGACTTGGTTGAGTGAGACGAGATGGATCGCGTGGGCAAACTCGTGCACTAACACGTCTTCTTCCCACCACCTGTCGTGCCACAGCCCCAAGCAGAGAAGGTTTTCCTCGCTGTCGGTAGAGATCGGCGTACGTAGGGTACCTCCTAAGCCCCTGGCACGGTCGTTCCACGCATCACTCAGGTAGCTGTGCTCCGGTATGTCGTTGGTCTTCTCGTACTCTCCGATCACACCAACCCGCCCGTACGAATCGTACATCTTGTCCCGTAGGTCCTTCCGGTCGGCCAGGAGGAAGCGCACCACGTAGCAGGCTCGGGTCAGCGCCTTGTCCGACGGCTCGTCTGAAGAGATGATGGGGATGCCGTAGGCGTGGGTGTACTTCTTGTAGAAGGCATCCAATTGGAACTCAGCACGTATGTCGTCAGGGAGAGCGATGACATTTTGGCAGTCCCAGATGCTCAAAGCAACGCCCCTTCCAGATTTCCTTTTTTCAAGCTGAGGGGATTCGTCTCGAGTCTGGTAAAACTCGTGATCGAAATCTATGAGGTTGATTGGATTTTGGAATCAATAATAATTTGTTTCAATCAAGGGATATCCATGTCATTGTTGATACAGTTTTAAACGTCGTCTAGATTTCGTAGTGAACTGTGGCAATAACATGCGATTTCCTATACCCCAAAGAAAAACCGCCCAAAAAGAAGCACAGACAGCGTGGAGGCCCTTGAACCTCCATTAAAAACCTCCGTCGGAGACGTTCTTGAATGATAATTCAACGATAACATGCAGGTCATCCATCTTGTGGCAACCAAAGAGGCGAAATACCGCATTCACCTGCTGATGAAAAATTACCCACAACAGGCGCGGATCCAGGAATTTTGCAGACAGGGGGCACACCCAAAACAGACAAATGCGCGCGCGAAGCCCTTACATACGGCGTGGGGTCCGGGGCCCGCTGGGCTTTGGAAAATATTGGATTCTGGATGCTCCGTGGCGCAATCTGAGGCGATTCCTGGCCACTTTCACCTAACTTTTTTTAACAAAAGTTAAGATTTTATGGAGAATATATATATCATTATTTTAGCCATTATTTTTAGCCATTATTTTAGCCATTCCGACTACAACAATCTAGACGGGGGGCACACCCAAAACGGACAAATGCGAGCGCGAAGCGCGAAGCCCTTACGGCGTGGGGTCCGGGGCCCGCTTTTAAAGGGCCCCGGAAAATATTGGATTCTGGATGCTCCGTGGTGCAATCTGAGGCGATTCCTGGCCACTTTCACCTAACTGTATTTTTACAAAAGTTGTTAAGTTTTATGGAGTTTTCAAAGTGAACAAAGAAACTGGCAGGAGCGGGATGCGACCTCCGGGTTACCGTACCGGCGCTCTACCAACTGAGCTATCTTGCCCTATGTTGGCGGTCTCCCAAAGTGTCAGTATCTCTGTTCGGGTGGGCGCTTGTCAGAAGTCATAAACCCAGAATGCTGTATAGCCAGGGATCACACCCAATTTTACGATACAACCTGGGAAGCGACATTGTGGGGATCACTCAATGAGGATACGACTTTTTAACTTATAATTCGTCAAACAATCCACAGGGGAAACTGGCTAGGTAAATTTGAATACATTTTCAAATTGAACAAAGAAACTGGCAGGAGCGGGATTCGAACCTGCGACCTCCGGGTTACCGTACCGGTGCTCTATACCAACTGAGCTATCTTGCCCTATGTTGGCGGTCTCCCAAAGTGTCAGTATCTTTGTTCGGGTGGGCGCTAGTCAGAAGTCATAAACCAAGAATGTCGTATGGCCAGTTATATATATATAACTGGCCAGTCAAGTAACTGGCCAGTATGGACGTCAAGTCTCTGTATACATGCATCCCCCACGCTGATGGCCTACTTGCGCTACGTCATTTTCTTGACCGCCGTCCAGACCATGACCCCCCCACCAGTACCCTCCTCAGGCTTGCTGAACTTGTCCTCACTCTGAACAACTTCACCTTTAATGGGAAACACTACCTGCAGACCACTGGCGTTGCTATGGGCACACGTATGGGCCCAAGTTATGCATGTCTATTTGTTGGCTTTCTCGAGGAGAAGATGATGTCCAATTTTCCCGGGCCCAAACCATTGTTGTACAAACGATACATTGACGATATCATCGGTGCTACATCTGGTTCTAAGGAAGATGTCCAGGCGTTCATCAAGTATGCCGATAACCTGCACCCAGCCCTGCACTTCACCTCTGATATTTCCATTGACACCATCACCTTCCTCGACATCAAAGTGTCTATCAATGGCAACTCTCTCACCACATCGGTCCACTACAAACCCACCGATTCCCACAGCTACCTTCATTACGAGTCGTCACACCCCAAGAATTGTAAAGATGCCATCCCATACAGCCAATTCCTCCGTCTCCGTCGAATTTGCAGCGAGGATGCCGAGTTTCTTCACCGAGGTAAAGAAATGAAGGGGTTCTTCCAACAACGTGGATACCCACCTTCTGTCACTGATGCCGCTCTTCGCAGAGTATCATCAGTCACCCGCAATGCCGCCATGAAGCAAGCCCCTACAATGCAGCAAGATCGTATCCCTCTAGTCCTCACCTACCACCCGCACAACATGGCTGCCAGGGATATCATTCTCAAGCACTTCAAGACGCTACAGGAAGATCCAGCGACCAGCACCATCTTTACCCAGTCTACCAACCCCCTCTGTTCATTCAGACGTGACCGCTCCATCAGCAACCATATTGTGCGGTCAACACTTCCCAGCATCGCTAGTACCGTAGACAACGACCCCTTCAAAACTGTTCCCTGCAAGCGTCCAAGATGCAAAACTTGCGCACACGTTGATGGTACATCTTCCATCACTGGTCCCCGTGGCCATTTCAACATCCGGGGCCACTTCAAATGCACCACTACTAATCTTGTCTATTGCATCACGTGTACCCGCTGTGGCATGCTCTACATTGGCGAAACCAAGCGCCGACTGTACTGGCCGACCGTTTTACGGAGCATCTCCGAAGCGTTCGGCTGAAACAACCTGGTCTGGCTGTCGCCCAACACTTCAGCGCGCCATCACACTCCACAAAGGACATGAGCGTCTGCGTTGTTTCCACGGCATCGTTGGATACGCAGCGCCGATCTCTAGAACAGCGTGTGATGTTCCAACTGGGCACGCTCCACCCTGACGGGATGAACGTGGAGTTTACCGCGTTTGTTCTACCAGCGGTTCATCACAACAAGCCATAATTCCCCTGAAGAAGGTGCATTGCACCGAAAGCTCGGGTAATTCTATCCGGTGAGCACTGTTTCACCTTTACCATATATATTATATATTATATATATATATATATCGGAGCTGGGATGAAGGCCTAGTCAGGCCGAAAATTCAGCTCCAATATTCTTGGTGAGCACTGCTTTAACTTTTATCAAACTTTGTACTATATATATATATATATATATATAACGTGGAATGCTGCGTAGCACTATGTACAGGTAGTAAGTTGAAAAGTTAAGTTATTATAGTGCTCACGTAATGAAGTTGTCCGAGCTTTCGGTGACGAGCACCTTCCTCAGGGATGTTATGGCAGTGCGTTCTTGGGTGGAATAAACGCGTTGAATTCCACGTTGATGCCGTTGGGGGAGCGCGTTCCCAAGTTGAAAGTTATGCGTTGTTTTAAGGAACGGCGCTGGGCGTCAGTAGAGTCGTTGTCAGGAGGCACAGGATAGATGGTGTCCAATCGGGCATGTAGTCCAAAAGACGTTGACGGAGATGTAATGTGGAAATCAAACGGGCCATAACGAAGATAGATCTTAAAAGTTCGCAGCGGTGGAATTGAAATATAAAACGTGGAATGCTGCGTAGCACTATGTACAGGTAGTAAGTTGAAAAGTTCAGTTATTATAGTGCTCACGTAATGAAGTTGTCCGAGCTTTCGGTGACGAGCACCTTCCTCAGGGATGTTATGGCAGTGCGTTCTTGGGTGGAATAAACGCGTTGAATTCCACGTTGATGCCGTCGGGGGAGCGCGTTCCCAAGTTGAAAGTATAACTTTCAACTTGGGAACGCGTACGAAAATGCTACATGATATTCTAAGTCATTCTGCTGACGAGTGCCACACGGCACGAAACAGTCTGTCCAGAAATAAATATGCCAAAGTTGATTTAACTCATATCCTGAATTTATTTGGGGGCACACCCAAAACGGACAAATGCGAGCCCGAAGCCCTAATACGGCGTGGGGTCCAGAGCCCGCTTTAAGGGCCCCGGAAAATATTGGATTCCGGATGCTCCGTGGTGCAATCTGAGGCGATTCCTGGCCACTTTCACCTAACTTTTTTAAACAAAAGTTTTAAAGATTTTATGGAGAATATATATATATATCATAATTTTAGCCATTATTTTTAGCCATTATTTTAGCCATGTTACGACTACAAAAATCTAGACGGGGGCACACCCAAAACGGACAAATGTGAGCGCGAAGCCCTTACAGCGTGGGGTCCGGGGCCCGCTTAAGGGCCCCGTAAAATTTTGGATTTTGGATGCTCCGTGGTGCAATCTGAGGCGATTCCTGGGGACTTTCACCTGACCTTTTTAAAACAAAAGTTGTTAAGATTGTATGGAGAATATAATTATGTATCATTATTTTAGCCATTAGCTATTATTTTAGCCATGTCATGACTACAAAAATCTAAGTTTAATTTAATTTGCAGTTTTTGCCCTTTATTTTTAATTTATCCGGAATTTGTCTTGGTTTTAATTCAGTCCAGTTGAAATTTTCAAGAAAAGGGCTTGATTTCAGACTGTTCCTTGCCCTGTGTTAAAACCATCGGCAGATCGGCTGCAAGATAAAATAGAGGATTTGGGCACATTTAGTATGTCATTCAGTCAAGTGATCGATTGTTTCCTGCTGGTTGTGGCCATTTAACCTGTAATAAACTCCCCCCAAGGGGCGTTTAGATGCACCGCGTTTACACTAGGCAAAGGGATTAAAAGGGGATCGAACCCTGCAAGGAGGATCGAAGGGGGATCGATGAAGAGAGTTGAAATCCCCGGGCTACGGGAAATACTCCGGTTTTCTCTTAAAAGAGGATTTCAGTTCCATGGCATGATTGATAACCTTTTTTTTCTTAGGCCTATTGCATTTTTCAGCAGTTTCTTTTTTAAGCCAAAAAGTAGACACAGCAGAATGTTTAATATCGGCGCCGGTATGTTTTTAAGGAGGTTGCCCTCCCCCTCCCCTCCTTTTCTCTCACCTCCCCATCTTTGTATATATATTATTTTTAATCAATATACCGGGGGCACGTGCCCCTGCGCCCCCCCCCCCCCCCCCCCCCCCCCCGATCCGCGCCTGCACATGGTACAGAAATCGTAAAGAGATGGCCATTTTACCGTAGCTAAATCTCTAAACTAGACTTTTTTCAATTTCGTGCGCAATCTCCAGCGAGGTTTGGGGCGGGATCCGGACGGGGAGCACAGGCCTCGGCTGTGCCCTCCTTAACACAAAATGTAACACAAACATCTACAAAATAATAACCATGAATCTCAAAAGGTTTTTACTTACAAAACAGATTGGCCTGCACTGCAGCTATCAAAACGAGGACACCGACTGCAGCGTTCATGGTTCCTGATGCCTAGAAAAACTTTGACTCGCAGATAGCATCGATACAAAAACCTGTTTTTAACTGCCTTGTGCAGCCCAAACTCACTCTTATTATAGTCTCAAAGTGTCATGCTTCAATTCGCCAATAATCTCCTTCTCATATGGGAACGGATATATTGTACGAAATTGATCTGCATAGATATGGGTATGGAGTATCGCCATTCATAAAATGACCAAAACATCTGTGCTGCAGTGACAAACAAGACGCTAATCGATTTAAAGACGTTTGAGCCTAATCATGATTATTTTTGTTTGCATTCATTTTCGGTTTATATGACGTGCGAGTTCCGGTAAACCTTTCGCATACCTTAAATTTAAATTTCTCATTCATTTGGGAAGCTAATGATTTAAAGGCTTAAAACGTTCAACCTGTTCCATTATACGTTTTTATCCGTAACAAGAAAAAATTAAAAGGCTTTTGGGCGGTCAGCGTTTCAATGCTGCATGGCATTCTTATTCATTAGAGAAACACAGGATCGTAAGGCTAAGTTTGTAAGCTTTTTGTACCTACGTTCGGATTAATTTCAGCTATAGAAGCTTATTAAACGGTCAACCTTTTTTTTCTCTCATTAATACCACATGAATTAAAAGGCTTAGTAATGTTGTTAAGTCTTTCATACTTTATCTTCCCATAGAAATAACTTTACGGCTCACCTGACCTCATTAAAAACAGCAATAAATGACACTAAGGACAGTGCTGTTTCCAAGCTTAGGTTTTCATTTATAGGCCTATATAAGGCAAAAGACTTTCAGGCCCAGATGGTCACCTTTTTTACATTTTGTCATTCACATAATCTTCAGAACGCTTAGACGGACACGTTTTGTATACCTTTACTCTCTCATTTATCGATACACTTCACTCTAAAAACGGTGTTTAGCAATTAACACAATCTTGCTATCAGTTTGTAAACATGTTTAGAAGCTACCGTAAACATTACGTGTTCAATTCCTAAACACTATCCGTCAATACGCTAAACATGTTTAGTAAACGTGTTTACAAACTGATGGCAAGAATGTGTTTAGAAAAGTGCTTAAAGGGACACATTGCCTTCAAATGTCATGAAATTTTGCTGTTTGGAAATGTTCCTTATCTTTTATAAGAGTTGTTCATGCAAAAAACACGTATAATGTGTTGTAATTAGTGAGTAGTGATTACAAAACAAAAAAATTGGCCGCTGACCCCTGACATCTGACCCGCGAAACATAGACTTATTTCCAGTAGTAAATACCACCGTCTAAATAATGCGCAAAATACGCTGTAAGAGTCTTTAGGCTGGCGCCGCAGCCAGTGGCCTTGTGAACCTAACAGATGATCGCCAGGTACCATTCTCTACCTCGCGACACATATCGCCAGTGCTGCGCGCCGTGCCACAGTACATTAAAATGGATCAACAGAACGTACTTCAACCAGATGCGACTGGAAATACGACTGGTGAACACGCTCTGCCATTTTGTGGAGTCAAAAATTTTGTTCTACAAAATGGAGGACCGTTATTTGTCACGAAATTAAACAAAAACCACGCAATTCGAAGGGATAGTTATGTGAATCTTTATATTCTACTTTTAAAAAAGCTTCCCAACCATATCCATTTCAGTTTTATAGCCCAAATCGCAAAATCCAAAGCAATGTGTCCCTTTAATTGCTAAACTCTGTTTTTACAGTGTAGTTAACGTTTTTTAATGCATAACCATATTCTCATTCGTAGTAGATACAAGAAACTTCTGCTTCTATTAAAAGATGTATTTGAATATGTGCAGGAGGAGGACAGAAACGTCGCAGAAGATTTGACTCAATCAGTCTCACTCATGCAATTTTTTCTAATATTTTTCATCAATTAAAGGGTATTTTATAAGCATGTATCCATATTGTAGTTTATAGTTTTACCTTCAGTAAAAGAGGTGGATCCATCTTTTGAAAAAGTGTATGAATAAACTACAAAACTAGCCAAATTTAGCAAATACTCTCAAATGTTGTCACATGATAAATAAATACTGTTACGTACACAAGTAAATGCTGCCAGTGTTAGGAAATTCCCCCCACGGAATGTATATACGCACCTCATTCAGTATTATGCGCAACCGGCAAAAACAAATGTTTTGTCACAGGCCACGCGCCACTTATTTGCATACGCGTGCGACCTCGGCTGACCCTAACCTGTGAACGAATGGGTCGAAGTTGTTTACGCCAAGCCGTGCCAGAAAGTTCTAGGTCAATCTTGTGTACACTAGCTCTTTCGAGAAGCTGTGTAGAGGATTATTTTTAGATGTGACGCAATTTGTACGATTCTCTAGAATTTCTAGTAATATCTGGAATGAATGAAATCCTTTATATACGGGCTAATTTCGGAATAAAATCAGGACTTGATTTTCGACGGTGGACTTGACAAACAAACAAACAAACAAACAAACAAACAAACACCCAAACACTTTTTTTCACTTTTCCAATTGAACCTTTATTTCAGAGGAAAACAGAAAACAGGTATATTATAGAATTACAAACAGGGTTCAAAAGGAATAAACTTAAGAAAATTATATACAAAGAATAAACGGATAATTTTAGGACATGAAGTTCATCAAAGGGCAAAAGTTATAGATCATGACTTTTCCGACATCTCCGCGCCGTATGTAGCGCACATTGCGTGCATGCGTATTCCATCGTTAGTGTAGTCTTGGTCAAATGCAAACAACCGCACTGAACGCTACCATATTATTACTAGTGTACAATGTACGTACATGCAGCTAACATTTTGCAAACTTCGTCTCGAGAAAAGGCTACGTATGAGGGGGCCGGGGTTATTGCTCAATATGGGGAACCCCAAAAGTGCATCTGCGCGTGCGTGTTGCTTTGTTGCAAACAGCTGGCCTTGGCCGCCGGTCAAGTACAAGTGCAAGCATGGAGGAATAAAACACACTGGATACTTTTACCTCCGATATGTCGGAGAAAATGGGCCCCAAATCAGACAAAAGATCGACATGGAGTGAGGAGGATTTGGGCTGACAGCTCCATCCAAAGCCAGCTCGGCGGAACGACCAGAATGCAGTATGGGGATTTTCCGATTCGACCCGTGTTGAACGGCCGGCCGTGTGTGTAGTGTGAAACGATCGCACAATACACGGGTCGAAACATTACACGTGTAGCAAAAATGCTGGCGCTGCGTTAAGTAGTGTGAAAAGGCAGCGTAATTGACCCGTGTTGAAATTTTAAGAAGTCTACACGGGTCGGACCCGTGTCGGACCCGTGTAGATTTCAACACGGGTCGAACGTACATAGTGTGAAAAGGCCTTTTGATAATGTTGAAACCGTCATCTTGGGTTAGAAAAATCGAAATGTCATCAGCATAAGCGGAAGTGATTATTGACGTGTCACTTCCGGGAACTTTGAGACAACAATTTTGTAGCCTGCTAATTCGTAGTGTATGAAGCAGGGGCTCAATAGCGATAGTGTAAAGGAGCCCGGAGAGAGGGCAGCCCTGCCTAATCCCCATTTCAAAGGGGAAGGGTGCAGTGAGGGAACCACAAACCTTAACAAGGCTCTGAGAGTCATTGTAAAGGATTTTAATATAATCTATAACGGTAATCAACATTATCAAAAACCTTCTTTTGATCGAGGTTTAAGATGGCTAGAGGGATGTTGGCAGAGTTAGAATAAAGCAGGATATCTTTAATGACATTGATATTGTCGTATATTGAACGACCGGGAATAGTGAAGCTCTGATCAGGATACCCTGCACGATATGGGGGAAAGCTAAAGGGTATCCCCCTTTTATCCCTATACCCTAAGCACACTCCAGATTATTGTTATCCAACACATCCCCCTAGATTTCTGAATAGAATTCCTGAGATTCCGGGAACACAATGACCAACACAAAAGAGGGGGGTCCCTTTTCCCCCATATCGTGCTTCATATGCTGATCAGGGTGAATAATACCATCAATGACAGTTTTAAGCCTATTGGCAACTATTTTCGCAAAAATCTTATAATCAGTGTTAAGTAATGATAGCGGTCGCCAATTGGCGATATCTAATAAATCACCTTTCTTTGGGATTAAGGAAATAACGCCCCTTCTACAAGATACAGGTAATTGTTGACAATTTAGTGATTCACTGTAAACACTGAAGATATCATGTTTAATAAGTGGCCAAAAAGATTAGTAGAATTTAGCTGTGAGGCCATCAAGACCAGGGGATTTATCTGAATTAAGTTGCTGGACGGCTATTTCCATTTCTTCAATGGTTATGGGTCCATCAAGGTTTTCAGACTCATCCGGATCAAGTTTACAAATATCGGTAAGTAATTCATCAATAGAATATTCATCTATTTCTACGCTACTATAAAGATCTTTATAGAAGTCGCGCACACAAGATTTAATAATTTGATTAAGGGCATCTCTCTGTTCTTAGAGAATTGTTCTTGTATCAGGAGTGATGTCGGGCGTAGACTGCAGGTCATTTATTTTGTTCTGAAGCAGAACAACTTGCTTTCGTTTTTCGAGGGCAATTTTGGCACCGTATTTCTGAGTAATAGATTTGATGTGAGATTTTCCAATATCCCACCACACCAAGATATTATTATAATTATTCTTTTGGTGTTGCCAGTTCACCCAAAAGGTTTGAATTATGTCTCTGCAGGTATCATCATTCAATAAGGAGTTATTGAAATGACAAAAGGCACTCCCTTTCTGCCTGTGGTCAGAAACTTTCAACTTAAAAATAACAGCACTGTGATCAGATAAAGAACAAGGAACAATATCACAGACAATGATGGAAGACATGGAAAACAAGGACATGTAGATTCTATCAAGTCTAGCTTTGTAAGTATCATTCGGATTATATCTAAACCACGTATACTGAGTAGTATTGGGATTGCGTCTACGCCAGATATCACAGAGCGAGAGATTTGTATAGATCAGAGACTTTAGTTCTTCTTGCATGCGGTTGTTGAATACGGTCAAGGTTAGGGTCATGTGTACAATTAAAATCGCCACCTATCGCCACCCTCTTCATGTTTATCAGCGTGGTGTTTCATTGCAGTAAGAGCATGCAGGGCTAGGGAATCATCTTGAGGAATCAAAGTATTATAAATGTGATAAGTAACAGAACGATACCAATTTTTAGTATACAGAATGTAACCAGGATAAATAATTGCTGTACATGAAACATCAAGATCAGATTTTTTTTAATAAGAGTAGCAACTCCGGATCCACGGGTGGTACTTGGATTACAGTAAATATTGTATGGTCAGGATTTTCAGCATAGATCAACATCACACAAATTATGAATTTCTTGAAGTAAAACTATATCAGGGTTTTTAAGAATGTTGGCAACATACACTTGAATGGAGGAGTTCTTAGCAGGCGTGCCCACTGTTAAAAGTCGCTATGGAGAGTGCCATTAAAACAAATACGTGTAAGTTACGTATCGTGCTGCATGCTCTTTTTGAGCAGAGAGCTATTGCGAAGAGGTTTGAGTTGTTTAACTAAACCAGGTAAATCCGGGGTGAACTTTTTCGCAATATAGCAGCTGGGTTGCGTTTAGATTTAGCACATTGCAGAAATGTGATCATTTCCTTAGTCGAGAGGGGTCCCTCAGGGACTTGTAAGTCATTATTATCATCATCAAGGAGGAGCTGACTTTGATCTGATGTAACAGATTCCCTATCTGTGTCTGAATCAAGGGTTTCTTGAGAATGTTGCTCTTGAGAGAGTTGGTCGGGGGATGATTGTAGTGAGTGTTGTGTGTTGTCAAGTGCCCGAGTGGGAGTTTCTATTTTCATCGCTGGAGAGTCATTATGGGGGGTTATCTCGGATGGGTTCAACCTGATAGGGGATTGTTCTTGCCTGTGAGTTTCAGTTTCCATCGTTGGGTCATTTTGGTTCTTCCTTAGTTTCCTCATTGGTGAAGGGGATTTCAGAGGGGTGAGACGTATTGTGTTCTCGGAGGGGTTCGATTTGTTGGGGGGTAGATGTTTCCTCTTGCCTATTTTAGCAACCTCCGAGAACAATGGTGATTTTTGTCTCAAAGGCTCAGGAGAGGTACCCCAGACATATGGAGTGTTGTCGGGAGAGGGTGAATGAGTGGAATATGTCGGTTTTGCGTTGGTCTTTTGAGATTCTGGACAAATGGGTGTAGATTGTGTAGAATGGGGGTCTGTTGACTTGGCAGTGAATTTAGATGTCGATAAATCGGGACATCGTGAGTTGCCTTTGTGTTTTGGCAGGGTGTTTCGGGTCAGATTTCTTTCCATGCATGAATACTGGGGGTGGATTTAAGGGGTAGCATTAGCATTGGAGGTGGAGGCATCCTGTGATTTCTTACACTGTTTACTGATATGACCTCGCTCTCCACAATTGAAACATTTTACAGTATCATTGGAAATAAAAACACGGTAGTTTGTTCCAGCATGTGTGATATTCATTTGATCAGGGATAGTAACATTTACACCAATTATAACATGAACTTGACGCCTGAAAGACATACCGTGGGAAAGGTCCTTGTCTTTGCACTGTGAATCCCTTGGATGTGATTTCCTATTCAGAATGGACATGAGGATTAACTGAGGACGTGATTTTAACAATGAGGGTCCAAAATCACATCCTACTCTATTTAAAATCACATCTGAAGCCTGTGAACTATTATCCCACCCTGACAAAGAGTACATTGTGACTTCTGGGTTTAACGCCTTAAACCGCATTGTGATTCTGGACTGTGGATGTGATTTTGGAACCTCATTGTTAAAATCACATTCTCTTAATCCTCCTGTCCATTCTGAATAGGAAATCACATCCAAGGGGTTCATAGTGTTGATTCCCAGGGGTATGGGACGGATTGGTGAGACGGTTTTGCAAAAGCTGGACAGATTTTGTGCAAGGATTTTGTTTGGGATTTCGGGGTACACGTTAGACAGAACTAACCTTTAAGTTGGCTGTAGTATGGCGTCGCCTCGATGTAAGTGTCATTAAACGGCAAGCAATTCGGTACACAATCATCAACCGCATCTCTGGTCTTAAGGTATACGGTACGGCTGCTCGGCCGTTAGAGATGCGAGAGGCGGAAACAATAGAATCGGGGCGAACAATGCTGGCCGTTGCATTCACATAGGATTCCAGGTATATAATCAGGGGCGGCTTTTATGGAAATGCCATTGTTCAGAAAGGATTTACTATTATTATTTAGATTTGTGCCAGCCGATTTTGAGCTCGACTGGTCACGGACAGTAGGTTGGGGAATTGCATGACTGGCCATAGTGGCCGGCTGTCCAGCTCAGCAAAGACCACCGATAATAAACTAAAATTAATCTATATACAAATACAAATAATATACAAGTAACCAATAGACCACAAACGGTCTGAAAGCTGTAAAAAGACTTAAGAAACCGAGAGCCCAAATGCAGCACAAACAAACAAACAAACAAACAAACACCCCAACAAACACCACCATTGTGCACACCTAAGTGTGTAAACACCTTCAATCGGGGACCTCCTGTCCCCTAATATTCATACTTTTTGGGAAGTACCCCTATTGGTTTTGTACACGATTTTTAAACGGGACCTTTCTCAACCGGGGACCCTATTGTCCTCTATTGTTAATTAAAGGTCCCTATTAAATGCCAAAACAAACCCACCCACACCCAACCTAAACAAATTCACACGCCAAAGCTTTTTTCCAGCATGTTGAGACAAGACCGTTGTTCCCTTTGTTCCTGTACTTATAGGCATTCACCCGTAAACTTTGCTCTCAAAACCCCCTGTGGAGTGTGGAGACGTCCTCTAGAATCTCCTTCCGGAGACCTCTTATCCATTACTCATCTATTGTTTCTCGGAAATTCTCGGTCTCCACAAGGTAGCGAATTCCGAAATTCACACAAAAAAACAAAACATATATGGTGATCTATTTATGTGCGAAGATTTCCTCCAATACACATTTGTTCAGCTGTTTTCCTAACAAAGTTTTAGTAGAAACTCAGACTGTGTTATTTCTCCGAAAATACATCATTATTTTGAACTATACGCGCCCCTTAATTAAATCCATCCCTCATAATACCCCAGAAGAACGGACAGCTAAACCATTCAGCTCGCCAACAACGGCAAGACAACAATGGCCAGAATTTTTACAGGCAACCTCTGAGTAAACTGTCACTCAAACTGTTCGTGACCCTGACAGTAATTACCAGTAATCTATGGAATTCTGTGGCGGCCTTTGTCTTGCCTGCGGCCGAACTTACCAGGGAACCTCACCAGATCGGACAAATTGCGGAGTGGGGAAAAAGATGAAAAGTTGCCGACTTCGGTGATTGGGTGGAAGCGGCAAGCGGCAGGGGAACAAAGGGACACTGACGCCTGGCCCATCTGAGAAAACAATTGGGGATATCTTGTCTTTGGTGACGGTTCGTGCTCCCACGGATGCTAGAGCAAGACGTCTGTGCCCTCAGGGGCCTCCTCACAGAGATAATCATTCTTGAATTTAACGGTCCTCCCACAATGAAAACAAGTTTTCGTAATCGCCAATATACAGTGATAGAAGAAAATGCTTTTACAATGTTGGTACCCCTGTTGCCAAAGTAAACAAACTGGACGAAGCAGAGATGAGAACAAGCACGAATTAGTACAGGAGCCGCGTCGTCCACTTATGAATCAGTAAAGCAAAGTAAATGTTGTAGCGCCCTTTTCTGTTGAGCCGAATTGAAAACGAATTTGGCACAAGAAGAAGAACAACGCTAACGCTGAGCGCTAGAGCCCCGTCTGCGATGCGACGCGGCTAAAAACCCGAGGACAAACTGTCGCGTCAGACCCCCCCCCCCCCCCCCCCCCCTCCGCATCGTTTGTTTATAGTGGTGTCTGTTTTTTGGGGGTGTTTGTTATTGTTTTGTTCTGTTCATATTGTGTGCCAGTTGATGGCGCTAGAATAAACTTTTCCATGCTGTCTTGGGCCTGTTTGTTTCACACAGATCCGGATCTCAATCAGCGGTCAAACCGCTGGTTAGCTCCATCCATTAGGCGGAATTCTATGCGTGAACCAAGGATAAGATGAACGGATCACGGATCGAGATCCGGACTGTGTAAAACAAACAGGCCCTTGGTGTTGGCTAAACATGGAAAGTCTGTGATAGTCTGGTGTAATTATACTGAGAGTATAATATGACCCCGTTCCCACTAGATCCAAAAGGTGGATCAGATCCCCCAATTGGTGGATCAGATCCTGCAATTGTGTTAGTGGGAACGCTAACCGTTATAAGGTGGATCAGATCCTGATCCACCTTTCTTGATACACTAATAATTTGGATGGGAAGTAATTGCTAATTGTTCATTTTGTACTAGAAGAAGACAACTGTCAGAGATAGATAATTTATGTCTTGGTGAAGTTTTTTCAATACTTTTAATTATGAGAGCGTGTTAGTGCTGCTTTGCACAATAAAGACCATAGGCATGTGCATCCAGGATAGTGGTGCACCAATTAATTTTGTCGGGGGGACTAACTGGCTTACAGACACCCTGGTGAACCTAGTGTTTCTCATTTATAATGCACAGTGTCTGCGGCGTTTAATAATTGCATCTGTAGGCTAGATGAACAAATTTAATAAAAACACAAAAGTCTCATTACAAAGCCTCAAATCTTACACCGTTTTGGTGTCGAGAGTGAGTTGGGGGAGGCGAGCAATGACATATCAGTGTGAAGGTGGAATTTGTGTCAGGGACGATGGAAATTATCGTGTTTGAGTATACGTCTACAAGGAGTGCGTGGGTTCGAGTCCTGCCTGAGTAAAGCCTGTAACACCACGAGCTCTCGGAAAGCACTGCATACCGTGATGTGGTAAAGAGGATTACCATCCAAATTGTGATGTGTAGTGTATCGCTTGTGGCTGGAATTCAGCTGTTGTTTGCTTAGCACGAACATCCCATAGACTTTTGGCTGGTAGCCTGGTTTAACTAAGCAAGACTTACTGCTAAGTAAATTTTTGTGCTGAGCAGCTCCGTGAAATTGGCCCCTAGTGATAAGTAACATGTCCTATTCGTTAACTAAACGTAGGTGGATATTTGCGTTCAATGTCTCACCGGAAACTATACTGTGGTAATGCTAGAAATCATAGCAACTCAGAGTTAAACATAACTAATTGGATACCGTAGTCACGTCCAAAAAGCACGCACATGGCAAATTTTGCTTGGGGGATGTGAGTTTGTCTCACCGACGGTGGAGCTTACCCCGCTTGAGTCTGTAGGTCTGAAAATTGGGATAATTTCTCTGGAATCTTGAAGAATTATCCTCCAGATCTGGGCCCAGGAAAACCATAAGGGTGGTTAATAGGGTCGGCAATTCAAAATGTCACAAACACTATAGGCCTACCACCTCCGATATCTAATTGTGGCGTTTAGCCTTGCATTGGGCGATTTCAATAAAAAGAAAATTTGTAACGCCCAACAGGCCAACTTTGTTTGCCCTCTCGTCCAAGTCAAACCCCACTGGGCAACAAACCCATGAAGCGGCAGAAAGACAGATCCACCACTCCCACCTATAGGCCCTATAGACCGAGTTGGCTGTCAATTCGAGATTCATCAAAACACTGACAGGTATTCGTGTTGAATCTCAAAGTGAATATCCATCGACCAACAGTTTGTGGTGCCATTGTGACGCTTCCCCGTCGACTACCCACAGCACGAGAGGTCCTTATACTCCATAGGTTTTGCTGTCAAGCGGCACTTGAACCTGATGGAGAGACTTCTGCCGGTTTCTGGGTAGACACGTTAATTAATCCATTTACACTTGAACCTACCGGGTGTGCCTTGTGCAGTTTTGTTGCACTCGAAAACGCTTAAAATAATTCGCAACTGCCCGCGTGCTTTGAACAGGTCATTATTCACATGTTCATTAACTCGTTTTTCATCAGTAACTTTGTGCGTCTGTTGCACCGGTAGGCCTACCGCATTTTATTTGTAAAAGTGGTCACATACTTTTACCCATTTAAATAAAAAAATGAAGGAATTCACTACAAGATTTTTGAGACACTAGTGGCAGAAGAATCCGGTCCGTTTCCATTAATCTCTTGAACAAAACGTCGAGTGATGTCTAGCACCCCCTCCCCTTTCTATTTCATTTCATTTATTGATTTCGCAAGTAAATTAAAACAACATAAAAAGTGTTAATTATTCAAACTATACACAAAGCAGAAACAAACATAAATTACGATAACTGGAAAAAATGACAAACATGCAACTACATTACATTGTACACAAAAAACATATGTAGCACACTTGCCGGATTACAAAATAGCAAACTATATTACTCTGGAGTTGCTCTCCTTTCCATTTTATTTGTAAAAGTGGTTACATACTTTGGACCATTTAAATAGAAAATGAAGGAATTCACTACAATGTGATGCCCATGCTAGTTGTTTCTGATTTGATATCAAAAGCTGCAGTTCACCACCACCACCATTAAAGATTTTTGTCATGCTCTTTTCAAATTCGCCCCGAATTTCTCGCCTCCAAGGCAATGTGTTCATACAAATTCTCTCGAATTACTGCAAAATAGACTTGGTATAAATTCGGATGATAATAGGATTTACAGATCAAATTGACACGTCCTTTTTAATCGATTCAACGGCATTTCGTTGTAAATTGAGCACATTTTACATAATCAAGATATTGACAAAATAGGGAGACATGCACCATCACAGGGCAAGATAGCTTAATTCATAATTTTTATTTCATCTTCAAAATTATCAAAACTATAGGGCCTGGAGACACCACGGAGTTAGCGATGCGTACTAGTCGTTTCAATTTCTGTTGGAACCAGTGTTAAGGGTGCACCACACTAAATAGTCCAAATGCGCCAAACTGATTAGCATAAAGTGGAAACCCACAACTTTTTTTTAATAATACATTTTTTGGGGTCATGCAATTGATAGATTGTGTAATTATGATCAGCTATCATAACCTGGGGGTTCTGTGCTTCAACTTTTGTGCAGACTTTATACATTTTGGCTTTAAAATTGGTCCTATTTGGCTTGGCAAGTGGAGGGATGCTGTATGAAAAATGGCAGCTAACCGGTTTGGGAAAAATCATATTTTCGGGGGTGGTACTCTCCGGGGACAATTAGCAAAAATTCTCATAGGCTGAACTGCTAAAAATGTAAAAGAATTTATCAGATTAAGATTCAAGCTATAATTTTCAGTTGTGTCACAAAAACTGAGAGACTCCTGGATAAGGATTTTTTCACTGTGAAGTTGATGGATTTTACACTTAGGTCAATAGGAGTCTATTTAGTGTTGTGCACCCACGGTGCACCCTTAAAAATGTAATAGCGCCCTCTGCTGTTATATAAATTCACCCCGAAAAACTATTACCCCATGTAAACGTTATGTTTCGAAATCTTTAGTGCAAATCGATAAATTTCTTATCCTCAGTAGGCCTACATGTACTTCTATACAGACTTGCGTTCATAAACAATTTGAAAATCCTATAGTGCCCACATTGTACTTGTTACAAAAGTTAGTAACTGTTTCAGTTATCAACAGCTTAATTAGGATTGTATGAAATTTTGCCATAGCTCGAAGGCGACAACAAATTAACCACTTTAATCATCTTCTGTCCTTATATATAAAACTCACTAAACTGGAAT
The DNA here is from genome assembly GCA_037893225.1 of Hippasteria phrygiana. NCBI lineage: Eukaryota > Metazoa > Echinodermata > Asteroidea > Valvatida > Goniasteridae > Hippasteria > Hippasteria phrygiana. Next base: position 383,759 of record JAZGUH010000689.1, read on the forward strand.
TATGCAGGCAACTCGACTCATTTCAGTTTGAAACACCTTTACACCTCACAACGTCAACAGTACCAACCTACTCCCAAATTGATTTATTTATTCTGTTAGGCTCTTTATTCAGCCTTAATCCCCGTCTGCCGAACCACAACAAAAGACCGTCCCGTTACCGGCAATTATCGCATCAATAATTAATCTGGTCTGACCTCGGAGATACAATGTGAGTACGTCAGAAAAGGTGGGAAGTAGGAATAAGCATTTAGGGAGGATCTTGAATAATTCAACACCTTTAAAGACGGACGAGATCATCATAATAATCCGTACACAGTGCAGCCTGCAGACATCTGGATGAGCATGGAGGAAGGATACTGTATCCTTCCTCCATAGGTTGAGAAACTACGGAAATTATTTTCGATGTTTGATTAATAATTACTCTGCATAATTACATGATGAAAACGCCAAAATAATTAATATATGACATTTACGGCAGGATTCGTAATAGGCGAATAATTGAATGATAGAGACTGATTCATCTGGTTCGGTCAGAACTTGAAACCTATAGGAACACACATTCTTACATCATTTTGTAGAATTCCAACATTTATTTTAGGAAACAGTCAAGGCTAGTCTGTGATCAAGCAGATATGATTTTTGCAAGTGTTGATAAATTTAGCTCGTGCCTTAAAAAGTGGAACCATTTTAAAATTCAATATAAATCTGATTGGAATAGTGGAAATTCTATAGTAGTGTGTGTGATCAATAGGATGTCTTGATTTTTGTTTTTCGTTTAACGAGGAGCCCGGCATCCATCCCCCACACCACTACCACATGGGACCTAAGTTAAATTAAAATGTCTACATAATCTGCTGGACTCCAATCGTGCTTATTTAGGCCTACACCTTGTTACGTACACTGCCCCGCTTAATTAATTCCACAAAACTGTAGGTATGAGCCTGTCTGTACAGCTAAAAATACGCAGTCGAGTTCATCGACCGTCGCAATAACAAGATTTCTTTGTTTCCATTTCAATTGAGTTATGTATTTTAATTGGATAAACAGTGTGGGCATAGAGTGAATGGATTCGATCTGATGAAGACCATAAGATGATCGATTCTGGGCGGTCCAATCGTTTTTCAGCTGTAGGGCTTCTTCCGCAGGCCCACAACAAGAAAGGCTCGCTCTAAACACAGGCCCTGATGGGACAATTAATAATGGACGTTACATAGGACGCGTTACCCGGTAATTCAAAGGATTTGTTTTCTTGCAGTGATTATTGTGGATGTTTTACCACAGGCGTCGCCAGGATTTTCTACTAGAGGGGGAAAAGCACTCACTAGAAAGCAGCAAAGGGAGAAATCAGCGGCCGTGGAAAAATCGAAAGGGGGTACATTTGCCCACCCCAGGCCCACCACCATTGACACCCGGACGCCTATGTTGTTAATGTGCATTAAATTAACAGTAATATGACTTCGCAACTCGTCTGTTAAAAAAAAAATCTCCTTTTTTTTGAATTTTCAAAGTCTGTTAACACGTAATCAGTATGGGGGAACTGAAAGTATATAAAGTGCAGCTTGTTTAATTTGTAGTTACATTTCAAGATTCCAAACCCCGGGGAGGGGGGGGGGGGGGGGGCACGAAACCAGGCGCGGATCCGGGGGGGGGGGGGGGAGCATTGTGATGTCATCAAAACCGAACCTTTTTCGTAGATTTTGTTGTTGGAAGCCATCTATGTTGTTTTCGTTTACTTTGTTTGTCTTCCTTTTTTTCTTGGGATGGGGTGTTCTTATTTCTCCAAGGTATGACTCCATTTGCTTATTGTAGACATGAGATGATAGGCCTATTGACCTTTTAATGAAATCGTTAAACCACTGCAGTCTCGAACAATTAGCCCCAAGAGTATTGATGTAGAAATGTAATAAAACAAGTTTAAGCTTTTGCCGTAAAACCTGGCTTACGTGATTTTTAATAAATATATCTCACTTTTTCTAAACATCGAGATATCGGCACGTTTATTTTAATTATATCTTATCTAACTCTCCCGAAAAAGTAACCCCGATATGAACCCCAATCTTGACCTCTCAAAGACCGAATGATGAAGAAAGCTGTCAGGGCAAGCCCAAGAATTCTTAATAAATGCATGTTTATTTTGCTATTTTTGTCATTTCTTTGAGTAGCCGCTCGGCGATAATTTGTCATCAAGTTTCCGCGATACAAAAGTGGGGAGATCCAAAATAAATGACACAACGTTGAACGTACTATCAGTAAAACCCGGGGTCAGTGCCCTCTAAGTTCTCCCAACACCAACGAGGGGTAAACAAACAAGATTAAAACCAGCGATTCTCATTTTATGAGAAATGAATAAAAAAAGACTGCAAAGAAAAAAAACAGCATTTGTATTCTGGAATTCTAAGCCTCCGTTTTTCGGCTTTAGGTTGACAAGTTGTTTATTTTCGGAGCCTTCTTTAGTTGAACCAAGGTGCGCAATTAGAGATGAGGTGGGAGGAAAAAACGACGAGATCAAAGGAGCCGCTAACTTCGGCAGTATTGACCAATCAGCATCAAAGAACTTGTGGGTGACTGGATATGGAGCGTGCGGCTTATTGTACCGACGGCCGATTCATGTAGTAGTTACCACCTCACCACACCGAGCGTGTGATGTACATGTATTGTGTTCGCTCGTATTTATGACCGGCATACCGGTAGTAGTCTGTTTATTTTTCTTTTATTTCTGAGAATTTTCTTGTGGATCTGATCAATATCAGTTCTTGACCACGGGGAACAAACTTCGTTCAAGGAAACAAAAATATTTGCAAAAACAATTCTTTTTCACTGGCTCAGGATTCTTTTTGTGGGAAGTATGGCATAAAAGGGGAGCGCCCACCAACAGATTAACAAAACTTAACAAACTTCCAATTATTATATGTCATATAATAATCGATATTCCAGAGTGTATTCGAGTCCCTGCAAGTCCTTTCACAAGTCCCTGCAAGTCCATCACAAAGTCCTCCAGTCCTAATCCCAATCACAAGCTATTGTGACAAAGGCATTTCTTTGTCATTGTTCATGCAGTTAGGCCTACTTGTGACCAGCTTTATGAAAGGACTTGTGAAAGGACTTGCAGGGACTCGAATACAACTCTGCGATATTAAAAAAAAAAACGAAGACGGGAAAAGAAAAGAGTAGGGGTGCACGGTTGTAAATAATTGCCTAAGCCTATCTACTGAGGCCCACAGATTTTAAAGGCCACCTTACTCAAGGATTGTAGGCTTCTGAGCATTTTGATAAATCGGCCATTGAGAGTTAAGGGATCTTGTGAAACTTAATACTCTGGATTATGGATTATGGTCAGGATTATACACTTGAGTCAGGGATTGTCTTCTCTGGAGGGAATATTTAATACCCAAACGTTTATATCACTTATCAACAAAATAAATCAGAAAACAAACTAAAGATAGTAATTCAAGCTTCATTTTGGTGCATATTTTAGTCGCCTTGGCGACGAAGTATTTTTCCCAATTTCTTGAAGTTTCGCTATTTACCATTGTTGTCCATGAGCGTTCATTTGCAAGAGTGCGCCCGAAACCGTTTCTTGACTCGGTGGCCAAAATACAACAGCCGTCGAATCACGACCACTGCCATTGAACAAAAGAAAGCACCGCCCCATTCATTCAACGTGTGTGTTGGTAAGTCTTTTTTTTCTTCCAATATGTACACAACACATGTGGTATACACGCCGAGAGCGGACGATGGCACTTGCCGATCGCTACACGCTAGGATAATTCCTTCATGATTTCTTTCACGCGTGCTTTTTCCCTTTCCTGATCGCAAAAACGGATTTCACGATGGGTTACGATTTGGAACGTTTTACCAGACCAGTGGACGAGGATTTCAAGTGTAGCATCTGCCTGGCCGTGCTGGAGAATCCTTTGGCCACGCCGTGCGGACACGTCTTCTGCGGGAACTGCGTGCTACCCTGGGTGGTTCAGCACGGGAGCTGCCCGCTCAAGTGCGACAAGTTCTCCACCAAGGAGTTGAACAACGTCCTCCCCCTCCGTAACCTCATCATGAAGTTGGAGATACGCTGTGACAACCACCCCCGGGGCTGCCTGGAGGTTGTGAAGATCCAAATGCTGCCCCAGCATTTGGAGGATTGCGATTTTGCGCCTGTGACCTGCTCCAACAAAGGTTGTGAAGCGGTGGTGAATATCAAGGACCAGGTACAGCACCAGACACAGCAGTGCGAGTACCGGGCAGTGGGCCGGTGTGAGAAGGGCTGCAGCCTGGTGCTGCAACACAACGCCGTGGCGGACCACAGCTGCCTGAAAGCCATGCAGGCCCACTGCTCCAACTTACAGTCCAAGATCTCGAGCCAGGAACACAGTCTCAAGAAGACCACGGTGCGATTTGGCAAGAGGGAGAAGTCCCTCTTGGCCCAGATTGCCTGCCTGCAGAATGAGATCCAAATGCAGGCGCTCCGGTATCAGAAAAAGTTGAACGAATGTAAGGCCGAGGTGGAATACATGTCGGCAATGGCCGTCTATGATAGGGTGAGGAAATAGGTGGATTGCCATTAAAAATAATTCTTTATATATTTTTGTTGATAAATTTGTAAAATATTTATCATATAAGCTACTGGTTACAAACCTATTGATCTTTGTTTTTTTAATACCACTACCAACTTCTTCCATATCTTGTGAATTCTTTTGTTGTGCCAATACATGTATATTATTATTTTGTTTTGCATTATTACAGAACAAACTTTTTATGCACAAGATTTGAAATCATAAAAATGATAGGCTGAGCTCATGCTGCTTGAAAAGATATGAGAGGGTATATATTTTATAATCGTCATGTTAGTTTTGGGCAGCATACATTTCTACAGTACATATATGTGTTTACATCTCATTATTGATCATCTTATGAATTTTTTGTTAAATAATTTGTCCACAGTCGTACCAAACCACAACAAAACGTGCATGTCGTGTTAGCCCATGCCATTTTAAAACCTACATTGTCATTGATTCTATTTTAGTGCCACCCAAAGTATTTGATTCCTTCGCTGAACTTACTTAAGTTAAAATTGCCTTTCTTTTCCCAAAGGTCCTGCAAACAAAGTATGAATGACATTGATGGACTGTTAAATTCTTTTTTTTACATTAAATGGTTGCAATCTGACTTCTGAGTGTAATACAGTGTCTGCCATTCCTAATCCTGGCCATCTAATGTTATCCAAAAGCAAAATGACCAGCCTTCGCATTCCATCTTTCTGTCAAAAGGTCTGCATGTATGTATCTAAGCATTATCCAAGTGCCTCCTTTGATGAAAAGCCAGTCTGGTGGCACACCATAGTCCAATGAATCAGCTCAAATCACCCCCACAGGACACGATTTTCTCCACAGGGTGTCTCAGTGGACAACAGCTCCCCAATTTGAGTAGTTTCAAGCCAAACTCGCTGGCCAGACACTCACTTGTTTGGTTCCCAAGGACTTTGGCTTGCCTGGACAAGGGGGTGAAACTAGGCCGCCTGTCTAGCCTTCACTGGTGCCAATATCAGTATGTTCACTCCAATGCCAACTCATCACAGCTGGGACAACCGCCATTCAAATGGGCCAGAATACCCCCCCCCCCCTTCTCTATTCTACATTGATCTTGTTTATATGTACAACAGATACAAACAGGCAATGTCCAGACTTGCAGGGCAAACACAGGGTGTTTAGAATCTCCAGGCAATGAGGTTGGAGTTTTGTCAGGGTGGTCTTTAGATGTGCCGCAACCATTGTAGGTCTTGTAGGCCAGCTAAGGGCTTTGTTTACTGTGGTAAATCAGGTGATAATATTAAAGTAAACTCTTTCTTTTTGTACCCAAAGATTACTGTCCTGGGGACAACAGGAAAAAATGCGCTTTGAATGTTAATCTGACTCTCAAAAAGTAAATATTTTGGATTGTTTGGCAAACATTGAGTAAATTTTTTTTAAAGTGCTGGTGCCTGTTGGCCAGAAAGTGTTAAAAATATGTCTGATTGGTAGAGAGATCTTACCCTGTGTCGACTAAGCACTGCTATTTACATGTACTCACGAAATGTGTCCTTTTGCAACAATATACATGTATGTATTGTTTAGGATTTTTGGTGAGAAATGCAAATTAAAACATGTCTGATTGCTTGACTATGGAAATGCATAAAACTGTGAACAGGGAAAAAGCATAAATGTACATATAATTGATCACTTTTGTACTTTAGTATTTATAAAAAGACTTAATATTGCTATCTATAAGAAAGTTGACGTAAAAGTAACAACGTTTTTGCCTATGACAGTATCAATGCACAGTATACAATTTTCCAAATAAGGCATTTGTATGGGTGCCGGATTCTCAGTATACTCATCAGTATACTTTGCTTTAAATAGCAAACTCATATTTTCTAGATACTATCCGAAAATGAAACCTTTGGGTTCTTAACCGCATTAAGAAAAATGTGTTATTTTTTTCATGTGTAAACTCACTACTTCAAATCCATTACATGTAGCATGGCAATTCGCGATGGATTTGACTAGAAAGTTGACAATGGAACATGATCTACGTGTACAGTGCTTTGCATTGGATGCCGCGGCACTGTGACCAGCAGACGGCATTTGCCCCAGCCCCAGCAATTAATTTCATGATAAATATTTCGCACAAATATCAAAAGAACCCTGCAGAGTGACAAATTTGTTATGGGGCGTTCGTCGAGAATGCCTGGTGAGAAGTGAACGCGATGTGGTTGAAATCAAAGTCCATTCTTCTGAGGAATGCCCAGTACGGAAATATCACAGTCCAGAGGGTTTGAGTGTTATGATTTTGATTATTATGTGCAAAATGTGAGAAGCATCATTTCAATAAGTTGTATAGAACCACTCTGGAATTTTGAGAAAGTAAGAATGCGATTTCCCGTAAATTGCATGAAAATTGCTGTAAAAAAAGTGTGAATATTTTTGTATGAAAATTGCTGTTAACCTTTTTTCAGTTGCATTGCACTCACCACTGCAAGGCTTTCCCATGCTGGTAAAGGAGTGGTACGATTTTGCTGGTTTCAAATTGGTGCTGAAATATGGTCAAGCGAAGTTGTTTGGCCTCGTTTGAGGAGATATTTTTGATGACGTCTAAAACGTTTAACCACCTTTCTATGCTAAAGTTTTAAACTGAAGACACTGCCAAGTTCATTGTTATTTTTAAAGATTCATTAAACAGTTTTGGCTTTGTTTTTATCTTTACAGCCATGCGAAGAAGCACCTCTTGTTTTGCAACTTGGTCGTGAAAAAGGCAGCCTTGGATTTAATATTATTGGTGGCAATCGGGTAGGTACATGTAGTTTTTAAAATTTACCATTATGAGTATGATTGACAGTGGAACGCGGCTATAATGAACATCGCGGGATCCACAGATTTTGTTTGGTATAGCGATCGTTCGGTATAGCGATTTTTAGCCGCCAATCCGCCAACATGGCGTCCGTTCTTTGAAATAGCGCCCTCTTGCATCTTATTTGAAGTGCGCCCTCTTTTGATTGTAATTGAACATGTGCCGGCCATTGAATCATACTTTCTAAGCTTACCGAATTCTAAAGCAACAGTTGGCTTTTCCCTTCTATTCCTTGGGGAAATAAAAGCCGCAGGCCTGCCACTCTTCAACATAACGCTGCAGTCGTTTGGGTATTACAAACGGCCCAAATACCCAGTACATTTTTAAATCAGTTGACTTTTTTTGTCAACAATAATGTTCGGTAAGTTTTGTACACCAAAATTTGGGAGCCAAGGATGGTGTTCGGTATAGCCGAATGTTTGTTATAGCGGCGTTCCACTGTACCAGAATTCTTTTTCTGTGCAATTTGGGGTAAAACTATTACTCGGGGAAGGTATTTGAGGAAAACAAAATCCCAAAGTGGCCCATGTTAGACAACACGTCTCATTACCCGCTATCAAACAGATGAGTTGGTTCCACATGGGTGTACCACATCAAAGGTCAGGTCAGCTTCCTTCAAGATTTATGAATGGATAATGTTAACAAATCATGAGACAGGGGACACCGGAACACTTGTGCGTAAATTGCTGACTGATGTTACTACATTGTACCTTGTAAAAGATTTATCAAGGGGCAAAGGGGTGCCCCTCTGAGGTAACACTAACAGTGCAGAGTACCTTTAAATCATCCCCCAATTCCTTGGAGTGATCGCATTGAGACATTAACTCCAGATGGGAGAACATGGATGTATGCACTTGAGAGGATAACAAAGTAAACGTTCCATAAATTCAACATTTCCAGGGCTCGTTAAACCATCAGTTTGGAATTTGGCTTCATTTCTTCAAATCTGTGTTTTGGAATACAGGGGCATTTTAGTTGTTACAGACTTATTAGGACCAGAAGTCTGCAGGCCAAAATTCAGTCTAAATACATGTACTACATGTACCTGTTTGTGTCAACAGGGTTGAATGAGTGGTTATACATTTGTAGTTCATCCATCTATGTTTTAACTTTGTCAGACGCCTGTATCGTACATCAACACTCTTTTTGTTCAGGCAAGTTTTACCAGACAGCTTGATTATCCTCCATTAGAACAACTTCTAAGGCCTAAGGCCAAGTAAACAAAACACCAGTTGTTGTCCGTTTTTCTCTCTCTCAAAAAGACAAGGATGAGGGCCTTTCTATTTGTTATTTGTTTCCCAAGATGGCCACCAAGCATTTAAATTAAAAATGACCGCTGGATTTTCAGTTTAAAATGACCGCCAGCTTTCTATTAGCCATTCTACTAGCAATTTGAGTCAAAATATCCATGTTAAAACGGTGTTCTATGTATTTACCCAATTGTTTGCATGTTCTTTTCAATTGCATTTTCACTTCAAAACAAAGATCTCCATTCAGGGAAAGTCCAAAATACCTTATTAAAAAAATGTTTCAATTGATCAAATTGCATGAAAAATCTTGGGTTTTTTTGAGAAAAAAAAAAAAACAAGTATGAAAAAAAAAGGATATGGCTTAAAAAAAGGATGCAGGCCGGGACGATCAACTGGTGTTTTTTTTTACTTGGCCTAATCCTCTCCTAAATGCCCTTGATGACTAATCCCCTCCCCTTTTAAATTAAGCCTGCCACACACTGTGGAATCCTTGCCATATGGAATGACAAAGAGCTAAGCTGTGAATGTTGAAGCTGTCTTGTCTGTTTTTGCAAAATGCTGACATTATAAGCTCCTCCCCTTCACAGCAGTGCAGGTTGGACCATAGTCACGGTTGTGATTGGTCAATGTAAAGGGGCGGGCTTAATTGAACAGTCTATTTTGGGGGCAAACAAAACCAGCACCTAACAGTTGATTGAGTAGGCCAACTGTGGAGCTTAGGCATCTTCCACTGCTGCATCGCACTCGGGGATCGAGACCTCCAAAATTTTGCATCGATGCGACATCCGTGCAGCATCCGTGCGGCGATCACCCAGATTGGTTGTGTGAATGTACATGTATCGATGTGATTTTGGCAAGGATACTCTGCAGTAAAATCACCTTGATGCATGCGCAGTTTGCCGTTGCTCTACACTACGATTTAACATGGCTTTTTAAATCTCTGAGAACACTGAATCTTAGTAGTTTTGCAAATTCCAATTCGTTTTGCAAATAGCTGGTAGCCTAGTATTAAAGTTCTTCAGACTGTTGTATATGTAGTTTGTCAGGCAACTTTGAATTATTAAATGCACCTGACAAACCCTCTTTTGGTTTCTTTCCCCCTTTGATGTCTTCCCCTTTCCCCTTTAAGCCTTGACACATCCCTCTCTTCCTTCCGTTGCCCAATTACCACCTCCTATTTATCCCCCCTTTTACCACACTCCTTTGTTCTCCCCTCCCCAGCTTTATCCCTCCCATCTCAACCCCTCCCCTCTTTCATCCTTACCCAAACCACACTCCTTTGTTTCTTGCTGTCCCTTCCCCTCTCTTTACTCTCTTTGATGTTCATCTACTGCCTCTCTCCCTTGGTCTGTAATCTCTCTTTCGTATTTCTCCACCCACCCCCTCTTGCTTGTGTGTTCCCTACATATGTTTGTTTCTTGTACCACTGTCATCTGTCTTTGAGAAAGAACTTGCTAAAGTTTGAAAATTGAAACGTTAGGCCAGCTGATTTGGTTGATTTGATGTTTTCACTGTTAATAAACTAGCGGCTTCAAGATGTCACATCCTGTTAGAAGGGTGAGACACTTCAAGTTTATTCAGCAGTTTCCTGGAGATAAACCCCAAGTCCAGATCTTTGTTCTTGGAACAGCTAATACTGTCCCATTGTTGTGGGGTTCATTGGCTGCCAGGATTTAATCACACCCCTGCAAGCGCACAGCCAGCCGGGTTCTCCAAAAGGAAGAATCAGTTCCTGAAGTGGAAAGGTGTAAACAACGCAGAAGCCTGGCAGAAGAGCAGGCAAGAATTGTCTCAATTAGACCACGAATTATGCAATTTCCTCCAGTCCTGAATGAGCTTAGTTAGGCACAATGGGGGATGGGGAAATCTCAAGATCCATTGAATGAACCATCCGGGAGGAGTGGCCTCATACCCAATCAGGCGGCACACATTCGGCTTTTGTTGTTTCCCTGTTAAGTTTCAAGGTAAATCACATGGGGTGTTTAGCGGGGTCAACAATCGTGGTGATTCACTGGAAGCTTTTTTTGAAAATTAGGAACTAACTAGAATTTAAAATATTCCTGGAAAATATAGTAAAAATTACACTAACAAGGGAATTTCTGACAGAAAAAAAGTTCGTCAAACAATCCACAAGGGAAACTGGCTAGGTAAATTTAAATACATTTTCAAAGTGAACAAAGAAACTGGCAGGAGCGGGATTCGAACCTGCGACCTCCGGGTTACCGTACCAGCGCTCTACCAACTGAGCTATCTTGCCCTATTTTGGCGGTCTATAAATTGTCAGTATCTTTGTTCGGGTGGGCGCTAGTCAGAAGTCATAAACCCAGAATGCCATGTGGCCAGGGATCATACCCAATTTTACGATACAACGTGGGAAGCGACATTGTGGGGATCACTCAATGAGGATACGACTTTTTAACTTATAATTCGTCAACCAATCCACAGGGAAAACTGACTAGGTAAATTTGAATACATTTTCAAAGTGAACAAAGAAACTGGCAGGAAAAAAAAGTTGAGTGTTAATGAATATGCACGGTTAAGTTTAGACTAAACACAGAATGTTAAAAGCGCAAAGTGGACAATCACTAGAAAAGAAATATTCCCGGAAAATAAAGTGCAAATTACTTTTTATCAAGTGGACCTCTGACAGAAACTACTGGTTATGGAATTACATAGAGTACATACCAGTAGTCATGTACGCCTCATGCAGCCGAGATTAATTACCTCTGTCAAATCTTCCAAAACTCCAAATAAATCGGATGGTTCTGACAACCGCTCCATAGCCCACATCCCTAGATGTCAGACAACCCAAATATGGACAGGCAGCTTATATTACATGGGGAGGTGGGGTGTTTGCACGGCCAATTGGCTAGTAACGATCTATGCATTGTTTGCCAACTACGCACATTTTTTTGTTAGATATGAAATATAGGGTGCTGTGGCAACACATGACTGTCATCATTTTGTGAGATTCGTTTGTGAACTTGGAATGTTCACCCCTAGGGACAGTTTATCATGCTCGTGTTTTTGACGAAGCTTATAAATCTTGGTCTTGCTGGAGTAGTTTTGGTTCTTAATGTAAGCCAATGAAGAGAATGCCATACATACATTTGTACAGTGTAATATGTTTTTATGTGTATGTACACTTATGTATGTGTGTAGTTCATCTACTGTTGATAATAATATTAAAGGCCAGCTTCTCATGGGAATTTCAAAAATTTAAGAGAAAAGAATAAAAATCATGTTTAGCGTTCCCGCCCGCTTTTCTTTGTTCGCTTTGAAAATTCATTCAAATTACCTAGTTGGTTTCTCTTGTGGTCTGTTTGAGGATATTATAAGTTAAAAAGTCGCAACCTCATTGAGTGATCCCCACAGTGTCACTTCCCAGGTTGCATTGTAAAGTTGGGGCGTGATCCCTGGCTAAACGGCATTATGGGTTTATGACTTCTGACTAGCGCCCACCCGAACAAAGATACTGACAATTTGGGAGACCGCCAACATAGGGCAAGATAGCTCAGTTGGTAGAGCACCGGTATGGTATTCCGGAGGTCGCAGGTTCGAATCCCACTCCTGCCAGTTTTCTTTGTTTCTCTTTGCAAAGAAAGAGAGGAAATGTCTCCAGTGGAACTGTTGGGTCTTCTGAATCGATGTGGTGGACTCCTTTGTTGCCTGAATTAAGCCATCTTGGAAAAAGAGGGTAGCTATCTTGGGAAATAATGCCTGGCAGGATCTAAAAATAGAATTTAAAAATAGCATGATAGTAAATGTGTCTTTTTTTTTTCTCACCTAACATGTACATTGTGAAAATATTAAATATACTGAATTTGTGCATTTCATAATAATGTATCTCTGGTATGTGTATTTTAACCCTAACAGTCCCAATTCCTCCAATTTTAATACAATTTTCCTGGGGGGTTAATGCACAAATTGTTGGCTACCATCTGTAAATAAAGTTGTTATTACAATTGTAGCTTCTGTAAGGTCATTTCTAAAACTCATTCATGATTTCTAAAACTGTTTCAGTTTCTAGGCTCTTGATACAGTTAATACCTTCCAAAATTCAAGTTCATTTGGCTTTGTCTTTCCATCAAATACTCAGAAAATATTCCGGTGTACAAGCCAGCCAGGCAGACATGTGATCATGATTACGTTTTAATTAGTAACACGGCAAGTATTAGAGGCAACATCGATCCAGTGTTCCTAAATGTAAATGGGACATCGTGAGTCTTGTCACATGAAACACTGGTCACATTAAACGGTCGGAGACAGACATAGCTGAGCCATTACGGGACATTCCTCCCCCCAGGGCCTAGATATTATTAGATTTCGGAAAGCTGGACCAGATGGGTCTTATCAACGTCTCATATCTCAAGACTTGGCAGACATATTGGGCTGGAAGAAAGAGCATTTTGGAAGCTATTGGCAGAGCTGACAATATTGCAGGCAGCGTTCATACTTTGTAGGTTAAACATAGTATACACTATTTGCATTTGCTGTTATTTTCAGAAATAAATGGATTTGGGGGTTAGTATTTTAGAGTTGGGGAATTTTCAGGTCGGGGAACTAGACTATTTCCAATGATTGCCGGTCGACAATCGTTGGAAAACGATATAAATTTCCACTTTTCAGGCGCCATGATTTCACAGGATACTAACTTGAGACTGCTATTTACTTAGTCCAGTACGGTATTTCATAATAATTCAGTAGTTTTGTTTTTTTGAAAATGTTGTACACTACATTTAAACGTGCGCATGAAATAACAAACGTGAAGGAGTTTGAGCTTAATCTGTGAAAATAGTGAAAAACTGTTCTGTTTAGAAATGGTTTTTATGCACGTTCATATCACTATGGGTTTATTCCGATGGTTGAAATTGAAATAAGCTGCATGGTTTGGGAAGTCTTCAGGTACAATTTTCTGATGAGTATTTGTATGACTACCATGTTTGAAAACAATTGTCTTTTAGATTGAAACTAATCAATCTGCTTTCTGATCAGTTACCAAAGCTATATCATACCTTTAATTGGGTAGAGCTCTGATGAATTTGACCATTAACCCCTGCTGTCTAGCTGTTATGAACCCCTTGAGGGGGGGGGGGGGGGCGTCGTCGGCGTCGTCGGCGGAGGCGGCGGCGGCGGCGGCGGCGGCAGCAAGTACAGCCATGCGAAATGGAAACGAGGCTTGTGCAGCCAAGTGTAACGTACACAATAGCCCAACAATGGATTAAAAATGCAGAGATTGTGTGTATAGATGTCAACTGGCCAGGTGGTAATTTTCAATCCACCTCTATAGAGGTCATCCAGGGTTAATGGGTGCTGGTATGCCAATACAGGCTTGTGCAGCGAAGTGTAATGAAAACAATAGGCAAACAATGGATTGAGTACACCTTGAATGCATGTATACATTTGTAAATGACAAGTCATAGGGATTGGGGATTTCTTTTAACCTTTGTGTAATTCAGTAGCTCCAATGCTCTACACTGTGATACATTGTATCTTTTCTTCAGAGTCATAGCCTTTACAGTTAACAGATTTTTCCAGATTCTTGGTCTTAGACATGTGTGCACAACCATGCTATTTTTGTACTGTGGGAAGGTGTGTGTGTTTTTAGGCCTTTTCACACTACAAAAAATGTAGTGGACCCGGGTCCGACCCGTGTTAACTAGACTGACCTTTTCACACTGCAACATTTCAACACGGCACTGACCCGTGTAGAGCGCTCAACCCGGGTTGAAACTCAACCCTGCTCGGGAGGTGGGTTGAGAGCTCTCGACCCGTGTAGAGAAGTTCGACCCATGTTGAAAGTCGTAGTATGAACGCCTTCGGGTTGAGTTCGACCCGTGTAACTGCGGATCGGAGTGCGCGCGCATGCACAGCACCACACACTGTAGTTGTTAATTCAGAAACGAACAAACAAATAACCTCTGACCTGCGACATTGCGCATGCACGCGCACCATACATGTAACACGCGCACCATACATGTAACACGCGCTCCATACATGTAACACGCGCACCATACATGTAACACGCATTCATTTCAATTGTGCATGCTATTTTCACAAGATTCTTTTTACTCCGATATGTCAGAGAAAATGGGCCCCAAATCAGACAAAAGACCGACATGGAGTGAGGAGGAGGTGAATGCTATGTTGGCTATTTGGGCTGACAGCTCCATCCAAAGCAAGCTTGACGGAACGACCAGTATGGCGGATTTTCCGATTCGACCTGTGTTGAACGGCCGGCTGTGTGTGTAGTGTGAAACGATCGCACAATACACGGGTCGAAACATTACACGTGTAGCAAAAATGCTGGCGCTGCGTTGAGTAATGTGAAAAGGCAGCGTACAATGTAATTGACTTGTGTTGAAATTTTAAGAAGTCTACACCGGTCGCACCCGTGTAGATTTAAACACGGGTCAAACGTACACAGTGTGAAAAGGCCTCTAGTGAAGAGGCACAAAGTTCTCGCAAGAATATTTATGCTATTTTTCAAATCCTTGCAGGGTAGGATGCAGGGGGCGGGGTTAGGGGTTGGGGATGGGGAAGACAAGACAAGACATGCCTATTATAGCGTACAGGTATACAATGTGACCACCATAAGAGAACAGTGATTCATTGCATATCTGAGAAATTCACAGCTATTTGGCCCTTTCAGAATTTCTGGGCTTCATGTAGGTCTGGGTAAGAAATGGGCCAAATTTGAAATTCTATTATCTTTCATCAAACCATTTTTCCATTTTACTTTAAAAGGTGGAGGGTATATCGGAGGGCATCATAGTATCCAGGGTTATAGAAGAGGGACCAGCAGACAGGTCGCAGCTGAGGTTACACGATCGCATCACCAAGGTAAGTCAGGCTTTGCCTCTCAAATTCTCACCGAATTTAGAGACCTACATTGTAAAATAATTGTGCAATAATGAATCTGTGATGGTTTAACTTGATCAATCTTATCCTCTGTACTCTGCAGTGTAGTGAAAGTGAATAGGGGTGTGCATTTATGTGTAGTTTAACGTACCTGACTGAAAAACGCACGGGTACCTGTTTTTAGCCCTGTCCGCACTGGACTTATTTTGGTAAAACTTACCGAGACGATGGGTACTTTTCCCATTTTAAGTCCAGTGCGGACAGCCTAGGACGTTTTCCTCTCAGTTACTTTTCCTGAGTCCAGCGGTTACTTCTACCGGGCAACTGCTGCCCAGGAAAACTGACCAGGTAACTTTTCCCGAGACGATAAGTCCAGTGCGGACAGTGCGAGTCGGTAAAAGCGGCTCAGGAAAGCGTACATCCGGACCGAGCGCAAGGTCATGCTACACTGGGACACCACGCATGCGCTTTGCATTGCTTCACCGCGGTGCGGCGCACGTGGCAAGTTTCCAAATTCCAGTGCGTTGTTCCTTTTTTGTCTGCAATCATGGCAGATATTATTATTGATACAGTCAGAAGTTTGATTGGTGCTAATCGATGTAGTCCTATATGTAGACATCAGCCGGAAAAATGAAAAGGCACGCGTGATTTGGGTCAATCGTGTCAATGTAGTAAGGTCACGCAAAGCGCCCTCATGCGTCCTTATATTGACAGCTCGGTTACTTCTCCCACGGTCTCTGTAAAATTTTCCCGTGTCGAAAGTCCAAGTGCGGACAGTGGTCACATTTGACCATTTTTCATTTTACCATCGTCTCGGTAAAACCTTCCGAAAAATAAGTCCAGTGCGGACACGGCTTTAGATGCACAGCCCTAATAGTGAACTTGATCTCAACAAAATAGGCATTTTCACACTATGTACGTTCGACCCGTGTCGAAATCTACACAGGTCCAACCCGTGTAGACTTTCTAAAATTTTCAACACAGATCAATTACGCTCCCTTTTCACACTAACCAACACGGTTACACGGGTCGAACTCAACCCAGAGGTGTTTTCAACACGGGATGAACTTCTCTACACGGGTCGAGAGCTCTCATCCCACCTCCCGAGCAGGGTTAGTTTCAACCCGGGTTGAGCGCTCTACACTGGTCAGTGCCGTGTTGAAAATGTTGTAGTGTGAAAAGTCAACACGTGTCGGACCCGAGTACAACACAGAGATTTTTTGTAGTGTGAAAAAGCCTTATGTGACCTTGGCTGCCAGGCATCAGCCCAGCAAGGCTACTTTAGAATTACGGCCCTTTAACTTGACCGTGTAGCAATCAGTAGGAACTTGTTGAAGTTTCACCTAAACGACGCCCACCATTAAGATGTTAAACTGAATGATATATGAAAATGCAGACCCAAGTATGCTCTTTAAACAGTAAAAGAAATGTTCTTGGGACTCATTTTGTGCGATCTGGTTACATGTGATTTCAACAGGCTGGTTCTTGGTGAAATTTAGAGTTCAGCGATTAAATGTTTTCTTAATCCCCTCACTTGTAAATATCTGTGAGCAATCTAGTCAATGGCGGATCCAGGGGGGGGGGGGGGTGCCAAAACAATTTTTTTTTACTGACGTCGCAAAAAGGCAGCCACTGCGTACACCCACATACAAAATATAAGAAAGGGAAGCAAAAAACCTCCGTTTTATCTGTGATTTGTTCACATATTTTTTTTACCCCCCTTTTTTGGGAAACAATTTTTTTTGGGGGCCCCCCCAAAAAAAACAAATTGTGTTCTGGATCCGCCCTTGAATCTAGTTCATGTTATTCATAAAAACGTGAACACAATGTGTAAAAATAAACAATAGGATCATATTATGCATGCAAGGACAACAAACGGTGCAAACATTGAGACCAGGTTCTCCCTATATCAAGTTCATATCCATCACTCTGCGTGTCCACTGATTAAAAGCTTCCTTTCATAGAACAATAAATAGCCCAATATCATTCCCTGGCCGCTGCATGTGTGTTTTGGGTGTGCATATTCCCCTTTATACCATGGGTCTAACGCAAGATCAAATGCGTTGGCAGCATGAAGATCACGTTTGGCGGGGCTGGTAAGTGCCGGGTGGTGATATATGAGACAGGACGATGATCCATGCGCTAATTGAAGGCCTGCATGACAGAAGCACGCTTAACACACAAACAGAAGATGGAGAGAGATGAAAAAATAGAATGCCATTTTGTTTGCAAACAACTATTTGGACAGAGGGGCCAATTTGGTTGAATTTGGATCTGTTGTTTGACTGCGACTTGTCTTTGAAGACTGCCGCAGTGCCTGAAATAAAATTAATAGGCTCTCAATACTAGGTCTGTAGGGACACGGAATGCACACAGAAATGAAACCGCATTAGAGAAGGGGTGTCACTTTGTTGTTGGCTTTGAGTCCGACCATAATTTATTATTTATTTTCCTGCTTTTCTACCATCTGGCAAGATTTTTAACCTCAGTCCAAACAGTTCCATTCTGTTAAACATGTACAGTAGGTTTATTCATCTACTGACGTATGTACATGTACAATAGTAATGTGTATTCATTGCGCAGCATATCGCACCTCGTATGCTAATGAGCGATAACAATTAATGCCGTTGCCGCGAAATCCCCGCAACCGCATTCACATCACACCCTTGTGGCGCGGCACCTCTTCAAAAAGGAAGACCTACCCCAAGGGTCGCCCCCCCTTGTCTTTTGTTCGCCCGTTGAAATTTAATACTCGGGGTACCGATAATCCGCAGCTCTTCAGAAAAATTGTAAACAGTGCCCGTTTATGAATGTAGTTCAACCTCGTTCAAGCCATGAGTGAATACCTACTTGCCTGCACTTTTGTGATTTCCCTGCAAATGAGGCAGCAGTCTAAGTTGCTTCTGAAGTTTTAATTGCGAGCATCCAGCCTATTCTAGTTACTAGATAATAAGATCAGAAGATGCAAATTGTAAAACACTCTGAAATGAAAGCTTAGAAAGATTTGAGGCCTGGTGTTGCGGTCCATGCTTGTAGGCACATAATTAAAGCACAGAAGGAATAAAATCATTACTTTTTCTTAAATATTGTACTATGGGTTTAGAATAGTGTCTTTTTGGACAGTGTATACATGTAGGAGCAAGCACTAATGGTTTAGAGTCTGGAGAAGTGCAGAGGAAAACTAACATTTTTATAGCAGGATAGCAAATCAACATCTTCATTATAAAGTTATAACTTTATTTTGGGGTTAACCACATGACATTTCTTCCTTCATTTCCTCTTTATGTGAAAGGCTTGATTTTGTAACCTACTGGCTTTATAATGAGCTTTTACTTCAGGGGTGAGATTTGTCAGGATTTTTCCTCATTTCAGAATTTTTGGGGGGGATTTTAGAATTTTAAAAGAATCTCTTTTGCAATCTGGAATTCCTGAGGTGTTGTCCTAAAGGTGTTTTTATCTATAAAAGTGGATATACAAAATGTAGACCAATAAAAACAGATGTTTTATGGGGGTGCCTTGACAGGGGTAAATACAAACTATAGACTCTATGTTGATATACATGTAGGGTCGTCGTGGATTTTTGTGTCGATTTCGTGGATTTTTCATTTTTTGGCCAATCTAACCCATGTTACTTTGGTGGACATTATTTCTTAGTGGAAGAAACTGATCAGAGTTTAGTTAGATCCATGTATACATGAATTATGTTAATGCCATTTTCATCTCTCCTGAAGACAATTTCCTCCCTGAGAAGTCTTTGACAGCCATGCCATTGCCCTTTGGTAAGTGTCGAAGCAGTATAATTGGATTGCATTTATGCTGGAAGGTGCAAAGAAGAGAAAGGAAGAAATCCTTGCCCGGGAATCCTACAGACTCCTGCTGTCCATGTACTGTCGTCGATGTAATTTTAGCTTTGACTGTAAATCACCCAGCAAGGAAAGACAATGGAGTGAGGCGATTCCAGTGGTGACCATGTCTTGGTCGAAAATGTGTTAAGGGTGAGAGTTTACTCGGGCCAAGGTCCCATTGTCTAAAGCAAAGGGGTTGTTGTGCTAATGAATTGTGGTGTGGATGAAAACAACGTGTAGTCTGGTTTGTTGGCTCGGTAATTCCATCCGCAATAGGCACAGTGGGTCTGGCATTTGGGAGAGGTTGTGTAGGTGATGTCCCCCTTTGGCAGAAATCCCCTGTACAAACAAGACCACGGGTGCGCTGAGTTTTTTTCTTCAATCTCACCCTGGGAAGGACAAACACACCCTGGCGTATTTTTGTCGTGATCTTGGAGGAGCCCGGGTGAGAGAAGAGTTGGGCATTTAAGCCTTTTGCGGCACCATCAGAGGATTTGGAAAGCTATCCCCTGTGTCGGTCCCCTCTGTCACCTCCGTGTCAAGTGCTTGTTCCCTTTCTTTTGAGGGTGGCTGGGTTTGCCGACAGCAACTTAGAACTGTTTATACAGGACTGGTGGCAAATTGAGCCCCATTGCTGTCAAAGCCCTCTGGATTCCCATAGACAGTCCTGGTACTTGTTTTTGAGTTTGTCTTGGGTGGCTGTTGATAAATGTTCTCATCATGTGTACGGCGAAAATGGACCGGGAGCCATTTATCCCGTCCTCTTTCATCTTGTGCGAGCTTTGAAAGCCGAGGATGGATACCCCCTCTTCTAGACGTGCACACTCGTGCACCATAGCTGTCTGTGTGTTGCTCTACAATGAAGTTAAATGATCTCTTCACTACACTTCGAACTATGACTAGTCACTTCCTCTTTGGTTTGAATTTTTGTGTACACTTATGCCCCAAATTATTCATACCCATGCCAAATTCAGGGTATTGTGAATCATTTTATTTATTATTTCTACTAGGATCTAGGATATGACAAAAAACCTAGAAAGTGCGTGTAATAGAATGAAAGCCCGGCCTTCAACACAAATTTTAAGGACAGCGAATTTAACGAAACAAGTATGCCGGCAACCACTTGAAAGCTGTGCGCTAATGTACATGTACAGGCGCGGCACACAAATTGAGAATTTTATGATGAAACCATTGATCTCCATATGGAGATCAATGGATGAAACATGAACTGGCGTGCGCTTTATGTAAATGAGCGGAAGTTTCTATGTGACCCCAGAATGGAGATAAACCACTTCGAGTTGAACTCCTTATACTTCAAACGGTGTCTGAATGCTTGGTACATGTACATTGTAATTTTATGACCGGCCACCCGTGGTGAGCGACCGTTTTAACTTTTACAATTTTAGCTAAAATGCTGTCTGAACATACATTGTACATGTCCATTCAGTGTTTAGTCAGCGACTTCAATGGGTGGGCATTTGGAGTGTTGTGGGAACCATGCTGTTTGTGAATGCAGCCTGGCCATGGGTTGACCCCTGTATGCACAATAGAATCAGGCAGGAATCACAACACTGACCAGCTGAGCAGTGTTAATTAACCAGCAATGGTGCTCTTCCTGTTCATTCAAAAAGGTTGTGGGATGGTTGTGGGTTGGTTGTGGGTTGGTTGTGGGTGTAGTCTGCATGTACATTACACTCCAATTAGCATTGAGCCTGGGTAGAATGTGCAACCCTGGCATCACTCCAAACCAATATTTCATCAAATGCTTGTTTTTCATTTCCTCCCCACATTCCACTGCTTTGTAAAGCCGCGTTCGCATTGGACTAACTATTGTCAGAAGTTACCGTGATTGTTAACATTCCACTGTGGTTATTCTTTTGTGCTTCCGCACTTGGATTACATGGCTCACGGAACGTTCTTGGTCGAGTGAACTTTGCAGTGATCAAAATGCACGTTTACATTACAGTGGCTGTCCACACTGGACTTTCAGCGACGTAAAACTGGCCACGTAACTCTTCCACTACACGGTTGGCGCTGTAAAAGTTCCCACTGCAGAGGGATAAACGGACAACCGACGATCGACACTTGACAATTTGGAACTTTACCGGCTGTCCGCACTGGACTTAACTTGGTCAAGTTGACAACAGTAGATGTAACACTGGCAAGATTTACATGTGTACCCTTTAGCCGCGTTCGCATCGGACTAACTGTTGTCAAAAGTTGCCGTGCGAGGTTGTTAACATTCCAGTGTGGTTATTCTTCCGTGCATCCACACTTGGATTACAGGGCTCGCGGAAAGTCCTTGGCCATGTAGATGTTGTGGTCAAACACGGAAAGCACATCAAAATGCATGTTTTACATTACAGTGGCTGTCCGCACTGGACTTTCAGCGACGTAAAACTGGCCACGTAACTCTTCCACTACACGGTTGGCCCTGTAAAAGTTCCCACTGCGGAGGGATAAACGGACAACCGACGATCGACACTTGACAATTTGGAAAGTTTACCGGCTGTCCGCACTGGACTTAATTTAGACAAGTTAACAACAGCCTCCGTACGTTTTACCAAAAAAAGTCCAATGCGGACACGGCTTTTGAAACATACATGTACACCTGCTGTCCCAGTCAACTTCCACAAATAATAAATCAGTGTGAACATGAATACTGTACTTTCTGCTTCTTTGTGTATCAGCGATGTTAGCTGCATGTTATGAGCTAGGATTTGTTTGGTCATCCATTCAAGGCTCTCGGCTTCTTGTTGGTCTTTCCTGCACTTTCCTTCACTTGACGGTTCATAAAGTTGAAACCTACTAGAGGGTTGAGTATTTTCTTCTCCAAAAAAATAAAAATAATAATATTCTTGACACCTGTGAAAATAAGTCCCTTCTTCCGCCATCCCATGTTTGAAAACACCACTTTCAAAAACTGTACCACACCAAGCTCTCGGGGTCCTTTGTAGTCTGTTTGTTTTGCTGGCGGAACTCACTAGAAGGTTCTGGTAATCCTACCTGAATAGGTTCAAAAATCCCCTCACACTTGACCAGACTTGAAAGTCAAAAAGGGGGGAAAAAAAAGGAATACTTTGTGTAGTGTGTAAAGCACGAAAAAAAAAAGGAATTTTCTCCACTTGTTGCCAGAAATGACGAAGCTGATTTGGGCCTGTTGGGCCTGCAGGGGAGTGTAAAGTGTATCGTTTTGTGGGAGGTTTTCAGTCTCTCGAAGATCTTGATTGAGATTGAAATTTTGAATTCAAGCACATTGCCATAATGAATGGAATTTAGGTGAAAGATATTGACTATAATTGACACACTAAATAGACTGCTTTTTTTGCCTTTTGGGGAGAAAAGCAATTGCATTGCATTTCTGGTGTCTTTAGTAGATACGTGTAGGTGTTGCAATTACCATTTCACAATCAACTTTTTGAGCATTTGCATGCCTATGGTAACCAATTAAAATCTTTTGCTGCCATTCTGGAAATTTTTTCAAAAACTTGTATATGTACATGTAGATGTGATGGTAGCTACGTGTACTTTTAAACCCAACTATACATCATGGTACACCACAGCTTGCGTGCATACAAACGTCCATGAACTCATTGTAGGAATTGATTGGACACATAATCACACCATACTTGTAGAAAAAAAAGGTGTTTGTGCAATTCAATTCATACCAAGATAAGAAATTGTAATGCCTTGACTGAATGCCAATTGATAATTCCATGAGGTTTATTGCACTCTGTTCTGGCAAACAAAAGGATCTCGTTCAAAGATCCATATAGAGAAACGCGTATCAGCACTGTTACAAAAGAGATTATTTATTCCCGGTTGTAGAACAGAGACTGGGGCTTTTGCAGCGAGGTAATTAATTGACCAATCACATGATAAATGGCCACTCTCCAGACGGATGCGACAATGGAATGACTGCTCTACTGATAGGCATTTATCAAAATGCCTGATAAAAACCCTGTGTTAACATCTTGAAAATGGGGTAATTTGTTCCCATTTTGGGAGTGTATATTGCCGCACAATTAGCCACATCCTTAATATGTGGGAAATCGGAAGGTCCGTGTGGGACTGTGGGCAGAAGTCTGGACCAAAGTGCTGGAGGAAATGAAGGGGTTTGATACGTGGTTGGTAAGAATGGGGTTGATCACACTATTCAGCTTCAGATATTAGCGAAGGACAGGGAATAAATAATATGAGGTGTTAAGACTGCTTGTAAACCCTTAGGGAATGGTCCATGGCACTGTAGCAATGTGTAGACTACATTTATAAAACCACTGAGTTCTTTGTTGTCAAAATCAAGTCACACGGTGCACTGAGCACTTGGTGCACACAAAGCATGTACATGTACATGTACATGTACATGTATTACAATTTTATGTATACATTGTAGGCTGATTGGTGGGCTACATGTATATTGGCTGAATTGGAACTTTTAACTGATATTGTTTTCAAACATTTTCTCATCAGTTGACAGACATTCATGCAGCATTTTTGGCAAAATTATGTATACATATGCACATGACCACTTCGCCATCTAATGGAAATTGCTTTGGGTGGAGTTTAACCCCTTGTGCCTGGCTGTTATTGATGGGAGGAGGGGGGGGGGGGGGGGGGGGTGCTGGTATGCCAAGAACGGACTGTGTAGCCAAGCGTAAACCAAACAATAGGCACCACACTGAATAGACTGGTCCTATTCATTGCACTTGTCATGCAAGTAAATGAAAGCTTTGTTTGAAAAAGCTCCATCTTTTCCTCACACTCCCATTCAAGAACAATATACAGGTACATGTAGTTGAAATATGAATTGATTGAGTATGTCCAGGAAGGTGCATATAGATGACAACCAGCCAGGTGGTCTTTTTCAAAATGCGGCTGTGGCCGTCATCCGTACTCAAGAGGTTGAAATCAATGAACAGGTCGGTTAGGGCTGATACTAAGGAAGTGATTACATGTACATATTTGTACAAGGACCTGGAGTGATTACTTACGTACAAAATGTACATCTCAGACACATTATAAGTGATAACAGTAATGAGGTTTCTTTCCTTAGAATCACGGACCTCTATAAAACAGTGGATGAAATAAGAAAGTGCTGGGACAAAATGTACTCGCACAATAAACTTTGTTACGCCATTATAAGCTTGTGATCTACCATATCACATACATTGTGTAACGTAAAAGAAAGCCATATTGTTCAGACAGTTTGACCAAGCACATCCATTTTTGTTCGGACAAATATTGCAATAGGTCCGGAAACATCTGATCGGTAATTCACCCACTGTATTTCCAAGGTCCAGCGCTGCTTGACAGCTGGCTTGGCTGCATGGGCAACCAAACTTTCAAACCACTTCAACTCCCACCTGGTCGGAGCATTAAAATAACCCACATGGCAAGCCCTTAAAGCTGGCCAATTAGATTGGATAAACAAAAAATACAATCAAAGATGAAGACAATCGGAGTGCCTCTTTGTACAGGTGTGTGCCTCTTTCAAATCATCCCACACCAGGCTGGTAACCTCTACCCAATGCCTTGATTGGCTCATCATTCTTAATTACAACATTGGCGCTGACTCTCTGACCCTACCCCGAGTGCCATACACGTATTCCCCAGACTCGCTGAAGTTGAACCACAAGTGAGACATCCTCTCTAAACTACGTGACACACATGGACTCTTTTTGTCCGCTGTGCCTGGCAGTGTTCCAATCTGCATATTTGGGTGATAATGTTACAAGGCTTTTTGATCTGGCTTTTCATAAAGGTGTTTTGGGGCTCTTGGCCCAAGGGTACGGCAGCACCTGCTGTGGAGGATTGGGAGGCTTGCATGAGACAAAAAAATTATCATTTGTGTATAGCCACAATCACAGGTAGACTTTTTGTTACAAAGACACCATTATGAACAACAATGTGACATGGAATAATTTGTGTGTGTGGAGTTGAAGCACTCTAAATTGGTGGCTGACACAGAGCTACAGTTAAATGACATGTGCAGTTTCAAATTGTTTACATAATATTTTTGTTTTAAAGATTTTGGATTCTGTTGGATTTTGTTGGATTCAGCAGACCTCATACTCCAGTAACTGAGGGATATTGTTATATCCAGCTTGGTCTTCAGTAGCAAAATGCTTGCAGCAAAGTTATCCTATGATTTACCTCCAGACATTTATATGCAGGGGCGTCGCTAGAAAATTTTGAATAGGAGGGTGTCATCACAATTTTGCCAATGAGGTGTGAGAAGGAAAATAAAGCAAAAAAGTTTGACGTAAAATAAATTGGGGAATGAAGGGAGTTTTGTGACCTTCAGGGTGCCATTAAATTTGTGTCATCTTCAATACTAATAACACAAATTTGAAGACAAAATCAACTTATAGGGGAGGGGAGGTTCTACACCCCCCTCTAGTGATGCTCGTGTTTGTAAGGATGACATAGATTGGTACACATATCAATTCGGTGTGAAAAACTGCCAAAAAGGAGAATAGAATCCGGCCACCCAAAAAACAACAAATGAAATTGGTTTGAAGGCTGTTTCATAGGGCGAGGACTGATTTATTATATTTTAACAGTAGGGCTTGCGCACACGCTAGTTGCAACTGGTGATCACTTTGTGTACAAAATGAACGCCCACATCAAACACACGTTAACAGCGTCGCCCAATGATTTT
Organism: Hippasteria phrygiana; assembly: GCA_037893225.1. Classification (NCBI taxonomy): domain Eukaryota; kingdom Metazoa; phylum Echinodermata; class Asteroidea; order Valvatida; family Goniasteridae; genus Hippasteria; species Hippasteria phrygiana. Next base: position 409,756 of record JAZGUH010000689.1, read on the forward strand.
TAGTTTTAAAAAGTCAGATTTTTCATTCCTCATTTACATTGTAAAAGTTACAATTTAATAATATTCCTCGTAATTTGGAAAGATAGTTGAATCATGTAATAAACTTACATATTTTCCCATTTTGATTGGGATTGACGTTGAAATTACACTGGTTTTTGCTGTTTGAAAAGTCTCATTTTATCTCCGAGTAGTACGACAAACGTGGCGCACACATGCTACGTTCACGGGCCGTGCGCGTGCGGAGACATGACAGACCGGTCCTGCATTCAAGATCGACGGCAAGAATCGTCTCCCCTGGTTGACTGTGTTTTAAATCTCTTAAACAAATAAAACCTTTAAAAAAAAGTTCACTAGCCCTATTATTACAGTCCTGACCCAGGTTCTTCAGGGAAGATAATATAAAAATGTCTTGGAGACTTAAACTCCCTCCAAAAATATCCAGCCTCAATCTTTGCAAGTGGAGACAGAGAACACTTCATGATAAAAATTAGTCTGGATATGTGCTGACAACCTTTCAAACGTTAGCCCTGATATTGTGCCCGTCGTCAGTGATTTGTCGCCAGTGCTCTCGTTCAGTCAGTCATTAATTAAATCTTGATATGCTCTGGGTCAGACCCATAAGAGCACGAATGATTTGTAAATAGTAATTATGCGAACTGCTGTATTTTCTTTTTCATTAATAAATTTGATTATAGTTGGTTAAAATGTCTTGTTCTTAAAGTGTCATGTTCATCTGAAGCTTGTTATTTTTGACCTTTCAATTAGCCGTAATAGCCAACCTGTCAGACACAGAAAATGCTGTGGATGTACAATGTACATTTAAAATTGTACCTTTGTTTGCATGAGGTCTAGTTTCAAGGTAGGATCCAATGAGTTTGATGGGGAGTGGAGGGTGTGGGAGAGTTCACAGGATTGTGGGGGGAGACAAATATTGACTCGTGAAAAGTATCATGCAATGCACTTGGGCATGGGGTTGACTTCAGTACAACCAAGACCACCAGGTCTTTGACTGATGCACTGCAGTATTCAACACCCTGTTTTAACTTGACTAGACACTCTTCCTCATTTGAGCACTACAGGTGCATTCCCTCCGAAGGAAGGACGGGTTCAAAGTTGAGTTTATCAGAAATGTTTTGTGCATTATTAGTAGCAGGGATTATGAAGTGCATGGTGAAGTACATTTTTGGTATTTCTGGCATTTGTTGCTGAATTGGCAAATATTTTCCACAACCCAACCAACAGAACCTATTCGAATTTGGTGTTGGTGCCACTTTTAATAGGAAACACTTCACATTTTAGCTTAAAAGCATAATCATTGCTGGCCTTAAACAAAATAATATTTACTTACAACCTGCATGTATACCCCAGGTTAAGGGGAGGGGGAAAAGGAGCATGTGCCCCCCTCCCCCCCCCCCACCTAAGGCCACTGCACCCCCATCTGGTGTTCCCATACTGAAATTACATTGCAGTTGTGCATAAACCTGAAGCTGCCCTCCTGGAAAAATGGGTACTCCTCAAGACTCTAGTTACCCTAAATTGGACCCTAATAAGTTACTGAATTATGCGCATTAAAAAAATACTACAATTATTAACTGGAGGACTAAACGTCAAGAAAAAAAAGTAGACAAAAAACACTACAATTTAACTGGAGTACTGAATGTCGAGAAACAGTGAGCTGGTCTGCACTTGACCAAGTTGAAAAAAAAGTCCACTTTTGTTCAGTGTGGGATTGTAATGAATCCAGCATCCTGTGACTGATCCCAGTAATTGACCAGGGCTGCCATTGTGTACCCAGTATGCCGCAGTGTAAATATTTACCCCTCATGAGCCCCAGTAAGTATTCAACCTCAAAGGCACCGAATAAAGTACGGAGGTCGGGTCAAGGGTCAGAGCGTTTTTTTGGATACCAGACCAGATAATCTTGATGTGGTGTTGATGATGCTCGTGATGAAAGGTTCCGCTCTCTTCAAGTCCAAAAGTCAACCGTTTTGAGTGCACTCATCAAGCAGTCGCTGTTTGATTTATGTACAAAGGAAGATACATGTAGGCCTATAAACGGGCCAGAAAGGAGGTGGCTGGGGGTCGGGAGAGGTGAAGTTGAAGGTGATAGTTGTGATGATAGGGGAGGCTGGCTTGATGGATTTTTAATGTGCCAGAATGTGATAAAGTTACTACTTCCATTGATCGCTGATAGATACCGATACAGTGTACTCTCTTCACCCTGATTAAATACATTGGAGGTCATTCAGAGGTCGGCTACGTTGTAGGAATATAAGCATGACTGGTCAGATTTAGTGGTGGGATATAAATCCAGATTTTTTGTACATTCGGTTTGAATTCCACTCTTCAGTTTCGATTTTGGAAACCGAATATTCGAAAGCAACCTTAAAAAAAATAAGCCTTCCATTTTTTGTGTGACAGTGACACAAGCTAAAGAAAACAACTGGAACATCCTCCGATGGTCTCTGTAACTAAATGGATTGTAACTGCATTTACTCGCTAGTGGTCTTCTTGGTATATGAATAGCCTGCCCCACTATTCATTACAGCTCTGGAGTGTTTTTGTGAAGGCATTTTGGGGTTATGGTTATCCGTTGCAAAATGAAGGAGAACACTTAATGGCATTATGATCAAAAATTCAGGTTGAAAGAGCGCTCACAGTGAGAGTAAAATTAACTTTTTCTCTGTTTTTCTTAACTACATGAAAACAAAGGAATGTCCACAGTGTGTACATATTGTAAGGTACAAATGTAAGTGTTTTTGTTAGTGTGTGCATATCTGATCTGAAAGTAGTGCACGCCTGCAATGTACCTCCACAGGGTTGATGTAGGCTCGACCTTAGCACTAGCCCGGCGTACAATGTCTAGTAAAAACTGCTCCGGGCTAGTGAAAAGCACTCTTTAACTTGCCCGGCGGGCTAGTTTAAAAAGCATACCTACCTGCTTAAAATTGTCACTGTTGCTTGATATGAATCAAACAAACGTTCTTGGTAAGTTTGAGTGAATCTTCTTGTTTCATTTAATGACCGAGTACAGCGCTACGGCGTCCCGCACAGTCGAGTCAATACTATGCCGAGCCGCCGCGCTAGCGCAGCGCGCGCTAGCGCTATGCATGCCGCTCGCTGTCTCACAGCAGCTAGCTTGTGTCCCGATGGCAACATGTGTACGTGCGTACACGTGTATGCCATTCATTGCGCTCGTGATGCCACAAGCGCACATGACTTGTACAAGGTTGGTAGTCTCATATCAAGTCCAGAGTGTGTTGTGCACTATTTTTGCCAAATGCTGTACGCATGGGACTGGTTGGATGTGGGAAGAAAAGTACAGTGAAAGTGCACACAAAAAAGACTATGGATCTTTTCTCAATGCTCGGCTTTTGTACATCATCAGTGTTTGAAAAAAATGATTAAGGACCGTCACATTTTTGGCCCATGTAAATTTGAAGGAAAACGCCAACTAATATTGGCGGAATAATGTCATGAATGTCTATAAGACGCAGCGAACCGTACGCCGTACGCGGCGCTATACAATCTTTGGTACGTACTGAAGCCAGCTTTGATTAATGGGCCCAACCGGGGAATTCCACGTGCATACTGAGCATGCGCATCGGCACTTGACCTCAGCGATCCATGAGCCATGCATGCAGTGAATGAAAGAAGGCATGAAAGGTATACGCGTGTGCGAAGATTTGTGCGTGTGGTCTGTACCGGGCCGGTGTACGTGGTTGGTGAGAAGTTTTATTCACTTGGGTCTTTACATTTTTCGTCATGTGGCGATATCTACATGTAAATGTATCCAATCCGTCCAAAAAAGGAAGCAAAAGAGAATACGATGCAAACTAGAGCAAAAATAAAAGACAACGTGTCTACAGACAAGACTGGGAGCGGGACTTTGGCTGGCTTAGCTACGATGGAAATACGATGTTTTGCCGTGTTTGCCGCGAAATGAAACTGACCATCGTTAATGGGATATTTACAATGTCCATTAAATGTGGGCTAGTAAAAATTTCTGCGGGCTAGTAAAAAACCCAGTTAACTTGCCCGGTGGACTAGTTAAAAAAAAGCTTAAGATCGAGGCCTGTACATGTAGACTGCCATTGGGGACCCAGTTTAGCCATGTTTCCATTGGACTTATTTTTGTCAATCTACCACGACATCCCTTTCGACTTACCGCGACCTTGATGTAAAACAACCAGGCCAAATATGGTCGCGGAAGATATTTGCGCGGCCTCTGAAAGTTATCAGGGATGATAAAAAGTCCAATGGAAACATGATGTGTTTGTCATTGGTTTGTACAGGGTACTTGAGGCATTGCCTGTGTAGAGGCAGTTGACTTGCAACCCCTGCACTTCCGAGTCAGAGTTCCTGGCATGTTTATATTCAATGAAACAAGCCAATCAGGTGCTGCTCAAACAGATCATGCCCATTTTCTTCTTAAAAGTGTTTTGATTTCCTTGGAACATCTTTCCAAAACGTCTCTACCTGAGTACCATTTGAAGCATTTGCTGTTTTCTACAATGTAGTTTGAAAGTCTGCACCCCTAGGTCTGCAGTATTTACTCTGTGTGTCAGGTACTTGTACATTGTGTAGGACTCCACATAACTCCTGGAGTAATTGTTTTTCTGAGAGTCAGAGTGTTCACCTTGGTCCTTGACAAGTTTTGGGAGTATGGACAAACAGGTTTGTGATACTTGTATGTAAAATCCATGGCATACTGTGATCGTGGTGGCCCACGTTTGAGCATTCGATTAGCATGGTATTCGGGGCTACATTAACCCGTCTGCCTTTACATGTACCTGGGTGATTTACTCGAATGCACCCATTGTCTTGGTCTTGCCGTCTTGGTCTTTCTCTTGGACAGTTGAGGTTACGACATTTTGCTGGTGAGGACATCAGAATCACCTATTTTTGTTACCAGTATTACATGTACATGCATGTATACATTTAGGATCATTCTTAATAGTGCTGAACATTTGGCAAGTGTGTACAGATACAAAATGTACATCACGCTGACAACCTGTAACCATCAGAGTTTATAACCAGTGTAACTTGTTAACCCCTTGAGTATGTTTTTTTATGGGAGACGTCGGGGTGTCGTGGTGGCTCTGGCAGCCAAACGAAACGGCCACAATTTGTTTGTGCAGTCAAGCGTAACATAAACAATAATCCAACAATGGATTGAAACTGCACAAACAGTTTTTTTCTTGTGCCATATGGCGTCTTCCGTACGCAAAAGGTTAACCAGTTGGCAACAAGCAGAATTCTGCAAAAATTTGTTTCATCAATTTCATTGTCAATCTTGCTTTCTTTTTGTATTATGTAATTTACATACTTTACAAAGTCTTGGTCTCAGTCTCGGGTTTCGGTCTTGGTTTGGGTCATTTGGGTCTCGACTACGACACTGCAAATTAGAAGAGGAAAACTCATCCAGAGGAAAACATTTTCAAAATGTTGGCAGGATCACTTTTGTCAGTTAAAAACAAAATTGCTTAGTTTCATGCAAACGTGTATTACTATTAAGTGAAACGTACATGTACTGATAATTACAATTTGGAAGTCCTTCCTTCAGTTGCTGTTTCATGAGGCATGGTGTAGAGATTTTGAATAGCATGCAAACAGCCTTCCAGTTTTGCCGTGAACAATCTTGTACCAGAACTTTGATGCATAATCAGGGTATCTGCGGGTCTTTCAAAAGTATAAATTTAAGGCCTTAAAAAGAGCATTAAAAAGCATTAAATTTAGTTCTCCTAGTTCTTAACAAATTTAGTATTAAAGTAATGACTTTTCTTAGCTCGTAAAAAGAAAAATCCTCCAACATATTAATCTTTGAATGTACCAGCGTGCATTTTGTATAATCGCAGCTCCAGCTCAGTCTAGTAAACCGGTCACACATTCTGATGAGGACATCACCTTGAGTCATTGGCAGCTCCCCAAAATGCTATTGTCGGCTTATTTTTTGGTCTTAAATTTTGTTTAGGGTAGCATTCAAAAGGTTCTTAAAAAGTCTTCCATTTGACTTTCTGAAATGTGCAGATTAATTAAAACCCTAACCCTCCAGGGCATGTTTGCTAGAACCCTGCCAGACGCATCAGATTGCATACTTTGTCACATGGACTTGTGTTGAGAGTCTAGTTTCAGCAAATATGCACTGTGCTGCGTCTGGCAGGGTTAGGGTTAATTAATCTGAATTTGATTTTAATTTGTGTGGTAGTGGTACCGGCATGCATAATGCACTTCCATAGTGCTGGGGCTGTAGTACTTACCCTTTCAAACTGCTAGAAGGGAAAAATGCACCTGATTCTGTGCCTAATTGTGGGGGCGAGAGAGGGAGGGAAAAGAATAAACAGGTATAATAGGTAAATCCAATTAACATTCCCAGATGTCCCGCCTTTGCTGTGACATCATGTAATTGTTATAACAACCTCCTGCTTGCTACCAGGGTCAGACAGTAAACATGGGACTCGGGTGTTTTGGGTGGAAGAGGAAGGGGAGTTTCTGGAATTCTTGAAGAATAGTGAAGAGGTGGTTTTGTTCAAGAGACATTTTCTGATGTGTCCCTTATCCAAAATATCCAACTCGTTCCAACTGGTAAATGAATTTGAGTGATTTAGATTGAATTGGTATTGATTATATTTTAGCAGGGATGTAGTCGAGTCCATCACAAGTCCCTGCAAGTCCCTGCAAGTCCCTGCAAGTCCCTGCAAGTCCCTGCAAGTCCCTGCAAGTCCCTGCAAGTCCCTGCAAGTCCCTGCAAGTCCCTGCAAGTCCCTGCAAGTTCACCACAAGCCCTCCAGTCCTAATTCCAATCACAAGCTATTCAAATGAACTTTAACAAAGGCAATCCTTTGTCATTATTCAGCCAGTTATACCTGTGACTGGCTTTATGTAAGGACTTGTAAAAGGACTTGTGAAAGGACTTGTGAAAGGACTTGTGAAAGGACTTGTGAAAGGACTTGTGAAAGGACTTGTGAAAGGACTTGTGAAAGGACTTGTGAAAGGACTTGCAGGGAAGTGGCTACAACTCTGAATTTTAGCTGGTTTTGAAATGGAATACTGGATGTCAAATTAGAAAAAACCTCATAGTTTGTAATCAAGTCATCAGAAGTCAATGAGAAGTCACATTTTGGTCTCAAACCAAGTCACAAGCTATTCAAATGAACTGTCACAAAAGCATTCCTTTGTCATTGTTCATCCCCTATATAACTTGCCAGCTGACTTGTGATTGATGAGTGATTTGATGTGCGGTTAACTTGTGATTGAGTTGATTGCCGCTCTGATATTTTGCAAACTCAATTCATTTGGAAATTTAATTGGACAATGCTGGAGCTACAGGCACTTAGTGTCCAGCTACATTGTAGTTTTAAGGTGAATTTGATAGTGGCAATTCACATTTGGGAAAAATACAATGCGGTCGGTTCTAATTTAATAATTGAATGGGATATTTGTGTCATGTAGGCTATCCTGTTAGTTCTGTTAAATGATTAACTATTCCCCTGTCCTATCCTTATAGAAACGAATCTGAATTCAAGATATTTACTCCAGTCATAACTCTTCACAACAAAGACTTCTAATGTGGTACTACAATGTATGTGCTGTCTGCATGCAGGACCACACTGATTCCAAATTTCAGCGAACTTTCACTCACAAACATTTCCTTGGCTGGGGGAATTGTGGTGGTCCTGGCCAAGGTTTGTGTAATTGATTGGGTTGGTATTCTGGAATGCAGTTCTTGCTGTGCCAAGCATTCCACAAGCATGTGTAGGACATTGAAGGGATTAGCCCTGATAGCCCAAGCATTGTGTGAAAACTCTGTCTGGAGCATAGTTGTTCAAAATATTAATGCAAGTGGACTCCGAATTTAGTCTTACATCTACATGTACATATAGGTGTACAATTTAAGTTGACAGAACACACCCTTTTTCTGGGAAAAGCTGTGCTCTGTTCCTGTTGTTAAGATCCCGTTGTTTAAAAATAAGTGAAATGTGAGCAATTTAACTTGGAGAGTGGGATCATTCATTACCTTTTCAAGGTATATACAATACCGTGTGCCAAAGATTTGTGTAAACACTTTGAGTAGCATGATGAACATAATACATTGGGCTGTTTAACTTAAGAGTTACAGTGTAAGTTAATGAAACAGGAAGGGTATTCGAATGTAACGTCAAATTTGAGAAAATGAATTGCTTTCTGAAAAAAGTTTGGAGGGTCTGATGTTTTGATTTCTAGCAGAATCTTCATCAAAGGCTAAATTGTATTATTATTAATCAATATTAATAAATACCTAAGACAGTTTACCCGTTCGGTTCCTATTGGTTGAGAGCCTGTCACGTGGGTGCTTTTTAACGGACGATAAAACACCAACCGGATTTTTTTGGTGTCCACAAAATTAAGACTCCTAAGAAATCTGGTCCCTTTATTGGTTGAACACTCCGCGACCAGTCACTCCTAATTACTACCGATGAGTCCGTATTTACAGTAGAGTCCACGAATTCGCACTACACCGGCACTGCTGCGTTCTTCGCAGCATCACGCCACATCGCACGCGCGCATCACGCGTGCGTCAATTTCCATATAAAGAAATTTTTTGCAGTATTGGCGTGAGGCACGAACCATTAAATAGCTACAGGGGCATTTTACAAAACAATGTAAAATTATTGAACAAAATCATTGGAAATTTATAATTTTCATAGGTTTTTGCTGAATTATACAAAAAGGTGTTTTATGAATGAGAATAAATATGTGCTAGGCTGGTTTTAAGCAAATACGTTTAAAACTGCCTTGGGCTGATGCCGGGAAGCTGATAATGACCCGAGCCGAAGGCACATATTTTTTCCCTATTGATATTAAATAATGTGCTTTTGAACTAAGAGAGAGACTGGAATTGCAGGTAACACCATGTGAAATAATTTCACATGGCGTTACCCGCAATTCTAGTCTCTCTCATATCGCACCCACCATGCAAAGCTTCAAATCGTACCTTTTGAACTAAGTTTAAAGGAAACTCAACATGGAACACACAACACAATATTCCTAATATTCAGACTACCAGTATTGTGAAGAGTTTCTGTTCTTTTAACAAATTTGGAAAGATTGTCTTTAAAGTCCCGAGCTTGAAGTGAATGTTCCTGCATACAGCAAAAAAACAAAACTGAAGACGATATTAATGATAAATCATTGCATCAAGCAGGCACTGAGGTACATTTGAGACAATAATTAGCATGTATAACAGACTTGTTAGCAAAATAATGGCTACTGAAGGCAGAACACAAATAAGCAAGTATTTACTGGTGGAGAAACATTTGAGATTCTACGGTAGACTGTGGAGCCGTTCCAGTATGCTTGAAAAAATGTTTGAAACAAGGAAAATTTGAACTGTGTATTTCGCCTTTAAAACAGGTTCACATTTAATGACTTGGTCGCACAGTCAATGCACCTGTTACAATGTAATATAACACGTTACGCTTTTCATATAAAATACATGCAGAACTGAACCAAAAAATGTGCCAGCGCAAACGGCAAACTGGGTGGCCTGATTTCATTCAGTCACATCCATCAGCAATTAGTCTGGGTATCACACTGTGAAAGTATTCAAGAGCCCACCTTAATGGGTGTCTGATGTACAGAAAGTCCCAACATTCAGGTGGTATCCAGTGGTTTATTGCAAGAGAGAAGGTTAAGTAAACTGCCCTGTTGAAAATCCCTTTGTCCTGTTTTTTCCTAGCACTGTAAGTACAAGTATTTATACTGTTTATGTTTGTAACCTGTCAGAAGTTACGTTTATGAGTTGTTACAGAATGAGATTGAAAATGTATTGGACATTTCAGCTTTGTTCCCCATATTGATGGAAAGAGTTTTTGTGAAATATCTTTTTTTGCAATTGAATGAATTTCTTTAAGGTTTAAGTTATAGAATGCCTTTCGTAATGGATTCCGGCATTTGCTTATAATACATTAGTTAAAAGTCATACACAGTAATTTCTGCATAAATTTGCCTGAGTTATTCTTTTAAGGCTGGAATTTGGTTGATTGGATGTTTGAACTGTTGCAGATACGTCACGGTGAGTCTTTCCAAAATTAATCATGTGATCAGAATCATTCTGAGAAACAACCATTTGCTGAACATGACAGCCTCTTGAAAAACCAAATTTCCGTAACCCTACCAGATCCTTCAAAATCGACCATGAGGATTTGGAGAGTTGTGCAGAAGAATTGAGGGCAGTAGAGCTTGAAGTCCCTTGAAAGTTGAAGTACAAAGAATGTACCATTGGGTTTACTGGACAGTGGTGGATTTTGGAGGGTTGATGAAGGCTAGCAAAAATGCCTACATGTGCATGTACAGTATGGTGAGGTAATTATACAAATATTGTTAATATCCAACCTAGCTGTACTTATATGTTTTCTTCCAGCATTTGTGCCCAGTAAAGCCCTATCCGCACTGGACTTTTTTTGGTAAACTTTACTGAGACGATGGGTACTTTTCCCATTTTAAGTCCATTGAGGACAGCCTAGGACGTTTTCCTCTCAGTTACTTTTCCTGAGTCCAGCGGTTACTTCTACCGGGCAACTGCTGCCCAGGAAAACTGACCAGGTAACTTTTCCCCGAGACTATAAAGCCCTGTCCGCACTGGACTTATTTTGGTAAAACTTACCGAGACGATGGGAACTTTTCCCATTTTAAGTCCAGTGCGGACAGCCTAGGACGTTTTCCTCTCAGTTACTTTTCCTGAGTCCAGCGGTTACTTCTACCTGCCAACTGCTGCCCAGGAAAACTGACCAGGTAACTTTTCCCGAGACAATAAGTCCAGTGCGGACAGTGCGAGTCGGTAAAAGCGGCTCAGGAAAGCGTACATTCGGCCCGAGCGCAAGGTCATGCTTCACAGGGAAACCACGCATGCGCTTTACATTGAATCCACCGCGGTGCGGTGCACATGGCAAGTTTCCAAATTCCAGTGCGTTGTTCCTCTTTTGGTTGCAATCATGGTAGATTTTATTATTGATAAAAAAGTTGGAAGTTTGATTGGTGCTAAAGACGTAGGCCTGCTTGTACAGATTGGCCGGAAAAATTAAAAGGCAGGCGTGATTTGGGTCAACGCGTCAATGTAGAAAGGTCACGCAAAGCGCCCTCATGAGTCGTTATATTGACAGCTCGGTTACTTCTCCCACGGTCTCGGTAAAATGTTCCCATGTCGAAAGTCCAAGTGCGGACAGTGGTCACATTTGACCATTTTTCATTTTACCATCGTCTCAGTAAAACCTTCCCAAAAAAAGTCCAGTGCGGACACGGCTTTAGTCCAGTGCGGACAGTGCGAGTCAGTAAAAGCGGCTCAGGAAAGCGCATATCCGGCCCGGGCATGAGGTCATGCTACACATGGACACCACGCATGCGCTTTGCATTGTTTCACCGTGGTTCGGTGCACGTGGCAAGTTTCCAAATTCCAGTGCGTTGTTCCTCTTTTGGTCGCAATCATGGCAGATTTTATTATTGATACAGTCGGAAGTTTGATTGGTGCTAAAGATGTAGGCCTACATGTACACATCAGCCGGAAAAATGAAAAGGCACTCGTGATTTAGGTCAGTCGCGTCAATGTAGAAAGGTCACGCAAAGTGCCCCATATTGACAGCTCGGTCAAATTTTCCCGTGTGGAAAGTCCAAGTGCGGACAGTGGTCACATTTGACCATTTTTCATTTTACCATCGTCTCGGTAAAAACCTTCCAAAAAAGAGTCCAGTGCGGACACGGCTTTAGTAGTGCTAGGCAGTATTGATCGGCCCCCAATTATGACTCAACCTTTGCAAGGACTCCCCCCCCCCCCAAAAAGAATGGCAACTCTGTATAGTATGATTCACACCCTGTTTATTACCAGCACCACCACACTACCAGAAAAACCTTCTCTAGCGCCAGCCATTGCCTCAAGGGTCGCATCGGCTTTGCCTTTGTGTCTCTCCTCTGTCTTTGTCCTTGGGGGGACTGATGCAAATCTAAAGAGACATTTAACACTCCTGATATTATGCCTGTATCTAGTATCGGATATTGCAATGATCAGTGGATTGTAATAAGAAAAGAAGGGCCCAAGCTAAGATACTGTGAAAGTAGGATTCAGTTATGCAGACAGTATCAAATTAACAAGCTAGGTTGGGAGCTGCTTAATTGAATGTGCTAACTAGAGGCTTTAAATTAATTTGATATCAACTCAAATTCATTTCATGTAACTGCACAGATTCAAACAGTGTTCAGCCTCTATACCTTGCAGTAAATAAACATCTATTACCCACCGTATACTGTCAAAGTATCTTTCTGAAATCATTATGTTTTTAACTCTTCGGCTTATTCACCATGACAGTAAGTCGTTTTGGTGCCAATGCAAGTTTAGTAAACTGTGAATAGAATTGATTGCCAATGAAACTCGCCACAATGAGTTCCACTGTACCTACCCACTTGGCTCTTCATTTGCACCCTAAATTCATGGAAATTACCTCCAACTTGAACCCTCCCGATGGGCTGTTCCCTGATCATCCCTGTCGCCTCATGTGACGCTCGTCACCGAGGTAAATTGAATTAAAATGAAAATCAATGGCCGTGACTGCGGAGCCGCCGAGATGCTCGGTGATTCACCTCCCGACCATGTGAAAGTCTTATAGCTGAGCTACATAGCAGTCCCAAGACTTTCTGAATGTTGCACATAACCCAGCCAGACGCAACACAGTGCCTGTGCCGACAGCTCCACTTTGCTACACTCTCCACACAAGTAAATGTGACAAAGTATGCATTCTGATGCGTCTGGCAGGGTTTCTAGCCAAAATACCCTGGAGGGTTAGGGTTAAAAAGGACTGCTTTCTGTAATAATTCTGGTGTCTGAAGAATCATGATACTTTGTGGAAACATTTAAAAATAAACACTACGAAGTTAGTTTATGGCTGAGTTGGACCAAGATTTTCTGAAAGATTGTCTGCTGCTGTAAGATTTCTGCTGTTAAAATTTCAGTGAGTGAGATGATGATGCAGGGTGGAAAATGAACAGTTCCTTAAATACTCTGCTGCTGTGAGATCTTTGCTGTTTAAATGGGTGACATCATGGTACTAATGCAGACCTGAAATTAAATGGAAGCCATGTTTGTTGCAGATACCATTAATCAACCACTGGTTGATTGTTTTCCTTGTACCTGGGGTATATTTTTGTGCTTAAGTTGCCAGGCAAAATTGACCACTGGTTGACTAATGATTACTACTCAAACTAGCAGGGCTGTAGTCGAGTCCATCACAAGTCCATCACAAGTCCCTGCAAGTCCCTGCAAGTCCATCACAAACCCTCCAGTCCTAATTCCAATCACAAGCTATTCAAATGAGCTTTGACAAAGGCATTCCTTTAATTGTCATTGTTCATCCAGTTACTTGTGACTGGCTTTATGAAAGGACTTGTCGACTGGACTTACGAAAGGACTTGTCGACTGGACTTACGAAAGGACTTGTCGACTGGACTTACGAAAGGACTTGTGAAAGGACCTGCAGGGACTTGACTACAGCCCTGCAAACTAGGCCCTGTCTGTCCACACCAGTGAGCCCACTTGTACCGGTTTCACACTACACTGAACTTACCCGGGTAATTTATTACCCGGGTAGTTGTAATTACCCGGGTAATTTATTACCCGGGTAGTTGTAATTACCCGGGTAGAAACTAACCCGGAGAATCGGTTTCACACTACAAAATTAACCCTGCAATTCTGCTTACCCGCTTCAGCGCGCACCCGGGTAACTTGTAGCCGCATTCACACTATACGAATGGTAACCCGGAGAATGTGCATTGCTTGATCTCTGCCCTAGCTATTGTTTCGTCGGCGTAAAAGAGCGAAGTGAGAGCGGCGCGAGAGCATGCAATGCAAATTTTAAAAAAATCAGATCAGCATTGGTACGTGTAGCGTGCATGCGTAATCCTTTAGACTTAAAGACAAGTCGTTTAGACAGTCGTGTTTTGTCTGCAGGCGCCGCATTTACCAGCGCGGTACGCAATAATATGCCCGCCTTTCGTGAAGTTCCGACAGGTCTTCTTTCCTTCATACCAGTCAGTAATTGGACAGTCGACACACACGCATCTTGGGGCCAAGGTTGCACGAACGTTCCCACATGTTATTATACCGCTCGCTACACGTAACCCCTGCAAAGTGCGAAATAAGTATTATAATACGCGGGGTGGTGCAGTCGGACTAATGCCGACTAATTACCGACTTGATTTCAAGTCTAGTCATCCTGCAACTGTGCGGTCTAGACTGGTGCCTTGCATTAAGTGTATGTAAAATGTACTTTATTCATGTTATTAAGACGAGGCATCATCTACGGAAGACTGGTGCCTTTCATTAAGTATACGTAAAAATAAACTTAAGGCGAAGTACCAGCCACGGAGGCCGTACTAATAAATTACGTCACCTTCGCAAAGTTGGCCGATAAAACACGACAAAGCGCACGCACCCACCCACGTACCTACCCGGGTAGAAGAAAACCCGGCGAGCATTCACACTACTGATTGTAACCCGGAGAATCGTCTCAAGGTCGTCGTTAACCCCGAGATTGGTGGGTTAACCCACCTCGCGAGCAGGGTTAGAAATTACCCGGGTAAGTGGCGTTTTTGGGCAGTTAACCCGGAGAATTTCTAACCCGGCGAATTGTAGTGTGAACGCTCCACATTACCCGGGTAATTGCCGGGTTAAATTTTTCGTTAACCCGGCAATTACCCGGGTAAGAGCATAGTGTGAAACCGGCACTGGTCATCTAATGGATTGTACAAGACGTTACTTGCAGAATCCTTGTGCACCAGGATGTGTATTTTCTAAAAAGATTGATCTGTATTTGTAGGTAGTTCTCTACCTGTGGAGACATTGTGCATGTACAGTACATGGACCTACACGTACACGTATCTGGATTAAAAGTGGGGGCGAAGGCAATTTTGTTGTAAAGATTAAAGTGTATGCATACTTTGTACAGTACTCGCTTGCCTTGTATACGTCCCCACAATAGAGCCCCCTAATCCCTTATCCACACAAAAAACCAAGTTCAAAGGTGGCATGTTTTGGTAGAGGAGGAAAAAAACATCCACAGTGCCACAAAGTTGAAACACCCATTCAAGGAAATCCCTTTTTGTAAAAAAAAATTTCGGTGTAAAGTTTGGCTGGGCGTCTTTCCGCAGTCTATCAGGGATGCAAAGTTGAGTTTTCCGGATGAGTACAAGTTGTCGGGCGGACTTTTAAAAATGGCTAAGTACAAGGGTCAGCACCATGTCAATGCACTGTAGACAGTAAACCGCAGAGAGTGCAGTGCGATTGTCTTCTTCATGCGGCGTTTGATTTGCCGAGAACTTTTTTGAAACTGAAAGGTGGGGGGGGGGGGGGGGGGGAGGTGGCAGTATGACAACCTATGATCATGAGATCAGATTTGTTGTCATTTTCAAGGGTGTTATTGTTCCGATGCTTCTGGGACGTTTGAAAATTGCGAGTTTGGGGATTTGTCGTACTTTCTGTGTTGATGTACCATACAAGGAAAAATAATTCAAGAGTTTTTTTGCACTTTCGGTCTATGATTGGTCATCGAATCTGAATGGATTTGATAAAGGGCATGCCTGATTAGCCCTGCTTATTTTTTTTTAATCAGTCCGTTTGGGTGACGAGGCTGTGGGAAGGATGGTGGGCACTGTAGTAGATTCAAACTGATCCCTGGCCTTCTATATTTTTGGACTACCTGAATTGTATAAAATAGAGGCATCACTACAGTAATAATAGATTTGTCATTGTGACGAATAATTCAGCATTACCACAATGAAAACAATCCACTTGTGGTAATAATAAAAGCAACTCATCCATGAAAACGAAAAAGACATTAAAAGGACAGATGGACTTGTAATGTCATTGTCTCGTTGTCAAGGCTAATTGGCCAGTGTTCAACTTCATGCTTGTGTAACCACGCCGGCCTTACTGTTGCACCAATGCATTCCAGTCAGTAAATTTGCTAAAAGCTCCCCGTCTCCCGCTGATACAAGATGTGCCCGGTTGATAATGCACGGGCCTTTGATCTTGGCCGACCAGTCTTTGTCTGCTCAGACTTTTCATGTTTGCTCGATAAAGCAGTGCTCGCTCATTCAAAAATGATGGGGAGGTATTGTCAGTGCCACACAAGTTGACACATGGCTTCGACTCGTAATTTGCGAAATCTTCGTAATTTGTGAAACCACAGAATTATCTTCCCTGGGTCAGCGACTTGTTTTTGTTTAGCCAGGTGCTTGCCGATTCCTACCACCTGCAAGTCATCATCGTCACATTGTGGATCACTTCAAAAAGAATTGTGTTATTCAGCACTCCAGGAAATTGCCGAGTAAGACCAAAGATCTTCAAAGATCTTCGAACAGATCCTGCCTTTGGATATAAACAAAATTGTATTGTTCCTTGACAAACAGAAATCACATTCATTGCCAAGTTGTGCATTCTCCTGAGCTTGATTGCTGCAGTATAGCACAGCATAAGCTGGGCACATGGCAAATTTTGCCCCACCCTCATCACAGAAAAGCCTATGCCATATTGATTTTCACCCGATGTAAAATTATTGAAATGATTGCAAACTAAGTGCAAAAACAGGAAACCCAAGCGAATCCTAGCAATTACACAAGTAATAGGCTATGCTTCAAATTTCAATTTTGGTTTGTTCTCAAACTTCTGAAAATTATTTAATAGCAATAGAAAATAATTCTTTTTTGAGTGAGGGCCATCATGAGGCTTGTGGTGATGACCCTTTAAGTGAGTGCCAGTAGTAGAGTGTAAAAAGTCAATGACATTGTTGAAATCAGCGTTATGCACCTTGTGGATTCTAACAACAAATTGGATGACTTTATCAAATTTGAAATAATTCTAGCCCTGGCAAAACAAAATAGGTTCGATGGAGACGTAATTGAGTAGAAGTCCCTGGGCTTAGTCATTAGAATTGTCGTCCCTAGTAAGAGGGGACGGATCAATCACCCATCAATGGCATCGCGTAACGTCACACTCTGTTGAACATCCCATTATTTCCTCTGCTTCGAGACCCCCCTCCTCCCCTGCCACACATCTATCGACTGAAAATTCCGAGCGCAAGTAATAGTACGCGCTTCGACGACAGCGCGTCTTTGTACATTTTCATCCCCCTATATACTGTGGTCGGCTTCACAGGCAAATTGGGAACTGTGAAAAAGTGCACCTTTTGTTTGAAATTAGCATTTTTTATTTCAGTGGGGGATAATGGAGATTAACGATCGACTTTATGGAAGTAGGCGGGGCCAACCTAGAAAAGTACATTGGCTGTCGGTTTGGCCCTAGAGAGGAGCAAAGAGAGGGATGGCTGATATTTCTCTGGCCTCTTGGGAAGGAAGCGATGGTCTTCATACAATGCTGGAATAATTTCTCTGTGTTGTACTCTATGGGGGAACTGATGGATCCTATTATCTCAAGACATTGAAAGATGGATAAAGAGAAATGATTTCAGGTTATACATGTAATTATCCAAATTTCTAACACTAGTGGCTGGCCATAAAGGGCCTGTCACACACTACCGATGTACCTCGCCGGGACTAAACCGGAGCACAAAATTAACAACGGCGAGAAAATCGGCGGAGCTCCGGCGAGAAAGCACTTGAAAAATCAAAATTGGCCGTAGCAATACCGATGTAGTACCGGCGTTCCCGTTGTGATACAGTTGTTCTACCGTTGTCCTACCGATATAAGAGCCGATGTGCTACCGAATACCACTTTTCTGTCACCTTAGTGTTACCGATGCGCCGCCGATGTTATACCGATGCGCCGTCGTTGTTCTACCGATGTGCCACCATTGACCGGAGCTATAGCGGAGTGATACCGTTGCTCCGGTATCACATCGGCGGTATTCGGTAGTACTGCGGTATCACATCGGTACCAGTACGGTACACATTGAGGCCACCGGAGAGCCGCCGATCCATTACGGGCCGCTACCGGTGCTCTACCGACATTAACGAGGCCATACCGGAGTACTGCCGTTGTACTGCCATTGTATTCCTGTTGCTCGCTCCGGCAGCGCAACGTTAGAAATTTTTGAGCATGTTCAAAAATTTCTATCGTCGCCTGCCGTTGCTAAATTTTTCGCTGATGTTCTGACGATGTCCTGACGATGTACTACCGTTCTTAGCGATGTGATACCGTTGCGCTGCCGTACTAGTACCGATCCCCGAAAATCGCAAAATTTTTGCCCCGGTATAGCTCCGGCGAGCCAAATCGGCTAGGTGTGACAGGCCCTTAAGGTGGTTGAATAATACAAAATCAGCTTTAGCCATGTTTGTGTTGGACTTTTTTGGTTATCCAACCAAACTTTGGTTAGTTTACTGTGTTACGTGTCAAGTCCAATGCCGACAGCCATGGAAATTCACCTCTTTGGCTTATTTTGTTGTTGTGAATCCGGAGGTTACTTATACCTCTAATTTCAGTAAAAATCCACAAACTTTAGTCTGGTGTGAACACGGCTTTTGCCTGTTCATGGTATACAATCAGTCCATGTACCATGGATTCTTGTTCAGATTTATCCGCACTCATAAGAATTCACATCCAAGCCCATCATTATGCGTTCCAATGATGATTGCTTAGAAGTGCACCAATACATTTTGCTGTGAAAAATTGACATTCATATATCTCTGCTACAACCCTCCAACCAAAGCCAGGTATTAAAGTACAGTAGGATTACTTTTTTCCATGCCCTTGTAATGCATGCATTTACGTTATGCAAATTTTATAATGATGGTCGTGATGGTCAGCTTAATACCCAGAGCGACCGTTAGATACACTAATAGGGAAGGAATTTTCCCCCTTTCTGTTGACAATAAACGAACCGCATCAGCAACCACATAGCCAAGACATGTCCACTTCCTATTTTCCTGCACAGTATTCGTTCTTTTCAAGGATAGTCTTGGGACATGTTTACAAAGACCTCATGTATTTGGAGGACAAAGCTTTGTGGATGTAGAGCTCTGAGTACTCTTTAGAAGATTTGCAATGTTTGTATATTTCCTGAGCTCTAAACTGTGGGAGAAGTGAAACCATGATTTTGGCTTCCTTTTTTAACATAAACTAGTTTTGTTTCTGATTAGTTCTAATTTTATCGTTGCACTTAAAATCAGGAATTTTTGCATTCAAGCCAAATTATTATTATAATAGTAATAGCACCAATATTCAACTGAATGAGTTTGAAATACATCAGCAAAGTTTAAAAACTGTCCGTCGAAAGTCGGGGGGGGGGGGGGGGGGTGAAATGTCAAGGTGCACCACGTACAATGTAAGATGACGTCTATGCATGTACATGTATTTAGGTTCAATTCTGTATGCCGGAATTACCATAGCTTATACCACGTTAATCCCGAATGCGCAGTGGCTTTTCCTAAACGGGCATAAAAATGGAGGCCCTTTTTATGCAATACGTACATATGTATATTAACAATTTTGTGGCACATTGATGGAGGAAAGTCCATTTACCATACATTTGTGTACGTTGGTGCTCTGCAAACCCTCAAAATTACTGTGACGTTATCGGACTTCCAAATCATTATTTCCCTGTGATATTATAAGCGGGAGTGTATATTGTAGCGATGGTAATCACGCTAGCTTGAAGTGTGCGTGTACATTGTCCATACACTGCTGTCATATTCTTTCCGCTTATCTCTGCTCAAATCTGGTGGGGATAATTCGGCAAAGCCAAACAAAATTACGTTTCTTTTATCTCGTCATCACTAAGCCGGGATTTGCGTGTCACAAAATTCAATTATTCTTGTTGCCTGCATGCATCAGCGTGGCTGCCGGACTCCCGATGTGGAATTTAATTTCAAAAATGATTTTGCCATGCATATTATTAAGGAGTTCTTGTTCTTTTTAGCTCTTGATCAATTGGATTAATTTCACATTGCCAGTTGATGATTTCTTAAAGGCTGCCAAAATACTTTTGTTTTTCAAATAAATAATTTGTTTTACCCTTTTTGTAAGAATGATATCAATGTTGTTTTGTTGAAGTAAAGTACATGTACATGTATGAAGAAAGCACAGATTGAGTCATTGACAGTTCCATATGATTGTTAAAGTACATTACTTAGTCTAGCAGAATCTGCTCTTTTTATTCACTTCCATTCCACAATGGCTGGCACAAAGATTCTTATCATAACATCTTCCCATACTGCCAAATCTCATTCCAGACTGTAGCTGCTGCATCGCCATCTAACGATAACTCTGACAGATTTCTTTTGTTTGCACCCAAACCGGCGAGCGACCAGTCAGGGGGCACGGGGCGTGCATCGCATCACCAATCTATAACGCCCGGCTTAACCCAGCCTGACTTTAACGGGATGGCCCAAGTGTGGTAGTCAATGCCTCCTTCACGACTGAACTGATCCAGAGTCCTCCCATCTTGTTCTGGGATTCCATCCTTTGCCGTAATTTTCAGCCCGAGGGGATTTTTTTTTTTTTTTTCCTTCTGGCTGCACAGGGTAATATTAGTCATAGTTGTGATTTCGTCTTGGCGTGGTATCGTCACAGGGGGTTGCTGTCCCATTGTCTTGGCATTTGTGGTTGTTGCAGATGGCCTCATGAATGATGATTTTTATTCTGGGCCTATCTTTAGCGTATTGCATTTTTACGCTGGAAGGAAGATCAAGGGAAGGGGGACATTGATGAAAATTAGAAATAACAATTTCTGATGAATTAAATAAATAAATTGTGGCATTTTCTGGTTTTAGAAGAGCCATTTTCTTTGTTCTCTCAAAAAGGTCTCATGTGAGTGGATTGTTATTATAGCTGAGAAGTTTCATCCGCATTCTGTCATCTTAAGTTCCCAGCCATGTCGATGAGGGATAATATTGATGCTCCATCACCTTATCTCACCTGAAGGCTGCCTTTTTATTGTGGCAAAATTCCTTAAGTGGTGGATTTCACCCTTGATAAAAATCTCGCTAATCCCCCATCGGTGAGTCAAAATCCAAGATGGCATTGGAGGAAAAGATGCCCCAAACTCCATCAATGGAGAATTGTACAAAAATGAAAGTAGACGTGGCCGAGAGCTATGGAGGGACGCTATCGTCGCGATATTGACAAATACGCCAGGAGCGCACAAAAAACAAAGGATCAGTTTTCTCTAGGAAGACACAATGGAATCGGGGATGGGGAGAAGAAGTGGGGAAGTATCTGCCTGCCTCATCATTGGTGGAGTGATGAAAGCGAGAATGCAGATGTAAGTCAAGCGGGATAATTGATGATGACAGATCTATAACTTGGTCACTCCTCTCCTGGGCATTTCTTGTGTCTTGGGCAGGTGTTGTCTTTGTTGGGTCTTGCTAAGGGGAAACGGGAAGCAACTTCTTATCGTGTTTGGTATTACCATGTTAAAGGAGTGTCTTTTGAGTGTAAATTTGTCTTCTTGGACGCTCAAAACATTTCACTTTGTGAAGCCTCATGATGACACTAAGGACATGTAGACTGATCCTTTTTATGGTAAAGACTTTTCTAGGAATGCAAATAAAAATATAGCAATTGTAACAAAAATAATCGTATAAGGTGTTTGCAAATTCATATTAGATTCATGGATAGTGCAGTCTTCTAGTTTGATTAGATGAGCTTTATATTAAGTTAAATCTTTTAAAGGCAAGGACAGTAATCTCTGTGAGAAAGCCCAATGCCTCTTCAATTAAATTATTGCACCCAATCATGGGCTGTATCACAACAATTCCAGAATTCAGTTATGTTCATTCTAAAGTGCACCCGAGTAGTGCGTAGGGTCTGAATAGTCGGTATCCCCGCCCCCTTTTTGTGCACGTCCTATGGGGATTGCGGAGGGGGTGTGGCTAGATTTGTGGGTCAGTTTGAGGAGCCAGTAATTTGAGGAACCGGGTGGACCGACCCCATTCTTGTAGGAGGGGTTGTTGGCTTGCGTAAGCGAATTCAAGACAATGATTAGGCAATAGACAATTTTATGGAATCGTATTTTAAGAATGAGTTTTAATGTTATGGACATTTTAGATGTGACTGTTTGTGTCAAAGTTAAGAATCAACCCTTAAATAAAATGTCACTGAGCAATGGAACATCCGCACGTACAATGGAACAACCCGCAAGAAAATGTGTTGTAATGACTCGTAGTGTATTGTGCAATCGCACGGACGGGTTTTACGTGTACAGACATGCACTGTAGTTTGTACCGGTCATGTTGTGATGACTGAAAACAAAGACGTACGTTCTGTATTAAAAGTTGTGGTAAAGGAACACTCACCGGTGAGCAGCAAAATCGCACGGTATAGTCCAATACTGCGGAGATATTCACGGTAAATTCCAGAGAGTTCGTAATAATCCATACGTCCTGTCATGGCCAGGGCCGGAGTGATGGTCAGCCCCACAAATTGGTTGCACCGATATTCCTCATATCTTATCGGGTGCAACATCAGTTGCACCATGGAGGTAATACCTCCATGGTTGCACAAAGGATATCCGGCCACATTGCCGCCAGAACCAAACAAGTAAAATTGTACCCAAAAACATGACGAAGCGTGTGCGGTGGTTGTATACGTATAGCTCACTGTTTACACGAAAATGTAAGGCCGTATTGCGTTACTGCACCCTATACGTGTTGTACCATGGTTGTAAATACATGCCGAGCTGTGAAGCCGTGGTGGTTCGATCATGTTTTCCTTCCTTTCGATCAACCTGTCTTAAAGTTTAATCCCCAGATAAAAGCCCCCGTTAAAGACGGTGTTGGGTTACATCGATTATCTTTAACCACAAAACCTACATAATTATGTGCGCATGTACAGTTCGGAATGGACCGAACATCGCCGCAAGTTGAAAAGATTACACCATTACAAAATCTTTAACTGTACTTTGGTTTCGTCCAAGGATCATTAAGTTACAGAGCCACGGTTACCTTTGTGGAGCGTGCCGTACTCGTTTGCTAACAAGATAGCTGATGAGCTTACGTGATCCCAACTAGGCAAGTCATTACCCCGCTCGACATAGACGCTACAACGTTAATTGTACAAACACAAATGCTAAACTATGGCCTTGGTGACTGTCCACAAGCAAACAGGCAGGGATACACGGAGTCTATTATGATAACCGTCACGTAAACCTATTCCATTTTGCAATAATACTCAACTAAATTCAATGTTTGTTCAAACGTATTTATTAATTTTTACAAACTTTTCCCATATTCGGGATGCCCTTCATCGTCATTTCTATATCTTTCTTCTTTAAAATGGACGAACATTGTGTACGGGTACCGGTAGTAAATTTACTTGGGAAACATTCACCGATTCATATCATTATATTAGTTTCTTTGTTTCGTTATAAAAAACGTCCGAAGGTGAGGGACAAAGTGTGAATTTTCAGTCGACTTTCAGCTACTTCTTCCTCCATGCTTCTTCTATGCACGTGCTTAATCGGTCACCTCGCTTAGTAGCAAACCTTCTAGGCCTATATTATTTTGTTTAATAGGCTTGACGGTCAACCTCTATATGTATACGCTTTATGTAAACAACATTGCGTAAGAGCTACGAGTAAAATAATACCGTTGTTATTCTGACGGCCAAAGAAAGGAAGGGATAAACTCGTATCAACACGATGTTTTCGGACTGACGGGCAAAGATTGTTTCTCCTAAATTTACTTCTTTTATCGGACTGGGAAGTACAAAGTGAGCCATGTAACGTAAAGTAAGCGTGAAAAATGTTCACGTAAAAATTAAAACATAAAACATAAAATTTGACATAATTCAAGTAAATTACCAAAAAGAGCGAAAACTAAAAGTAAAATAAAAAAATGTACAAACTAAAAGTAAGTTTGTAAAATATACACTAATGTGATTAACGTTCAGCATAAAGAAGTAAAATTATAAAAATACAACAGTCTTTCTGAAACTATTGGTCATTAATCATAACTGTCTTCCTCGCTATTCAAGTTCCTCTTCATCTTGTTGGAACAGTCCACCAAATTTGGCCTGGTGTTTAGGCATTACTCTGTTCAGGGCTTTGTTTACTTCTAGACCCTTATCTACTTTTTCTTCGAGATCTTCCACAATATCTTGATGAGTATCACTATCCTTTAGATGTAGGTAACTTGACAGAAAATCCTTGTATTTGTTGAAGAAGATTCGTTTAACCACCCAAAGAGTCTTTCGATTGGCTTTTTCCCTGGCTTGATCTTCACCCACACCACAGTTGACGTACTTTTCGTATTTTTCATTCCACATCTCTTCAGTGGCTTCTTTGGCCTCTTCCAACCAGTCTAGATAGGTGACATTGTCTTCCAATTCAGAACTAGACTCATCTTCATCTGATAATTCGTCATCTTCTACCTCAATTTCGGATTCCAATTCATTTTCCTCGAAATCTTCGTCTTCATCTTGCGTAGATTCAGTTTCACAGTTTTCTATTTCTGAATCTTCAAATCTACGCCTTTTAAAATAGGATTCAGAATGATCCACGTCACCATATTCAGATTGAATAGCTTCAATTTCAGGATCATCGTCAACTTGATTCACTGTAGATTCTTCTGCAGCATGTACATCTTCTGCATGCCTGCGTAGGTTATATCTCCGTCCAAAGCTTTTGTTACACTGGTGACAAGCATGGGGTTTGACTGCAGCAATAACATTCATGTTGAATCTTTGAAGGTTAATCTCCGAATGACAAGAAACGGATGAAATTGTTTAATATAAGCACTTATTTTGTTCATAACTCTGGTATTTGTGATCAATTGCTCATTTACTAATTTCGCTGCTCATTTGCTCATTTCTTGCTCTTTTTGTTGCTCATTTACTCATATCGCTGCTCATTTGCTCTTTTTGTTGCTCATTTACTCATTTCTTGCTCATTTTGTTGCTCATTTACTAATTTCTTGCTCTTTTGCTCATTTCATCATCTTTTTGTGACTCATTTCGCTACGAAATGAGTAAAATGAGCAAAAGAGCAAGAAATGAGTAAATGAGCAGCGAAATGAGTAAATGAGCAACAAAAAGAGCAAGAAATGAGTAAATGAGCAACAAAAAGAGCAAGAAATTAGTAAATGAGCAACAAAATGAGCAAGAAATGAGTAAATGAGCAACAAAAAGAGCAAATGAGCAGCGATATGAGTAAATGAGCAACAAAAAGAGCAAGAAATGAGCAAATGAGCAGCGAAATTAGTAAATGAGCAATTGATCACAAATACCAGAGTTATGAACAAAATAAGTGCTTATATTAAACAATTTCATCCGTTTCTTGTCATTCGGAGATTAACCTTCAAAGATTCAACATGAATGTTATTGCTGCAGTCAAACCCCATGCTTGTCACCAGTGTAACAAAAGCTTTGGACGGAGATATAACCTACGCAGGCATGCAGAAGATGTACATGCTGCAGAAGAATCTACAGTGAATCAAGTTGACGATGATCCTGAAATTGAAGCTATTCAATCTGAATATGGTGACGTGGATCATTCTGAATCCTATTTTAAAAGGCGTAGATTTGAAGATTCAGAAATAGAAAACTGTGAAACTGAATCTACGCAAGATGAAGACGAAGATTTCGAGGAAAATGAATTGGAATCCGAAATTGAGGTAGAAGATGACGAATTATCAGATGAAGATGAGTCTAGTTCTGAATTGGAAGACAATGTCACCTATCTAGACTGGTTGGAAGAGGCCAAAGAAGCCACTGAAGAGATGTGGAATGAAAAATACGAAAAGTACGTCAACTGTGGTGTGGGTGAAGATCAAGCCAGGGAAAAAGCCAATCGAAAGACTCTTTGGGTGGTTAAACGAATCTTCTTCAACAAATACAAGGATTTTCTGTCAAGTTACCTACATCTAAAGGATAGTGATACTCATCAAGATATTGTGGAAGATCTCGAAGAAAAAGTAGATAAGGGTCTAGAAGTAAACAAAGCCCTGAACAGAGTAATGCCTAAACACCAGGCCAAATTTGGTGGACTGTTCCAACAAGATGAAGAGGAACTTGAATAGCGAGGAAGACAGTTATGATTAATGACCAATAGTTTCAGAAAGACTGTTGTATTTTTATAATTTTACTTCTTTATGCTGAACGTTAATCACATTAGTGTATATTTTACAAACTTACTTTTAGTTTGTACATTTTTTTATTTTACTTTTAGTTTTCGCTCTTTTTGGTAATTTACTTGAATTATGTCAAATTTTATGTTTTATGTTTTAATTTTTACGTGAACATTTTTCACGCTTACTTTACGTTACATGGCTCACTTTGTACTTCCCAGTCCGATAAAAGAAGTAAATTTAGGAGAAACAATCTTTGCCCGTCAGTCCGAAAACATCGTGTTGATACGAGTTTATCCCTTCCTTTCTTTGGCCGTCAGAATAACAACGGTATTATTTTACTCGTAGCTCTTACGCAATGTTGTTTACATAAAGCGTATACATATAGCGGTTGACCGTCAAGCCTATTAAACAAAATAATATAGGCCTAGAAGGTTTGCTACTAAGCGAGGTGACCGATTAAGCACGTGCATAGAAGAAGCATGGAGGAAGAAGTAGCTGAAAGTCGACTGAAAATTCACACTTTGTCCCTCACCTTTGGACGTTTTTTATAACGAAACAAAGAAACTAATATAATGATATGAATCGGTGAATGTTTCCCAAGTAAATTTACTACCGGTACCCGTACACAATGTTCGTCCATTTTAAAGAAGAAAGATATAGAAATGACGATGAAGGGCATCCCGAATATGGGAAAAGTTTGTAAAAATTAATAAATACGTTTGAACAAACATTGAATTTAGTTGAGTATTATTGCAAAATGGAATAGGTTTACGTGACGGTTATCATAATAGACTCCGTGTATCCCTGCCTGTTTGCTTGTGGACAGTCACCAAGGCCATAGTTTAGCATTTGTGTTTGTACAATTAACGTTGTAGCGTCTATGTCGAGCGGGGTAATGACTTGCCTAGTTGGGATCACGTAAGCTCATCAGCTATCTTGTTAGCAAACGAGTACGGCACGCTCCACAAAGGTAACCGTGGCTCTGTAACTTAATGATCCTTGGACGAAACCAAAGTACAGTTAAAGATTTTGTAATGGTGTAATCTTTTCAACTTGCGGCGATGTTCGGTCCATTCCGAACTGTACATGCGCACATAATTATGTAGGTTTTGTGGTTAAAGATAATCGATGTAACCCAACACCGTCTTTAACGGGGGCTTTTATCTGGGGATTAAACTTTAAGACAGGTTGATCGAAAGGAAGGAAAACATGATCGAACCACCACGGCTTCACAGCTCGGCATGTATTTACAACCATGGTACAACACGTATAGGGTGCAGTAACGCAATACGGCCTTACATTTTCGTGTAAACAGTGAGCTATACGTATACAACCACCGCACACGCTTCGTCATGTTTTTGGGTACAATTTTACTTGTTTGGTTCTGGCGGCAATGTGGCCGGATATCCTTTGTGCAACCATGGAGGTATTACCTCCATGGTGCAACTGATGTTGCACCCGATAAGATATGAGGAATATCGGTGCAACCAATTTGTGGGGCTGACCATCACTCCGGCCCTGGCCATGACAGGACGTATGGATTATTACGAACTCTCTGGAATTTACCGTGAATATCTCCGCAGTATTGGACTATACCGTGCGATTTTGCTGCTCACCGGTGAGTGTTCCTTTACCACAACTTTTAATACAGAACGTACGTCTTTGTTTTCAGTCATCACAACATGACCGGTACAAACTACAGTGCATGTCTGTACACGTAAAACCCGTCCGTGCGATTGCACAATACACTACGAGTCATTACAACACATTTTCTTGCGGGTTGTTCCATTGTACGTGCGGATGTTCCATTGCTCAGTGACATTTTATTTAAGGGTTGATTCTTAACTTTGACACAAACAGTCACATCTAAAATGTCCATAACATTAAAACTCATTCTTAAAATACGATTCCATAAAATTGTCTATTGCCTAATCATTGTCTTGAATTCGCTTACGCAAGCCAACAACCCCTCCTACAAGAATGGGGTCGGTCCACCCGGTTCCTCAAATTACTGGCTCCTCAAACTGACCCACAAATCTAGCCACACCCCCTCCGCAATCCCCATAGGACGTGCACAAAAAGGGGGCGGGGATACCGACTATTCAGACCCTACGCACTACTCACCCGGAACCGTTTGGCTGATCTCCCTTCCCCTATCCCAAGTCCAGAAGACCCATCCCATGTTATTATCTGTGACAGGAATTGCACATTTCATGCTTCGTTTGTCGGCCAAAATCCTGTAAAAGGTGGATGCAAATCCAATTTGCGGGGCTTTGGCAAGTGTGGAGTGGGGGAAAAACACCTTTTGAGGCTGTGCCTTTGTCAGTCTGGAGAGTGTTGTGATCAGCTTCAGAACATGTGGAAAGTGGGCGGAGGAGCTGTAGCACTGCCTGCTATCGCCCAGAGCACGAAGGCAGGGAATGGTGTGCAATAAAGATAATGGATCTTTATCATAAATGTTTATGTATCAGCTGCTTGTAGGTTGGATTCATTTTCTGTAAGTGGTGGATTCATTTTCTGTAAGTGGTGGATTCAGTTGGGTGATGGTGGCCCAATATACATACATGTACAGGTACACACAATGTACATGTACATGTACCTCCATGGTTCTGTATGATTCTTTGACAATGGGAAAATATGAACTACAGAAACTGGTAGGGTGATCCAAATACGAAGTCAGTTGAGATGAATGTGGTAGTCAATAATGCAAAGTGTAAATTTTCTTAACACTGCTACAAGTATAATGTAGGTCTGTGATCTGGTATAAAATTTGATTTCCATGGATTTCCTGCTACAAACAACTACATGTACATGTAATGGAGGAAAACTGTATTTTTGAAGCTAAAAATGCTTACTATACATGTACTCTGCAATTGATTTGGTCTTTCTTTATGTGCGATGGTTGCCCTGTACATTAAAGTAGTATACAACATTTAAAACATAAACAAAAATAAACTACTGAATTATTATGAAATACCGTACCAGACTGTACATGTAAGTAAATAATGTACACGTACATGTGTAGCATGTCTCAAACAACCTGTGAAATCATGGCACCTGGTGTGCTGTCGTTTTCAAAACAAAATTGAAATTTTATATCGTTCTTGGTGTGGACTATGCTGCGCGAAAAAAATTTGATTTTAAGGTGAAGTTAAATTTCATGAAAAATACAAATTTTCTGAGCAAAATACAGATTTTTTTCCTTTCCGGATACTGAAATCAGTTTGAAAAGGTTGGCAGCTCTGCATACATGTATGTCGGGAAGATCAAAAAATCTAAATTTACAAACTGACTTCACAAAGAAACTGAGATTTGGAATCCATTGATGTATAGGATTAGACAGAAGCTTCAGGGAAGAAACAAAATGGAGGCACTGGTGTGAAAATGGGTGGAAGCTGGTACCACTCAAAAAAAAGAAGAAAAAGAAGAAAAAAAGTGCAGCATCACAAATAAATGAATAGTCCTGCAATCTTCCTGTTTTTCTTAAATACACATGTATAAGTGTACATGTAGTCCTGTAAACCCAGCTTTAGTTGTACTGTGGGATTTTGACACCTTCTGTTAAAATTCAACAAAAATGTGAGGAAAATCAACATGGAACTCTGCGGAAATAATGCACTGAATCTTTAAAACTAGGTTGAGTGAGGGACTCCCTGCAGAGCATGCCTGGTAGTGTTCTCCCCGGGCGTAGTGGACCTGTGTTTTCTGTAAGTCATGTGTGAAGACACGCACCGAAATAACACCGAACGTTACCAATTGAGTGAAATGCCTATTGTCGTGTGGTGCAACCGCTCGGTAAAGACGCACACAAATCTGGATGTGACTTGGTAATCTTGACAGAGATTTACTATCAACTGGCTGGCACGCATGTTATATTGAAGGTTTTGCCAAAATAAACTAAAACATTCTTTCAATTTGAGGTGTTTGAACCTGAAGTGATGCCCAGAAAAGTTACAATATTTAACGTGTACATGTACATGTACATGTACATGTTGGCTGAAAACCATGGATGTATGAAGAACTTGTACATCTTCCAAATTAGATGATCTTTTTCATCTTGATATTTCATCCATTGTAAGTGATTGGAGTAAAATCAAATTAATTGATGTGTTTGAAATTGGCATAAATTTTTCAATCACTTCATACGGAGTTTATTCCTTACTCTACATCAAATGCAGTTATCGTATACACTCCTCAGAAGTATGACAGAATGAAATTCCATTCTCACATCCAAGTGCATTCTTTACCCGATCCCTTAAGCCATGGCAATCGCAAATCTTCTAAACGGCACACTAGCCCTAATCCCGTCCAATTTTCTCGGCTCTTGAAGCATCACACCAGGTTCGGGTTTCATCTTTGCCATTTTTTTTTTTCCTAAAGACAAATTCATCCTGGCGATAACAGATGTGAAAGAGAAGAATTTGAGTCTTGGATGAAAAAAAAAATTGTAGAAAGATAAAACCAGTACTTGAGATGTTCTTCACCACTAGTATTCACAGATGAGTTCAAGAACCAGATGTTGAAAATAGAATCCTGCTTCCCCATTGCGGGCGGGCATTCATGCATGTCTTGCTGTCAATGGAAGACGCAGATGCTCTACATCTCCAGATATTACGGGACTCCTTGATGGAATTTACAGGAACATTCTCACTTTGAGGTTTTAAGACTCGGATAATATACTGTACATGTGGAAACAAGCCTGGTTGAAAGACCTTAGCGTTTTGTCGGCTCGCTTTGTTACTTGGTAATTTGTTCATCAAAAATCATTCAAATCATCTGGAAAAAGCATTGGTGGGAGTGAATGACTAAAGTACTAGGCGGACGCTGCCGTTTAACGTTTTATACAAGTGATGTCTTCTGCATTACAATTTCAGCTGACCTTGCTCTGAATAAGATGAAGACTTTGAATTTTGTGAATGGAAAACTATTTGTATTAAATTAAAGTAGGATGGAATACCCTACATTATCCTCCGTGAGAAAATGGTGCATGTTCAATTTGAACTACATGTACATGTATTTCTTTTGGGAGTTGATAAGAAATCATCCATACATGTAGTGCATCTGTTAATGACGACTGAAGCCACTGTTAGAAAAGAAGGAATCTTGCATGTATTTCAGTGGATGCTGGATTATAAAGCTTCAATCCTGAACAAAATTGTTGAAAAGGTTTGCGCATAGGGTTACAAAAACCTCCTTCTCCCATCCACCCACCCACCCACCCTCCCTCAGTGTTGAACGCTTTGAATCTGGGCAGTATTTTGCATGTTCCTGAGGAGCACTCTCAATTTGGGCGGGGTTTTGAACCGGTCCAAGCCACAAAACTTTTCCTGAACTCTCATTTCAGCATTGTACGTGAATGGGGACGTTTCAACACATTTACCTCGGGATTGTATCTCAGTGTGGCTGTGCAATACAAGTTAAAATTGTGCATAGTTACATGTGTTATGCTGTAGGCAAGGTGAACACACATAAAGTGTTTCTATGACCTCTGCTATACCCCTATTTTTCTGAATGACACAAAAATGCAGCCCTGCATTTTCTAACAAGAGTACAACCCCAAAAAAGTATGTTACCCAGGGACTTTAGGAGCTCTGTCAGCCAGCAGTCGCTCTTTGAAGTTAAAATCATGACAGGGGATAATTTGTACATGTCTGTAAAAACCCTGGCATGGTAATCATCGCCTGGTTCTTAATGGAATTCAGGGGATATCTGCCTGACGGACTGCACATTCTTGGACATGTTTTATGGTCAGGCTGGTACTGACTCTGATAATATCCTCCCAAGGAGTCTGTCACAGTCTGGACTAAGCTCTCCTCTTGGAGTCCCTCAGTTCCCCTCCCTGACTTTTTGGAATCTCTCATTGCAGTTTAATAGGTCAGTTGTGAAGGACATGTGCTAGCCATTGGTGCCAAGATGGCAGAGCTTGGTAGACTTGATGAGGCTGGCTTTCTTTTATGCGTGGTGAAAATTGAAGTATAACAGATGAATTAGGTCTTTTTGGGTCCTGGGTTTCTGTTTAACATTGACTTTGTTATCTTTTTCCTGTCGGAGAAAATGAGTTTCACATATGGGTAAGAGTAGGTCTGTACACTCAGGAAGGAATATGGAGACAATGTACGGGATTCCTGGAGCCTACTCTGTTTATTGTAAATTATAGCATCCATGATTATGTACTTAACGGCAAAATAAACGAAAAAGGTTATGAATTATTTTTGAAGAAAACACTTGTTCTCTAGACAGATACATGACTCGTACCTGGTTGCATTCCTTTTCATGTTTAGATCTTCTGGGTGTGAGAGTTAAAGATATGAAAACTCAAATTACTAAGTAATTTTTTTTCTCAAAAATAACTTCTTTTTTTCGTGTCTATTGCTGTTGAGTATAGTTCCCATTTTATGCAAAGGATGTTTGTTTCTGAAGGTCGCTCTTTTTCTTTGTTATTGCAGGAGGATTATGGTATATTATCTTGAAACATGAAATATGACCTGTAACCTCTTTAAAGGTAGTGTACATGTACATGATTGGTCATTGTTGAAATTTTCAGAAATGGGCGGATTTGGGGGTTAGTATTTTATAGGAAATATCGTTCCACTGACCTGTTCAAAGTTTTGCGTTATTGGATGGCAAAAAGAAACGAGAGAAAAACGGCGCTCGTTTTCAACCGTCAGGCGGAGGATAGCCTTTAGTCAAGGCGCACGTGGCTACCTGGACGCGTGACGCGCCCCGAATGCCAGCATGTCCGGGGCACGCCACTCGTCCTGGTAGCCACTGGTGCCTTGACTAAAGGCTACAGGGCAGTTTTCCAACGAATATAAATTTCCACTTTTCTTGATGTCGACAGCACACCTGGTGCCATCATTTCACAGGATGATTGAGACTACTATTAACTTACAGTCTAGTAAGGTATTTTGTAATAATTCAGTGAAAACAAATTCGGAGGATTACCAATCGTGTACACTACTTTAACCCTAACGTCACTGAATACTATGCAGTACTTTTACTACACTGGCCTATCAGAATTGAGTAGTATTTTGTAGTAGTAGTACATGTAGGACTACAGTGTAATCTACCCCAAGTGAATGCCTGGGACGTTAGGGTTAAAGAGACAAAATCACCACCTAAACAATTTATTTCGATGTCCCTGAGAAAGTGCTCACATTAACTGGTAGACCTGGATTATTTTCAAATTCTTAAAAAAGTCTTAAAAAACATAACCCTTGCCTCTTGTGGCTTACAAGAACAAAGGTGTGAGTAGGAAAAATTTGTGACCGGCTTTGCAAAAAGGAGTAGTATTATGTTGCAAAATTGAAAAAGAGTTATATACATAGTTGAATTTGTCACATCCTAAGCTTTAATTTGACCCCTAGTGGCAATTTGTATTCTTGAGATATCTTGACATTTGTAGGCCTATACTCCTATTTTCCAAGTTAACGGAAGTGCGTTTAGAGATATAGACCTTTAAACACAAAAAGTGCAAAGAAATAAGATAGAAGTAATTTTTATCAGCATTTATTTTTTCATCTTTATTCATCGATATTAATGTTTCTGAAAATAAATTATGAAAATAAAGATATAATAGAAGCCAACAAACCAAAAGCAAGATTTTTTCGCCCGCATGTAAAAGCCCTGTGTGTGTTTTCACATAGTGCGACATAATACCCTCTTTTTATAGAGCGGGTCACATTTGTCATGATCATAATAAGCCTCTTACCACATGACAGACCCTTCAATCGGAGCATTCATGAATGAGGCAACTTTTAGGTTTCCTACATGTAATCCCCTCCTGTAGCTGGATGTGTAGATTGTTGGTGACTCCCTTCTTTAAGCCTCTTTAGTCTGGTCTGTATGTAACATACTAAGCTGTCAACCTGAGACACAATCCAGATAAGAGACAAATCCATACTGCTGTTTTGTGTGATAAATGTCTTCCTAGAGGAAGCCTACATGTAAGGAAACAAACACAAACTAATTCTACAAGCAGCAAATTATTTGTTGAACTTTCTTATATTAGATGACTATATGCACATTCCTGTGCATATTCAATCCATTGTTTGCCTATTGTTTGCATTACGCTGGGCTGCACAAGCCCATATTGGCATACCAGCACTCTATTAATAAAAGCCGCCCAGAAGGGGTTTAAGGCCTTTTCACACTAGAGCCTCTCAACTTGGGTTAAAGTCAACCCAAGGTTCATGAACCCTGGGGCCATCCTGCATTGATCCTCAAATTTTCAAGGTAAGGTTCAACCCTTGCAGTTGCTTTTCACACTTCAGGGGTTTCAAAATGTTTTAGAGTAGCAGGCAGATAGATGAAAGTAGGCGGCAGTGAGTCCTTGCCCCAAATGGCGCGCGTGGGGTCCGGGGCCCGCCGAGGGCCCCTGAAGTTTTCGGATTGTAGATGCTCTCTGGTGCAATCTAGGCATTTCCTGGCATCTGAGACTAGGTTTTCAAAGATGCTACTGTACAGTACCGACTTTGCATTCATTTATGAAATAAAGAAAAAATTGGCCAGGGGTTTCCCTGCGGGTGGTTAACCCATTTTATCGGAAGGCTGAAAGAAAATATATTTTCATAGAGTTTGTTTTTTTTCTTTCAAAAAATCTTGACAAGAGGATTCCCAGTTGATTGTAAATGTACATGTAATTATTGTATATATTTAGCAAGAGTAATTAATATCTACCGAGTAATTCATATCTACTGAGTAATTCATATCTACTGAGTAATTCATATCTACCTAGTAATTCATATCTACCGAAAATGTGGGAAAAACAGCCCACCTCCTATTAATACTATTTTACAGTCATAGAAATGTAAGTTACACCGCATGCCTTTTTGTTCATGCGCACAAAACCCCTTGAATTCTGATTAACAGAGTTAAATGATCTGAAATGCAACAAGAAGACGATGAAATATATCTGGAAAAGAAACCTGAGGTGTGCCCATGGATGTGCAAGTTATGGGCATAATGTACGTAATTGCAGAACAGCTTGCTCGAAAACCTCCGTCCTCATTCAAAATGGGTCCGACCACCGAGATCGATTGCGAATTGTGCCGGGGGCCGGGCGGGCGCGGGCCGGCAAGATCGGAGGGCCGGGTTGACAAGGCTTCACTCGTTGAGTAAAGTTGGAGTACTATGTACGACATTTACCTTCAGTTGGCTTCTTTACGGCACTTCAGAAAGACTAACGTTTGTTTCTATTTTGGCATTGTTGATAAGTAACAGCTGATAAATAATATGGACACCGCGCCTACAATCACACGTAAGCTAGCTCAGCTGAGCTGTCAAAAAACATCGTCTTGTTGTACGCGTTCACAAAACAGACATTGTACATGTACATTGTACAACGCTTGCGCCGCACGTGTTTCTCTTTTCTCAAGGCGAATTTCGCTTCGCATCGTGCACGTGCATTGTACATATACACTGGGAACAATAGACGGTGGCATGTGCGGTTGCTTGCACACTGTACTTGCACACTTGACCAAGGCTAGCGACAAAGCAACGCGCACGCGCAGATGCGCTTTAGGGGTTGGAGTTATTGAAGCAATTGCTCTAACCCCCCAGGTCTTAGTAGCCTTTTCTCAAGACTTAAAGTTCGCAACACGTTAGCAGCGTGTACGTACATTGTACATTGGGAATAATACGGTAGCATTCAGTGCGGTTGTTTGCACTTGACCAAGACTACATCTGCACCATATCGATGGAATATGCACTATGTGCGCTATAAATGAACGGTGCGGACTGCGGAGAAGTTTTGTCGGGCCGGGTTTAGAAAACGATCCAAGAAACAACACATTTAGTACATAATGTATGTTTTTTATTCCTCCATGGTACATCATATGTTACATACATACATGTATGTACTATTCTACCGTCAAATTTATTGGAAATAACTGGAATTTCGAGCAAGGTAATCTGGACTAATCCACACTTAATACAAATCTTAGATAAATCTTGAACGTGCGAAAAGCAATATCGCGATATTGGGCCGCGTAACGTAGAGACATGTACGTTATGCGGTCCGGGTAGTGAGCCGTGTATACTTCACGCTGCATGCTATGCTAGCCCCCGTAAATTACGATCTATGGACCAGGATGTATTTTTTGGTGAACAAACAAAATATAATTTCTACTAAAAACAAGGATCTATTCCCCCAAAGCGGTATGCTCAGGGAATTTGTTTCTTTTTTTTTCATGATTGAAAAAAAGTAGCCGGCGCAAAAGTTCAAATAGCCGGTCAAATTCGCCGGTTGCCGGCTTATTTTGAAACCCCTGCACTTGTTTTAGGTTCAGCCCATGGTGAACTCACCCCTGCTCATTTCACACTACTGTTTCCAACCTGTGCCAGAATTTCAACGCAGGCAAAAAATCTCCACCCTAGTCTGGAGCGGAGTCGAGGTCAACCAAAGACGAAACCAGTCTCGGGGTTGACATGGGATGGGCATGGGGTTATGTTAAGCTTTGTTTTTCAACCCCATGTCAACCTTACATGCAAGATAAGTCTCGTGTGAAAAGGCCTGAAGTAATAATAAGCACCCCTATAAGAAAAAGGTCATTCAATCATTTGAACTGAAGAGTCTGTAGTAGACAGGGAGCATTACTCACCCCTTCTTATTCTACAGTCTTGAGGTGGTGTGACAGCCTTATTGACCCTCATTATTGAAGTCAGTGAACCATGCTGTACATGTGTATATTAAGCGAAGCATAGGGCCAGACAAAAGCCTCTTGAGGGGAATCACTTCAAGCCTGCACCGTTTCTGAACTTGGACTTGCCTCGTCTGAGACAAGCTTGCATCAACTTGCAAGATAAACACCTGAAGAATAACAACAGGGACACACTGCAAAGTGAAATCTGTTTCCACTTGAACAGACCATTGTCCAGACACAAAAGGGGTGGAAAAACTGGCATGCCATCTCGCTATTGACGTAAAAGTTGCCACCGTAGGGTGTCGAGCCATCCCAAGCCAATACAACCCCGTACCATGTGAAGATCCCTTTACTATCTTTCCCACACTGTCAACTCAATCGCACTTCAGCTGCAGCGACAAAGAATCTGAACAATTTCCTCTTATTTTATTCCCCCTCTCATCTGAAGTTCAACAATGTTAAAAAAAAAAATCCTGATACCGTTTCACACCCTGTGTGCATTCTTTTCACTGTATCTACTCTTTGATCGACCCGGCAAAGTGCCACTGAGAAAACTTTGTGCTGGAAATAAAGAAAACAAAAACGCAGCTGCATGTTTAGGTTTCAAGTTGCTCAGCACACGCCTGATTATACAGCCTCCAAGCCATGCTTGGCAGTGACAATAGGAATGGAGAATGTACACAGACGCTATTGCAGGTGTGCAGTGGGACATCTCAACACCCTACTTGGTATTGACATCTATCGCTGTGTACCTACCCTGGCGATGATGCCACCCCGAGGTTTGGCCTTGGCTTTGTCCAGTGGGGGTCGCTCCTCATCATCTTATGCCTGAGATACCTACATTGTTATGGCCAGCCATCGGG
Organism: Hippasteria phrygiana; assembly: GCA_037893225.1. Lineage (NCBI taxonomy): Eukaryota > Metazoa > Echinodermata > Asteroidea > Valvatida > Goniasteridae > Hippasteria > Hippasteria phrygiana. The sequence goes on from JAZGUH010000689.1 coordinate 447,305, forward strand.
GCAAAAATGACATTAAATCGTACCTATCAAATATAAATACAAATTCACAATTAAATCAATACAAATTTGAAATTAAAATAAAACGCCAGATATATCACAAGTTAAAATAAATGCCAAAAATATACAAGTATCAAATTCAACTGAACGCTACAAATGTAAATACGCAAATTAAAATAAATGCCAAAAATAAATACCACAGACAAAAATATCAATTCCAAATGATAATAAAGTCCACACATATAAATACCAATTCCAAATTAAAATAAATGCCACAAATCTAGTACGCTCCAACATATAAATAGGCGTGCCATATATGAATCTCGCACACGATATAAGTGTAGCAGCGTGAGATAATTGTTGCGCACGAGATAAGTGTTGCCAGAAATATATCAAGCTCGGAAATAAATCAAGCTCAGAAATATATCAATCCCCGAAAAAGACTCGCTCTGATAGGGCGACAGAGGGCGTTTCATCATCCACGACTGATATCATAGCCGGCGCAGCACAAAGTAAAAACATCTGAGAGCTTCCCCTATGGTTATATCAGAGCCAGTCTTTTTCGGGGATTGATATATTTCTGAGCTTGACATATTTCTGGCAACACTTATCTCGCGCGCAACGTTTATCTCGTGCTGCTACACTTGTCTCGTTTGCGAGATTCGTATATGGCGCGCCATAGATTTGTGGCGTTTTAAAAAATTTGGAATTGGTATTTTTATCTGTGGCATTTATTTTTGGAATTTAATTTAATTTGCGTATAATAAAGATTTGTGACGTTCAGTTGAATTTAATATTTGTGGCGTTTATTTTAACTTGTGATTTGTATTTATATTTGTGCCATTTATTTTAATTTCGAATTTGTATTGATTTAATTGCGCATTTGTATTTATATTTGCTGATGTCTTTTTTGCCCCGATGGCCGGCCATACATTGTAGGGTGGGAGGTGTGAGATGCCACAACGGGGAGTCTGGGAAGGGAGCTGTGTTGGTGTCAGTTCAGGGTGTGGGGTTTTTGTTGCTCAAGGACAAGAAGAGATCAGTTTGATGGGTCGTCAATAAGGTGGTCCAATCGATGCAGGTCTGTGGTGGAGATGGCATATATCTCTTCAATTTTAGTTGTCTAGAAATTCAATTAAATTAACACATATTTGATTTAATGGTACTGTTTTAAAAATAAATTATACCCCTTGATTCTGATCAAGGCAGGGTTAAGAATCACAAACACTTCTTCAAAAATATTGGAAGGTATATTATATATTCGAAGTTGGTCATATTATTGACCATATTGAAATCAACATGAGCCTTCTGCATCACAATATCGTGAGTTGAGAACCACGCAGAACAACCGAATACTTCTATTTTACTACAGGGGATTTATTCGGTCAGCAAATTATTCTGTTAGTAGTTCTAGCAAAATGTTTTTAACAACATATACAGCAACATGCATGTAACTACATTTAATAAATTTGTAGGTTGACCCAGCTGTTAATGATGAAAAAATTGTTTAATTCTGCCCAAAGCTGATAAATATCATACAAAGTATATGTAGATATATGGAAAAGTCTGGTGTTTAATTCTGCCCAAAGCTGATAAATATCATACAAAGTATATGTAGATATATGGAAAAGTCTGGTGTTTAATTCTGCCCAAAGCTGATAAATATCATACAAAGGTATATGTAGATATACGGAAAAGTCTGGTGTTTTATCATGGTTTGCATGATCCACCCAGACACGTTCATCCCCAACAATGACAATATGTGCTGCATCAAAAATGTCATCCCCAGTCATGTTCATAAACGGGATTGCTATTGTAAACATCAGCCCCCCCCCCCTCCCCCAGATGATAACAGGCTAATGCTCTTTGGCTGCACAGATAATTTCCATTTGTCTACAAGGCAATTTCACGATGTTAACAAATCATCTGAGACAAGTGACACGCACTTGTCAGGGATGTATACTGGTTTCATTTAAGAATTTCGCTCTTTGGCGTGAGATGATGAAGTGTAGTTTGAACCGGGAATGTCTGAAATGTGTAAACAAGTTGTGGCTGGGCTGGACGGTGTTTATTTTTGCATATAGGCGCAAAGATGTCACGAGCGGCAGTGAGGGAAATTATCTGAGAGGGAAATGGTTGGGAAGATGAGTTTTGGTTTGACAACATTTACAAAATTATTGTTGAAGTGGAATAACCTGTGTAAGACTACGTCTAACCAGTTTGGAGGAAAAAATCTGAAAATGAGAATGCTCATTTGTGGGTATAACTTTAAGAAATACCACCATCTGGGCATGTCTCAATGCATGGAAGGAGAATAATGTACACATGTAGCCTTGTATGATTAAAAAGTTAGCCCTGCTAAGTTTTAGGTATCATGTATCATGCTGTGTCTCGTGTGCTATTCATCTTGCAAACATGTTTTGCGACTGCAATTAATATCTGTCAGTGTTTGGTGTGGGAGGTTTTGGCCTTACATAACTTGTGATATACATGTAATACCAGGATTAAAACCCTAACTCTCTACATCATTTTGTCCTCCAAGTAACCTGAATCCTCCAACATCCTCGGATTTCAAAGTGTTAAAGCTGCATGTAACCTGAATCCTCCAAAATCCTCTTGTAGGGACCACTGCAAGAATCCTCAAAAATCCTCCAGGGTGTTTTTGTAAACACCCTAGTAAAACCTCAATCCTCCAAAATCAACCAGCATCAGATTGGGCTTGATGACCTGGATCCTCCATTTTCCTCCAGAGGCAAAATCCTCCGATGCTTAAACTTCCAAAAACCCTCAATCCTCCAAATTCCTCCATTTGGCAAAGAGGATTTTGGAAGGTTAGGGCATACATGTAAGACCCATCCACCTATCAAATGTGTACGAACATTGACGGATGTGGCAATTCCTATTTCACAGTTTATATCGAGAATAACCCTTGGTAAGATATTTTGTCGCAGCTTTTACTAATAGCATTGAAAATATATGATGGAGGATTTCAATGTCTAAACATATTAGTGTTAAATAACTGGCTCCTTTGTGAATTTTTTGAAGATCTGAAGACCTTTCTCCAAGGACTTGTTAATGGGATGATATGCACAAATGGAAATTAATATTTGAAAAAATTATATTGTTTTCATATCTTATTTTGCATGTCCTGTCTTGATGTTGCTGTCCCTGGTACATTTTGTACATCATCACTTCGCACAAATCAGGTGAGTTTCATTCTGATTAAATTAATGATCAATGTTGAAGTAAAATTATGTTGTCAGAAATGCCATTGTTATTATTTTTACTGTCTGCACTGATCATAATAGTGGAAGTATTCATGTTCCAAAATGGTTGGGGAAGTCTTTTTGTTTTGAAAAACCTTATTGATGTTCGTGAAAAAAACCACCACAACAGGTTGGGGTGGGGAATTAAGTGTATTCTGTTTGTCCTTCCATTGCCCTGTTTTTGCAGCATTGTAGGAGGATTAATTTCTTCAAAACAACATTTTCTGTCCATTTTGCAGTACAGTGGAACGTCGCCATAACAAACACTGCTATACCGAACATTCGGCTATACCGAACACCATCCTTGGTTCCCAAATTTTTGTACAAAACTTACCGAAAATTGAAAAAAAAGGCAACGGATTAAACAAATGTACCGGGTATTTGGGCTGTTTGTAATTCCCAAACAGCAGCAGCTTTATGTTAAAGAGTGACTGTCTATTACTTCCCCAAGGAATAGAAGGGAAAAGCCAACTGTTGCTTTACAATTCAGTAAGCTTTAGAAAGTATGAACACGTAATTACATGATTCAATGGCCGGGACATGTTCAATTACAAATATGATGCAAGAGGGCGCTATTTAAAAGAACGGACGCTATGTTGGCGGAGTGGCGGCTGAAAATCACTATACCGCACGATCGCTATACCGAACAAAATCTGTGGATCCCGTGATGTTCGTTATAGCATCATTCCACTGTTTGGAATTTGAGCTACAAGAAAATTTTTGTGGGTAGACCATTTGAAGTAACTAACTAAAAAAACAGAAGAGAAGTGTGGTTCGACGAGTTGAACCAGGGGTACAAATTCAACATTTCAGCATAGTATAGGCCTAGATGATGTGCCCTCTGACGTCACATGTTTTCATCTATAATGAAATGTGCCCGGAGGCAAAAATGTAGGTGCATGCATCGTGTTTTGCATAATATTTGGTTTATGAGTGATATCGCAGGTCAGATCACCTTTGAATTATGTGACCTTAACCAAATTTATACTGCCGGGCGCATCTAAATATATACATGTAGGGCGGTTTAGATGTGAGAAAACCAAAACAAAGGCCACAGGGTCTATAGGTATACTCTTTATACATCATGAGAATACCTAGACTCTCTTTGGAGTTGCATGTAGTTCACATGGTGCATCTTCAAAATTTCTCTCTAGTTATATCATGGTTGTTTTCTCCACCATGAAAGGACTCAAATCACACTGGGGTTTTGGAACTGTTCTTTCCCTGTGGTTTGTCGCCTCCCTGATGACTGGAGAGGACATGTCCCCAGACAGAGAATTATCCAGCCATTGTTTGTGGAAGCATTAGGGGCTCCAATTAAATTACTCACAGACAGCACACACTGGGAATTTTAATGTCAGGTGGAGTGTCCATGGAGAATGTGTTAAGGAGTGGGTGTGTTCGGTGTGCTAGCAGCCCATGGAAGTCGTTTGTGTTGTGGAGGAGGTTAATGTGATCGTAAACATGTAAGGCATCATTATCAAAAAAGGAAGATATTTTTGTGCTCTTTTTCCCCACATTAGATGTGTTGCTTTTGATCACCTTTCTCACAGTTTACATTTGGCAAACTACTTGCACGCTTCTCTACCCAAAGACCAACAGTTCTTTAAAAAAAACCTGGATTGATCCAAAAGTTTACACAGAGCACTGTTGAGCAAGGCTTTGTTGAAATGCCATCATTTTGATAGCATGCAAACAGAATTGACTAATGTTGGATCAAATTGTAGGTTGACATACATGTAAGTGAGACTTATTTAATTTTGGTTAGTGGATAGAGAATTGTGATGTTGTCTATTGTCTGTTACTGTGGTGTAATAAACTCCTGTTACAGGGTTCGGAGATGGCCGTTTCAGTATTCGACTTTGCCACTTAGCTGGCAATAAGAGTATGTGTAGGTCTTATTCAAATGAGTGACTAACAGAAATCAGAAATATATTTGTTTGAAGAGCTGATGCTTCACTAGTCAGTGCAGTGTACTGTATATTAATGAAAGACAGTGGTAATGCTGTAAAGGTGTTTTTACCCTGTAAAAGTGGATATAGACCAATAAAAACAGATATTTTAAGGGGGTGCCTTTAGGCAAATACAAACTATATGTTGATGTGAGGTCCTCGTAGATTTTGTGTGGATTTCGTGGCATTTTTAATTTTTGGCCAATCTCACCCCTGAATAAGGTGCCTTAATTTTCATGTACGTACATTGTACAAAGTATATTTGTACAAAATATATCATGCACCGATTTGTTGGAGCACTTTGTTGTTTTAACGCCAGTTCTGATGCTTCTGTCCGTCTTAGTGGAATTGAAATTTCAATCAAGTATTTACTCAGTGCATCTGGTTTCACCTTAACAAAAATCCAGGTAGTTGTTCTCAGATTGCAGCCTCTTTCCTCTCTTGTTGAAATCTTCCGACTACAGACGTATATTGTATCTGCGTGTGTTTCGCACACACTTGAGAATGGTGGTGTTCCTGCATTGTACCTGAAGGACAAACAACTGGTTCTGTTTGTTCTGTCTGCAATTATTTACTTGCTGAAGAAGATTCTCTTCCTACTGGGTGGTGAAGTTATTTTTCTCCAATGTGGATAAGGGCTGCTCCTTCAGCAACAACAATCTCGCCTCTGCAGTGATAACAGTTATTTCTTAAGATATCAACAGTTATTTCCCCCAGGACTTGTACAGGGATAAGACCTTTTCTCCAAGGAGTCGCAAATAGGGATCCGACCAGATGCGGTTTAGCGGGATCCGATCAAAGGTGGTGCAGCCTTCTATTGGGACCGGCCCCAGCACAAAGCTGCCTGCTTATGCGGTGATCAGGGATCACTAGTGGGACCGGTGGATATTTTGTTAAACGTGCCATTGTTGTCTGAGTCTGCATTGGGTTGCATTCCAGGAATCTCAGATGTACTGTGTTTGGGTACCGTATTTGGGTGGTAAATTAAGGGAGCGCTCAGTGTAGGGGGTTACAGTCAACATATAATCCTAGAATACCTGGCTTAAGGAGGATTATGGACACATTGGCCATAATAATAATAATACAAGCATTTGTAAAGCGCCATCTATCTATGTAGACATATTCCGAGGCGCTTGAAGAAAAGAAACTGTCCAGAACTCTACAAATAATTAAATATACATGTACATGCTTTGATGTTGCCTAATCTTGTCTGATGGTATTATCTTTATTTATAGCAGTTCCCGAACTGAATTATAAAAACGGCACTTTTGGTTCATATCATTCACTGTACTTTTTCAAACAAAATTTTGTATATTTGGGGTTCTGTCTGTTTTTTTTTTTATGCAAGTTGTCCATCCCAAGGTTAAGGGCCACTCGAGGTGTGGGCTACAGAGGAAAGTGTGGAAGAACCAGCCCTTCACACTGAAACAAGACAAGATAATCTGATCTCTTCACAGTATGAATAAGGTCGGGATGGGTAACTAGTCCACTGCAAGGCATTAATAATGCCTCTACCCATATTGTTAGCGCAGAAGTGCTATAGCCCAGGACTGGGCTCGAACCCACAACTTTGCAGAATTACCCGCAGACCACAAATTCAATGCTCCAAACCACCAGGCAATGGCACTTCCACAAGGCCAAGTCAGGGTGAATGTCCCCTTGTAGTAACATACTTAACACACCATGCTTTTTGTAATTACATACATGTAATGATACTAAGGACCGGTAACATATCTTTTTGTGGGTATTCTTGCAGATGCCCAACACGAGAATTAAAAAAAAAAATGAAATCAGTGCTTTATTTGCTTTTAAATAATTGCTTTTAAAGATGGGTACTGAATGTGACATACATGTATGTAAAGCCGCGTTCGCAATGGACTTAAAATTGTACAAAGTTACCGTGCGTACATTCCACTGTGGTTATTCTTCCGTGCATCCGCACTTGGATTACAATGCTCGCGGAAAGTCCATGGCAACGTAAACTTTGCAGAGTCAAAATGCACGTTTTACATTTACAGTGGCTGTCCGCCCTAGACTTTCAGCGACGTAACTCTTCCGCTGCACGATTGGCCCTGTAAAAGTTCCCACTCTGGAGGGATAAATGGACAACCGACGATCGACACTTGACAATTTGGACAGTTTACCGGCTGTCCGCACTGGACATAATTTGGTAAAGTTGACAGCAGTCTCCGTACGTTTCACCAAAAAGGTCTAATGTGGACACGGCTTAACATTAACATGCACATAGACTTGGGCTTGCTGTCTAAAATGAATGTATTAGAATTTTACCCAAGCGGTTAAAGCGCCAAAGCAAAGAAAATTCAAATACAATATGAGTCATGTACTTAATGTATAATACATTATGATGCAATGCACCAATTTACATACTCAAACATGTATATGGTGATAAGGTAAACAAACGATGTTTGTTTCTAAATTTGGGTGTACATTTGTACATGTAGGGTAATGCCTGGAATGCTCATATCTTGTCATCCTTATATTTTGTGATAAGTGTGGCACAGATCCCATTAGAAGTTTATGTCTCAATTGATATCAATTTGTAGCCTGTAATGCTCGTAAAAATTACAGTCTTCAGAGGAATTTGATGTTGCAAGGTCTGGTCAAGGTTTGTCAAGCCTCATCAGCTGGGTTAATTGTCTGGATTTATTGAGGGCACTGTCTGTTAAAATTTTGTAAAGTGGTAAATCAGTTGTTTTACATTTCAATTTGTAAAGATTTTCTTAAATGGAGGTTTGCCCTGAACAAGGCTAAGTGCTACTTGAGGCACAGAGAAAGAAAAAGATGGAAGCAGTAGGAATTAAGATTCTTCTTGAAGCAGGAAAGATCGTTGGATGAAGGGAAACATGCACCAGGCAAAGAATTTCATACAGATACAGAACAGGGGAAAATGTGCATAGCTTTTCGTTCTATATCTAGGTACAGCTACATTGTAGAGTATGTTGGTGGGAACAGGCAGAAAGCCTTGTTGTTGAGCACCAGGGATGTATTCAAGTCCATCGCAAGTCCCTGCAAGTCCCTGCAAGTCCCTGCAAGTCCCTGCAAGTCCCTGCAAGTCCCTGCAAGTCCCTGCAAGTCCCTGCAAGTCCCTGCAAGTCCCTGCAAGTCCCTGCAAGTCCCTGCAAGTCCCTGCAAGTCCCTGCAAGTCCATCTCAAGCCCTCCAGTCTTAATTCCAATCACAAGCTATTCAAATGAGTTTTGACAAAAGTATTCCTTTGTCATTGTTCATCCAGTTACTTGTGACCGGCTTTATGAAAGGACTTCTGACAGGACTTGTGAAAGGACTTGTGAAAGGACCTGCAGGGACTCAAATACAACTCTGTTGAGCACTTTACAATATTTCGTTTACTTTTTCTCACCAATTGGTTCAGGGAGTTTTGTGTTCTTGCCATGCGTACCTGCAGTTTAAATTTTCTTTCAGATATTAAATAGGCCCTACACATACAAACATTTTGCACAAAATGGGGAATGGACAGCATGCAGACCTTCATGTAGACATTGCACAGTAGCTTGGTGTATCTGACCTGACTGACCTTACAAATTTTGGTTTAATGACTGAGTTTTAGCAGTTGTGCCATATGTCAGCACAGTGGGGATTCTTCCTGCTTTAAAGTCCAGGTTTATCAGCTAACCCCTGGGCTCTCCTAGCCTTGGGCTTGGATCATTTGTCTCTGGACTGCAGTGATTATGCATGCTGTGAATGTGTCAGAGATATTGATCCAGGCTTGGCCCAAAAATTGGTCGAGTTTGGAGGGGGAGGAGGGGGCACAACCTTTGAGAGCAAAGCTCAAAGTGTGAGCTCCAACAGCTTGATATGTTTCTTGCTCGTTATGTAAGCCTGACTTTGAGAACAATATGCTTGGCAGTAATTCAAGTACGTGGTGAGGCACCCCTGCCCGTAACTTCCACCCTGCCCCTAAGTCCGCCCCTGGTATTGTAGTGACGAAGGAGGAGGGGTGAGATAAAAAAAAAATGTCACTTTTTCAATTTCACATTGTTGTTGGAAAGCTCTTGGTAAATACAAGTATGATCAGGTTTTTCCAAAGTTTAAAAAAGGTGCAAACACCTTTAAGGTTTTGAAAAATAGACCACCTTGATGATACAGTATTGTGGTATTCATTCTCAATGCAGTAGAACTTCGCTAAAACGAATACCACTATAATGAACATTTGGCTATAACAAAGATCCTCTTTGGCTCCAACATTGTTATATTCAATACATAGTCAACATTTTTTTAATGAATCCCATGGCATTCTACTGTATCATTAAATATTAAATCATTCAGTTGTTTCAGATTTGACCGCAACCTTTATCGAAATTAAAACAGCGATATAAGGCCTTTTCACACTCTGAAAAATCTTGGTGTTGGACCCGGGTCCGACCCTTGTTAACTAGACTGACCTTTTCACACTGCAACATTTCAACACGGCACTGACCCGTGTAGAGCGCTCAACCCGGGTTGAAACTCAACCCTGCTCTGGAGGTGGGTTGAGAGCTCTCGACCTGTGTAGAGAAGTTCGACCCGTGTTGAAAGTCGTAGTATGAACGCCTCCGGGTTGAGTGCGCGCGCGTGCACAGCACCACACACTGTAGTTGTTAATTCAGCAACGAACAAACAAATAACCTTTGACCAGCGGCATTGCGCATGCACGCGCACCATACATGTAACACGCGTTCATTTCAATTGTGCATGCTACTTTCACGAGATTCTTTTTACTCCGATATGTCCGAGAAAATGGGCCCAAATCAGACAAAAGACCGACATGGCGTGAGGAGGAGGTGAATGCTATGTTGGCTATTTGGGCTGACAGCTCCATCCAAAGCCAGCTCGACGGAATGACCAGAATGCAGTATGGGGGATTTTCCGATTCAACCCGTGTTGAACGGCCGGCTGTGTGTGTAGTGTGAAAAGATCGCACGATACATAGGTCGAAACATTACACGTGTAGCAAAAATGCTGGCGCTGCGTTGAGTAGTGTGAAAAGGCAGCGTAATTGACCCGTGATGAAATTTTAAGAAGTCTACACGGGTCGGACCCGTGTAGATTTCAACACGGGTCGAACGTACATAGTGTGAAAAGGCCTTATAGACCTCCTCAACCTGCAGATGACCACAAATGTCCTCTGCAACAAACAACAACAGTGCTTTCATTGTTTGAATCATGACATGGCATTCACCTCATCGAAGGACAAAACAATTAGTGGTTTGAATTTCATGAATTGTTTTATTAACGCTGTTAACTCCAGCTGTGATAGTCTTGTTGGCAGTTTGAGTTTGTCTGGACTGAGAAGTGATCATGTTGTCTGTAGGTCTTTTCCCATAAGACAAATCTTGGGGTTGAAAACAAGCAAAGTCTCAGACTTGGTTGAACTCAATCCTGCTCCAGAGCGGGGTGGAGATTTCTTGTCCTGGGTTCAAACAGTAGTGTGAAATGACCAGGGGTGTGTTTGTCCTGGGTTGAACGTGGATCAAGTGTGAAACGTTGCAGGGTTGAAAAATCAAGATTTAACATAAGGCAACCCAGGGATTTGCCCAAGGTTGACTTCAACTGCGTTTGAGACAGAAAAAAAGCTCCTCACTAGAACTTGGCTTTGACCAACATGTCCCTTTTCTCAGGTAGAAAAATCCAACATTACTGAACAGCAAATCCCAGCACAAGTTAAGTCAAACAACTTGAACCAAAATTCAAAGAGTTTGCCTGCTCATTAACTGCAAATTTCAACTGCTGCACAAAATCTTTGTTCTCTTCACAGATCAACAGGCCATTGGGGAGGTGAGTTGGTCTTACCATGGAGAAATAAGTGGAAGTTACCCCACCTGGGTTTATAGGTCTGCAAATTGGGATAATTTCTCTGGAATCTGTTGAAGAATTATCCTCTATTTAGATCTGGACCCAGGAAACCGTAAGGGTGGTTGGGCTGGCAACCTAAAATGTGGCCAACCCAACCACCTCTGTTGTAGCCCTTTACCTAGAGTGGCTTTTAGCTTTGTATTGGGCGATCTCCATAATAAAGGCCAATCTTCACACTCACCGGCCAATAGAACTTGCCTAGGATTCATTCAACAGTGTTAACCCTAACAGTGCTCAACCCATCAAAACCCAACAGCATGTTTGGTTGGAATCTGTTAGGATGGGTACTGGACCCCCAAACTGATAGTCCTTTACACTGAGTTTGGCATACCACCAGAATCAGAGTCCAACAATTTGTGTGTACAGTTTACAATATGGTGTTGGAATTTGCAAGGATGGGTATGGTTCCTAATAAATTATACTTGGGGTAATTTACCATTCTCTCTTAGATGTTCCAAGGTCATATAATATTTTTAAATGCAAACTTAAATTGTATCTTACATGCATGTAATATAATCTATGTATGTGTCTATGCCCTTCGAACTTTATATGGTGATCTTATTCGTAGCCCATTACTCACAACTTTAATGCTTAGAAACGTAATTAGTTTAGTTTTGTATCAAATAGTTCGTCTGTTTGTTTGTCTGTTTTGGCATGCCTACTACGAGCTATGCTTTTCAGGTGTTGCCACCTCTCTACCGGCCTTCATATCTAAATTATAACTTGTATTCCTTTTGCCATTAAGAGGAAATAAATGTATTGAAATGAAAAAAATGAAATGAAATAATGCATGGTTGGGATTAATGTAGCATTATTGTCAACTCACCTATTTTGGCACATTCCTCTGGACATGATGTCATCACCTCATTTAAATAACAACCACAAGGTGGGCACATTTTTTGCAATTTCTTGTTGGAAAGTTTAATGGTTTTAACCCATTCTGGCCAGCTGTTATTAATGGGGTGCTGGCATGCCAATACAGGCTTGTGCAGCCAAGTGTTATACACACAATAGACAAACAATGCATTGAATATGTACAGAAATGTGCATATAGATACCAACTGGCCAGGTAGTCTTTTTCAAGCTGCGGCTATTTCCGCTGTCTGTATTCAATGGGTTATGTACAAAATGTGCATCAGCCACAGAATGCCATCAGATTGGCACCTCTTTATTTATCAGTATTGATTTTTGAATGCCATCTTTGTCAGTGCATGAGTCATTGGACACATCAATACGCAAGACCAAGCCACATAGTTCCTTATTTGAATAAATTACATTCTTTAACTGCATTACACACAAAAAAGTATAAAAACATCCAGTTGGACAGTTTGAGAGCCAAGTGGTCGTGCCTTCGGGGCAATCGCCGCACTCATCAAATGCACATGAATAACAAAATATCTTCATGTTAATTCATCATCCCAAGAATGTGTTCAGATCTGCCTGTTTCTCTCTCCTGCCAGCGGTTAAATTTCAGGGCTGCCACTCAAAATCATGCTGGATTTCCCGCTGAAGTGAGGGAACAAGTGTGGGCCATATGTAATTGAAGAGTGGCAATGAACGCACCAAACACAAACATTTCCTCTATTGATGGCAGAAAGTAATACCGCCAGAAATACTCCTCAAATGAACATTTCCAATGTTTTTTTTTCATCTGGGAGCAATATGCAGCTCGGTTTGAGTTACCGTAATAATGGAATGGTATTTTATATGAAGCGTGCATGAAATGAAGCACTTGGCAGGAGTTTTCATCAGACAAGGATTCTGAGAGACATAAATCATGCAGGGATTTTTTTTTTTGGGGGGGGGGGGAAATTGAACCAAAGTGTTCAATGAACTTTGGAGTACTTTGTGTACATGTACAAATAGAAAAGATGGAACATAAACAACGGTTTTCAACGAGACTTTGTTTGCAATTTTTGTAGACTTGTTGGCTTCAAGGTAGTTTAGAACATTTGCAAACATAAAAAAACAAAAGTAATGAATTATTACAAAATACCGTACTACACTAAGTAAAATAGCAGTCTCAAGCATCCTGTGAAATCATGGCACCTGGTGCTTTTCAAGGAAAGTGGAAATTTATATCGCTTTCCAATGATTGTCGGCTGACAATCGTTGGAAATAGTCTAGTTCCCCGACTTGATAATTCCCTGACATCTATAAATTGCTTAGTTTTGTCTAGAGTACAATGTATGGTCAGGGAACCAGACTACTAGAACATAATTGTTTTTCTCTCTACGCAGACTACGGTTTTCCCAGCATCTATGCACATAAAACATTAAACAGGTCAATGTTACAATATTTGCTATCGCGCTATAAAATACTAGCAAATGATGTATACTACCTTTAATTTAAGAAACAGAGGAACACCACTTAGACATTTAAACGGTCCGAGTTTAAATTGGATGCATGTCTTTCAAATTCATAAACATTGTAAAAATATGAAATTTCTTTTTCAAGTAAAAAAAAACTCTCTGACTTAATTTTGGGAGTGATTTTAATGAGCAGAAATTCATGTAAGAATAAATTTAATGTATGGGAAAAAAAGGTAAAAATATGAAAGAATTATAATTTATATCGAAATGAAGGTGTGATAAATAAAACAATAATTGCCTTTGACTGAGAGGGATTCTGCTATGATCAAAACATCAGGCCCTTAACTCTCATCAGTACATATAATATGGATTAAAGAAACACAGCTAACCATATTTGAATGATGAAACCCGATCGAAAAGCGCCCGGGGTGGAATGAAACTAGTGCTAATGCACCATTATTGGAATGTAATATCGAGAGAGACTGGATATTATCAGCGGACGTGTGCCACGCTTGGAGCCCCGAGGGCAAGGAATCCCAGCGCTATGGCAAACATTGGCCCTTGTTGTGCTAGCAATTTCCCCTCTTGAACCAATTCTGATATAAAACTTGCACGATGCCCTCAGGTGACTTGGTCCGATTGCAATGTAGTGCTGTCCGTTTTTGCCTTCAATTCACTGGTCCAGAAATGTCTCTCTGGAACTGATTTGGATGGTAACAGGATGAAAGCCCCGTGGTACTAAGTAGAGGGTTGAATGAGTATGCCTGTGTTCCATGACCCCTTTTGGCAATTGTTCTCAGTAATACTGTACAAGGAAAGAAGGTGTAGACAATATAGCCCCAGAGCAACATCATTTTGTGTTGCCTAAACTTTCTGTAATCAGAATTTTTCAGAGTTCTGGGTGAAAGAGACAGCACTGCTTTGGACTTTTATGTGTGAAGAGACCGTTCCCCTTCCGCAAAGAACAGAGCCCTCTTGTGTAGCTGTGGATTTTATTTAATTTGTTTATGTTGTGTTTGGCTTTTTGTCTCGCTGGAAACAAATACAGAAAACAATAGTTCCTGGTTTTTCTGAATTGTGCAAGTCAGGGGTGAGATTTGTCAGGATTTTTCTTGATTTCTGGATTTTTTTGTCGGGATTTCAAATTTTTTTTTAAGAATCTCTTTTGCAATCTGGAATTCCTGAGGTGTTGTCCTAAAGGTGTTTTTACCTGTAAAAGTGGATATAGACCCATAAAAATTGATATTTTAAGGGAGTGCCTTTAGGTAAATACAAACTACATGTATATGTTGATCTGTGGTCCTTGTGGATTTTTCATGGATTTTTCGTAGATTTCGTGGATTTTTCATTTTTTGGCTAATCTCAGCCCTGGAAGTTTCAGGTTTGCAGTCCATGCGGGTTTAGAAGCTGACAGGATGGCATATTTAAAGTTGCTATGAAAATGAAATTTAAAAAATTGATATCTTATGAGCTTTCCAATAAGACATTCCGCAAAAAAATTGACCAAATAAAGTAATTTAATAATTTCAAATTTGGAATTAGAAGCGGGACGCTCCTAATTTCCATATTATCCTTGTATGTTAATCTTTGCACACAATAAAACAATATATTTTAGGAAGACCAAAAAGAGCACATAGTGTAGTAAGTGCTTCAAAAATACATTTTTGTTCGATAATTCATTAGTAGGGGTGAAATCTGTCAAATTGAAATTATTGAGAAATGTCAGTGCATTGAAGAATCATTCCTAAATGTTTGTTGTGCAAATTTAGATAAATTCTGTAAAAAGAAGAGGAGATTTTTTCCTTCAATAGTTCTGTTGACCTAACCTTAGAAATTTGGTTCAAGAATGTGACAGTCAAGGTGTAAGTTGCACAACAGTCTTCTTGCTGCGAGCTATCTCGCTGCTGGGGACTAAATGTCTGGTGAATTGGCATCTTAAAGGTGCTGTGATTGGGGGTGGAGAGAAACCTCAACAATGTGGGCAACTCCTAGTATGACTTGCAAAGTCTAACACCTGCAATTTTGTGGTAAACTAATAACTCTGTAGACGTATTGTAGACCTGGTAAGATCACATAATGTAAGCATGGATCTTTTGTAGAGGGAACAAGTCTCCACGATTTAAGGTCGTGTACTTGTCAAACTCTGTCTGGAATTTCCGTCTTTTCTGCTTTATATTGGTAAACTCTTCTCTTGTACGAAGCTTGGAGATGTTGCATGTGACAGCAAGGTACTACAGTATCTCTCAACTTGCAATTGGTTTTTAAGGGGGAGGTGAGTTGGTCGTACTGACGGTGAAAGTTACCCCACCTGTGTCTATACAATGTAGGTCTGAAATTGGGATAATTTCTCTTGAATCTGTTGAAGAATTGTCCTCTATTTAGACCTAAGCCCAGGAAAACTGTAAGGGTGGTAGGGTTGGCAATTGAAAATGTCCCCAACCCTAACCACTTCTGATCATAACCCTTTACCAAGAGTGGCTTTTTATTTGTAGCATTTTTTTCATATTTTGATTGATGTGAATGTGTTAATTAACTTAAATACTTTTAGAAATCCAACCCCAACACTACGGATTTTGAATACCGTAGAAAAGGGCGATGAGCTCTGGCTCATTGTACCAGATGGCATTGAGTTCGCAGTTGAACTGTCTCCCTTTTGTCGTGGTTTTTATTTATCATTTGAACCTTTCCGTGAACTTGTAACCAAACTGCCCAGCAGATATAAGTTGATTGGGCGGGACAGGACATAAAAGCAAATCAAGATATACAGATGTTAACTGATAAATCTACATGTGTGGTAACATTTGTGCAATTCTGGGCTTTGAGAGGGTACTAAGGTGTTGCAAACTATAGTAGAGAGCTTATCAGTTTCCATCGTGAACAGCAGTTGCTCTGGGGCCCTCCGTCTTTCAACTCCCTGACTGTTGTTGGTCTTTCATAAGAGGCCAGGTGCCAGCCAGCCCAGCAGTCGAGCTGCCAACACAATCAGAAATTAATGGCTTGCAGTGATTGAAGCACCATCATCATGAACTTTTAAATCATATCATATTTTGGTTTGGAGTGGGGCAGCTTTCAGCGGTGTCCTGGTGGGAATCGCTGTCCTTTTCGCCCCCTGTACTGGTAATACTTTGGTGTTCGGGATATACTGAAACAAGTTTCTAACGTGAAATGGGTGAATGGAATGGAGTTCATAGTGATACGCTTGTGTGGTGAAGTGTGACAGACCTTGTTGAGTATCATGAAAAAGGCATTGCCAAGTGGTTGCACTAGAGAGGACAATTTTAAAATTGTGCAGTCAAGTTATCCATACCACCACTTTGATCAAAGGGTATTTCTCGGGATATAGTAGTATTGAAAAGCATTTGAGTGCATAGTAAATATAAGCAATAACCACCTATCATAAATGTCAAATTACTTTCGCACGTATCATAGTACCATTTTTCTTGCCCCCCCTGTGAAATAAGACTGTTTTAGATGGACGTGTTGACCTTTTCATCATGATGTCAGGCTGGTGTAGTGGTTCCTTCCTCGCCTTCCACCTCTGGTGACCCTGGTTCAATTCCCACCAGGTGCACTATGTGGATTGCGGTTTCAGTCCCTACCTGATTGCGTGGGTTTTCCCCCAAGAATAATTGTTCTGGGGTTTTCCTCCCGCGACTAAAACTGAAATTTCCTTCGGCATCGTCTCTCAATTCAAACTGGGCGCTGAGGAAAAACGGTGCATTTGCACTGATCAGGCTACCCAGGATAAATAATAAATAAATAAATAAATAAATAGATGCACAGAGCGAAAAAATAAAAAGACCTCTCAAAGACAAACGCTTGGTGGTGCACTGTATTGTGAATTGCCCAATGTGCTGCTGTTACATGTACATCAGTGCATTGATCCAACCAATCGTCATGATATACTTGACTGAGAACTGCATGACTCAGAGAATTTTGATACTCCATTGGTCACTTACAAATTGGAATTGTAGTTTGGTCTGCTGGCTTTCTGCATTGGTCATTTTGCACTTTGTAGCCATAGCATGGTTTACAAATGCCGAGTCAAGAGGCCTTAACAGACTTTTGACTTGCCTGACCTGGGAATTATTATTTGTGCCTGGTGACCTGTGTCCTTAACCCCTTGCGTACGGATGACGGAATTTGGCGCAAAAAAGAACAGTGCCACAAGGCCTGATGATGCAATTGGCCGCTGTTTGTGCAGTTTCAATCCATTGTTGGATTAAACAGTGCCACCAGGCCGGATGACGCAATTGGCCGCTGTTTGTGCAGTTTCAATCCATTGTTGGATTAAACAGTGCCACCAGGTCGGATGACGCCATTGGCCGGTGTTTGTGCAGTTTCAATCCATTGTTGAATTATTGTGTATAGGTTACGCTTGACTGCACAAACACATTGTAGCGGTTCGCTTGGTTGCCAGAGCCGCCGCGGCAGCCTGACGTCTCCCGTAAAATACTGTACTCAACTTTTATGCAAACCCTCCCTCTGAACTGAGAAGAAATTACAGGGATTTGCTTATGGCAAATCATTTGGTAAGATGGTTTTCAAAAGTTTGCAGTATTGGTCTTAAACGTAGTATACACCATTTGCAAACATCAAAAAACAAAACTGCTGAATAATTACGAAATACCGTACTAGCCTGTAAGCAAATAGCAGTCTCAAGCATCATGTGCAATCATGGCACCTGGTGTGCTGTCGTTTTCAAGAAAAGTGGAAATTTATATCGTTTTCCAACGATTGTCGTCTGTACGTACATGTACGCACGTGGGCCCCATGCATATATTGCATGCATATCGCATACCCACCGACATTACGTTTGCCTGTGTGCACTATGCATTGAAGCCAAGGCGGAACCAGACCTGCCGGGTACAGTTTTCTTGCTTTCTCCGGTATGACGTCAACGATTTTTCATTTCTCAACAGCGCCACCAGCGGTAAATTTGTAGAAAGTTTTCATGAATTTGAAAGAAATTTTTATTAATTTCTCGCAAAATAACACAACATTGAGACGCAAGCAAACATGATTTTGTAATTTTATTATATATTGAACACAATAATGTTTAATTCAAACACTTTTCAAAACCGTTGGGGTTGATCTTTAAACAGGTCAGTGTTACAGTATTTACTAGCAGGCTATAAAATACCCCCAAATCCATTTATTTCTGAAAATTACAGCAAAAGCAAATGGTGAACTACAGATCTCCATTTACAGTGTAAAATGGCCAGACTTTATTTTCTTGTCCAGGTCATCAAGACCTTGTCTCCCTGTTGGCCCAAGGTTGCAATTCTCTTGCACCCTTGGTGGATTTTTAAGAACAGTCCAATTGAGTGTGCAACAGTGAGTCAACTACATGTAGTTCGTCTATTGACAAACCTGTCAGATGTGTTTGCCAATCTGCCCCTTGCTTTCTTTCCTGACGAACCTGGTACTTGTCAAGACCAAATTTCTGCCCAACAACAAAAAATAATCAGATTCCAGAGAAAGGTTTCTGGAGATTGACATTGACGAGTTTCTGGGGGGAGGTGTTGTGTTTGCTGCCAGGATATTGCCCCAATTCTGAAGACAAGACTGCATTCAATGAAGGGACTGCTACACTGGTTAATGGCAGTGTGGCCTCTAGGCTGATGACCCTGGAGGTTTTCTATTCTGAGGTTCTACCTGTTCCTAGAAGTTGGCTTTCAGGCCGGACTATAAAGGCGTTTTCACACTATGTACGTTCGACCCGTGTCGAAATCTACACGGGTCCAACCCCTTTAAGGCCTTTTCACACTGTCCATAATCTCGGGGTTGGAACCGGTTCCAACCCCGAGATTTGTTCAACCCTTTTCACACTTCTAAAATTTCAACCCGGTTCCAACCCGGGTAGCATGCTCTAGCCGGATCGAAATCAACCCTGGCAGGGACCAGGGTTGAAAATCTCAATCCGGATTGAAATTGCATTTTTCAGCTTGAACCGTGTCGAAAACAATAGTGTGAACCGCCCCGAGTTGAGTTCACTTACCGCCGATCCGTGTTGAGTTGTGTGGCGCGAAATTCTATGGAAATCTGACACGGGTACAAAGGTCAATAAACAATCAGCTGCGACGTGGCCGCGCGCTACGTACGTACATTCGTGTACAGCACATGTACCGTGCAGCGCACGCGCACACACGAGGTTCTTCACCAAACTTTAACAACTGTTCAACAATCACCACGCACACGTATAATATTTCTCTTCACTTTCTGACGAAAATAGGTCCTAATAAGAAGTCCGACAATAAGGCTGAAAGGCCAACATGGAGGGATGAAGAGGTAAAAGCTCTGTTAGCGATTTGGTCTGATGCTGAAATTCAGTCGCAGCTGGAGGGCACCACACGAAATGTTGGAAATGTGTCGCATACATCCGGCCGCTTGGCGCGTCGCAATGCATTGTGGGATCGAGAAAATCATCACAGCGCGCCGGTGCCGAATGCGATCCGTGTTGAGAATTCGTAGTGTGAATACATACAGCCCTATCCGGATTGAACGTTACACGGTTCACGCAGCGGCCAGTTTGCGTAATGGACAGTGTGAACGTTGCGTCTTTGCGATCCGTGTCGAAAACAACCCAGGCTGAACCGGGGCGGATCCGGGTTGGTTTCAACACGGTTCGAAGCGGAGATAGTGTGAAAAGGCTTAGACTTTTACATAATTTCAACACGGGTCAATTATGCTACCTTTTCACACTACTCAACGCAGTTACACCGGTCGAACTCAACCCAGAGGTGTTTTTAACACGAGTCGAACTTCTCTACACAGGTCGAGAGCTCTCATCCCACCTCCCGAGCAGGGTTAGTTTAAACCCGGGTTGAGCGCTCTACACTGGTCAGTGCCGTGTTAAAAATGTTGTAGTGTGAAAAGTCAACACGTGTCAGACCCGGGTACAATACAGGGATTTTTCGTAGTGTGAAAAGGCCTTAAGCCTTTCTGGAAATTCAACTGTGCGAGCGAGCGCACATCAGATTCAACAATTTGGTTTTGGGAGATAAACAAAGCAGAGAATTGCACACAAGTCTATGAGGGACGTGGTTACTGAATCTACATTCTACAATTTTTCATCTGTTCAACTGAGAAACTTTTGTTTGCGCAAAAGCTAGCGCATACAAAACATCTTAAACCACAATGCCGTAAAAAAAAAGAGAAGAAGAAGATTTTGCACGCTTGTTTCGAACTGTTTACATGTATCTCTCGACACAAAATCGTAAATCATGATGTGCACACAGTCGTACTTTACCAATACTATCCGAGGACAATGCTTTGTGTTTCCTATTGTTCCTTTAATATAACCCAACCCCATAGACTAAGCACGTATTTTTACTTGCAAGGACCGATTTCAACAAAAGACTTGACTTGCGAAGACTAAAAGGTTTCTTTGTATGTTCTTTCTCGTCTTGTCCTCGGAAGTATATACAGAACCTGTACACATGCAAAGTTGGAACTCCCAAGTGGTTTATACCAAGACTACACTGAGATGTAGTGCAGGAATGACTGCATGCTCTGTATAAGCTGTTTGCTTCAAATAAGAAAACAACTACCACTAGCCACAATTTAGGCAATTTACTGTACAGTGTGCCACCAATAGGTTAACCAGAAAAGGACAGGCAATTATCATGGGAAAAGGTCAACATAAACAGCACTTTTGTGCACTTTTTTAACAAGAAACAAGCAAAATTTTGAGATGTGACAACGTGTCCTCATTTGATGGATTGTGCCTTGCAATTGTATAAGACACTCTAGATTCGTTAACTTTTAGTTATTTGATAGCACCATTTTGCAGTTCAACAGTCACATATTTTCTCAACTCCCGGCACCACAGATCAACCACATTTGTACGTAACCTAAACCCTTGACAATGGTAAAATCCCTGCCACAATCGGAGTGGTCTTGAGTTTCTGCTCCTTTGAGTTTCTGTGGCTCACTGCGGCCAATGCCCTGCTTCATCGGCTCCCAAATCTTGTCCAGGAAGGACCAAGAAACACAATCTAGCCAACAAGGGCATTACCTCTGCAACTCGTTGATCTCCCCAAAGATTTTCCCAAAGTTTGAGAGCGGGATAAAAACGGTAGACCTGAAAGCCGGTCTCTCGCGGGATTCCCATGCGGTTCAACAGTCACTTGTTTTTCCCCTCTCCGTCGAGAGTACGACAAAAGAGTTGCGTTTTTTTTTCTCGTGTCCAGACACCAAATCCAAATTGTACACAGTCGTCTTTGAAGGACCACGCAAGGTGTTTTTGGGGTCCTGTGTGGGAGAACGAGAGGGCATTGCCCTCAAGTCTGGCAAGAAGCCCAAATTGATACGCAGGAAAGTGGCACGTACATGTAGCTTACCAATGCATACCCATTTAAACCCCACATTTAAGCAAACTGTTTTGGCTAAAATTGTAAAAATAACTCAAATACTGCTAACACATGCAGGAAGTAGCTCTCAAATCAATGTATGCCTATTAAACCCCACCGTTAAGTGACATTTTGATCAGCCGTACATTATCAAAATTGCCCATTTCACTGTATCCTGTTGTTGTAAGAGGGTCATACAAATATGTATATACACAAAGGTCATGTAGGGACATTGAACTCATCTTATGTTGAACCCATTTAATGCTTCTTTTACAGTTTTTAAAAACTGCATGGTAATTACCACACCAAACATCTGATTGGTTTAAAGTTTTTTTCTGCATCCATTCACCAGTTTTAACAGCAATATTGTTTCCCAGTAATCTCTGACACAGTGAAACTGAACTGTAAAAAAATGTGCTCTGAGAATACATTGTGCTATACTGCTGACAGAAATTTATATTATACACATTAGCATAACTAGGGGGGGGGGGGGGTACTTGGCCCCCCCACTTGAGATTGCAGTTAAGTACAAATGTACATTGTACATGCACATTGTAGCATCATATTTTCGCCCTGGAGTGCCCCCCCCCCCCCCCCCCCCCCCCCCCCTCAAACAAATGTGTGCAATTCCGGGTGCCCCCTGCAAATTGGACCCAAGTTACACTGCTGACTATGCATTGTACAAAGATATATAAAATGAATCAGCACATCATAAACTGCATGGGGGATGTAAATTTCCTCCCCCAAAAAATCTTCTGCTCCGACAAGGGTCTAGACAGTCCATGCCTGTACGATGAACACCAGCTGCCTACCAGACACTGTTAACATCCATCAATACACCATTTTCCTTAAAAATCTTGCTGCCCACGGAATGCGCATCAAATACTGTGTCAGCTGCCTGTCACGACTGCACGCACTTGTGGGCCATCATACAGTCATCTTTTGACCGCATCAATCCACTCAGTGAAAACAAAGCTGTCATGGTCCGTGACTCATCACTGGAGGTACATTATACTGCATTGATACACCTCTCAAAGATCTTAGAGATTAAATTTTATACCTTACTGAGAGTAATGGGCGTAATTTGATCAAACATTTGCAACTCTGCTGTTTTGGATAGTTTAACATCAAGGCAGAGTATTTCTGATTTTGGAGTATTTGAATGGTGATTCATAATACATCCTTTCCCCATCATGTATGAGAAGGTGCAAGAGCAAGGCTACCTTTCACACTTACGTATGTTGATCTCGCTGAAGCCCAAGGTTAACATTAACAGTTCACACTGTAGCATTTTGACAAGGGTTGCAATTAAAAACAAATTGATGTGAGTTGGTTATTCCCAACGGAGGTCTCTGCCAGGAGCGGACCCTAGATTAGAATTCTGTACATTGTTAGCATAACGGAGTGTTTTTCTTAATCCTAACCTTTTGGGCATTTTTGTTGGAACTCAACAATTATATGCATGTAGTAAACCAATAGCATGTTCTTTGTACTGAAGCAAAATTGGAACATCCAGGCCCATGTAATGTAGTGTAATGGTGCCATTGTCAAGCAATACTGTTAGGGTTTGTTGAATTGAGAGGGTTAGGTGGTTAGGGTACACAGTTACACCCATGAGTGAGATTCTGGATGTTGTGGGAAGGCCTCTTTGCACCAACAGGCTTGTCATCCCATTGGCAAGTCTGCTGGATCTATCCATCGGCAATTACAGGAGACCAGTAACCCTAGCAGTCCGCAAACCCCTGGCCAGCCAAATCAGGGTTCTTTGGGATTTATGATGACAGGACCTTCTATTCAAATTAAAATGTTCTTCCTTTTATGAGTATCTCGCAACACAAGGCCAAAAGGCCACTCGAGGTGTGTGCTACAAAAGACAAGAAATGACAAAATCACAGGGATAAAAGGTATCTGTTCACATTTCGTTTGAATTGTGAAAGAATTATAGGTGGAAGGGAAGCAGGTTACAGGTAAGGAGTTCCAAAGAGAGGCAGTATGAGTGGGAAAAACTTGAGTATCTCACAGTACTAGCCTTTGGAACAACAACAACTACGAAAGGATGTGATGAGACAGCCAGGCGAGTAGAGTGCCTGAAAGTTTGGACAGAGGGAACTAATGATGAAAGGCCACTGGAACACCTTCCATGATAGTATCGATAAAAGAGGCTCAATGAAGCAACAGAGCGTCGGACATGAATGGGTTCCAGGGAAGATGCCAGGTCCTGACCAACCAGATTTGAAACGCGCCATGGACTGGTTTATAAATAAAAACTTATTCCTCCTGCATGTTCAAATCTGTAAGAATTCTTTCCCAAGGTCTACCCCCACCAAAGAACAAAGCAACAGGGATTGACAGTTTGACAGTTGTCTGTCAGAAGTTTCTGTCCACTACAGGTGCATCAAATTTGAACCCCCCAACAAATCTGAATAGATGCCACATTGTAAACTTCTGCGCTCCTGTCATTTGCAAAGGCTAACTGCATTTCTTTCATCTGTAACTACTACGTGATGGACTTGTCGTTTGACACTTCCCGGCAGAGGGAGAAATCAGCCAACTAAATAATTTCATTTCAGTGCTCCATAAAGGGTATTCATTTTTTCCCTCGGTTCGTCATGTTAGTTTTAGTCCTGCTTTGAGTCAGACCCTAGCTTTGAGACAACAAAGAGGGTGTTGGTGGACAGCAAAATGACAGGAAGGGCAAAGGTCAGTCAAATGGAGCAGCCCGTACCCCACATCAGGAGTCTTTACGTGATGATAGTGACCCAGATAAGGCTTCTAAAAAATCCAGGAAAGTAGGGCAACATTTTGTTTAGCGTTAGTCTTTCAGTTTGACACAACTTCTGTAGACCTACTGTATGGTCACCTCTAGGAAAACTTCAGCGTGTATAATAAAAGACTGGATTAGTTGATCAATGGTAAATGAAAATGAAAACTTTTGTATATTTAACTCTTCCTGAATTCTGGTATGAAGGGCTGCTCCAGTAAAACTCAAACATGTCGTCCCAATTGTCACGAAGAGACGGGCATGTCGATTTTTAAGAAAAACACATTCCGAGATAATCGCACTTGAAGTTCTTCTCATTTTAAAACTGCCAAAAAGTAAATCATTAAAACCCTAACGCACCTCAATCCTCCAAAATCCTCCTTGCAGTTTTGGAGGATTTTGAAGGATTGAGGATAAATGGTATTTAAAAAAAAAGGAGGATTTTGGAGGATTGAGGATGAATGGTGTTTTAAGCAAGGAGGATTTTGGAGGATTGAGGATGAACGGTGTTTAAAGCACATGAGGATTTTGGAGGATTGAGGATGAATGCATTTTTTGGGGCAGGGTAATCGGAGGATTTTGGAGGATTGAGGATGGTTCCTAGCAAAAAGGGTCTAGGGGTTAGGGATTTATTAATATAATTTTATGCAGGGGAAAAAGCACTCATGTGGTTCTTGGAGAGCTACATTTTACAAAAACCTCGGCAACTACCATAAACAGCGGTTAATTAGCAACATTAATTGGGTAAAGATACCAGTCCCTTCATGAATATGAAAATCCCAGTTGACCTACTATTTTGGCCTTCTGCTCTGTGTGTTTTCCCATAGAGAAGGGGCGCTCGTGTTAATGAAGCTGCATGCGCCAATATCTCAAAGATGCCCGTCCCTTCGTGAAACCTAAAATATCAGTTGACCTACTTTTACAAATCTCCGTGCCACATGTTTTGTGCATGTTTGCATCTTTTCGTGAAAATGCGAAATGCAATAGTTAGTCTAATTGAGGAATTAATTCAATTTTGCTCATGAAAGCAAGTGAAAAAAAAGGAACAAAATTTCATTTTTGACATGCCCGCCCCTTCATGAAAATGGTGATGAATATGTCATCCGGCAAAAGTTGTGGAGTTATATCCCAACCATACAGTGAGTTTGCTGTACATGCAGCAGGTCGATTTAAATCCAGGTTAAGGACTTTCATATATCTCAGTTCCATCATTTGAATGTGACATTTCCCCATCGCTATTTTGTTTAAGTTTAACTGCAACCTTCCCAGATCCTTAGTAAGTCTACTGGGAGGTTTTGGATAATTTAGTAAGATTGCGGAGAGCATGTTAGTTGAAACCTGCTGATAATTAGAGTTGGAAAGAAATATGACTGCCAGGGAAAGGTGTTTTGATGTCCTTTGAAGTCATCAAGATGATATGGTAAAAGCAGATATAAAAAAGCAGCATTTGTGGTGGGGGTTTGATATGCCTTCTGATGAAGGTCAAACCATTGTTTACCACTTTCCCAAAAGACCAGGAAAGACATAAGCCGCACTGGGGTTTATTTTTGGAAGGTTTTACCGAGACGATGGTAAAATATAATGGTCAAAGTGACCACTGTCCGCACTTGGACTTTCGACACGGGAAAATGTTACCGAGACCGTGGTAGAAGTAACCGAGCTGTCAATTTAACGACTCTTGAGGGTGCTTTGCTTGACCTCTCTACATTGACCCGATTGACCCAAAGCACGCGCCTTTTCATTCTTCCGGCCGATGTGTACAACGCACTGGAAACTTGCCACGTATGCGCTGCACCGCTGTGAAACAATGCAAAGCGCATGCATGGTGTCCCTGTGTAGCATGACCTCGCGCTCGGGCCGGATGTACGCTTTCCTGAGCCGCTTTTACCGACTCACACTGCTGCACTGGATTTATCGTCTCAGGTAAAGTTACCTGGTCAGTTTACTGGGCAGCAGTTGCCCAGTCAAAGTAACCGCTGGACTCAGGAAAAGTATCTGAGAGGAAAACGTCCCAGGCTGTCTGCACTAGACTTAAAATGAGAAAAGTACCCATCGTCTCAGTAAGCTTTACCAAAAAAAGTCCAGTGCGGACAGGGCTTTAAACAGTCTTGTAGAGAAGTCTGTGCTCATGTTTTTTGTTGCACAACAAAAGCAGCAGACAGGATAGTCCAGGGGCCAATTTCATGGACCTGTTAAGCACAAACATTTGCTTATCATGAAAGTGCTTCCTTGATAAAAACTGGATTACCAACCAGATTTCCATGTGTGGAATATTGCTTTTGACTGGTATTCATCTGTTGTTTGCTTAGCATGAAAATCACATGGACTTTTGGCTGGTAACCTGTTGTTACTAAGCAAGACATTATCATGCTAAGCAAATTTTTGTGCTTAAAGAGGAAAGAAAACCAAGTTGCATTTTTCCGCTTTATTGGCTTTTCTGAGAGCTTGTATATTCTTCTGACCGAATAAAAATTGGTAAAGAACGATTAAAATTTATTTCATTGAAAAAAAAACAACTAAAATTGCCCCTTGGAGTGAGCGTTTGGTCTCAATTCCCGCAAAGGTCATTAAGGATGCAAATGTATGCATATGACCTTATGACGTGTGTGCGCTTACTTGGCCTAAGTGGACCAGCAGCGCGGCCACCACGTCTGCAGTTTGTTGGCACTATCATCCACGTGTGTGTTATGACATTTTCGTCGTCAGCTGGTCGTACTTTCTTTGGCAATTTTTGCCGAATTCACTGCCTTCCTAGCTTACTTTTTGAGTTATTCAGAGCTCGAATGTATTACAGTTGATAAGTATTATGCAGCTGAAAATCTTCAGAATCTAGTATGCTATACTCCTCCCATCACGAGCCATCAGATTCTGCCATTATTCCAGAGCGAATATTTTGTCCACGGCGACCAGGTGTCATAAAAGTACGTGTACGTCTGTACGTATCGCGACGTCACTGTATGTTTTCATTTCATTGAAAATGAATTAAACTGTTGCAAACTGCTGACTGACTGAATGGACCTGAAATATACAAATAAAAAAATTTGCTGGCCTGACGTTTCAAACTTAAGCAAGTTCTTTCTCAAAGGCAAATGCCTTTGAGAAAGAACTTGCTTAAGTTGGAAACGTCAAGCCAGCTATTTTTTTGATTCATTTCATTGAGACAGATACAATGCAGTTACCAGACTAGGTTCGCGGTGCACACACAAATCCATCCACATTTCTGCGTTTGTGCATCCCTGTGGAGACATGACATTGTTCTCCCCTTTGTCCCTGTACTTAAGCAAACCCCCATAGTCTTTGTACACAAAATTCCTAACCTAACCTATAGAATTGCCTAGTGGAGACCTATTCAGTCTCTTTGTCTCTATTGTTTTCATGTCTCCACAGGGTACGGTATATCTCTCCATCCACACAAATTCCAAACCCAAATTTCAGTGTCAAAATATGGATGAATAAGACACGAGTAAGCTTTCCTGCTCCACAAAGACCCCTTTAACAAAAAATTAAAAAACTCATCAGTGCAACGTTCATGCAATAATGCACCGCCAGGAACATTAAAAATAGGACAAAACCAACACATGCACGCACGCAAACACAATGGGCACTCGCATAGTGACGTCATCTGTCTCTACGCAGCTACGTCACACGATTGGATTGTAAACACGCGGTTGACCCCAAGCTTTTCTGATTCTGAGCGAAAGAGACTCCAAAGTAAAACTTCTCTAAAATTGCCAAATCCATGCATAAACTCTTCAAACCTACTTTGTTAGGTTTGGGGAGGCATAAGCTCTCGAAAAAGCCACTAAAGTAGACAAATGCAAATTGGTTTTCTTTCCTCTTTAACAGTTCCATGAAATTAATGCAATTCCATCCTGAAGGAGACTGCTCTTTATTGTCTGATCAAGGCCTATACTTTCCAGGTGGATGGAAATAGCAACATTGCTTGTTGACATTTCTGGACATTACAGGCGTGTCTTGTGAATGTGGTGGGACATTAGGATGCTTATGCTTCACCTGTGGGTGTTATGCCATGAGTAATATCTCCCCGGCAGTTGATGGACTTCTTTGTCAAATCCACTGCTGGGTTGTTTTGGTAGGCATGCAACATTGTTTTTCTTACAGCGTGGAATACCTCCGTCTTCTCTGTGGGAAACAGATTTTTACTTTACAGAGACATGATTACAGAGGTAAAAATTATCCAAACAAAGTTTTGCGGTTGCTTTGGTCTTCCATAGATTAGACTCTTAAAAAATAATGACTTACCCGGGTAATTAATCACCCGGGTAGTAGTCCATTACCCGGGTAGAAACTAACTCGGAAAATCGGTTTCACACTACAAAATTAATTCACACTATGCAAATTGCAAATGGTAACCCGGAGAATGTGCATTGCTTGACCACTGCCCTCCCAAAACCCTGAACCATGATGTAACTTTCACTTTGAGACTTGCAAGTAAGATTAATTATACTAAAAAATTTCATTTTTCTTCCCATAATGTCAGCATTTAATACAAATGTAGTGCCAACAGTTAAGGAGAGAGGAATGCAGAATTTGTGAGAAATAGCCCTCGAAAGTGACAACCCCCCCCCCCCAAAAAAAAATAATAAAAAAATAATATCCACCTGACAAATTTCCCCCTGCAGACAAATTTACATATTTTGAGTATGATCATGAAAGTTGGGCTGGGGCGGGATGGATATTTTGAAATCTATTTGAAAGGGGATGTGCTTTTGCCAAAATTAATTATATGTACATTGTAGCTGGCCGATAAAACAAGTCAAAGTGCACCCACCTACCCGGGTAGAAGAAAACCCGGCGAGCATTCACACTACTGATGGTAACCCTGAGAATCATCTCAATGTCGTTGTTAACCCCGAGATTAGTGGGTTAACCCACCTCGTGAGCAGGGTTAGAAATGACCCGGGTGAAGTCGGGTTTGAGGCAGTTAACCCGGAGAATTTCTAACCCCGAGAGGTGTAGTGTGAACACGCCATATTACCCGGGTAATCTCGGGTTTAAATTTTTCGTTAACCCCGCAATTACCCAGGTAAGAGTATAGTGTGAAACGGCTATAGGTAAACCCGTAAATTTAACACTAAAAAAAAATTAAAAAAAATCCTGGATGAAGCATTTAAATTCCCAACCAGACCCCCACATGCCCTTAAACACAGCATGAACCTGGCTGATGTTTACATACAAACCTTATACCTGCTGTCATTTCACAACTGTGCAAACAATGACATAACCATCTTGGATAGCCAATAATACCCGCTGGTCATGTTACTAGGCTGGATTTCCTGTGTACTGTGCAAGAGGGTCATCAAAGAATTTTAACTTCGTGTCGTCTGGGAAATGGGAGGATGACATGTATACCCACAAATTGATTGGATTTATTTTCTCAGAGGCATTTTAATTATCTATATTTCTTGTTTGTTTCTTGTTTAAAAAGCATCTGCTGTAATTATTTGAAAAAAATTCTTTCTTAAGGATGTATTGTTTGTACTCTTCAACAAATTTATCTTCTTACAAATTTTCAAATTTTGTTTCATAATGAAAAGAAGTTTTAGGACATCTGCAACCCTCTGAAATTTTTTTTCTTCGAAAAATATATATGTCAACTAAATGTATGCAGATTTTTTTGATTGATGTTTCATTCAAAAGTAATAACTTCTCTGTTGCTAGAGAAAAAAGCAATTAAAAATAGAAAACAAATTTATTTGTGGGAGGGGGGGACCTGAAAAGGGGACAGATGGTATATCTTTAAGTTGGCCCTATTAAATTGAAGCATAAAAAAGCAATCTGTTATGAAGTGACCAAACAATTAGATAAACTGTTTCATCACAATACATTTCCTAATATGCACATGTAATATACATGTAGGCCTATGTGAAAATCTCCCAGTTTATTAGAGTACGAGTTCAACTAACATGTAATGTAGGCCTGTTGATTTAGATAAGTCAGTGGATAAATTTGAGTCATATGTTCCTTCAGTTCAAAACCAGCGTCAAGGAAATGTTTCAGCTCCGTACTTGCATATGCCTAGCATGTACTGTGACCCCATTAGTTCAACCACTGGTAAAAGGTTTTGCCTAGAGAAAAACCAAATCTTGGTATTCCCTTCCACCTCCGGACCCCCTAAAAATAACTCCCAGGCCCTAGGGTCTAGATAAATATTGCATTAAGAATTTGAAATGAAAATACTACTTGGAAACCAACTCCGGTGAGGGATTGGGCAGTCTGAATCCGCAGGGTTCTGGAAGGAATGTTGGGGGGTTTTTGCTGGGCTTTGAGTCTGAGCGTACAAGCAACAAGTAGGCCTGCTTATTCAGTGAGAAGATGGAATTTGCATCGGGGATGATGTAAATTAGAAGACAGCTTTTTGTCCTTTCCCGACGAAGTGTATGAAGCACTGTATGCTCAGTGCTTTCCGAGAGCCTGTCTGGAAAAACAAATCACAGGCTTACTCAGGTGGGACTCGAATAGCACACGAGCACCACCTCCAAACCACACAGCCCCCTCTAGTGTTTTAGTGGTCGAAGGCCTAATGGTTCATTCACCCCCATTAATTGTGTATTGGAGACTTGAGAATTTAAACATAGCATGTGGTATTAGATCAGGGTCATCCTGGCCTAATGTTGGTAAATTGATAAGAAAATTTGAAGTTTATATGCACCAGTACTGTGTGTGTGTGAGTGAACTTTGGTCAAGTTCAGAAGTGTCCCTGTTGGCATAACAATGTGTAATGTTACGCATAACTGGCATATCGGCTGCTTTTCCTCCATAGCCTTCAGTGAAATTCTTGAGGTGGGGTAGCCTGTCTGAAGAGTTTAGATGTGGTTTCGGCCCAAGGAGTCAGTTACTGTGAAGAAAATATGACACTTGTATGAGAAATGTTTTAAGAGTGATTGCTTGTGACTTAAAGGTAATATACAGCATTTGTAAACATAAAAAAACAAAACTAGTGAAATGTTATGAAATACCTTACCTGACTGTAAGAAAATAATAGTGTCAATCATCCTGTGAAATCATCCTGTCATTTTTAAGAAAAGTTGATTTTGTTTGTATCAATTTTGAATGCTGGTCGGCTGACCATCATTGGAAATAACCTACATGTAAACAGGCATTTCCCAAAATGTACCACCTTTAAAAGAAAATGATCTTTTTTTTGGGGGGGGGGGGTGGTGGGGGGTGGGGGGTGGTGGGGGATAGGCTGGGAATGATATCTGCCTTCCTCGGTACTGTGTACATGTACATCCATTGCAAGCTTAGTTCAACCACATGTGTTGTGTGTATGGTCCCAACATAAGGAAATGATTGCATTGTCTTGAAATCTCAGTGGGGCTTTACTCCATCGGTGGGGCACTGGGTCGCTGACAGCCTAAACTTGCCAAAGACAGTCCCTTGAGCTTAAAGGGGTCTTGAGCTTGCCCTGCAGGTACGAGAAGTTGGGAGTGAAAATCTGTTATTGGTGGACTGATAAGTGAGATTTTATGGACTTTTCAGAGCTGAAACGTGGTCTCCTTGGGACGTTAAGACCTGTGCAAAAAATATAGATTTAAGTATTTGGGGTTTTTGGTTTCAAGTGATGTACATGTATATGAAGGCCTTTAGGCATTTCCCAAAATTATTGTTGACAGCAGAGGAATTTGTACATAGGGATTTAAGAAAGTGGCATTTGTGCTGGAGACTACGAATTTGGTTAATATCATCAAACAAATCAAGGAAACTGACTAGTTAATTTTAAAATAAATTTTCAAAGTGAAAAAAAAAAAAAACTGCCAGGAGTGGAATTTAAACCTGCGACCTCCGGAATACCGTACTGGTACTCTACCAAGTGAGCTATCTTGCCCTATGTTTCCGGTCTCCCAAATTTTCAGTGTCTTTGTTTTTGTTTGTTTGTTTGTTTGTTGGCTGTTTTTTTTTTTTGGGGGGGGGGGAGGGTGCGCCAGTCAGAAGTCATAAACCCATAATGCCGTATAGCCAGACATTTTGTTAATTTTGTGAATATCTTTGATCTTCGGCAGTGAGAAGTGACATCTCAGAAAAAAGAGTGAGCCTAACCAGAGTAGTTGTTCAGTGGTTGGAAGCAGGTGGTGGTGTGTTCAAATCCTACCCAAGTATTGCATGGACTGCCTGAAATGATGAGTATGCCGTACCTGAAGCAAACATTGTACATCTTGGGTGGAGGACCTGTATGAACAAAATACTAAAATACCACACTTCTACCACAATTAGTTATTTGTTTCTTTTGCCAGGTTCATACTTTGTTGGGGTAGCAGGGAATATCACGGTGAAATAAATAATAATGTCATGAATTTTGCTTGAAGTTTACTGGGCATTCACGCAAATGATGAAGTGGCCTTTTTGTTGAAATCTCTGGGTTGTTTTGTTGGTTAGTATAATGTATGTTTTTAGGCAAGGAAAAGCTGAGAATCAAGACAATTGCTTTATTCTTCCAACTATCCAACGATATTGGGAGGTCAATTTCGAGGCCTGGGCTTCCCAGACTTAATGTCTGCCAGCAATTACTAATAATGACTCCCTCGTGATCTGGGGGCATTACTAACAAACAAGCAGACTCTCCAGTGATTGTTGGGACTGAAAGCTTGAGAGACCCTGCGCTCAGCAGTGATTAGTGTCAAAGTGGTAGCAGTGGCAGATTGATAGGAATAGTAATGTGGGATGGTTTTATTTGCTGTCATGGTTTCTGGCGTGGTTGAATGGTTTTGGGTTTGAAGTGGTTTTTATTTTCCTTATCTCTGATTCTGAACAGCGCGGCAGGAGATTGAGGAGTAAAATATCACTTTTTATTGTCAGTAGGGGTATTTGCAAAGGGAAAGATCCATAAATATCCCCCACTTTTTAACCAGGGGGACGGGCCATTGGATCCCCCCCCCCCCCCCCCCCCGTGTCATATTGTCTCCAGTCAACGCTAATATGGCTGAAAAGACCCGAAATGTGCAAGAAATGCTGGCTGGCAATATACGTGGAAAGCAAAACAACACTGCTCAGTGTCGTGTCTACTCTGTTGAGTCAAAACATGCAAAAAAATCAACTGCATGGAATTTCCTGCATTTTGTATAGATATTATTTTCATAAGAAACAAAAAAAATCAAAAATAGAGCGTACAACCTCTAAAAAGGAAGTCGATGGAAACACTGAACTTTTTTTACTTTGCCCTATATTGTCATAGTTTCAGAGTGCAAAGAAAAAAGAATTAGTCATTAGTAACATTAATAGCAGACCCAAATGAAAAGATGAAATTTAACAAGTTGCATTTGAGAAGCGTCATGTGAAGCTGCTGGTATTTCCAAGGTTACGGTTACAAATTTTGAAACTCACAAGGCAACACCTTTAAGAGGAGTTGAACATAGCATTGTAAAAATGAAGTTCAATTTTCTGGACTCCCTAATTGTATGGGTCTTTTACATCCTTAGTCCTTTACATTGAATTAAGTCTTCATTGACCACTGACCTTACCCGACCCCCTATTGCACTTAAAATACCTGCTTCTAGTCCTAAGCTACTCTCCTTGGGAGGCCATTCTTTGTGGTGTGCCTGATCTCTTTATGATCCCAATTGTCGTTGAGGTTAACCACGTGTCAAGTTGAAGTAAATTCAATGCCAGTTCTAAATCGTTCTTTTTTGAGGTGGTTTGGATCTATTTGTTGATTTAATGGACAAATTGAATTTGTCCAATTGGCTGGTCATGCTGAGCTGGCCAACCTGTGGAATGGCTGGATTATGGCCCCCTGTGCAATGGGTCTGTGGTTTGAGAGAATGGCAAACTGGTTACAGAAATCTTGAAAAAAAAAACTAGTGGCAATGGACGTGTTTGTCCTTACAGCAGTGTTTTAAAGTTCTTGGGTTGCAGAATGAGGAACCGGTCGTCTTTCTTTCATTTTGATTAGGGTTGGATCTTCTTATTTATCACTAAATCATTGTATTACCAGAATCAAAGGACACCAAGAAGATTAAAGTGTATGTGAACAAGTTTGATAAGAGGTTGGAGGTAAAAAGCTCAGGAAGATTGAGGAATATTTCTGCAAAATTGAACAAAAAGACAGTAATAGCAAAATATCCCATTTGGCCCGAAAAAGCACTAAGAATAAAGTACTTGCAATGCTGTGATGGGTAGGCAAATTGTTATTTATCAATAAATGTTACGGACATGTTAAGTAATGGCCAGAAAATGCCAGTAGCTTTGTTTTCCCGAGAATACATGTAGTAGCTTGACCCTGTGTCCATCCAGCCTTGGACTTGGTCCTACTTGATCGTATTCCTTGGACATGCATGTATGGAATTATTGTTGGGACTTGTAATGACCGCCTACAAAATTGTGACCCGCTCCAGAAAAAGGTGATATAAGTCGCGCTATGCATTTACGTGTAATGGCCCTTTCAACGTTGAGAGGGTAACATTTTTCGTCAAAATCTATTTTTTGTTTTTGTCTTTAATGACATCTTAAATATCTAAAGTTTCAGGTTTGGTGCACAACAATGTTGATTTCATTGAATAAAGTGAAAAAATAACCTTTTTAGAGTGCATTGTTCGATTGCATTGTATTAGAACTAGCTATTTCAAAGCCTGTTTTCTCTGTTGTGTCATTTGAACTCCATAGAACTAATAAATATGCAAAAACGCGATATCTCCAGAACGGAAAGGGCTTTGGAGCTCTGTCATGTACCAAATGAAAGCTTACATTGTGGGCTTTCCAAACATGCATGGAACTAATTTTTCATATTTTGCGACATAATATACCTTTTTCCAGAGCGGGTCACAATTAACCTTTCCCCATTATGGGTCCTTGGGTCCATTAGAGTGTCATTGAGATTCCCTGAACACATGTTTCACTGAAATTTGTTTTCAATACTTGCTTGTTTTATGAGCTAATACAATGTGTATGACCTGATCAGAGGTCACCAGACACCATAAAGCTCAGGACTCAATAGGTCACATTAGAGAGTTTTGGATCGTCATATTTCAAATGGTTTGAAGTTCAGAAGAAAACAATTTCTTCAAAATTGTCTTATTTGACTTCTTGTAGAACCACCCACTTTGAATGATAAATGTGTGTTTCATCATTCACTAATGCACATGTAGAGATGTGCATTTTTTAAGTCAAAGTTAAATGTTACAATGTTGGAGATCTGTGGATCTCATTGTACAATGGTACTTAGAAAACGTTTTTGTGTATATATTCTTTTTGAAAAGATTTCACCGATTAAAAATCATGAAAATGTAGGCCAACGATACATGTGTTATCCATCACTCATTGACAGGAGTTTGCCAGAGATAATGTATTTTTCATCTATCCATCTCGTTGTCAGCACCAATCTCGTCAATGAGCAGGACTGGTCATGCTTCCAAACAAATCCCTCCATTCCCACATGCTGGAATCATCACTTGTCAGCGCTCTACTCATGCAATGCCATTTGTGCCATCACCGGTATGAATGCATGAACTACCAGTCGCCCTCACTGAAAAGTAATTTACACTTTTGTGTTGATCGGCAGCGGATAGCGGACCCTGATGACATTTCCACAACTTGCCACTCGCAGGCAAGCAGTTGCTAATTGTTGTTCCCTCCCTTGAATTTTTTTTCCTGTTTTTACCAGTCACCCTCACTGAAAAGTAATTTACACTTTTGTGTTGATCGGCAGCGGATAGCGGACCCTAATGACATTTCCACAACTTGCCACTCGCAGGCAAGCAGTTGCTAATTGTTGTTCCGATGTTTTTTCCTGTTGGCTACTGGTGGGACAGCGGCATACTAAAAAGGGACCTTATGCGTCATCAAACAATACCGAAAGGGGGAACGCAGGTGACGTGATGTATGCCAGCGTGTTTATACAGTTGCTTAATGTAGACAAAGTAGCTGTACAATTACTTTTGTAAGAGTCCACTAGTGGAATGATCCTAAGTCTTGTTAATACCACATTCTTTAGAATCTTGCTGCGTTACCTTAATCTGCTTATTGCAAATAAGTGCACATCAGCCCCAACATCGGTTTGCTGACATTGCGACTGAAAGGAGCTAAATACTGCAATTATTTAGAGTCCTTTTGTGTGACAAATCTGACAAAACTCTGTTTTTTTTTATTGGGAGAGCTGATTGCCTCATTTCTCTGGCAATGTTGACATCATGGGTGTTGATAACCTGGCCAAAGTGGAAAGCGTTTGCTTTTGTACCGGGGAGCTGGGTGTGCTACGCTTTCCGTTAGCTCAGGTGCTGTTTTGGTTCGGCAGACTCAAAGGAATCATATCAGCCAATAGCTGTGATCGGCAAACACATTAGGTCCTTATTGTTAGACTTGACACATTGGATAATATTGGAGTGTTTATTCCAGACAAGAGCAGAATGACCAATCTATTTATGACTCTCGGGTGTGAAGTGCACTTTGCTGACAGCTGGTAAAGTTTACCTGTTGAAAGTACATTACACTCCAAAGTCAAGAGAGGGAACAGTTTAACGAAAGGCTCAGTGTAGTGAAGTCCTCTTGCTTTAGCTTGTGCTAATGACAATGATTCCCTTGTTAAGCCAAGTATCTTCTTGACTTTTTAAACTCTTGTTGAGTTACTCATGTGGCATAACCTGATTTGTACCACTAGGGCAGGCCCTGGTTCATGTCAGTCAGCTTAGAGGGACCATGTAATAACATTTTTGTGACATAAATACATGTAGGACAGCATGACTTCCATGTTAATATAATTCCAAATCAACAAAATTGGCCTAACGTTTCGAAACTTAAGTTCTTTCTCAAAGGCAAATGACAGTGTACAAGAAACAAACATGTGGGGGATACACTGGCAAGTGGGGGTGGGTAGAGAAACACAAAAGAGAGATTAGGCCTTTTCACACTAGAGTATCCATCCCCGGGGCAAACTCGCCGGGGCGACGTGTAATTTTTCACCCCCGAGTTCAACCCCGCGTCGATTCTCACTTGCTTTTCTCAAACCCTACTTCTCTCGCCTCGGGGCGAGTTCGCCCCGGGGATCGGCACAGTTGTTTCTCACTTGAACACGGCGGTCATCAGGGCGAACGTTTATCGAGTGGTGCGCATGCGTAGTTTACGCATTACCCAGATGTGTCTTTCGACGGTCATGGCTGCATTGGGGGCATGGCTGCACAACTGGCTGAAGAACTGGCTGATATTATCGCTGGTTGAGAGAGTGTAGTATTCGGTGGCCAAAGAAAGTTTCACAGAAGAATTCGTGCACGCGAAAACGTTTTTTACACATTAGCAAAGAACGCACATACCGGGTACCAACGCAATTAAAAGCATAGTACACAAGTACATTGTATGTGTACATGTAAACATGATGCGTGCGATTCTGTTATGTTGTGTGCTGATAACGCGCGTTTTTGGTCACCTTTGTGCCGTTGTATGCCCCGGGCAAACTCACCCCTGCACCATTTCTCACTACCATTCTCACCCCGGGGAAAGTGTCTCGCCCCGGGGATAAGATTTTCAACCCTGGTCCAGAGCAGTGTTGAACTCACCCCGGGGATGAGCAATCTCGGGGGTGGCTCGGTGGGTGATGCGGGGGTGGCACGGGGGTGAAAATTTCAAGTGTGAATCAGGGTTTTTTTCACCCCCGGGGCCACCCCCGAGATTTGCTTTAGTGGGAAAAGGCCAAGTATATATTTATTGCTTCTACTCTTTAAAATTCCATTTTATAAATGCTTCACTTTTCCTTTGGGAAGAGAGAGATATGACTGCAGCATGTCGATTTCCATCTTTCCAAAAATATTTGTACAATATTGCTGCTGCTCTCTTACCAGAGGTGTCCTGTGGGATAAACAAGAATCCAAACGAGCCGTAGGAACTTGGCTGTCATCAACCTCAAGAATCCCGAGCATTTTGTTCTATTTTGAGGACGACTCATAAATCTGCCATTCTCCTGGAAATATACATTTACATGTACATTGTATGTAGTGGTGGCGGAGGGATAAACACTGTTTTGGACTTTGAAGTATACCAGATAGATTTGGATGAGGTTTAAGAAAATCTTCTGTTTATTGTGGATTTCATCAGGGAGGATGACAGACCACCAAGTTGACCTGCCCCCTTCACCTTACCATGGCTTAACTGAATTTCTTTTTGAACTTGGATGTAATAGATTAAAATGTTGTACTGTTAGTAGGTGCTCGCTCACTAGTTGGGTGATTATACACTGTCAGATGTAGAGAGGTTTAACTGACCTGCATGCAAGGGAAACTGACTAGGTAATTTGAGTGAAGTGTCAAAGTGAACAAAGAAAACTGGCAGGAGCGGGACTTGAACCTGCGACCTCTGGAATACCACACCCGGTGCTCTACCAACTGAGCTATCTTGCCCTATGCATTTGCACACGTAATAGTTTCACCCAAGATACTTTTCGCATTTGACATTTTGATGTGGTATGTTGCCCTGGTCAGGTATAACTTTGCGGAATTTGCTTGGCTGACCGACCCGTGGTACATTGGGTAAATCGTAGACCATACAGTTTATGGGCCAATCTGCTCCAAAGTATAAATTCCCACTGCTTTTGTCCGTATTTAAGAAAAAGGTTGCGCCCAATTTCCTTAAAGCTGCTTTCTCCATTCTTTTGTGGTGCATTACCCCGAAAACTAAATGTTTCAAATTAAATTGCTAATTTGTTGGCAGAAGATAAGTTATGATCTTATGAGTTATGACATTCCACGGAAAATCCACCGATGATACGCAGCAGATTTAATTAATATCAATTTTGAATTAGCAAGATACTCCAAATTTCTACAGTATTAAGGTATATTAATCTTCACATGTAGCACATAAACACAGTTTATATTAGAAAGACCAAATAGAGTGCTTAGTGTTGAAATTTTTTTTTTTAATATTGGGTTTTGCTCTTTACCGACGTATTTACAATCTATACTCAGTGTTGCCCTGGGAGATTATTTGGAAAAAAATCACTCGGGTGGGACTCGAACCCACGACCTCCTGCTTTCTAGTGCAGATGTTTAACCACTCGACCACCGAGCTTGTCGGAGTCGGTTGGCTGGTTCAAATCTGATGCAGCGGCGGGTACCGCAGCCAAACTATTCAGTATACAGTGTTTATAAAAATACTTCAAAAAGTTCTCTTCCATAATTAGTCAAATGAGGGAAAACCATAAAGTTGACATTTTCTGTCAGAGCACCGACATAACAGCTTTAAGATTTACAGTTTGCACGACTCCGAAAATGTAGTGATCATTGTGGATCATAAAAAATAAAAATGAAGAACGCAAATCACAAGAGGGCACATTTCTGAGTAGAGGGTCCATTCTGAAAATCCATGCCCAGATGGACCCTTTAATATCCCATAATGTTCACTCCTACCTTTATGAAACGTTAAACCCAGTAGCCTACATTATCAGGAACTGTTCATTGAACTTTTCACTTCGGCTGTCCAACTGTTGCCTTCCACAGGGATGATTTTAATGACTAAATGTTCAGTGTCTGACATCCAGCATCCATTAAGCCTGGTCTATATGGGTCCCCTGGGCTCCGTAAGTAGTCCAGTATTCAAACCAACACTTGCCCTCCATCATTCAGAAAAATAATTGAATACCTCTTGAAAATAATTTCTTGGCCAGATCGTGTGGGTACTTTACTGAAAGTGCAAGATAGAAAAGTGGATTTATTATACCAAACCAACCGGTT
Organism: Hippasteria phrygiana; assembly: GCA_037893225.1. NCBI lineage: Eukaryota > Metazoa > Echinodermata > Asteroidea > Valvatida > Goniasteridae > Hippasteria > Hippasteria phrygiana. Next base: position 487,485 of record JAZGUH010000689.1, read on the forward strand.
GGGGGGGCTGCTACACAACTTATGTGGGGGAGTAATATCTTGGATCTTATCAGAGTGAACTTGCTACTGGTAGCTTCTGTGCAAGGTGCTTGCCCAGGCTCGGCACATGTAACTGGTGGGCGCGTTGGCGTATTCAAACCGCGGACGTAAAATGCCAGAGAACAAAAGAGAACAATATCGTCCGCGATTCCCAGCATACGTCCGCGATTGGAAGTGTGTACAAAGTCTATGGAGGCCTTCCGAAAAGTATAAACAAAAGAGGAACAATGGGACGTCCGCGTTTGGAGGTCGGTACACGACTGTGTGCACATGTGTGTGTACACTAACACAAAAGTACACACGTTGTTATGGTACATGTATCTTTCTGGAATCGCTTTCAATTGGCTGCCAAAAAATTTGAGTGATTAGCTGAGTAATGCATAGTCAAAACAAATTTTCTCTCCTGTTATAGAGGAACATATTGCTCTTTTCAACTCAAGTCAAAGATCCATGCTTTGCTTAGCTTCTGTTGTGAACCTACGGACACATTCGTAACATAGACCAGACATGCATGATAACACACTATGTGCACATGAACATCTTGCATTGGAATTGGCCCCTAATTAATGAGCAGAATCAGGAAGCTTTGGCAAGAACGCAAGGTATCTGGAGACCTACAGTGTGATTGCATGAAATCTGCTCTGGAATTGGAAGTTAGTTTCGAGCATTTGTAATTCCACTTTTCATTGGCAGCTTTACTTGATTCTGACCACTGTGTGTTCGGTAGAGCACACTCTACGGTGCATTTGTTCTCTACTTCCAAGTTGGTGCACTGCTCTCATGTGACTGATTGGTGGTAACTGAATCACAATTTTTACCTCAGACATCAACAAGGCCTTTCACCCTAGACTGAAAGTGACGGCCAATAAATTTGAAAATTTTCTGACGAGTAGGACATTCAGCAACCAAAGATCCTACTACTAGTAACCACAGTTGGAATAAGTTTCCATCTTCAGACAGTCATCTGGTTGTGGTTTTGGCTGACATGGTGGGGGGGGGGGGGGGGGAGGAGGTTAGTCTAATTGCAGATGACTAGAGCAGGTGATTTAAGTCTGCTGTATTTTGAGTAGAATAAGATCATTCTTGTCCATGGCAGCTACTGTATAGAGCTGGCTCATTAGTAAGGAAATTCATACCTCTAGCACTTGGATCATCAAGTGATGTAGGTTGTCCACAAAGTCGTACCAGTATTGACCATTTTTTTTGGAGGTGTCTTTTTTGGAAAGTTACATCTAGTTTTGAGTGCAAACTTGTATTTTAGATAATCCAAAGAAGGGATTAAGATGATCATCTTGGGTTTAATGTGTGTTGTGGCTCATCTAAATGGCCTTTTGAGTTACATGTATGGGAAGAGATAAAGGTTAGGATTATGGCAACAAGTTTAGGGTCAAGCCTTTATTTTGACATAATTTAGAATTATAACCGCGTTCGCATTGGACTAACTATTGTCAAAAGTTACCGTGCATGATTGTTAACATTCCACTATGGTTATTCTTCCATGCGTCCGCACTTGGATTGCACGACTCGCGGAAACTCTTTGGCCACGTAAACTTGGCAGTGGCATGTCCTCTCAAAATGCACGTTTTACATTACAGTGGCTGTCCACACTGCACTTTTCAGCGATGTAAAACTGCCACGTAACTCTTCCGCTACCTGGTTGGCCCTGTAAAAGTTCCCGCAGTGGAGGGATAAACGAACAACTGACGATTAACACTTGACAATTTGGAAAGTTTACCGGCTGTCCGCACTGGACTTAATTTGGACAAGTTGACAGCAGTCTTCGTACTTTTACCAAAAAAGTCCAATGCGGACACGGCCTATTTTGCCAAGCAAACTCATTTGAAGCAAGATACAATGTACATTGTATGGGACAGAGGGAGCCCCCTCTTTTCTGTTGGTCATTGTGTCTCAGGAATTCCTTTTGGGAGGAGGGGGAGGGGGAGGGGGAGGGGGGTGTGTTAGGTAACAATAGTCTTGGTGTGTAGTAGGGGATATGGAGGGGGGTACCCCTTGGTCCCATATCTTGCTGGATATAAGCAAACAGGCAGGTCTGGTCATTGAGGTCTGTGTCCTGCAATGTTGGGTACTTCTCAGGGGCACTTATCTGACCACTGGCTGCTCTTGTGGGGGCAATTAGAGTTTGATAAATTGCAGTGTTGTAATGCTTGAACAATGTTTAATGTGCCCCAACTGCCAATATTTGGCACCCATGACCAGACTAAACAACCCCAACAGTGTGCCCATTTGTGGTGCAATTATTGGGTGCATTTCAACAAGCTAGTAATTGCCCCTCTGCATGCAGGTTCTGGGGTAGTTTCAGGATAGACAGGTACCACCTGTTTTGCCTCACACAATCTCAATGGTACTGCAATGGACTGGGCTCTTTCATTGGTCTGGTACCCTCACCCCAGAGAAGCCTGCTTAGAAAACTGCAATGTATACCCAAGTGTGTATGAGCAGGAAACGTGGGACTGGTGTTGTTTCCCAGGGGTGCAGTGTCCCTACATGTCTTGTGTAGTTTTAACCCCAGGTATTTTTGTAAAATAAACGTATTGAACTGTTTTGATTGTTTTATCTGCAGCCAATCAGCATATTTCATTGCCATTGCTTACTCGGTTTAATGGAACTAATTGCAATGCCTGTTCCAAAAACACAAACGGACTTGATGCCTGCACATTAACAATGTCAAACTTTTTAACATCAAAAGCAATGTGTGCATGTCTCATAGTTTTGTACCTGAAATATTTTATTGCCAATCTGCTATGTGTTGTGTAGCCCAGACAAGGGTAGTGTGTATAGATAATAATAATAATGCGGTGCTTATATAGCGCTTTATACAAATGTCTCAAAGCGCTTTACAATTATTACCCCTGGTCATCAGGCCTTGAGATCAGTTCTATGCAGCAGTTCGAGATCAGCGCAATCTGTTCTCTACCTTCACAGGTACCCATTTATACTCCTGGGTGGAGAGAGGCAATTGTGGTAAAGTGTCTTGCCCAAGCACACAAGCACCATAATCCCCTGGCGGGGTTCGAACCCACATACCATCGCACGTGAGTCAGACACACTAACCATTGGACCACGGTGCCCCACTAGATATGGTACAGCCAGTCAGGATGGCTTTGGGATCAGGATGCCTTGGGGTATACACCTATACATTGTCTAATTTTGGGACATGCTCTTGTTCTGTTCATCATCGGATGACTTTCTTTTGACATTTTTGTAGACCTGTCTGCTTTCAATCATTGTCTGCTACCTTGACATTATTACCCAAACTGCCCTGAAGCATTTTTTTTCCCAAGCTGAATGAAACCATTTTTATATTGTTGTTTTTCCCTCTTTTCTTTTCATGTACCAACTTCACTCATGTTTGCTAACAACTCTTGCATCAATCGAACACTTCTACAGGTAAGAGATTTTTAATTTCTCTGTCGGTTTTTGTTTTCTGTGTTGACAATTTCACATGAACTCCTATAGTGTGGCATGTGATTTTTTGCCCCACGTTTTTATATTCTGACTAATTTTTTTATTGTAGATAGCACTTCTTAAAGAGCATACCACCGTGAAGTCCACGTGTGCTGGTTGAGAGGAAAATAAAGGGTTATCAAACAAAGATTGGAAAATATTAAAAATAAAACAATAATCTCATGTATTAAATCAGTGGGTTATAAGCAAGGTTTTGACATCGGTAGAATTATGTACTTTGGACGAGAATGCTGCCCCTTTCCACTTCCATTATACATTGATGGGAGTCAGACGACTTTTTAATTGAGAGGTAGTATACAACATTTGGTTTTGCCGTAATTTTCAGAAATGATTGGATTTGAGGTTAGTTTTTTTATCGCAAATACTCCAACACTGACTTGTTTAAAGTTTTGTATGCAAAAGAAAGAAAAGAAATGCTGTTCTTTTAGTCTGGTTCCCCGACCCCAGTTAGACAAAACAGAGCGATTTATAGATGTCAGGGAATTATCAGGTCGGGAAACAGTTTTTTTTCTAATAATGGTCGGACCTACATGTACCATCGCTGGAAATTCCACTTTTCTTGAAAATGACAGCACACCAGGTGCCATGATTTCACAGGATGCTTGAGACTATTATTTACTTACAGTCAAGTAAGGTATTTGATAATAATTTAGTAGTTTGGTTTTTTTGATGTTCGCAAATGTGTGTTAACTTAATTAAAGTAACTTCAGCAGCTGCTACTATTTTGCCTGTTTTATGCGTATAACACTTTTTCCACCCAACAAATATGGGTGGTGTGGCATCCAATAAAAAAAAGAAAAAAAGAAAAAATCTGAGGTTGTTAAAAGCACCAGGGGCATTACACTTAAGACATTGAACTTTAGAACAAATAAACATGCGGTTGCTATAAAGATCTTTAAGAAGCATCACCTGGAGAAGGAATCTGCTTGATTCTCCTGGGCCCCGAACCAAAACTTCAAGTGTACCATCAAGGAATTTTGCAATCAAGACAGTTAAGATTATTTCAGTATGCCAATGCAGACTCCATAGACGGCCAGATGTACCTTGCCTTGGGTTTGGGAGATAGGATTACATACACGGCCACGAACCCACTCTTTCGGTGTGTGGCGGAGGGGAAGTTTGTCCAAGACACTTGGAGCGGTCACTGACATTTGCCTTTTCACATTTTGTGAAATCCGGGGTCTGGGGTGGTAGAATGGGAAGTCATTTGAAAGAAATGAGATTAAGGAGGATGTTGATTGCTGAGAGAAGTCTGCGTCATTTTGTAGTTTTAGTAGCTTGCGCATTGTAAAATGAAACGGCCAATTATTTCTGCCATGAAATAACAAAAAAGTGACATTTGAAAGCTGTTTTTATCAAGTGCCCTCTAGCGGGCTGGTGCCATTTGTCTAAAAGTCGTCGTTGTGGGCAGCAAACAAATCTGATATCATAACACATTGCACCTTTTGTGTCTAGCACTAGGCACAAAAGGGGAGTTTCTTGTTATGACGTCAGATTTGTTTGCTGCCTGCAGCGACTTTTAGACAAATGGCACCAGCCGGCTAGAGGGGACTTGATAAAAACAGCTCCTAGAGGTCCCTTTTTAGTTATTTCATGGCAGAAATAATTGGCTGTTCTATTTTACAATACGCAATCTACATAAAACTACAAAATTACGCAGATTTCTCTAAGCAGTCAACATCCTCTTGAAAGTTTAAGGGTTGTGACTTGTTGGTGATTTCAAAACGCTTGTTCAACAACGTAGGCCCTACATATCTGTTGACTGATTTAGTTAAACTTGTTGGAAACACATGCACTGCATCTTCCCTTATTATTTTTTGTAGGGCATTATGTGTACATTATTAGCAATACAATTTAAGTAACAGATTTACAGACCACTCACAGTTTGAGAAAAGTCTTGCAGGAAACTTCTTTTTTTGTACGCTCCACCATGCAAACCTTCACATTGCATTAAAACAAACGTTTTTGCCCTCCCCGACATGATTTCCACCTCGACATGTCTTCCCACAGGTACATTGGGAATGGCAAAAAACTGTTAGAATTTATCAGGGGTGAGATTTGTCAGGATTTTTTTCTGATTTCTTGATTTTTTGTCTGGATTTCAGAATTTTTAAAGAATATCTTTTGCAATCTGGAATTCCTGAGGTGTTGTCCTAAAGGTGTTTTTACCTGTAAAAGTATATACATATAGACCAATACAAATTTATATTTTAAGGGGGTGCCTTTAGGCAAATACAAACTAGATGTTGATCTGGGGTTTTCGTGGATTTTTTGTGGATTTCATGGATTTTTCATTTTTAGCCAATCTCACCCCTTTTTTATAATGTACAAATGTACACCATCCCCCGGTGCACATTCAGTCTAGTGACATCTAACATTATTTGTTTCATCACGGTAAATGTTTTGCCAGATCTTCAGATTTATGCCTGAAATAACTTTGGTTTTGGTTCATTTTCACTGGATCCAAGTAAATAAATTCGCACAAACTAAAACGGGCAAAGCCCCTAAATGTGAATTGGTCCTTAATTCACATTGAGACACAAATTACAAGAGTGTAATGTCATAAATTTGTTCGCCCTGATTTGGTTGTTGTTGTTGTGTTGGTGGGCCAATGATGCTAGTTCCTGTTTCACGCCAGTTCTTTCTGTTTGCGGTGAGAGCTGGAGTGATCCGCTTTCAACTCTGGATCCTTGGTCTAGACATTTCTGTGATCAACACAATGATCAGGATTGAAGGTTGGAGGGGGGTGGGGGGGGGGGAGTGGGGGAGTGACTGAAAACTGACTGAAAACTGGAGAGTTTTGGTCCTGTTTGTTTATTTTGGGCCTGGTCAGGGTTGTCTAAACAGCATGGACCTCTGATTGTGATTGTCTGTTGTTTTGGCTGTCCAGAGGGCAGTGGAAGTGACTTTGATGCTGTGAAAAGCTTATGGTTGAGTTTTGGTTCATGTTTACTATATTGATCCATGGAGGAAAAATGTTTTTGTATCTCTGCGATTGTTTTTTGCTTCGCACACAATTTTGTGTTTTGGGGGCTGAAAGTCTAACACAGTGTACTTGAAGTTCAACTGCACCGTAAAAGCAATCTTGAAAGATGTTTGGGTAGAATTGTATGTTAAATGTTTCAGGCAATGCCAAGAATAAAACAAATACCATATTGGTTGCATGGCGCCCTCAGAGGGATTAAAAGCATTAACCATACATGTTCATTTCTTTTTTTAGTTTGGGTTATAACTTACAAGTGTATCATGAATAAGAAGAAACATAAAAGGGCAAGAATTCATCAATTAGGCCCAAACTATTTACTTTGCATCATGGAAAGAAATATATTTCTGATAAATTGGGATTGGCACCACGAAACAAGTGGAAAGTAGTAAATGTTTAAAGTTAAGATGATGGTATTTCCTGAAAATACACACACTAAGCTTTAATTTGATGTATTGTGTGTTGCAGTAGCTGATTGCTGGGCCCTTCTATATAACATTTTGTAATTATTAGTCTTGATCCCCGTATTTTGAGACAATCAAGCTCAAAGTTAATGATCACACTATGACCAAAAATGTTGTCATTTTGTCTGCTGTGTTAACTCAGAAGCCATAGTGTTTAAGTGTGACTTTCTGCTCATTTCGTGCTGCCGGGTCACAGTTAAGAATTGAACATGTCGTCATCTTTTTTGTAAAGGGACCAGCATGTAAAAAATGATTTTTTTTTTCTCGATTTCAAGTTTGTTCAAGTTTTGTACTTGTAACATCGTGAGATCATACGTTTTTGCTAATTAGAAATTCTGACTTGCTTTCATAAGCAAACATTAATTAATTTCTTATTTAGACTTACCGTGCAAGGTGCTTGGAGTTTTAAAATGAGAACTTCAAGCGCGATTATCTCAATTAGAATTTTTGAGATATGGCATACATAATAGGAGGGCACTATTTGATTTGGGTAAACCTTTTGTATGGCACAAAAGGTTTACCCAAATCAAATGGCGCCCTCCTATTGTGTCCGCCATATCTCAAAAAGGCTGTTTTTCTTGAAAATCAACATGACCATCTCTCTGTGAAAACAGAGACGATATATGTACATGTATGTCGTCAGTGATGTAAAATTTGAATCACGTTTCGGAAGCGCCATTGTAGTCTGTCATTAGCCGTAGTCATTTTATGCATAATGGCTTGTTCACTGCCGCGTCGTTTACCATGGCGCTGTAGCCCGTGCTGCCCATCGCCCTGTCACGGAGCGTGTCCGCTATGCAATTAAGCGTAATCACTCTGCACTGCAAGACACACAAGTGCGTAACACGAGCCGCGAGATACACTCGAAGATGTGTCATTGTCCGAGGACAAAAGATTCCCTCCCAAATATTAGGCAAACACCTGGGGATCACGTTTCTTGGAGCGGGATGCAGGGAGGAGGTTGGTTGCTTATTCTATCGGCTTGAGGAGGACGGTATGATGACACTCCAGTATTTGTTGTTCATCCCAGGATGGCTGCTGTCATTTGTGAATTTTTAAGCGGGCTGGAATTGGAATGCAGAACTTTGATGTGGTGTACTGTACGTACATGTGTATTCTAAAACCCAAATGGCCAGCTTTTAAGCTTTTCATTATGTAGGGATGATACTGGAATATCAGAGGCTGAGACATTAGCATATTTATAATCTTGTTCCTCTATGAAATTTAGTGAAATGAAAAATAGATGAATAAAAGTGTTGTCTTAGATAAAAGAGGTTTGTATTTTTGGAAACTGTATGCTTTCTTTTGCTTGAAGGGAAAGGTAGATCAAAATCTACCCCCCCCCCCCCCCCCTGCTCAATTATACATGTAATTTACATGCGAGATGTGTTATTTTGAAAATTAGGATGGAGCAGATTGCTTGAAGCCAGTAATGGAGCTGGTAAAGACCTGACACATGTCGTTGACATGATCGATATCTTGTGATAATATTCAGTCCCATCCACGGGGAGAAATATTGAGGGCAGCACAGTATCTTCTTAGCCTGTGGTTGTGTTGGTGCAATTCTGCAGCATCATCTCGAACCTGCAGAATGGAAAAAGCACAGCTTAATGATGTCAACTAAGGCTGTTCGATATCCATTTATTTTGATACCAAAAATACATGACGGAAGTCACCATGAGATCGGGGCCACCGGGATCGGGCCCGCCGGGATTGAGCGGCAGGAAGGGGGGGGGGGGGGGGGGGGCCGGTTTGACAAAGCTTCCCTTCGCTCATTGAGTATTTAGAGTTTTACGACATTTACCTTCAGTTGGCTACTTTATGGCACTCCAGAAAGACTAGCGTTTGTTTCTATTTCAGCATTGTTGATTAGTAACACAGATGATAATACCATGGACGATCACATGCGAGCTGTCAACAAACGATCGTGTCGTATATTTTGTGAAGACGACATGACATTGCACAATGTACAATGGATGCGCGGCACGTGTTTTAATCTTTTCTTAAGACGAGACGCAGTCCGCTACACGTAACTACACCTAACTACAAAATGTACATGTGCCTTGTACACTGGGGAAAGACGGTGGCATTCAGTGCGGTTGCTTGCACTTGACCAAGGCTAGCAACAAAGCAACACGCACGCGCAGATGCGCTACAGGGGTTGACCTTATTGCAAACAATTGCCATACCCCTCGATCTTAAGATGAGTTCGCAAGCGTGTAGGTACGTACATTGTACACTGGGAATAAGACGTTGTTTGCACTTGACAACGTACGGCGCGGAGGGTAAATCGTGCGGAGCGGAGATGTCATGTCAGTGTTTAGAAAACGGTCAAAGAAAGACACATTTAGTGCATGTATGTATTTTTTTATTCCTCCATGGTACATCATGATACATTATATATTATACAACACCTGAATAAATCCCCCCCATCCGATTGGTGGAGAGTCGATCACGTGCATTGAATTATTCGACCCATCACACGACGCGACCCCCGCACCGCCCAAAACGTTCTATCACATGGTTCTATCAAACGGTGCGCGCGCATTGATAGAACCAAAAGAACTTCCCTAATTTCACGGTCACTATGGTGGCGCTACAACAGGGCTGTCATTCACACAACAAGGCGGCCGAGTTTCCCGAACTGCCGTGGTTTGTTCTCCTAACAGACGACGAAATATTGGAACTCGTAGGCGATGCTGACGCTCCAAATACAAAGAGACAAATCAAATATGCAGTGAAACGATTAGATGAATTTGCAAGACACGCAGGAACAACAATTGAAGCTTTAACTGATTCGGAACTCGACATTTTTTTGTCTCGGTTTTGGACTGAGAAGGTAAACGGCACATTGTAACGTTACACCAAGAAATCTATGCATGCAATCTGTCTGATTTATTCAGGCGTTGTATAAAACAAATAATGAACGTTTCACATTCGTGCAATGGTAAGAATAATTTCATTCGGTGACAGATGGAATGTCCCATTCCACTCGGCTTCGCCTTGTGGAATGGAACATTAAATCTGTCACCTCATGAAATTCTTCTTACCATTGCACTCATAAACATTCATTATTTGTATACTATTCTACCGTCCAATAATTGGAAATAACTGGAATTTCGAGCAAAGTAAACTGGACAAATCCACACGTAATGCAGCCAAAAGGAACATATATCGTGATATTCGTCGGTATATCAAATTCCCCGATATTCCGGTTTTTTTAAAAGGGGCCGATACGATTTTCGATATGAAAAAAATATCGAAATATCGGGAAATATCGTCATATCGAACAGGCTTAATGTGAACAGTCAAATGTTCTTATGAATAGTTTTGCCCAGTACATAGTGCATGAACATTTTCATACACATTACGTGCCCCCTACACACACACCATGATACATTTTAAGCTCAGTTGGCTCATAGTGAGCAGTGCTTTCAAAATATGTGGTTTTTTTGTATGTTACTTCTGGCTGCTTGGTATGTACAGTTGTGGTCGAAAATTTACGTAGGCCTACACTGCAGTTTATGCAAATTCTTGCAAACTAATTCCCAATTCATTGGAAGTTTGTGAACCAAATCCAAATACATGCACAGGGAAGACATTTAGAACATGATTTTATTAACCCTCCTGTAGTTATAACTATCACAGCCTATCTAAAAATCTACCCACCAACTCTCACAGCTTGTGTGTTTCAACCTGTCACTTGATAGGTTTTGATATATCAGGTAGTTTGCTCTATTTTGGTCCTGAGAGAGGGAGGGTTAACCCCTTGAGTTCGGTTATTGATAGTGAGGCGAGGGGTGCTGGAGCGCCCGTGCAGCCAAGCGTAACATACACAATAATCCGACAATGGATTGAAAATGCAGAAAATGGCGTGTATAGATGTCATCCGGCCTGGTGGCAACTTTTCTTTTGGCGTCATTTGGCGTCATTTGGCGTCATCCGTACGCAAGGGGTTAATACGTAACCATTTGACAGCAACTGTGCGTGTATATATTCCCCTGATTGTCTAAAGGCTGGTTTATAGTCGGTCGCATAATGAAAATCGTCCGACGCTGATGGTCGCTGGACGCTAGTTTTTTGTGCAGTTTATAGTCGTCACGCGACGTTTGTAAACACACGCGCAGCATACTCGCAGCACATCTGGAATTCTATTGCGACGTATGACGATCATGCATCGCCACTTCTGAACGTAAAATTATTTTTAGTTCCGATAATGATTAATTATCGGAGTTAGCAGCTTTTAATTGATGTCCCAGCTGTTTTAATAACAATAAATATTAAGAAGCATAAATAAAATATAGGACGTTGTCGCTGTTTATTGATAGTGATATATATTTGTTATGCCGTGTGCCATATTGTCATATTCATCATTTCTTACCGATCTGGCAATTCTATTGGCCCAGTGAAAAAAGGGAGGTCAGCGACCGTGTCAAAGTTTATTTATTTTAACTCTGTAGCGACGTCGCCAGCATCTTTCAGCGACCGTTCACTGGCACGTCAGCGACAACTATAAACCATGTGTAGGCTGATCAAGCGTCAGTTTTTTTTAGACGCGTGACCATCGCGCGACCGACTATAAACTGGCCTTAAGTCTTGTGAGCTGCTTGCCATAGAACCTGTGTAGTCCTAGGCCTACCTGATGGCAAAATCATAAAAAGGAGGAATTTTGCGGACACCTTTGAAGTGTAGTAATAATGCAATAAATTTTATCTTGTCTGGATTACATTGTGCTTGATGTATAAATGCAAATAATGCTAAGGGGAGATGAGGGGATATTTATGATATCAGTTGCCTGTCATGGTGTCGCTCAGAGGGTACGCTCTGTGTACCCTGTTTGTTGGGATTGTATGGTCATGAACCTTTTTTTTCCTCAGGTACAGTAATTTTATCCAGCTACGTTCAAGGAAAATCTTTTCCAGTGCAGGGTCTGCGGTATAGCATGGTTTGAATTTACAGGGTGCTAAATTTGCATGGCATTATCAGTGGTGCACCAAAGGGGAGGGGCTTTAGCCTTCCCTCCCCCACCCTGAAGAGCTTGTCAGTTTTTGTAGGTGGACGTTGTGCTGAACTGTTAGTGTGCCATCCTTGGCTGGCATTCTAGCTTGGTCTTCAGAAAATCATTGTTTATCATGGTGAATCGTGTGAAAGTAAAAAACAGTTGTTTTCTCTCTTGTTGAATAATCATCCCACTGACCTAAAACTGGTAAATTCTTGCATCTATAATACAGGCAGAAGAAGGTTCTGAGCATTGAGCTGGGGGGGGGGGGGGTGGGTGGGTGGGGTGGGGTTTGAGGGGAGGAGGGTAAGATATAACCCTTGCACAGCCATCTGAGGGAGGTGCTCTTGTCTGCTAGGGGTATATGAGTAGCGTCCATGGCTTGCAGCTAATTTCCCAAGTACTGGTATTTTCCAGGTACATGTTTGTGTGTCAAAGTCTCACTGGCACTTAATTTTGTTTTAAGTTCACATTTTTTTTTTGGGGGGGGGGGAGGGCTTCAACCTGCAAGCCACACCCACTGCCTGCTTCCATCACCTGTATATGTGCCATCAAAACCAACTGAACTAAATTCCAAAACATCTGAACAAATGAGAAAATTGTGTGGAAATTGACCTTAAATTGCCGTTCACCTTTAAGTACACCCGCACCTTGCAACAGAAGTGCTTGTATCTTCAACAGAGTGTATTCAGAAAGAGACCCCCTTTCAAAATATAAAGTGCAATTTTCCAGCACGCAAAGGGCAAGTTATTAATAAAATGTCCACTTTGATTAGCCGCACTAATTAAATGAGTGTTAACTCCCAATGCACACAATCAGAGAAACAACTTGCCACCTGTCCCGTAAGTGGGGCTTGTCCAGCGTTAACAGCCCTGTCAGAGAAAATTAAAGCACCGCGATGACATCTGACGTACCCTCAGGGAACGTACATTATCGGACCTTTATCAATGTGTGCTGCATTCTAATTTGCTCTTGAGTGGTTGTGTGGCCCACATTTGGCGGGTAGGTCTCATTCCGTCCAATCCCAACACTGAATTTCTAAATTTTCAGTTCATGCTGAGCTCTGATGTGTGGGTGTATGACTTAAAGGCCGTGTACATGATTGGTCAATGTTGCAATTTTCAAAAATGGGCGGATTTGTGGGTTAAGTATGTTATAGGAAATATCGCCCCACTCACCTGTTCAAAGTTTTGCGTTGTTGGATGGCGGAAAAACCGAGAGAAAAACGGCGCTCGTTTTCAACCGTTGGGCGGATGATAGCCTTTGGTCAAGGCGCGCATGGCTACCAGCTTGACACGCCCTAAATGCCAGCATGTCCAGCGCGCCACCCGTCTGGGTAGCCACACGCGCCTTGACTGGAAATCGTTGGAAGACGATATAAATTTCCACTTTTCTTGACAACGACAGCACACCTGGTGCCATAATTTCACAGGATGATTGAGACTACTATTAACTTACAGTCTAGTAAGGTATTTCATAATAATTCAGTAAACATTTTTTTTTGAGAATTACCAATCGTGTACACTACATTTAAGTTGTGTGGTTCCTGGCATTTTACTTGAATTTGCCATTACGGATAAGAAACTACCAAGATACATATGGCATGGCTCTTACATGGACCTGGCCAAACTGCAATTAAAATTTCAAAAAATATGGAATTTGTGGCTTTCATTTTCTCTCTTGAAAGGTTACAGGTACAGCAGTGTGCATGATACACATCAGAATTCCAATCCTGGTAAATGTTCAATGCCTGACCCATATTTGTGCTTTACATTTGTGTGTGGTTAGCCTGTCCTATTTTGACCAGGAAATCTTTTGACCATCAATAAAATAACATTAAAATGGATTAAGTATCAGTTTTGCTTTCACAAAGGTAAAACACCAAAGGAAATGCCATTTTACTTTTAATTTTGGATAGTTTGGTCGTAATGTTGTTTTGGTCGAATGACGTCACAAAACCATCCCTGCTTTGGCACTTCACAACTTGCCATCTTGTGTGATGTTGACAGTCATTTTGAATGGAAACCGACCTCTATTTTGTAATTTTTGTTTCATTTGTCATGGAATAAAAATGCATAATGCATCTTATTATCCCAAAATCAATCAGACACATTAATGGTAACAGCTGTGACATGCCTGTTGCTTTTCTAGACTTCAGTGTTTGCAAAAATGTCAGAAATCACCTAGTTTTCCATCAGTCTCTTGTGAAAAAATCTGACTTCCTGTTATGTTCAAAAAGATATTAAATTGAACTTTTCACTTCAACTTCCCATTGAAAAGCCATTACTTGATAAATCCAGACATTATCGGGTTTAAAATGTAGCACATGGAGATAACAACATTAACAGGTCATGTTTGTCCGCTCTGGACATATGTACATTAATGTTGTACATCTGCACTTGCAATGTGGAGTGTGTTTGCTGAAGATACGTGCAGTGATGTTGCATGTGCGTACTGCTTGTTATCAGATGTCCCTGCCAGTCACATACTATGTATCCATAATTGCTGAATTAAATGTGTACACGAGTATGTAACTACCAGATGTGGGATTGTAGGGCATAATAGCGAACTTGCTATAGCATTCCAACTGACAGCCAACCTGCATGGAAGCTTGCTTTTAGATGGTCAGGAAAGGTGAAGGGAGCCCTCTTGTGGTGGTTTTGCTGCTTTGTCTTTTGTCAGTCCCTGGTCATCTCAACTGTATGTGAAGTTGACGTACTCATGCTTGCAAGGCTTGTGGACAGGCTCTTGGTTGATTGGTTTCTGAAAATTAGCCTTGGGTTTTACACATTGTTCTGAATACAAATTCAGGAAAAATGAACGGAAAAACATATACCACAACTAAGCCCCCAAAACATCTGGGGAATTTATTTACCTACTCAAAACTGGGTCAGTTTGAGTTCAGGTTTGGTTCTGGCTGAGAGGAAAGCCTCCTTTCTACAGAGTTTTGGTTTGTCCACAAATCAACTGGGGAGGCCAGTCTGTGTTTTGAGGAATGATTGGTGGGATTGTCCCACCTCCCCTCCTTCTCTCATAAGTCATGTCCCATTGAACTTTAACCGCTCTGCCCAATGGGGCCAGACCTTCCCAGGCTGCTGTTGGGTCATCCTTTGGGGCTTCCAGCAAACTAGTGGACTGGTTGGCTTCACTTCACAGGTCTGAATGAAATGCCTGCCCTCTCTGCCCTATGATGTCTGCCGCCCTGACTCTTGTGATGGGTTCAAGGACTTGAGAATCTCTGTAGAAGAGTGTACAATATAAACACACCATGGGAATGATCATTGATAGCAACCAGGCTGGCATCTTCCAAGATTGAGGGAGTTTTTTCAGAATCTTTCATTGGTGTGTCTCTTGACAGATGGTTCACCCCTAATGCTGCCATTTTTATATAAAAACTTCTGCATTTGATCCCATGAAGAGTCTCTTCTGTACCCCAAAAGGTATGACTGTGTTAATGCTAAATATATCAAATGGTGCTTTCTGAAGGCAAGTTAAGTTTAACTGCTGTCCCCAAGATTTCAAGTACTTTTCTGTTCAATACAACTGATTCATAAATTTCCATTCAGACTTTAAAGAATATGATAAAGTTCCCGTAAGAACTTTCAGTAAGGAATGCCCAGAAAGGGAAAAGCACAGGAGAAAAAACAGTGACAAAGCGTGGAAGCTGTCGGGCGTTGGATGCTCATGGATAAACTTATGATTAATGATAATAAGACAGAATTCATCATAATTGGTACCAAACAACAACTGTCAAAGGTTAACATCAATCATATTACTGTTGGAGATAGTAACATTGTTCCTGTGAATAAGGTTAAGAATTTGGGTGTTTGGTTCGACAGTAATCTTAAAATGGATACCCATATAGCGAAAACATGTAGTGCATGTTTTTACCAGTTGTATAACATCCGTGCCATCAGAAAACATCTTTCTTGTGAGGACACACACATTCTGGTTCATGCTCTTGTTATTAGTCGAATTGATTATTGCAATAGTTTATTTGGAATTGCTCAGACCCAACTTGACCAACTTCAGCGTGTTCAGAACACTGCAGCTAGGTTAATCTGTAATCAATCCAAGTTTTGCCATATCACTCCATTTTTTTTCAAATTGCACTGGTTACCTACATTGTATTATGTTACGCATCCAATTTAAAATGTTGTTGTTCGTTTTTAAATCATTGCATAAACTCTGCCCCGAGTATTTTTACGATTTTTTCCAAATCCGTCAACATACAAGGTACTCGCTTAGATCATCAGATCAGCTTTGCTTGCAGGTTCCAATAACGGAAAACAAATTTGGTGACAGGTCATTTTCTGTTGCTGGGCCCAGACTGTGGAATGAACTGCCACTGGAGATTAAACAGCAGCGTAACATTGAGTGTTTTAAAGGCAAACTTAAGACCTTCTTATTTCGGAAGGCTTTTAATTCATAATTTTTACCCAGGTAGTGTTTTATGCTATTTGTTTTTTTTTACCAGTTTTGACATTTTTGACTTTTGAATTGTATCTAAATTAACATACTTAGTCTGTCTTATAAATTATTAACTCTTGTATTTAATTCATAATTTTGATGTTAGCTGTGTTTTTATATGAATTTTATTGTAAGGCGCACTTGATCATTTTTACAATGGAACGTGCGCGGTATAAATGTTTTTATTATTATTATTATTATAAACAAAAGTTAAGGAGATAGGCAAGACAGACACTCACAGAAAGAAACTGTGTCTGGGTTGAAAGCATTTTGTAATTGGATTAATGAGAAGGGAAAGTGATTGCATGGAAAGTTAGTCCATGCTTTAAGCAGTGTACATGATTGCCATTGATTGGTCATTGTTGCAATTTTCAGGAATGGGCTGGCTTGGGGGTTAGTATTTAATATTAAATATCGTTTCACTGACCTGTTCAAAGTTTTGCGTAGTTGGTTGGCGAAAAAATGAGAGAAAAACGGCTCTTGTTTTCAACCGTCGGGCGGATGATAGCCTTAGTCAAGGCGCGCGTGGCTATCTGGCCGCGTGACGCGCCCCGAATGCCAGCATGTCCGGGATGCGCCACTCGTCCGGGTAGCCACGAGCGCCTTGACTAAAGGCTACAGGGCAGTTTTGCCAACGATTTCCAGCTGGAAATCGTTGGAAAACGATATAAATTTCCACTTTTCTTGACAACGACAGCACACCCGGTGCCATCATTTCACAGGATGATTGAGACTGCTATTAACTTAAAGTCTAGTAAGGTATTATATATTATTCAGTAAAAAACAAATTGGAGGATTACCAAACGTGTACACTACGTTTAAGAAAATTAAACCATTGTCTGGAATATTAATTTCTACTTGTACTTTCTGTACCTCTGTACCTTGAGTGGCTTTTAGCCTCGTTCGGGGTGAACTTGCAAAAAAAAAAGGTCAGAGATGAAAGGGGGGGGGGGGGTGGGATAGGACGTTTTCTAACACTAGCAGGCACTGTTTATTACATATTGTATATTAATTATTGCTCACATACCTGCATTTTAATCCTCTTTCTGACAATTCTGGGAATTTTTATGTGAAATTTACATCGATGTATTGGCTTCTGGCCTCTTCTTTAATTTTTTCTCTTTTCCTTTTTTCTTATTTAACAAAAGTCTAGGGGAAAGATCCTATGGCCCATCTCACCCTGGTCAAAATTGGTGGGGGGGGGGGAGGGGGAGGGGGGAGGGGTATCCCCACCCCTATCTACGTATGTTCTTTCAAGGCTCACTAAATTTGCTGAAATAAGATTTGCTTTTATAATAAACGGTCGGTAGGGACCGGAAAGAGTTATTTTCCCACTGTTGCATGTTCTGGGGGTCAAGAAGCCCAGTGAAACTGGCTATGAACAGCTCACTGTAATATTCTCTTTGCAGTGTTTTCACCTGCACACTGAAGTTGCATTTTAATTGGGATGGCAAACAATCCAATAAGGGTTGTCATCGGCTGTGTCAACGTGGCCCACGGCATCGTGGGAAATAAAGACTGAAGAGCCCAGCGTTGAGACCGAGATCCAGCATCTGAGCTTGTTTGGGGTTTATATCTGTCCCAGTAGGATGCTAAGGGAAGGAGGTCATGAAGGGTTGCTATCCTAGGAGCATTAGCACCTTATTGGAAAGTCGACTTGGACATGGAAGTCATTGCCTACGGGCACTTGAAGCACAAGACCTGTCTGCAAAAATTGGTTTCCAATAGGGCTGTTCATTTTTGAATAATTTAGTATTCGATTATTCGAAACTGGGTTTGACCGAATATTTGAATATTCAATACTCGCCGATCAAGTTTTTTATGCAACAGCTGCAACTGTTTGCCGCACCGGTAAAAAAGTTGCACGCAAAGCACGCCAGTGTTTTACGTGCGGCGATCGATATTGTGGACTGCCCGATTGACCTGTTTATTGTATGCGCCTGTTATATCCGGATCATTACGGTTTACGTATTATGGTATAACATTCTGATAACAAGAAACCAAAACACCAGCCTGCGTTTTTGCAGTAATTATTTTTATATGTGTGAAGGGTTTTACGGACGGGAACAATTAACCCCCGTCCACAAAACGTTAACGTCCACAAAAATGAGGCATTTGACACTGCCAAGTGACGTAACTTTTCTATTAAAATAGCATCAGAGGCGTATCTGTATAGGTGCACATTTTCTTGTTGAATATTCGAACTGGCAAAAAGGTATTTGAATATTCTGTTGACAATTGAATATTCGAATATTCGGTACATTTGGGACAGCCCTTAGTTTCCAATAACTCAGAAATGCACTGTAAATATAAGTTCTTTTCAGGTCTGTTGTCATGTTTCTTATGTTGACTAAAAATGACAGAACTTGGAAGTTATTGGGAATGGATAGACTTAATTATGCAAGTTGTAGAGAACCACGAGGGAAGGCGTTTTGTACTGTTTTGAGGTTAGAGAGGAGCTTCTTGCTTGAATTTCTTTTCAAAGATCTTGTTTGGTAAACGTGAGCAGGTTCAAAGGCTTGTTCAAGTAGATTTGTGAGAAGCATATTTAGCCGCACATTTGCCAGCCGTGCAGAGTTGCTGTTCAGTGGACTTGTCATTATGTTTGGTTGTGATTCGGATCTTTCAGGCATGATTGCTGTAAAACACTTCAGGTCGATCAAACTAACCATTATTATAAAGTGTTCCTATTATAGGATTGTGTAATGTTTCAAATTCAGAGTTCCCATTGATTTTCCACGTGTAACTTTCTTCAGATCTTCAAAGCTGGGGGCCAATTTCACGGACCTGCTAAGCACAAAAATTTGCTCAGCACAAAAATGTCTTGCTTGGTAAAAACAGGTTACCAGCCAAAACTTCACAATGTTCATGCTAAGCAACCAACAGCTGAATACCAGTCACAGGCAATAGACATTACCTGAAAAGTTGGCTGGTAATCATGTTTCTAGCAAGGTAGAATTTTCATGCTAAGCAAGTTTTTGTGCTTAGCAGCTCCGTGAAATTGGCCCCTGTTCTGCAGCCAGGATTCTGATTACTAGTATGCAGTGTGTATACTTGGAGGTACAGTACATGTACATGCAGAATTACACTTGCCTCTAAGTTATAATTGAATATTGAAAACTGATTGAAGCATCGGCGGCCCTGTGATTGAATCAGCTGGTCTTGATAACACACACACACACAGACAAGAAGATATCAGTCTGTTTGCTCACCTTTCAGTTGGACAACATCCTGTAGCGTTATATGCGTACGCACTGATATTATCCAGTCCTAGAATAGCATATGTGATAGTGCAAAGTTTATGAGGTTGATAAAGACTGTCTGTGTACCAACATAGGGCAAGATAGCTCAGTTGGTAGAGCGCTGGTACGGTATTCCGGAGGTCACAGGTTCGAATCCCGCTCCTGCCAGTTTTCTTTGTTCACTTTGAAAGTTCATTTAAATGAGACATGTCATTTGGAAAAAGCTTTATTCCTGGCTGCTAGCCTTCAGTGAACCTGTAGTTTTTCTGGCAATTTTTGTTTTTGTTTTGGGGGGGGGGGGTTAAGTCCAATAAAATGTCCCCTTGAAGTCCCGTACGTATGGCACCATGTTTTCTTTAATTCCATAAGGACTAATAACAGGTAAATTATTGTGGGGATTCTCCATGCAGATGCCCAGCATTAACATTAGAAACAGTTTTGTTTTAAGAGGGTTACTGAATGCCCCATGTGTAAAACTAACCAAAACAATTCTTGAACTTACCTTTTACCAACATTATTTTGGGTGTGGAAAATAAATAACATTTGAAAGCTTGGGGCTAGAATTGGAAAGCTACATGTAGGTGCAGCCTCTGTAATCAAATTTAACACCCCTTCCCTTTTGTTGGTTCTACGTCGTAGACTGGGTGCGGTAGTTGGCCATGGTTAACCACATTGCTCTGCCTATATTGAAGCAGGCTTTAGGGCGGTAACTACATGCATACAAAATAGAAGATTTTTGCCTTTCCTGACATACATGTAGTGCCTAAAAGCAGTGTGTGTTCAGTGCTTCCCGAGAGCTTGTGGGATAAATTCACAGGCTTACTTGGGCAGGAATCGAACCCATAACCTCCTGCTTACTACTGTGGATGTCTTAACCACTTGGCCACTAAGCTTGCCGGGGTTGGTTGGCTGATTTGAATCCATGTAGGAACCCTGCATTAATTTCAAGGTGGAAATTGTTTGCCTTCCCCCATGTAACGTCTGAAGCACTGTATGCTGAGTGCTTTCCGAGAGCCTATGTGGGAAAAAAAAAGTCAGACTTAGTCGGGCGGTACTCAAATCCACGACCTCTTCCTTACTAGTGCAGATGTCTAATAACCAATTGACCACCAAGCTTCCCAGGGTTTTAGCCAATCCAAATCCAACGTAGCAGTGGGTACAGTGCAAGCAATGTGAAGATGATTTAAAATAAAGAATATATACATGTATATATACACATACACATTATATGGCCGTATGTACAGTGTACATGTTGGGTGCCGTACATATTGTACTTCTACTAGAGGCTAATATAAAAGCACAAACCTAATATGAAAAAGAGACAAATTAGAAAAAATCCATTCTTTTTTCAAAATCTAATGGAAACATTTAAAAAGACACTGTTTATATGTATATGAAGTTAATTAATATTTGTGATAATAAAAATTTATCTTGAAAAATATTAGTGCAGAAAATAAGCAGAAAAATATAGTATTTTATAAGAAATCAGGAATACTAATACTTTTATGTACATGTTGGTTGGTTTGCTTTACCGGCAAAAGGCTGGAAGTGGCAGACCTGAAAACATGTTTAAAATTAAAGGTAGTATGTACATCATTTGCAATAATGGAGTAATAATAGTGTAAGCGCTATGATATAGTTTACTATGTTGAGCGTTCTTAAATGCCGGTTATTATTATTATTATTATTATTATTAAAAAAAAAAGTACTGAAATATTATGAAATACTGCACTAGACTGTAAGTAAATAGCAGTCTCAAGCATCCTGTGAAATCATGGCACCTGGTGTGCTGTCGTTTAAAAAAGTAGAAATTTATATAATTTTCCAATGATTGTTGGCCGACAATAGTTGGAAATAGTCTAGTTCCCTGACCTGATAATTCCCTTATGTCTATAAATTGCTCCAGACTACCAGAACATTTTTTTCTCTCTGTTTTCCAAGCATCTATGCACACACAAATTTAAACTGGTCAGTATTCGGTATTTGCTAGCACGCTATAGAATACTAACTCCCAAATCCATTTATTTCCGAAAATTACAGCAAAATCGTATATACTACCTTTAAAAATACAGAAGTACGACTATAATTTCTTCAATTTAAATATAGCAGTAAAAGAAACATGTATGTAACCTGGGTGCTTCAGTCTGTAAATACAAGTTGTGCAAGTTCGGTTGATACTGAAGCAAATGCCATTTCCTGGACCGTTGGATCATTTGACTGTCTCTCCGAGCATCAAAAGAAATATACTGGCTGTTCTTTCACAGCGCTGCATAATTGATAACTGTAGTCACCTTTGTATGTGTGTTTTTTTTTCCAATCAGCCTTGTCACAACTGAAAATATGTCTAAAATTAGTTCCCTTGGGCACAGTTCCCAGGAAACTGGCAAAGACTGATTTCATTACAAAATTGTTTGCTTTGAAGATTTCCCGCCGCAAATTTGTTTTGAGCCGTATAAGGGAAAAGCGCTGTCGCTCAGAGCTGGACAAGAAATGCACTTAAAAAAATGTGGTTCAAGGTGATATTTCATAGTAGTCTTTGAAAAATAATAAACATATTCTGCAGAAGAGAAGCTTTCATTATTGGGTATTTATTGGTACGTATACAATGTATGTATGCTGGTACATGTACATGTACATTGTACATTGTGTCGGAACACTTTTAAAAGTTGGGGGGGGGGGGGGGGGGGGTTGAAAAAGTAGTGCCGGCCGGCTGCTGCCATTTTCTATGTTTTCTTTATGCGGAACTGCCAAAAGTGGGGGGCCATTTCCCCCAAGTGGAAAAAAGTTGGGGGTGGTGAATTTTCCCATCGCCCGCCCACTATATTCCTCCGCCGTTACATGTACTGTATACAGTAAAAATTGAATATATAATGAATATCACTATACCAAACATTGGCAACAAACGCTGGCAATAATGAACATCGTCTTTGGCTACCAAATTATTGTACTCAATATGTACAATATACCACTATTCACTATAATGAACGACCACTATAGTGAATATTTCCTGTAGATCCCATGGTGTTTGTTATAATGATGTTCTAACGTCTGTCCAACAATTGGCTTGAGTGTACATCCTATAAATGTGTTACATGTATATTCTCTACATTCACTATGGTATTTTTGTTGGTTAACAATGTTAAGGTTCTGCATAGTCTGCACTCATAATTGTGACCCGCTCTGAGAAAAGGTATATTATGTCGCAAAATATGAAAATTGAGTTTTAAGGATGTTTGGAAAGCCTGCAATGTAAGCTTTCATTTGGTACATGATAGAGCTCCAAAGCCCTTTCCGTTCTGGAGATATCGCACTTTTGCATATGAATTAGTTCTATGGGGTTCAAATTGCACAACAGAGAAAACAGGCTGTGAAATATGTAGTTCTAATACAATGCAATGGAACAATGCACTCTAAAAAGGTTATATTTTCACTTTATTCACTGAAATCAACATTGTTGTGCACCAAACCTGAAACTTTAGATATTTAAGATATCATGAAAGACAAAAAACAAAAAAATGAATTTTTATGAAAAATGTCACCCTCTTGGGTTGAAAGGGCCATTACACGTAAATGCATAGCGCGACTTATATCACCTTTTTCTGGAGCGGGTCACAATTGTAGTGTCTGGCTTGCTTAGGATGTATTTAACCATTAGATTGGGAAAAAGGGTAAGTTTGCAGTACTTCCATGAATTTTCATTCCTTAGGTGGTTGATCCATTCAATATGGTTCTATTAAGCTTTTTGTTTTTGTAATTCAATGTTCTTTGGTTATTGTGGTGCACAGTAATACGTGTAAAATTCTCAGTGGATCTGCTGTAAATCACATTGCTTGACTGAAATTTTACCTTTGTTTGACTGGCATTTTACCTTTGACAAAAATCATACTATCGTAACTTATTTTTCTTCACTGTACTGTTAAAACTAAATAAAGAAGAAAGGTATTTTAAGCAAAAATATTTGGGGAAGGAAGATCAATATGTACATTGAAATTTTTCCCTTCACCTGAAAAGAGAAAAAGACATTGTACTTGTTGCCTTTTTATTCAAATTTATTTACTTTACCAATCAGATTCAAGCAATTGCTTGCCCTATTTTGTTTGTTTAAAATCCATGTTTTCTTGCATATTATTGGCGTACAGCAAAGCTCCATCGATTGCAGCTGTTATATTTTGTTCGGCTTGCGGCATGGTATTTTGTTTTTGTTTTTTGGCTAGCCACAAAAGTTGCAGACACTAAAATTGCATTTGAGGCATACCAGGCTACCAGCATAATTGTGTTCTTTTAATTGCTGATTATCATTCAAGCAAAACATTTAAAATGTACATGTTAATTGCATGTTAAAGTACTGGAGAATGCCTTGGGTGGGGATGCCGTAGTGGATTGATATATTTGACTTCAGCATTTGAATAAGTAATGAAAATAACTTAAGATAATGTTCTCATGCTTTCAAGGGAGTAATGTCAGATCAGTGAAACTTAAAATGCATTTATTTCAATGCTTTTGATAACTAATTGCATGCTGTTGGAATCTCCCGTGAGAGAGTTGAGAACATTCTGAGTACAGAATGTCAAAGGTTTTTGCTTTGTGGGTGCCGCGTCTTCTGACCCCTGATCAAAAGCGCATGCGTGGTTTCCCTGTGAAGCATGACCTTGCGCTCGGGCCGGATGTACGCTTTCCTGAGCCACTGTCCGCACTGGACTTATCGTCTCGGGAAAAGTTAGCTGGTCAGTTTTCCTGGGCAGCAGTTGCCCGGTAGAAGTAACCGCTGGACTCAAGAAAAGTAACTGAGAGGAAAACGTCCTAGGCTGTCCGCACTGGACTTAAAATGGGAAAGTACCCATCGTCTTGGTAAGTTTTACCAAAAAAAGTCCAGTACGGACAGGGCTAAAGAGGCAATCCATGCAGTGGAAACACACGTCCTCACCCCCTCCAAAGAAGTCCAAGGTCGTTTTGATCCCAATTTTTTTCCATTTTTACGAAGTCGTCTACAAAGCACCAAATACGGCCTTGCCTGCAAACAAACAAACAAACAAACAAACAAACAAACAAACAAACAATGCAATTAGTTATCAAAAGCGTTGAAATAAATGCATGCAAAGTTTCATTGACCTGGCATTACTGCTTCAGAATCAGAGTCAACCTACAAACTTTTCAGCCGACCCTCGTACAAGTATGGTGAAAATATGGAAATAAATTTTCTGATTTTTTTCCAATGCGAGATGTATTGAAGCATGCCTGGTTTGAGACAACTGCATGTTCTCTGTTGTACTCAGCATGTACTCTATAGAGATGAGCTGCTTTGGGCAGCCTGACTTTCATAGTTTCCAAGACTAAAGATACCTAGAGACTACATGTACTTACCTTTTGATTTAATGGACCTTGGCTTCTTTACTCATGCACGGACCTGTGGTTTGTTGTGACTTTTTACACTTAGCAAACCTAGCCTGAGATACATAGAAGAATGATACAATGGGTCTTAAAGGTAGTGTACATACATGATTGGTCATTGTTCCAATTTTCAGAAGTGGGCGGATTTGGGGGTTAGCATTTTATAGGAAATATCGTTCCACTGACCTGTTCAAAGTTTTGCGTTGTTGGATGGTGAAAAAAAGCCGAGATAAAAATGGCGCTCGATTTTAACCGTCGGGCAGATGATAGCCTTTAGTCAAGGTGCGCGTGGCTACCTGGACGCGTGACGAGCCCGAATGCCGGCATGTCCAGGGCGCGCCACTCGTCCGGGTAGCCACGCGCGCCTTGACTAAAAGCTACAGGGCAGCTTTCCAGTGATTTCCAGCTGGAAATCATTAAAAAATGATATAAATTTCCACTTTTCTTGACGACGACAGCACACCTGGTGGCATCATTTCACAGGATGATTGAGACTACTATTAACTAACAGTCTAGTAAGGTATTTCGTAATAATTCAGTAAAACAAAATTGGAGGATTACCAATCGTGTACACTACCTTTAGACATGTACATGTACATGCCATGTCACTCATAAAATTATTGGCTTTTAATATCAGCTCAATTAATTCATAAAGCTCGATGATTAAACCATTTTTCAAGGCATGTTGAATGCTTGACTGCTAGCAAGTAGCTAGTTCCTTCTGCCTGCGTTGTGCATCTCCTCCCTATTAGATTAGTTCCTTGGAAAGCTGCAGGGATATTTTAATTTGACGAGGAGGATCAATACTCTCAAGCAATTCATGCATGCCAGTATTAAATTGGAGCATTCCTCGAGTAAAATTAGAAGTTCGTTGTGAGTGCTTGAGCCATAACAGTGTAATTTTACAAAGTATGCTGAGTCCGTACCATGAGCGCTTAGCACGTGGTTAATTGCATAGTACATGGAATTTAAAGATGGTTGTTCATGCTCATTAGAAGAAAAAATATTTTGCTAAAATTAATGAATTTACAAAAAAATGAATTCATTACACTTTGGAATATCTTCAGTCCTCCACAAGCGGCATTTCTCGTAACTACTACATTTTGGGAGGCAAAATGGGGTCAAGCAAATCAAGTAGTGATATTTTATGTCCTCGAAATGACCCTAACTATTCTACATGTGTCTGGTGACCACTGCAGCCTCATGAAGGAAAAGCCGCCAATTCTAATGTCTAATAGTGCACCAGACTACAACTGTACATCAATTTAAATGTAGTGTACATGATTGGTCATTGTTGCAATTTTCAGAAATGGGCGGATTTGGGGGTTAGTATTTTATAGGAAATATGTTCCACTGACCTGTTCAAAGTTTTGCATTGTTAAATAGCGAAAACAAACAAGAGAAAAACGGCGTTCGTTTTCAACAGTTGGGCGGATGATAGCCTTTAGTCAAGGTGTGGCTATCTGGGTGCATGACGCGCCCCGGATATGCCATGGCGCCATCATGTCCGGGGCGCGCCACTCGTCCATATACCACGCAGTCCCACGCACACCTTGACTAAAGGCTACAGGGCAGTTTTCCACTGATATATATTTGCACTATTTCCACTTTTCTTGACGCACCTGGTGCCATCATTTCACAGGATGATTGAGACTACTATTAAATTACAGTCCAGTAAGGTATTTCGTAATAATTCAGTAAAAGCAGATTGGAGGATTACCAATCATGTGCACTACCTTTAACCCAAACAAAAAAATCTCCCCAGAAATTATGGATGCCACGATAGTTTTAAATTTCTATCTCTGGAGACAATAAGGTTCATAGTTTTTAGAGATAATACAGATTCTTGCTACTGATTTTCTCATAATGTGGTACCCCCATATTTTTTTCTTCGGGATACCACCCCCAATATACACAGACATACATGCAGCATCCTTAGATGGCTCGTGCATCACTGCATGGTAGCCTACGATGTACTTTTAGTGATCTGCGAGCGGCAAATTACCCACGAATCAATTTCCAGCCATAGACGTGTCTCTTCGGAACAGTGATCGATTCGCAAAGCAGCGTGTTGGTTAAAGCATGGCGGCCTTCTCTAAATGCGCTTCTGACACCGCAATACGAAGATGGTAGTATTGATAATGGGCTTTATGATCCATTGCATGCATGGTAATTGGTAATACAGCAAAGCTTTGGGGAAAAAGAAAGCCTTTAAAAATATTACTCATCATTGTGGGTGCGTGGTGGCCTTGATTTCTTCCCCCTAGGATTTTGGCCTTGAGAGTCATCTCCTGAAATTGTTAAGCCTCATCAATTTAATAAGGGATTATCTTGCTTTATGTACAAGTTTAGAGGGCTGAGGGGAATACCTGATCACATGATCTTTTCATGAATGCGTCATTGGGTTGATGTGAAAGGCAGGTCCAGAGTGCATTCACCTGAAAAGTAGTGCATAATTGATCGAATATCCATCTACCAAAAAGTGGAAAAATGTCTTCCTTTTTTAGTCATTTTTAGATAATAGGCATAGTGGTTGCCGATCCAAAAGGTGTACGGCAAGTACATCAGCTCGGTTGAAATGAAAGCTCAAGTATTGTTGAAAAAAACCAGGAACCTGGAGAACACACAATGAATTAACAATCGTGCATGTAGAGAAGGATGTAATTTCATCGTATGTAGCTGGCTATTAGAAAGCCATTAAATAACTCTTAGGTTTTCAGTATACAATGTGTAGAACTGATATGGATGGCAGTGATGTTGTCGAGTCCCATCACAAGTCCTTGCAAGTCCCTGCAAGTCCCTGCAAGTCCATCACAAACCCTCCAGTCCTAATTCCAATCACAAGCTATTCAAATGAGCTTTGACAAAGGCATTCCTTTGTCATTGTTCATCCAGTTACTTGTGACCGGCTTTATGAAAGGACTTGTGACTGGACTTGCGAAAGGACTTGTGAAAGGGCTTGCAGGGACTCGACTACACCTCTGATGGTTGGGACTCAAAATTATTGTTTATCAAATGTGACATGCCCTTGCAAAATCAGACTGAACTGGGTGGGGGGAGGGGGGGGGGGGGGGTACAAAATGAGTTTTTGGTAGATTCTGAAGGAGTAAATTTGCATTACACTGCTATTTTTGTTTTACAGGACCTTCTACCGCAAATGAATATTCATATTTGAATTTTCATATTTGGGATTTTTGTTTAATGTATGATATTACTGACTTATTTGCATAATTTTGCGTGGTCGCAGCCTGTGCCCATTTTCCATCTAATTTTGTAAGAACACTTCGCAAATATGAAATGTTATTGATTTGAAATTTGAAGTCCCTTTAAATAATAACAATAATTTGTTTGTTCATTTGGCACAAATTTTGTGGAAAAATATTCCAATGTGTTTGACATAAAAATGTTGTGGAAAAATAGGAAAATTAGAACACACAGATAAAATGCATACCTTTTAAATATTTTCATGTAGTTATTTAATCATATCAAAAACTTTCAACTATGGTTACATGAAAGTTTTGTTAAAACGACCAGCATTAGGACTTGTGGGGGGTATGTTAATTGATTCAGCTGAAGGCCCATTAATGCTCAGAGCACAATCCCCAATACCCATGGTCCCAGCTTCCCTGACCTCACCCACTTCAGGGTACCCTTGCCTTATTGATGTAGGCAGCATTCTGTACAAACAACTTACCGGACATACAGCAACAGACTGTGTTTGTCTTGCCTCTGCAAGTAGAAATGGAACAAGACCCTCAGAGTGGCTGCTGTGCATTTCAGGTGATGGCGCTCCGTCCAGCGTCCAGGCAGGGGAGTCTTAAAATCTTTCCTTTCTTGGTTGTAGTCACAGACCTGTAGTGATGATTGTGTACACGTATAAGCTGTGCAATTTGAGTTTTGGCAACTTTAAATGTAGTGTACATGATTGGTCATTGTTGCAATTTGTTAGAAATGGGCGGATTTGGGGGTTAGTATTTTATAGGAAATATCGTTCCACTGACCTGTTCAACGTTTTGCGTTGTTGGATGGCGGAAAAAACGAGAGAAAAACGGCGCTTGTTTTCAACCGTCGGGCGGACGATAGCCTTCAGTCAAGGCGCGCATGGCTACCTGGATGCGTGACGCGCCCCGAATGCCAGCATGTCCGGGGCGCGCCACTCGTCCGGGTAGCCACGCGCGCCTTGACTAAAGGCTACAGGGCAGTTTTTAAACGATTTCCAGCTGGAAATCATTGGAAAACGATATACATTTCCACTTTACTTGACAACGACAGCACATCTGGTGTCATAATTTCACAGAATGATTGAGACTATTATTAACTTACAGTCTAGTAGGGTATTTCGTAATAATTAAGTAAAAAAAAAAATTAGAGGATTACCAATCGTGTACACTACCTTTTAAGAGGAAACTTGAAAGGCATATCAAACCTGATTTCATCTTTATCAGCATGTATTGTATTTCAAGTACAATCCGTAGGCTATAAATGCACTGTAGGAAATTGTTGTGTGCCAGTAATATGTATTGCATGATATTGGACAGAGGGAAACCCCCCTTCTTTTGTGTTGGTCATTGTGTTCCCAGTATCTCAGGAATTCCTTTTAGATGGGGGGGGGGGGGGGGGGGGGGGGGGCAGGCGGTAATGTGTTGGGTAACAATAGTCTGGAGTGTGTATAGGGTCTAGGCACAAGAGGGGGTACCCCTTGGTCCTATATCCTGCTGGGTATACATGTTTTATTTTGGTTTGAAAAATGAAATGATACAAACTGTTTGCTAACTGGAATTGCCTGAAATATGTAATTCATAAAAGTCTGGGGGGGCCTGACCTTTCAATCCTTTTCCAAAAGCTGATTTTATTTGAGTGCTACAGTTCGAAACTGGAGTAATTTACTTTTATGTGCTTAGAGTTATGTGAATGCAAATGTGAATATGCATAACATATTGATGGCGTATTGATTTTTTACTAACATACACTACATGTACATGTAGGCCTACATTTATTCTTCCATAAACATGGATAAAAATACAAATGTGTTGCATTTGAAGAGCCATGTATTGTTAATTAGTAGTATTGATATGGGATGGAATGTAGATCATTAACCAGTCCAGTGTACATGTACTGTATTTAAACGTACATGTACATGTATTATACATTTGCAAACATCAACAAACAAAACTACTGAATTATTACAAAATACCATACTAAAACCATAAGTAAATAGCAGTCTCAAGCATCCTGTGAAATCACCTGTTGTGCTTTCGTTTTCTAGAAAAGTGGAAATTGATATCATTTTTATAACAATTGTCGGCCGACAATCATTGGAACTAGTGTAGTTCCCCGACCTGATAATTCCCTGACATCTATAAATTGCTCCGTTTTGTCAAAGGTATGGTCAGGGAACCGGACTACTAGAACATATTTTTTCTCTCTGTTTTCCAAGCACCTATGCACACAAATGTTTTAAAAAGGTCAGTGTTACAGTATTTGCTAGCAGGCTATAAAATACTAACCCCCAAATCCATTTATTTCTGAAAATTACAGCAAAAGCAAATGGTGTATACTACATGTACATGTACATGTACCTTTAAGAATGGTGTATGTAAATGTACGTACATGTCAGGGGCGGATCTAGGTTTTAACTAAGGGGGGGGGGGGGGTTTACCTGAGGTGATTGGCCTACACACCCCAGCGTGCCGAATTTTCGACACCCGACACTGGTTATTTTTAATTTTTTTTCAGCCCAAGGGGGGGGGTTTAAACCCCCAAAACCCCCCCCCCTCCGTAGATCCGCCACTGCATGTACATGGGAAGCCTTGTCGTATAGTGTTCAGATAAACGAATTTCGCATTCAGCTGATGTGCGTCGCCTTGCACAGTGCACTTAGCGTAACGTGGCTTGAATTCATGAAATCTGGCCCGTTCAATTCCGGCATGGAACTTGCAATTGATCACCGAGTTCTCTCTCTGTCTCCTGGTCTTCACAATAACAAGTTGCCTTGGCAACCATTCCCATAGCAACTGAGCATCAGCTGTGGTGAATGTTTTTTACATTATTTGCATGTACATATGTAGGAATATTTAGAGAAGTAGCCATTACTGGTGGAGGAGGAGGGGGGGGGGGAGCTTCAAACCCGACTAGACCTCTATGGCTACCAAACTGTTAAATATCTGGTTTTGCACGATTGTCACATGACCATCTGTAGCACCCTCTATTGGCTTCAATGCACCACTGACGGGCAAGAAAACAAAAGGCATGCATTTCAAACCAACATCTTCATTTTTACATCAGACTCAGAAATCCTCATCAAACCTAAAGACGAACTAATTTTGTAACTTTTTGTAGTTACTGTGCACTGTACTCTTATTAGTTCGCTAAGTTAAATCTTCAATCACCTTTTTTTTGCTGGAAGTTGAACTCTGCTGCCATTTTTAAGCACCTATGTACTGTAAGCTAATCAATCACAAGAGGGCAGTGTAATCATCAAGAAATGAGTTCATGGTCATGCCATTGTGGACATGGTGTATAACATTTTGTACTCTTTACAAATCATTGAAATCAAAATGCCTTTTTCTGGGGGTCTTGGATGTTAAGAAATATTCCCAATTTGAAATTTCTACTCGCATAGGAAATATGAATAAAGCATTTGCTGTTGAAAGACGCGATGAACAAATAACTGGGCAGGTTGTTTGAATGTATCCCAAGGCATTTCCGCAGAATACAGTCTGGTATGATGGCGCAATCTATCATAAAGAAACCCTTTCAGTACATTCTCAATCAGTTCCGAGGCGCCATCCATTTTCTTGACACAAAGAGTCTGTGAACGCTACAACTCTATTTGGTTTTTCTTCAGTTAAAATCGATGTACTTGCACACCAGATTATTAATTATATACATGCATTCCTGCCTACATTCAGTGTGTCAAGTATAAATCAAGATCATTATCTCATCGGTACTGTGCAGTATGAATTGGAAATCAACTGCATTTATAGCTTACAATTTGAAGGGTCCTGGCTATTCAGGTACTACTTGTCATAGTCCTGATAACATCAGCGAGTCTGGGTTCCATTCACTGTTTAGCGTTGTCTGATTTATGCTGACAGTGCCTCCCATTCCATAATGTGATTTGTCAGCGGCGGCGGGTTACCTTTGCTGATGGTAATTTACTTGGTCCAAATATTCCTTTCATGCCACCTACTGACCCTACCTGCATTCCATCTCTCCATATATTTGATCCCCAAGTCAGTTTTTGCGTGTCTGAAAGTGGTGGTGATGGTTGGGAGGGGGGTATTTCTTGAGGTGATATGTCGTTGCTGTAGGTGTCATTGTGTGTTTTTGTTAGCTTGTTTGTATACCAGGGTGCTCTCTTGTTTGTTTGTTGCCATGCTTGTTTGTTTGTTTGTTTGTTTGTTTGTTAAAATCTCCCATCAAAGCTGGTGCTTTGCTTGTTGAAATACTGTGAACTTGTCTACTTGAAGATGGAGATACTAGGGTATCCTGGAATCATACTAGTTTGTCCAAGGTTTAGATTTTTGGTGGAGGATGGGGTTAGGTATGTCCATGGTTACTACCATTACACACTATATCATTTTTTGTAAAGGGGATGTTGATTGCTGAGAGAAGTCTGCGCCATTTTGTAGTTTTATGTAGATTGCGTATTGTAGAATAGAACGGCCAATTATTTCTGCCATGAAATAACCCAAAAGTAACTTGAGTTATTTTTATCAAGTCCCCTCTACATGCAACATACATTTGTAACACAAACTCACCTTTTGTGTCTTGTGCTAGACACAAAAGGTGAGTTCGTGTTATGACGTCAGATTAGTTTGCTGCCTGCAGCGACAACTTTTAGACAAATGGTACCAGCCGGCTAGATAGGACTTGATTATAAAATAGCTCTCAAAAGTCACTTTTTTTGTTATTTCATGGCAGAAATAATTAGCTGTTTCATTTTACAATACGCAATCTACATAAAACTACAAAATGATGCAGATTTCTCTCGGCAATAAACACGCTCTTAAATAGTGTCTTTATTAGTGAATAGTGAGAAATGTCTGCATGCTATCTCTGTGATAGAGAGATAGGGGATGGGATAACAAAGGCCGTGTTTCCATTGGACTTTTTCCTCTGCGGCCTCGCGAAAACTTACCCAGACACGCCTTCGTGTAATTCTACCATGTGTTCCCATTTAGACTTTTATAACCACGACAGAATGTTTATTTGCCTTGCGAGGCTGGCAGAATATCACACGTTGCGGGCACTGTGCACAGCCTCCTTTGACCCAAACGGGATAGACGCGGTATAACCTAGCATAATTGTTTGCGCGCTCAAATCTGCCATGTTTCAAGCAGCGAACGGACGAAAAACGTAGTTGTTGTAGGCAGGCTTTAGGGCTACAGTGTTTAAGTACACTTTTGCTTACCCTGGGCGGCTTGGAATGTTTTATTGTCCTTATTTCTGGTCTCCTTCTCTCCTCCTCTCCCCCTCCCCCACCCTCCCCTCTCAACCCTCCCCTCCCCACCCTCCCCCTTTCCACCCTCCCCTCTCCACCCTCCCCTCTCCACCCCCTCCTTTTTCTAATCGTTTCCCCATCTCATTCCTCCTCCTTTTTAATTGTTCATATTATATCTAGTATTCTTCAGTGACGTTCATGTATTTGCTTTGTCAAAGTTCTTGTTTTCATTTGTTGGCCGAATAAATAATAATAATAATAATAATAATAATGTACAGGGACATCTATCGGTTCGCTCCGCTGCAAAGTATTAGCACAACTGCATGTAATCACATGTGGCCATACTATACACAAAGAGACAGGAAACCATACCACCATTTTCCTGCACACGCTAGCGATAATTGCTGTGTAGTTGATGTAATACAGGAAGTTTCATTGTTTACACAATGTTTTTCCGCGTGGTCGTGGTAGTTCTATAGTGAGGGGCTGTTTCCATTGGACTTTTTATCATCCCTGATGACTCTCCGCGGCCGCGCGGATATCTTCCATGACCACTTTCGGCCTGGTAGTTTTACATCAAGGTCGCGGTAAGTTGACAGGGACGTTAGTTTACCGCGTGTCCCCATTGGACTTAATTTTGTCATTCTACAGAAAATTTGTGGTAGATTGACAAAAATAAGTCCAATGGAAACAAGGCTATAGCTGTTGTTTATTCCTCAATGGTTCTTAACCCCTTGCGTACAGATGACGCCATAGGGCGCCAAAAAAAACCCAGTGTCACCAGGCCGGATGACGCCACTGGCCGCTGTTTGTGCAGTTTCAATCCATTGTTGGATTATTGTGTATGTCATGCTTGACTGCACAAACACATTGTAGCGGTTCGATTTGGCTGCCAGAACCACTGCAACACCCGACGTCTCCCGTAAAATACCGTGCTCAAGTGGTTAAACTTTCGAAGAAAAATTGAAATTTTAAAGGGGGGTTGTTGACATTAACCTCTTCTGGCTGGTTGTTATTAATTGGGTGCTGGTATGCCAAGATGGGCTTGTGCAGCCAAGCGTAACGCAAACAATATGCAAACAATGGATTGAGTACATGCAGGTATGTGCATATAGATGACAACTGGCCAGGCGCTCTATTTCAAACAGCAGCCTTGGCCTTCGTCTGTATTCAAGAGGTTAAAACAGTCAGTTAGTCTCCCCCTTTCAAGAGATTTTCACCTGCTTATTTCATTAGAATTGCAGTAGCAGATGAATCGTGGAGAAAAGAGTTATCCCATCCCTGGTTGTCCCCACTTACCTAAAAGGAGATAGCTTAACTTGCTATAATTGCTTGTTGTAAGCTTGTTGTACTCAGTCCCTGCAAGTCCTTTCACAAGTCCTTTCACAAAGCCTTTCACAAAGCCGGTCACAAGTAACTAGATGAACAATGACAAAGGAATGCCTTTGTCAAAGCTCATTTGAATAGCTTGTGATTGGGATTAGGACTGGAGTGCTTGTGATGGACTTGCAGGGACTTGCAGGGACTTGTAATGGACTCGAATACATCTCTGGTTGTAAGTAATAAAGAGTTGAAGAAGGTCCAAAACGTCCTCGTAGTGTGAATCTACCGGAATGCATTCTACATGAGGATAAACGGAGGAAAATGCTATCAGTAGTAGATAGTAAGATGAAGAAATAAGAGCACCAAACTGACCTAATATCCAAGATCACTCTGCTCTCCTTACTGGCCTCCTTGTGTTGTTCTTCTCACCTTTATTTCTGACTGATATTAAAGTTTCACTTCCAGCCTAATGTGGCAAATTTCTACCTGTCTAAACCCTGGCGCCAGACATTAATTGGGTGCTGTCTTCACACTGGGCATATACAACCTTCATGGGAGCCCTCTGGGCATGTAGGACTTACTCTTTGTGTAGGACTACGCTATCAAGTGCTTAGAGCTGTTTGGAAACCACCTCGGTGTAGATGATATGACCCTCCTTGTACCTGGACTTGTAGGTCATTCTTTAAACAGGCTGTCATTCAGGCCATTGATAATTATCTGGAGTCCATTTGTCTTGATGAATGATGGGAACAGGGTATTAGGACTGACAATGGGATGGCAGGGAGAAAAAAGGCTGGAAGGGGGTGGGAGGGACTTTGGATATTGCCTTAAGCGGTGAGCGGGTACTGGCCCGGGACTGTACAGCACCTTTCTTAATTAATGGTTTTTTCCTCTCGTGAAGCTAATTTGTTAGAAGATGTTATCGGTGGAGTGAAAATTGATCGCCCAATTGGGAACAGTGTTTGCATGTTTTTGATAGAAATGGTAAGCAAAATGGGAGCAGTACAATATCAGCCAGGTTGGAAAAGATGGAAGATTAAAACCCTAACTCCCTAGGTGGTGTGAAAAATCATATAATGAAATTGGAGGATTCAGGACTGCTAGGGTTTATTGGAAGTGAATAGCATTTGGCCTGCAATAAGGTGAGATTGACTCCGTCTGATTTGACATGTCCTTGACTCCTAACACTAACATGTCAACCCTAATCCGCACTTACCTCCCAATTAGATAAAGGCATGTACTTGCCCCTGTTATATCCTGAACTACCCCTGCTAAATCTACAAAAACCAGAGAGGACCTACAAACATAAAATCCTCAGACCTATATGTAACAGACAACTAGACTGCTTGTATGCAAATACATGCAGACACAGTGGCGGACAATTGTGTAGGATTCCTATTGTCAATGAGACAGTTGTCGCGGTTACTTTCTG
Organism: Hippasteria phrygiana; assembly: GCA_037893225.1. NCBI lineage: Eukaryota > Metazoa > Echinodermata > Asteroidea > Valvatida > Goniasteridae > Hippasteria > Hippasteria phrygiana. The sequence goes on from JAZGUH010000689.1 coordinate 523,757, forward strand.
TGTTGGAGTGGATTTTTCTTTTCATCCAAGTACTGCCACGCATAAGTTATTTGGTAGATAAACAATTGACATTGAAAAAAAAAAAAATGGTTTTTTTTAGGTGAAGAAATAGGAGAAAAGTCTTAAGAGCTGTGTAAATAGTTCCCAAATCAAATGCTTTAGCTTTGTAGTCGTGAACAGTTTTTTTTTTAGTTAAGGGTGTATACCCAGCACGATAGGGGGCAGAGGGGGTACCCCCTTTTGTCCCTATACCCTATACACTCTCCAGACTATTGTTACCTATGTAACACATCCACCCTAGAGATCTGAACAGAATTCCTAAGATTCTGGGAACACAATGACCAACACAAAAGAGAGGGGGCGGTTCTCTCTTCCCCATATCGTGCATCATATGTGAGGGTGGCACAGAGTGGAAAAATTGGTACACGTCTTCGATTTGGCAACATGCACATCTGGGCCTTTTATGTGTAGACCTGTACTAGTGTCCACAATTATACCCTTATTGGTTGTACAAATGTATGTGCTCCTTTCAAACATGGGCCATGCGCTGCATTGCAACGTTGCTTTTGACTCAAAAGAGCCACATTTAGCAAAGAGCGCAGCTGTCGAGTTCAAACTGCAAAATTCTGATAATGGAATAGCGTCTTTTTTATGTGAGAAAAATAGATGAACAGCAGCCAAATTTTACACACATGATTTTCTATTGTATGCCTTCATTATAAATAGAAAGCTTCCCGAGTTGAATCATGCCAGTGCATGTGTACTTTTTTTGGGCTAATGCACCTGTTTACTTTAATAATTTCCAATGCATGCCAAAAGCCTGGTCTTTTTCACAGCTGCATAATAGTACAGAGTGAATTTTAAGGAACAATGAGCAGACAGAATGGTGGGAAATTGGAATGTACATGTACGTTGGTTCACTGCGCAGTCAGCCATGACGTTGGCACGTGCCGTGCGGTTTATTCACGTGATCCTTCATTTTCTCGTGTTCCAAAAGTCTTTGACTGGATCAGAATACACGTTTAGGCCTGTGACACATATTGTGGTACTTAACAGTAAAAAAGAGTAGCTGCAATAAAGTAACGTTATTTGTTACAAACCTTTGCAATTTAGGCAGTATACATGTACATCATTTGCTTCTGCTGTAATTTTCAGAAATGAATGGATTTGGGGGTTAGTATTTTATAGTGTGCTCGCAAATACTGACCTGTTTAAAGTTTTGTGTGCAAAGATGCGGGGAAAACAGAAAAACATTCTGTTCTAGTAGTCCGGTTCCCTGACCATAGCTTAGACAAAATAGATTTATAGATGTTGGGGAATTATCAGGTTGGGGACTAGACTATTTCCAAAAATTGTCGGCCGACAATTGTTGGAAAACGATATAAATTCCACTTTTCTTGAAAACGACAGCACATCAGGTGCCATGATTTCACAGGATGCTTGAGACTGCTATTTACTTAATAGTCTAGTAGGGTATTTTGTAATAATTCAGTAGTTTTGTTATTTGATATTTGCAATATGTTGTATATTACCTTTAATGATTAATACTATATTCAAGGTGACAGGGGTGAGGGTGGGGATGGGGTGAGTGGGTGGGGTGTTGGTATTTGTACTAGGGGCAGCTGGGTTTTGGGGGTACACCCATTTACTTATTTGTTACTGGGTTAATTTGGGGGTTACCGAACAAATCAACCCCGAGGTACCCCAGTAAATTGGAGCATTCACACACTGCACTTTTAAGGGTTCCAAATTCCCTGGGTTACCTACCTCAAACCATTATATAAAAGACACTTTGCTGGGAATACCGAAGATTAAAAATAATCAGTCCTCTGAGATAAAAATGGAACATTTCTGAGGATGTTGTGTAAATCATTATATTCTAATTTCAAAAGATCTTGCAGCCGTGATGATATTTTTATGAGAATTTTGTTTACATCCCAAAGCGTCAAATCAAATGCATGTGTTAAAGCCACTCATTCGTAATGAGTTGATCAGAATTTGTGTGAACTTTAAATTTTGTTTTTCTCCTCGTCACTCACATCGCAGTGATGATCCAGACAAACACTGAATGCGTTCAATTTCTTACTTCAGCTGCGCTGTCTCCTCCAAGCAGTCAGTGAGTTTACTGATACCTACACTTTTCTCGGTTTCATATTGACCCCGGTGATTCAATAAAATCTACAATATATGCGCTGTCTTCGTGCATTAGAATAACAGTAACTCGTTCTGACAAACAACCTCTCGCATCTTTCCACCGTGGGTAGGGGAATGATGTATACGCGCCATCATAACAAATAAAAATCCCTCCTGTTCACGGATCAACAAAAATAACATAAGCCGATGCACAATTCATGAAAGTCAACTACGGATGGAGTAGAGGGACATTTGAAATTCATAGTTTGTCTAACCTGGTACATTCACGAAATCCAGTGGGGACACGGGACGTAAACCATCGGCTTGTAGATAAGGAAAAGATGGTTAGTGTCCTAATCCCTATTTGCGCATTCGATGTGTATTTATTTCTCTCTGTAAACAACAGATGCAGATTTTGAGAGAGAGATAGAGCAGTGGTAGTGTGTACTCAAGCAAGCTCACCTGACTCACTTGTTTTTCTTCCCTGTTGTGTTTTTTTATATAGCGAGCTGTTGTCTGTTCCATGCAGAGATAAGATCCCCCCCCCCCCCCCCCCCCCCCCCGCTATCCTTCACATCAGATGGCTTTGCATATGGTCCAATCTATGGCTGTTATCCCTCCCAGTATAGCCACACCCATTTGCATCTTTTTAGCCTTTTCTTTTTCCCATTTATCCTGTGATATGATACCGATTGTAGCAAACAAAACAAAGATTTGCAGTGCTGAATTATTTTCTACAGAGATGCAGCATCCCCTTCTGCTTAACCTTTTGAAGACGGATGACGTCTATAGACGTAAACAAATATATACAAAAATTACCACCTGGCCGGATGACAGCTATACATGCATTCTCTGCATTTTCAATCCATTGTTGGATTATTGTGTATGTTACGCTTGGCTGCACAAGCCTCTTGTGTCTGTTTCGCTTGGCTGCACAGGCCAGCCTGGCACCCCGGTGGCCCCATTATATATAACCGGGGTTAACAAATTGTACAATGCAGTTAAAGGTAGGATAAAGCTTGTGCATGTAGTTACAAGCAGTGTTCAAACTTTGTGTGATTCACCATATGGGGTCATTCTATAAATTTGGGGTCCAAAAGTGTGACATTTTTGGTGTCCCTGTTACATAGTAATACAATTTTGCAATTCCATACACCTTCTTTAATTAACCCTAACCTTCCCAAATCCTCCAAAATCCTCTTTGCAAAATGGAGGAATTTGGAGGATTGAGGGCACTTGGAAGTTGATGCATCGGAGGATTTTGCAGGATTGAGGTTACTAGGGGTTTTTGCCCCTGCAGGAATATGGAGGATTCAGGTTATCAGGCTCAATGTGATACATGAGGATTTTGGAGGATTGAGGTTACTAGGGGTATGCAAAAAAAACCTGGAGGATTTTTGAGGATTCATGCTATGATCCCCATAAGAGGATTTTGGAGGATTCAGGTTATATGGAGTTTTAACACTTTGAAATCAGAGGATGTTGGAGGATTCAGGTTACATGGGGGGGGGGGGGGGGGGTGTGTAGGGAGTTAGGGTTAATGCCTTCTATAGATCCAAAAGTGATTGTGTAAATCAAAGTACCTGCCAAACAAGTAAAAAATAGTGTGAAGTCAATTTTAATGATACTTGATGGAAATTACACAGGGCAGGTGTAACAGGGACACCAAAAAATGTCACACTTTTGGGCCCCAAGTGTATGGAATGACCCATATACATACATAATACCAATAGCAAACTTATCCAAGCTTAATCCATCAACCGGGTCCCACGAAAATTGTGAAAAATCCTTTTAACAGTGATTTTGTGCACGTTCATATTCTGTTTATTTTGATTGTTGAAATCGAAACATAAAGCCAAAGCATTTCTGGAGGATTCAGATACAGTTTTTTCCCGAAGATTTCAGCATTTCAGATGGACTGATACTAGTACCATCTTTAGAAAGAGTAAGCTTTCAGATTGAAACTAATCAAAAACACTTTTGCTCATTACAAAAGCTATATCATACCGTAAACAAATTGTACGTAGTGGTTCAATGCAATATAAACAGAAAGAGTTTTAACATTTGCCGGAAGCTGCCTCATTTTGTGCACGTGTACACAGTGTATAACCCCAGTATTAGAGTTCAGACTGCAGTTTCGAAAAGTTATGCACATTATGTGCTGTAGGGATTACAAAATGAATGCATTCCATAGTACATGAATCCTTGAAGGAAAATTCTTCCAGATCATTTATTCTACTGTATTTCATATTAATATCTTTAGTTTGTCACCCGACACTATTAATGGCAGATCATGTGATCTGATCATGTGATCTGTTTCTCCACCCACCCCGTCATGGATGTGTGTTCCCTACATGTTTGTTTCTTGTACTCTGTCATTCACCTTTGAGAAAGAACTTGCTTAAATTTGAAACGTCAGGCCAGCTAATTTTTTGATTTGATAATTACATCAGGTGTGATAAGTTCAGTATATATAGGATTATAAAAATGTTGCCATGATGAATACAGACGATGGCCATAGCTGTGGTTTGAAAAACCATTCCTGCAAGTACTCAATCCATTCATATTTCAACTATATTGTTCTTGAATGAGAGTGTAATGAATAGATGGAGCTTTTTCAAACAAAGCTTTCATTCACACATTGGGGGGGGGGGGGGGGGGGGGGGGGGACTTAGAGTGCGATGAATAGGACCACTCTATTCAGTGTGGTGCATATTGTTTGTGTTTACGCTTGGCTGCACAGCCTATTATTGGCATACCAGCTCCCCATCAATAACAGTGGTACACAAGGGCTTATAGGATCCTGCATCTGTGTGATGATACAACATCCCTGTAGATCTAAGAAGTAGATAAACGTAAAGAAATCCAGTCTCTTCCACTACATTTGAATCCAGTATACATGTCTGCAAATTGAAGACTCATCATGATAAATCTCTGGAACTTTAAAAAAGGAAGCATTAGCCGAGATATATTTAACAAAAATAAAAAAATAAGGCGTTTTCACACTATGTACGTTCGACCAGTGTCAAAATCTACACGGGTCCAACCCGTGTCTAGACTTTTTAAAAATTTCAACACTGGTCAATTAAGCTACCTTTTCACACTACTTAACGCGGTTACACGGGTCGAACTCAACCCAGGGGTGTTTTCAACACGAGTCAAACTTCTCTACACGGGTCGAGAGCACTCAACCCACCTCCCGAGCAGGGTTAGTTTCAACCCGGGTTGAGCGCTTTACACGGGTCAGTGCCGTGTTGAAAATGTTGTAATGTGAAAAGTCAACACATGTCCGACCCGGGTACAACACGGAGATTTTCGTAGTGTGAAAAGGCCTATAGAGGAGAGATTACTGCCATTGCAGGGCTTGAAATGAACGACGGCCAGTGCCGTCATTGCCCTCTTACTGGCCGAGGTGCCCCACAAAAAATCTCCGTCTTAACGGCCAGTTTTGCCTTGCCCCATATTTACCTTTGCCGTCTTGCCCTTTTTGCAAAAACACAGCTACTACAATCCTTCATTTCTTTGGTTTTTACACACATTTCGATGTCATGCCAGCCAAATAGGTGTTCATAAAATCTCGCTGCACAACACGTGGCGTTGGCGATCCCCCACACTGAATCTGGCTTTGCGACAGTACATGTACATGCGCATACTTTGTACACAAATTGAATCTAGTCCAGTTTCAGAGTGTGCCGATACTTCAAGCAGCAGCACCCCACTGCAAGAATAAATGTTCGTATTCGTACATCATGTACATGTATGTAAATACCAGCAGGAGTAAAGTAGGTACGGCAGATCTTACGTGCAAAGTCAACTTCATTTCCTTTTTTCAGTACTTGCACGCGCGGTACACAATACGCATTGATGTTCGTGTACGAGGCAAATGAAGATACACATGTAGTCACAACACGCAGCGCGGTGTTCCGATATTGTCAAAAGATTCGATGAATAATTATAGTCTTACTCTTACTTAAATCATACGTTTTGAACAATCAACAATGCCGCGCAAAGATCGATGAAAGCGGGCGGCACGAAGTGAATTGGAGAAGTCAGCCAACAAATGCAAGAAAATGTATTCCTTTTTCGGGTACGTACACTGCAGGGCCTAAACCGTCATGACCGTAAGAACAAATTTTTATAAATATTTTCATTTACTATCAGTGCGTGCCCTTTCTGCAGATATAATTTGGCCTTGGTGCCCTACCTACTGGCCTTGGTGCCTTCCATAATTTTGCTTCATTCAAGGCCAAAGTGGCCTTGCCCTAAACATTACCAAATTCAAGGCCTGCCATTGTAATCGATACTAGAACCCTAAACTCTCCCTAATGACAATGAATATATAAAACATGTTACGGAGCCCGTAATTTTCTCGCCTCTCAGAGAGTGATCCACTGTTTGACTGTCCCCTGACGCGTTCCTAGAACTTGCCTCGTGCACATTTCTTGTGCCTAGTCGTGCATCTTTTAGCCAGCAGGGCACGCTGAATGCGGTTCCCAGACGTGTTTCTGACATGTGTCGTAATTAAACATGGATGGGCGCGTGCGGCCTGTTCTGGTTGGCTCTTTTAAAGAGCTACACGGCTCCGTGAACATCAGGTGTCTTGAGTCCGGGCCCCAAGAGTTTTGCCCAGCCTCACCTGGAGCTCGCATACTCTCAAAAACAACCCCCTCGCCCGCAGGCCACTTGATTCCACCTTTAGTCTGAAGACTCGCAACATCTCAGGGGCCATGGCGTAGTTCGATGACTCAGGTTGTGAAGGGTTTGTAATAATACCCAATTTGTATGTGAGATTTATGTGGATTTCGTGGCAAAATGCGGTAATTCAAGTCAAATTAGCTGCACAGTGATTGCCTATTGAGGTGTGGTATAACATACAACTATGACTCAACAATTATCAAATATTAAGTGCCTCCTGGTTTATACTGCATGTGCTTGCTTAAAAATCTAAAAAGCTCATCGGATTGGATTGTTCACTTAATACATTTTTTTGAAGTGTTTCATTTATTAACATAAATTAAGTTTGGGAATTTCTTTTGGAAAATACGATTCTTCTCCAGTGTAATATTAAATATTTAACTGATTTTAAAACTTGATGTCTGATTTTGGCTGTTCTGGAAACTGGTTTCAATGCATTGCACATTATTTACAAGTCTCTATACATGTAGCTTTGAACACTTTATTAGAATACTGCATTCCCCAAATTTCATGGAATTAAACACAATTCAGTTATTTTCACTAGCACAGACATTTGACTAACACATCCTCAGCTTGTGTCAGGTTGATTCATTCTTTGCGGCTGTTGCATATTCATAAGGGTGAGGAAACAGGCCTGAAATAGACTGACCCTCTCGAGTGTCCATCTTTTGACTCACGGGCACTCACTCCAGCATGAGACGCAGGGATAACTTCTGAAGATGACATCCCTCAAGGCCTGGTGGCCATTCTTGCAGCCTGAATGCCGAAGACATTTTCACTTGACTCTGGAGTCTTTTGAGAGAGGTGTTAATCCCTGGAGATGGAGACCAAAGTACATGCATTGCATGCTGCAAAAGGCAGTTTGGTGAAAAGAGGAAAGGTTTTAATACTCAGACTTGTACTTTACAACCTTATGCTTCTGATTAGCAGTGATGTAGTTGAGACCAGGCACAAGACCAGGCACAAGACCAGGCACAAGACCAGGCACAAGACCAGGCACAAGACCATGCACAGGACCATGCACAAGACCATGCACAAGACCAGCTTGTAACAGGCACAAGTAACAGGCATAAACCATGACAAAGGAATGCTTTTATTACAGTTCATTTGAATAGCTTAAGACTTGAATTAAGACTGCTGGCCTTGTGCTGGTCTTGTGTGGTCTTGTGATGGTCCCGGCTACATCACTGCTGATTAGATATCATTTTTAACATGGAATTTTGAGTGGACAATGTTCTCTGCAATAAGCTTATTCAAAATAGAGGTTTTTGCCATTTCCCGACATAATGTAGCAAGCACTGTAACCATTATATGTGGTACCTGAATCGGCCAGCCGACCCTGGCAAGCTCGGTGGTCGAGTGGTAGGACATCTGCACTAGTAAGCAGGAGGTCGTGGGTTCGAGTCCCGCCAAGTAAGCCTGTGAATTTTTTTTTCACACAGGCTCTCGGAAAGCACTGAGCATACAGTGCTTCACACGTTACATCGGTAAAGGGCAAACAAATATATCTTTGTTCTTATTTACATCATCTCCGCTGCAAATTCCATCTTCTCAAGCTTATTGAGTATTGGAACTACAGTTAGACGCAGGGTTCTGAATGAGTTAAAGTCGAAAGGGAGTTGGTTAAGCCATGTTTTTTTTGTTTTACTGAATAAAGTTGATCTCCATGTCTTCATGCACTTGTGCACCATTACGTTATTGCGGATTTGGATGTCAGATAAGAGGAAGTTTGACAAGTTGACACCTCCCTTTTGCCAAAGATGGCTGTGATAAATTCAGGGCTAATTGTTGTTAATCCTTGAATCGCCCTTTCAGAGGACTTTTTAAAAATAGACTCTGATGTAAACAAAATTTGTTAAAAGGATCCCTGTCTTCACCATCTTTCTTATCCCATATTTTGTCTTACTCTTCTGACTCTTACCTTCAAAAGATATCCATCTGAAGGGACACAATATCCTTTCAACTTTCGGGATAGAAATTCAGGTGGCCAAACAGCCCCCCCCCCCCCCCCCCCCCCCCTTTCGGTCCAAGCATCAGCAGGAGGGTTCTTTGGAGAGCCGTAGTTGAAATGCCCGCAGGGATTCAGCTCAGAAATCTTACCGTGGCTCGGATACAAAATGCATTAAAACAGGATCAGGAGAGAAGACGTAAGAAAGCGCCGGCCCAGTGCGGTTATTCCTTTATACTCCCGTCTCCAGACATTGTGTCGCCACGGTGTCCCTTGTGAGCAGGTAGCCTCTTGATATGGAAAAAAAATATCCATATCTTTATACATTTGGGGTTGTTCTGTATGATGTGAAAATGGATAAAGTTTTTTTTTATAAAAGTGAAAGTGGCTTTGCACCGTGTTAAAATGATATCTTCGGAAAAAGAGAGTCGCAAACAAGCTTGTTTGTGGAGAGAGAATGATATGAATTGTAAAACACTGTGTGGATTCTTTTTTTTTTTTTAATATTACCGAGGATTTACTTTTTTTTCAGTACCGAATAATATCAATTGACTCTTTTGGATTACCCAAATACCGACAAAGATGGTTTTCCATTTAAATACTGCAGTGTTTTAATATTGCATTGATGATATTTTAGACAATGAAATACATATGGTAAATACAGTTATTTTCAAAACTTTGTTAGCATGTTGCTATTATACAAATTACTTAGTCAGTTCAGGCAGAAAATGGGAGAGGAGGCCTGTAAGCATAGTAAGGGTGTATATCTAGGCCTATGTGTGGCATAACTGAAATCTTGAAATGCAAAACAAATTAAACAAGCTGCAGTCTATGTAGTTTTCAGTGGTCCCTTGATTTGAAAAAAATGTGTGCACCCCCAGGTGTCCCCCCCCCCCCCCCTCAAAATTTTACCCAGTTACATGGACGCCACTGGTTAATATAATTATAAGCAACCAGTGCTTCTGGTTACCGAGTAACTTTACTCATTAAATACCGAATGTTAAATTTGAATGCTGGCACACTCAGATAGAATACGTGCAAGTGTATGGCAACACCTCCAAGTTGTGTGTTCCTGTACTGTACTACGTTCGAGGACAAGAGGAGAAAGAAAATACAAAAGAATCTTTCTTGTCCTCGGGAGTCAGTCTTTTGTGGAAATCGGTCCTCGAACGTAAAGATACGTGCTTTATAGTCTATGGGGTTGGGTTATGTTAAAGGAAGAATAGGAAACACAAAGCATTGTCCTCGCGAGTATAGGAAAGTACGACTGTACGTACATGCATGTGTGTGCATTTCTCAAAGCATTGAGTCATGTGGTCGGAGGTTTGCTTTAGGAATATGCACTTTAATAACACGTGAACCACTGTTTGTCTCTTCTCATTGACTATGGAATGAGATTGTGTTGACAGTGCTAGAACAGAATGAGTGTTTTTTCTCTCCGTTAGTCTAAAGGGATCGGTGCTGAAATTGTCCCCTCTGTTGGGATGCAAAATGCATTGAAATAGGATCAATGATCAAGAGCGAGACACGAGCGTAAGATGGCACTGCGGAGTCCACTTGTCTCAGTGTCTGTCGTCTCCCTGTCACCTCTGTATACCCGGTGTGGTTTCATGTTGTGAAAACCAACAGCTTATTAAATGTAGTGTACATGATTGGTCATTGTTGCAATTTTCCGAAATGGGCGGATTTTGGGGGTTAGTATTTTATAGGAAATATCATTCCACTGACCTGTTCAAAGTTTTGCGTTGTTGGATGGCGAAAAAAACGAGAGAAAAACGGCGCTTGTTTTTAACCGTCAGGTGGATGATAGCCTTTAGTCAAGGCGCGCGTGGCTACCTGGACACGTGACGCGCCCCAAATGCCGGCATGTCCGGGGCGCGCCACTCATCCGAGTAGCCACGCGCGCCTTGACTAAAGGCTGCAGGGCAGTTTTCCAATGATTTCCAGCTGGAAATTGTTGGAAAACATATAAATTTCCACTTTTCTTGACAACGACAGCACACCTGGTGCCATCATTTCACAGGATGATTGAGACTACTATTAACTTACAGTCTAGTAAGGTAATTCAGTAAAAAAAAAATTGGATTACCAATCGTGTACACTACTTTTAATAACACAATTCCTTTTGTAGAACAGCTTGTCTTCGATCTGGCAGTCTGCTGTGTTGATAAATAATTATTTTATATAAGCCATGCATAATTTATACAAAAATTCAAAAATGTAAAACAAATTTTAAGACATTTTTAATGCAGATCTATTTAGACTGAGGCCTGGTTTAAGTGTTTCACGGTTAAGTCTTTAAGTTTTGCAACTAATTATATCATTTGCTGTTCTTTTTCAAATTTATCAAAATATTAAAATGTTTCTGTTCAGTGTGAGTCATTGTTTTTCCTTTTAAAGTATGTTTTTTCCGGAAATTAAATGATGAAATTAGCTTTCACCTAATACCATCATGGTTTTTAAGATGTGTTAGTTCTTGTGGATGTAATTGACCCGTTGAGGTAGAATCGTGTGAATGTTACTCGTGGCACGATATCCGATCACATCAATCATATTTCAGTGCTCAATGCAAGGAAAGTAAGCCACGCTTAGATTGCTGTGCAAGTACTCCATGCGAGGCATGAGTGAGTGTTAAGCCGTGTTCCCATTGGACTCTTTGGCTTTAGGATGTTATGTTAGGATTACAAAAATGTTAAATGGGAACAGCCAGAGATAATTAACTGTGACCTGAATGTTAACAGGCGGAAGAAGCACTATTGGAAGTTTTAAGAGAGGCTTTACAGAAAGTTACCAGACTTTACCAGGGATTGTGATTATTCCATCCATGCACAGTTTAATAATGTCCTGTGGGAACTGCTGTAAATATTAGGAAATAAGAGTAATACATGCAGCTGCAGTGAGTTCTTTTCACAAGGTCGATGGGAAAAAGCACATCAGGAAAACAAGAATTAAGTGAATGGTGTGGGTCATAATAAATGCTGATCCACCAAGTTACAGTTATGGTTTGACAGAAGTCCAATATGTGTGTACGTACAAGTACATGTACTGCCTTAGGAGGTACCATGCACAATGGGTAACAATGGAAACAATGGGACCCTGTAAGGAAGTCTTTGGAAATCTAGGGACCCTGTAAGGAAAACGCTATGGAGTTTGAGATTTCAATAGGAACAAAGGAGAATAATAGAAGGAAGGTACATGTAAAGTGGACAATAGTGGTACCCCGTAAGGATGCATATGTCAAGGTGAGCGTGGATACGTACGGCTGTGATTCGTCAATACATCAAAGCGCTGGGCTTATTGGATCGGTGTATTTATGAAAAGATTGTATGATGTTAATACATGGATAAGCTGTTATAGTTGCAACTCATGTATAATCATGTGATTTGTGATTGGGAGGGCTGATATTGTTGGCAAAAACAATATTCATCGATTTTATTCATGAGTTGACCCTAACTCCCTAGCATTTGTTCTCCCAAACAAACGTGGACGTATAACAAAGGCAACAATATCCAGAATACGTCCGCGATTGAGATCGTGTAAAAAACCTATGGGAGTCTTCCGAAACAAAAGAGGGAACAATAGGACGTCCGCGTTTGGAGGTTGATACACATTTAACTGGGTGTGTAGAAAATCATATTAAAATTGGAGGATTCAGGACTGTTAGGGTAAATGAGTCAGGAAATTGTACTTTTTCACAGTAAACTTTACTTAGAAGTACACGTAACCTTTGCTCAAAAGTACTTGTTTGTTTTTTTATAACCATTGAATAAATATGTCAATAGTGTCCCAGGAGGTAAAATCCCTTTCTGCTGGTACCATTAAAACATTTTATTTACCTGGAATCTGTCAATCAGAAGTACATTGTAAGGTGGAAGCAACATGCTAGTTACAAACCAGACAAAATTGTTGGAAAAAATGTTAACTTTATCGTACAAAAAATGGTGAGAATTGGCAAATCAAATTCATTGTCGAATAAACAAAAAAAAGTAGGCTTGTTGATCAAAATAATTGAAATATTACACATGACATCTTTTGAAATGCATACCTTGTTATCAATAAGACACTCCACACATGTATGTATTGTCATTTACATGTTAATTAGTACCGCAGAAGTATACAGGAATCTGAAAATTTAGTTAATGTGATTGTCCACAATGTTTTGTATTCCGTTTGGTGATTCAGACACATTCAACTTTACTTGAGGTCACAGGCATTATGAAAACATGTTAGCCTTGGTGTTTTTTGCTTGTTGATGTCCAGTTTTTATGAGCTTGTACCAGACTAACCAGTTCAAGTATTGACTGACGAGGTGATTCATCTACCTGCTGTAATCTGGATTATGCTTCTGTGTGATGGCCTACATGCAGTTAGGTGTGTACAGCTTGTATGCGGGCTCTGAGGAGAGGAGGGGCCTAGGGTTGGGGTAGGGGTAGGAGTGTACATTTGGAATACTAAAAAAGTTTCTGTGATAGAATTTGCTTCACTTACAGAACTGTTTGCAGTGAAATAATGCTCTAATTTATTTCTTTCAATATGAAAAAGAAAGAGGTGAAAAGTAAATAAACGAGCTTCTAAATTGAGCTTACATGTATATGTGCTCAAGTGAGCTGTTTTTTTCTTCTGGTATCATGTCTGGTTGCAGACGTCGATGACTATAGATCTCTAGATTTCTATGTTGTGAGCTGCTTGAATGAACTGGTTGTTCTGTGAGATGTGTATTATGACCAGTGAAACACCTGTTGTGCGTTGTTGCCCTGAGCTTCATTCCCTTAGCTTCTTTTCCACATTATCGTATTCTGTTCAATGCTGCTCCTCCTCAGTATGTGACCATTTGAGCTGATTATTGAAATATATTCTGGTTTCAAGTTTGAAAGAAAATAGTTGTCTGGTTTGATTGTTCATATCTTGAAGATTTTTGTCAGTTAATATCTACTATCTGTAACATGGTTCTGGAGAAATTGTATTTTTGACCGCTCTTTATGGTAGATGCCAGCATTATGTATAAAAGACAAATTATGGACATCATAGATGGGAGGGAGTGTTAGTAAGCTAGACTTGACCTAGTCTTGGTTCCAAGACATCCTTATTGCGTGGTGCGAAGCAGCGTGAACATGTTAATGGCTGTACAGCGCCCTCTACACATGCACACCAAGGCCACATCGCCAAGGACGTCTTGGCATTTTTTTTGTAGTTTCGCTCCCAAAATCGCGAGCAGATCTGTGTGTGTATTTGCATGCGCGCGTGACGCAGAGTGCATATAATCGCGTGACCTGCATTGTTTGCATGCATTGTATAATCGCTGACTCACTGGTCTAGTTTCCCCGCGCCATACAGCTTCAGGTACACATGTACGTACGTACGTACTTACGTACAGTACCCGACTAGCCAGCTAATTACATGTATTATAAAAACATGATTTCCTCCAGTGCGCAAGCGCCAATCTTCTTTTGACCTGCTTGTTAAATTATGCATATAAAGGTCACGCGCAGTTCCCTACGAAAGGGCCAAGACGTCCTTAGCGATGTGGCCTTGTGTGCGTGTGTAGAGGGCAGTGTACAGCCATTAACTTGTGCGCACTGCATCGCACTGTGGGATAAGGACGTCTTGGAACCAAGACTAGACTTGACCCTGGATAAGTTGGTCGGTCAGTAGGTCAGTTAGCTAGCCAGCCAGTCAGTCAGTCAACAGCCGTTTTACACAGGGGTATGTATGGTCAGTGGTCCTGTGGTGTGGGCTCTAAATACCAAGGGGTTTTTCCGGAGTTTAAAATTAAGTGGATTATCAGATTTTCTCATTCATTGATTATATCCGCCTAAAATAAAGACATTTCACTACAGAATTCTGCACAGATGTCTTCACAATGCCCGCATGTGTCCTGATGGACAAATAATCACCAGGAGTTCAGGGGGCCATTGAACCTTAACCTGTGGGTGGTTTTCCTGTGTTGGTCTTGTCTGAGCAGGAAAACCAGTCAGCTTCATTAAACCCCAGAACATCTCGGACAATTTGTCATTAGGGGTTGATTGTGTGGAAAGGGACAAAGCTTTGCAGTGTGCACAGTGGGAGGGGGTGGGGCTTAAGCTGATTGGGGGTTTGGAAGTATCTTGTCTGGCCATGTAGGGAGTTTGAGATAATGGAAATGATATGTGTATACACTGATCTACCTGTCTGTGGAATTGCAATGGGAGGGAGTGTGATTTGCTTGTATCTTTCAAATCGTCATTTTCTAATTTCGAGTCCATTTTTGTTACTGTGTAAAATTATTTGTATCACTGTCCTGTAATAACTGTACATTAGATCCAAATTCGGAAAATGGTGTTGATACTAGTGGTGGAACATAAATCTGGATTTTTTTTCAAACATTCAGTTTGAATTCCATGGATCGGTTTTTCGAATATTCGAAAGCAACCTTAAAAATATATTCCTTCCATTTTTTGTGTGACACAGGCTGAAGAAAACAACTGGAACTTTTTCTGATTGCTCAATGGTCTCTGATTGGAACTGTATTCACTCGCCAGTTGTCTTCTTGGTATATGAATAACCTGCCCATCCATATTTTGTTCAACATTACAGCTCTGGGGTGTTTTTGTAAAAGTCCCAGTGGTCACTGAGTCCTGCACACTACTATATCCAGTCATTGGGAGGGCGTTTCACGTGGCACCTCACTGGACACTTTTTGTTGGCATGACTATGATGGAAACCTCTGGTGAAATCAGATAATCGTTATTCAGTTTGAAAATCTTTGATTTCTCCCACCGCAAATTTATACCATGAAAATCCAAGGACAAGCAAGGTTTCTATTTTAAACCTTGGTTTTCAGAAACCCCCATGCCCACTTCTCAATACCTATCTGACTATCACAACCCCTTTGGTCTTTCACGGTCACATTTAAGACACTCATCCGGTGCATGACCCACTTGCTGCCTCTGTGTCCGTACCAAAAAATGATGAATCATTTGTTTCCCTAATCCAGTGGCTCACATCTGCCCAATTTTCATCAAATTGGGGCTTCCCAGATTGTTTTCCTATGCAACCCGCTGGAGTAAATATGACCAGAATGGGTGCATGAAGTACAGCATGTACAGGGTTGGGCAGCATTGTGAAAGTGTTACCACAGGAAAACAAGGGATTTGGGCTCATTATACTCAGCTGACCAACCCTAAGCCACCCAAGGCTGTCTGGCACCATTGCTGAGGGGGTTGGTGTTGTGATGAACTGCTAATTGTGATCACATTACCTTGTTTGTAGAGCCTTAAGCTGCATTTTCACTTGATAGTTTTGTGGTAAAACTCTTGGAGCCAATGGTCACTTTTACCTATTTCATGTCTAGTACAGACAGCCTGGGAAACTTTCCTTTTAATAATATTCCCGAGTCCGGTAGTTACTTAAGGCCTTTTCACACTACGAAAAATCTCGGTGTTGGACCCGGGTCCAACCCGTGTTAACTAGACTGACCTTTTCATACTGCAACATTTCAACACGGCACTGACCCGTGTAGAGCACTCAACCCGGGTTGAAACTCAACTCTGCTCGAGTAGTGTGAAAAGGCAGCGTAATTGACCCGTGTTGAAATTTAAAGAAGTCTACACGGGTCGGACCCGTGTAGATTTCGACATGGGTCGAACGTACATAGTGTGAAAACGGCCTGTAACTGTCCAGGTCAGCTTCACCAAGATGATGAGTTACGTGTGAACAGGGAAAGAGTTCCATATCCGGACATCACTTATTTTCTCTTAATATGACTTAAAAACTACCAAAAAGTGTAAATCGGATGAAGAAACACGAATTTAGGAGGGAAACAATTTCAACTTATTCTTTAAAAATACTTTGACTTTTTCTGTCATGGCCCATAGACTTTGTGCACGAGGTATAAGTGATGTCCGGATATGGAACTCTTTCCGTGAACAATTTAATTCTTAAGGTGTATTATTTTTCAGTGTGGCTGTCTTTTCGGGTGGTCCAGCCAAGGGGGCCAGCTTACTGTTGCAGCCACAAACATTCTGTTTTAATGTAAATATTTTAAAGAAACTGAATACACAAATTTGTACAATGGAAGTGTGGTCTTATTGTCCAGGTTCATAATAACCTTGTGTGTGTCTTTGTCCCAATCATATTTCATGTCTTGTCTAGTACACACTATTACTATTGTTACCTACATTGTACCGTACTATTGTTACCTAAAATAACTACTGAGATTCGGGGGGGGGGGGGGGGGGGGGGGGGGACACAATGACCAACGCAAGAGGGGGTTCCCTTTGCCCCATATCTTGCTTCATTTGGTAAGAAGACCACAGTGATTTGACATGTCTTCCCCAGGTGCCATGCACATGTAGTAATAGGATTAGCAGGAGAGCAATAGCTTACTGTTCATCTGGTTTGAGCCTGACATTTGGCTAATCCCCAATTAAGCCCCTCTTTTGTCCTTGAATGGCTAACTGCTGACAGTTAGAGGGGTAGTCCTTTTGCAAGGCAATGGTTGGTCTCAGCCTGTTTTACATCGAGGACACGAACTGTTGTGAGAAATTTTGAAAAAGGGATTTGTACTGTGTACTGCATGCTGTCTGCAACAGATTCAAATGAAATATCACTAAAACTTAAAAGACATCCTGTGCAGAATTACAAACTTGGCTAACAAAGCGTAAAGCCACATTCGTATTGGACTAACTATTGTCAAAGGTGACAGTGGGTGATTGTTAACATTCCACTGTGTCTATTCTTCCGTGTGTCCACACTTGGATTGCACGGCTCGCGGAAAGTTCTTAGTCACGTAAACGTTGCAGTGGCATGTGGACGGAGAGCATGTGATTAAAATGCATGTTTTACATAACAGTGGCTGTCCGCACTGGACTTTTCAGCGATGTAAAACTGCCACGTAACTCTTCCGCGACACCGTTTGGCCCTGTAAAAGTTCCCGCTGCGGAGGGATAAACTGACAACCGACACTTGACAATTTGGAAAGTTTACCGGCTGTCCGCACTGGACTTAATTTGGTCAAGTTGACAACAGTCTCTGTACGTTTTACCAAAACAAATCCAATGCGGACACAGCTTGATTTCTATATATTGGAAAAGACATCATATCAGCAGATAATATTTGTGTTATTTATTTGGGTTTACGAGGTTTGGTTGTAATATTTGATGTTGCTTTGATGCTTCTTTGAACTTTTTCATATTTAAATTTTTGTTTTGTTTGAGAATTTAATATGGTGAGGTTGAATAGCATTCCAAAATGAATTGATGACCTATTAATGAGAAGCACTTATGAAAAAAATGATGGTAATTCCATCATACATGTAGGTATGTGAAGCTTAGGACCAAGGTTTTGGAAATTTACTCACATGGCTTAATATAACATCCTTTTAAGTGCAAAGTTTTTTTGTTACAATCTGCTCAAATTCTCTGCCCTATATCGAAAACTGGGAACAGAAATTGCAGCACAAGAGCACTAAGTGAAATGTATCAAAATCAGTAAGACAAAAAAATTGAGAGAACCGATCTTGGCAAGCTCACGCACACGACGACGGAGACAAATTTGTCCCCCCCGGGTTGCCCAAAAGAGGAACCTTTGGTCATATTTGAAGACGTCTCTGCATGCCTCTGACTCACGTCCAACCTGTATCAAATTTGCCATCGTCTTCCAGGAGAACACAGAGCCTTGGACAAACTGTCCTAATTTTCCTCCCATTTGGCCAACATTTGTTCAGTGAGAATGGGCCTCAATTAGATTAGGACTCCCTGAATTTTCTCCGCTTGCCGAGATTGTGTGTCAGTCAGGACAATGGAAGAGGAAGGAGGAGAAAAGATTGGGGAAGATTCTGGTACATTCACCCCATTTCGTGTTTCATTGCATATTTTTTGGGGTGAGTTTCGGGGCTGGATTTTTGGTATTTTCTTCGGCATTGAGAAGGAGATGACTGTCTGATTGCATTCCAAGTACTATTTGATAAATGTGAGGAGGACCTGACATTTTTTGGAATCTTTTTCAAAGGCTAAATAGTTTTTTTGCCAAGGAAAATGCACCCACAACGATGAATTGTGTTTGGTAGAAATGATAAAGACAGGACTCGTGCAGAAGTTTTATTAAAGCGCTTGTAAAACAATGGGATGGAACAATTTACAGATACCTAAGCTCCATTGAATATCAGTTTCTGTATTTTACCTTTGGACTTCTATTTAAGAACCATATGATACAATATTTTTTCTCTAGTATTTAAGAATTAATATTTGTCATAGGTTGTTGGTTTGAATCTTTCTTGTGCGTTTAGACGATCTGTAGAAAGTGACATAGAGGGAGCACACGGAAAGCAGTTCCCAAATTGCATTTCCAAGTTACTCGGGTTTGACGGATGTTATGGTGAATCTCTTTGTAGAGGAAGGCTTGGAGACCTACTATCTCTCTTAAGAGTTAAGCCGTGTCTGCATTGGACTTTTTTGGTAAAACCTACGGAGACTGCTGTCAACTTTACTAAATTAAGTCCAGTGGAGACAGCCGGTAAACTGTCCAAATTGTCAAGTGTCGATCGTCGGTTGTCTGTTTATCTCTCCGCAGCGGGAACATTTACAGGGCCAACCGTGCAGCGGAAGAGTTACGTGGCCAGTTTTACGTCGCTGAAAGTCCAGTGTGGACAGCCACTGTGGACAGCCACTGTGGACAGCCACTGTGGACAGCCACTGTGGACAGCCACTGTGGACAGCCACTGTGGACAGCCACTGTGGACAGCCACTGTGGACAGCCACTGTGGACAGCCACTGTGGACAGCCACTGTGGACAGCCACTGTGGACAGCCACTGTGGACAGCCACTGTGGACAGCCACTGTGGACAGCCACTGTAAATGTAAAACGTGCATTTTGAACAATGCAAAGTTAACGTGGCCAAGGACATTCCGCGAGCAGTGTAATCCAAGTGCAAACGCACGGAAGAATAACCACGCACGGTAACTTTTTACAATTGTAAGTCCAATGCGAACGCGGCTTTAGTCACTAAGGTGATGTACGGCTCTGAGAAGAACCAAAGATGTTAACCCAATGCTTTGGTCAGTCTACTATGACCTTCATCAGGAGAAACAGGAGCATCTGGTGATGGTCTGCGCAGACTGATTGAAATGTCACTTGGTACCTGTGGTTCTCAGAACCAGACTTTACTTTAAGAGCTAGTCACTTGACATAAACCTCAAATCACATTTAATGAATATTTTTGCGTAATCTCTTGAATAATAGCAGGGAGGATTTGCTTCCAGCAATTTTCCAAAATGATTCACTGTCACGAATGGGATAAAAGTATTTGCCAGATGGAGGAAGATAACGGGTACGGAAATGTCACTGGGGGATATTGGGGAATGGAATGCTGCTTTTTGAGAGATGCTTAAGCCATCCCTTGCATCCATTCACCTGTCTTGTCCCGTCTCTCTGAGATGACTCCTCAGAGCCATCGATTACCGACCACCTGCACTCCCCACGATTATTCCCCAAGATCTGCCAAGAAGCTTGGGGAACCCCAGCGCCGTCCGGATGTATGGATGTCTGGAAGGAAATTGTGTGTTTGGTAAACATCTTAGCATTTCTTGGGGGCAATTGGAGGGGGAGTAAGGGACGAGGTCGGGAGGTGTAATGCCAGCTGGTCTGTGAGGTGCATAATTTTTGTTTGATGAAGATGGCTTCCTGGCAGTGTGTCTCCATGCTCTCCTGTTTCATGTGTGCTTTCTTGGCTCCACTGCTGTTTTGTGTATGGTTTCCTTGCACATTTGTATGCGGTAGCTTGTTTTGTATAAAAGTCTTCCGGAGAAAATGTATGCTGGCAGGGTACATATGATAAGATGTATTTAACTCTGATGGGTGACTCATTGTGAATCGGTGTTCGCAACTTTCTGTCAGGGGGGAGGGGGGGGGGGGGGAGGAGGGGGGGGGGGGGGGGGAGGATGGCTGAATGCAAGCCCCCTCACCACATTATTTCCCATTTTCCTCTCACAATTCCCAAGTAAGAAGCAAAAGTATTGAAGGGGTCATGAGTAACATATCAGTTACATATTCATATTTGAAACTTAAACAATAGACCACTTGAATAGTCAATCCATGGGCCTCTTCCCACCATGCAGTACAATAAGACTTGTTTATTATGTCATGAAAAGAACTGCAAATCTGGAATTGACATTTTGTATACTACAGCAGATTTTCAATATAACGAACATCATGGAATCCACTGCATTTGTTCAGTGCATGCAAAATAAGACCCACATCAAGGTTTCTGGTTTTCTGGTATACGACTGTAGGCATACAAGCAACCCCACCCCCCAAAAAACAAACAGCACAAAAATGGCAAAGGTAAGTGTTGAACCCCTCCCCCCCCCCCACAAATTATTAATTTTTTTTTTACATTTGGCCCATTTGCCCTTATAAAAGATTTGGCCCATGCATGTGGTCCAGGTCATTTCAGCCGCTAGATTTTATTGGTCAAGATTTTTATGTTATTCATTTTCCGACAAAACTATGTAGCCAATCAGGTAAAGTGTTATATCAAAGGAAAGCTTATAATTTAGCCATTTATAAACCGTTTACCCCGAGACCGCCCGGCCATGAGGAAATGAGTGACGGCTTGGGGAAGAGGAAGCGGTACAGTAAAAGCTGTTGTTTACGTCAACTCTCCGTGCATAAATGTCAAGTTTTTACCGTGCAAAAATGGATTTTCCGACAAAACCGCAACTACCATCGGTCTGATTTTGCTTCGGAGGTTTCAATGAGTAGTATTTAAAGCAAAAAACGTTTACCCCAAAGCTATAATTGCGCGAACTTTTTAGAAAAATTTGCATTTTCACGAAAAAAATGCTGATTTGGCATATATACAAAGCGGGTGCTTGACCAAATGAGACCGATGTTTCCATATGAAATTTGGTAGCCAAATGTTGGCTGTACTGTTTTTCTAACCGTTTGATGGTAGATAAACATATACACATAAGGAACAATGCCAAATTGTACCATGTCTCCAATACACACAAATTTTCCCATGCTCTTTGTGTGAAATCATGTTTAATATTTAATCTTCCATGCATTTCATTTGCACCATGCATGGATGTGCTATGTGATAAATGCAACACTTTGTCATTCCTTCACAATTTGTTTGACCAATCAGTTTTTTTCCCTGAGATCCTAAAGCCCAGTCAAAGCGGATCATGTTGAGTGGAGCTGTTTGGTTGGTCAGGACAGCACCTGAGGATCGTACCATTGGCACCTCATCATCGGCCAAAGACAAAAATTGGGAGTCAGCCGAGTGGGTTCAGGTGGATGAGCAGGATTCACCAGGTTGCAGTCGTTGTAATCGTTGTAATCATACATTGTCTGGAAATGTGTCATGAGGCCATGACCGTGGTCTTATTCCACACCATTACAGGAGTAACAGGACGGCCTATCAAATTGCTACATTTTAGGTTGATTTAATATTACACAAAAATAGTAGGTGAAAGTACACCTGGGTTTTATTTTACATACAGCACCGGAGGGATTTAGAGAGCTGAAAGGAGCAGGATTTGAATCTGCAACCTCCGGAATTTCCAACTGAGTTTCCCTTGTGGTTTTTTTTATTAACACAGATCATTCCATGCTTGCTATTTTGTGTTTTCAAAGGTGCTGCGTGTAGTTTCATGTGAAATAGAAATTAATTGATCGTTTTTGTTTTCTTACATGAATCTTGATTGCCTTCTGCTTGCCGGCTCGTCTCTACTTTTCAATCCATCACATCACAATTCACAGGTAAGCGTTTTTTATTGTCGACATCCATTTTTACATGTCCAGCTGACACCTGGCAATTATCAATGCCTAATGTACAATTTGCCTGCATTATCCATCATACTGCGTTTTCTTTTGATGATTCTACCAGAATTGTGCCAACAGGTGTTGCGAATCACATGCTCATTGAGAAACAGTTGTTTGCATCGTTAATGGTCCGTTTACCTATTATGCAGTTTTGAAATGATTTAAATCATTTTGTTTTCACCAACTAGCACCTGCGATTAATTAAATGTGTTGAGATTTTAGCACCTGTGTGCCATTATACATTTTTGAAAACTCACATGCATTTATGCTTGCATATTCACCCCTTCCAATCCCAACCTGCAATGTCTTGTGAGAGCTTCTGCACTTAGATTCCAGTGCATTAACCCGTTAAGCAATGCAAGAGTCATGATCCACTGATAAACGCTTTCTGTTCAAATTTAGAAGCAATTTACACATGAGCAATATTCACTGTGACATATCCTTGCCATCCTAATATACGCTGTAGTTCGTGCTTTATTAAAAAAAAAAAAAGAGGGGGGGGGGGGTAGCAAAGGCTGGCTAGCTGGGAGCCTAAATGGATTCTAAATTAGTAGGTCAGTCCTTTGCCGTGCTGATGCCGACAGGATGATAAAATGCTAATATTTCAGAGTTTCTGATAAATAATTTTGCTGCAGAGTATGGCTTAGCTGGATGATAAAAAGAAAGCTCTGTGGGATAACATGGTGGCTTGGAATTTTCTTCTTTTTTTATAACTCCCTGAATTGTTATCATCGAAGTTGGAAATATCAGATGGAGATTGAAAGGTAGCGATAAGGAATGAGTTGCATGAGGGGCGGTTTTAATAAACGAGGTGTCCGACCTCTGAGGTTATTTTGTGAAAATCATCCTCGAAGATGAGAACTTGCCTGTGGGGTTTACATAAAAGTTGGACAAGTCAAGGAAAAGGTGAAGGAAAAGTTGAATTTGACCACAGACGGGGCTGTTTGTTTAGATGCACTGGTACACATGACAGACAGAGATGGTATAGGTCATAGCTTGTCAATGGTGGCATTGTGCGTGTCATCTTTATAAAGCCCTGGGGCCAATTTCATAGAGCTGCTTTAAGGAAAAAGAATTGCTTAAGCACAAAAAATCTTGCTTAGGAAAATCAGGTTAGCTGCCAAAACTCCATGTGATTTTTATGTTGAGCAAAAAACAGCTACAATGTAAATACCAGTCACAAGCAATATACATCGCATGGAGTTTTGGCTGGTAACCTGATTTTATTAAGTAAGTTTTTTGCACTTAAAGGCAGTGTACATGATTGGTCATTGTTGCAATTTTCAGAAATGGGCGGATTTTGGGGTTAGTATTTTATAGGAAATATCGTTCCACTGACCTGTTCAAAGGTTTGCTTTGTTGGATGGCGAAAAAAAACGAGAGAAAAACGGCGCTCGTTTTCAACCGTCGGGCGGATGATAGCCTTTAGTCAAGGTGCACGAGGCTATCTGGGCGCGTGACGCGCCCCGGATATGCCATGGCGCCATCATGTCTGGGGCGCCCTACTCGTCCGGGTAGCCACGCGTGCGCCTTGACTAACGGCTACAGGGCAGTTTTCCCAACGATTTCCAGCTGGAAATCGTTGGAAAACGATATAAATTTCCACTTTTCTTGACAACTACAGCACACCTGGTGCCATCATTTCACAGGATGATTGAGACTGCTATTAGCTTACAGTCTAGTAAGGTATTTCCTAATAATTCAGTAAAAAACAAAATGGAGGATTACCAATCGTGTACACTACCTTTTATAAGCAATATTCTTTTTTGCTCAAGCAGCTCTATGAAATTGGCCCCTGCTTTTGGGTTGTAAGTTTTGATTTTTATTTTTTACGTGTGACCTTTTTATTGTAAATGGCATTTGAGCATCCTTTTAAGGAATTTGTGCTTAGGAAATGAGTAAATTATTTGTTATTATTGCTTATAATGGGAGATTTTCATTGAATTAAGAAATTTATGTTTTTCAGTTGTTTGGAAGCAAAATGAGCTTAAAATGTGTGAAATGAAACACAAAATTCCTTTTTTTTTCCTTCTGGAAGTCTCATTTCTGTGAATTCTACGGTTTGCAATTAATATTGGGACGCGTACAGTATATGACAGGCTTTCAATATCGAACATTTTGTAAATATATATTCAGATGCCGAACTCTGGTGCAGGAAAGTGTGTACCAGTGCAATTGCAGCAGTCTTAAATAAAAACGTGTTTTTCTCAAATTAATTTCACTTGACCTGCCAACTCATGCACGAACGGGTGAAATTTATTACCACTCTGCAATTGTGGCTATGTCACCTGTAAAGTAAAATATTATTGCATTGATCCAGAAAAATTAACCCGTACCACTTATTTGGAATCTAGCTCAAATATATTTGACAGATCAACAAAGTCTCTCCCTATTTTCTTCCTGAATGTAGCTCTTTTTCAATATATTTTCTACACACATTATGTTGTGGAGATATCCACGCACTGGAGGCGTTGGTACATTGTAGATTCCATGCTTTTAAACCCTAACCCAACAATGTTAATATGATTTTTGCATGCACCCTAGGTGGTTAGGGTTTTAAAAATAAATATATAATTAGATTGCAGTTTTCTTTTTTCTATTTAATGAACCAAAGAAAAAAGCAGTGCTTATAGTTGATTTGGTAATTTGTTTCTTCACTCACAATCTACTTGCCATTTTCTTGGCAGCCGGAGAGACTAACGGCAAGGATATTTTAACATAATTGAATTCTGAATGCTACCCATTGTGAAGTACAGACACTAGAGCTACATGTACATGTATGCGGGAATGAATTGTACAGTACTTGAACTTGGTTGCTTTTGATATAAACCCTTAATGTCATGCTTTTGCATAATGTTTGACAAAGCAGCAATTGGCTCTTCAAAACCTTCCTCAACCTGCAACTTAATTTCCTCTTTCTTTGAAACATTCTAACGAAGAAGCCAATCCATTTGATTAATTACTCAATCTAGCCTTTACAATCCACTCCGACCTCACCCACAACTTGATTATATTCTACTCAAGGAGACAAAAAGAGAGGAAAGCGAATCTTAAAGAACAAGCCACCGTGTCTACTGGGGCAAACCGCTTTATTATAGACCGGTTTCAGACAGAAAGATTCTGCTGGGCACGTCCACGTCCACGTCTTCATGAATATGAAAAGAGAACTTTTACTCGTAATTGAAGTTAAATGGGCAGTGCTGAGCTGCCTAAGGGCCTTCCTCCCTCTGGGCTGAACAATATTGGAATTCCAGTCCGCTGCATCCAACGCTGATGGCATGCATCTTTCCTCTGTTACTTCATTCCTCCCTCGTTCATAGCAGAGGATTTTTTTCTCTGTCTCTCTCTCTCTTCAGGGTCTGTATGTACATGCTGAGTTGCCAGCGAGGTATTGACATTTTACTATGAAGAAAATGGCTCTTGGCTTACAGTTTACAACTGGGCTTCGGGCATACTTATAGGGTGTCTGGAATTTCACTGTCCTTTTATTTATCTTAAGTCTCAGCTTCGTGGGAATGATTGATCTGAACCCGAATCTGTTCTAGAATATTACAATTAACGTACTCCCTGGACAATGTGAAGATATTTTGTTTTGCCCGCTCACCAGCACAAAATATTTAAGAAGAAGCGGTGAATTTTTAATTTTCATGTGAGCCAGTTGACTTAAAAACTTGTTTGAATTTTTGTGAATTTAAAGACGTTTGATCTCAGAATTGAAAAGTTGAACCATGAGTATTGTGGCTGACTTCATCACAGGAAACACTCGGGCTTTGTTAGCTTTGTATTGAAATGTTTCTGAAATGTGGAAGAGTCGGTGATTAGTTTGAAAATGACAGTTGTTTTCTGATCGTGGAGTTTTCTTCTAATCTTGTAAAAGCGGCCCCTTTGCAGATAAATGGGTAAAAGGTTTGATTGTTGGCAGGAACAATATATTTCTTGAACAGGATAGCATGAATTCTTCATGAATGGGCCTTCTCCCTGGCCTAGCCGCCTTTTTAAAAAGAGGTCTTAGTGTAATCTTCACCCATTCATGGTGGTCTAGGTAAGAATTTGCACGCAAGCCCTTGACGGCTTCGGCAAATTACTTCAAAGCACTGGGGCTTGGTACAAAGGGCATACCAAGAAAAGAAAAATAGTCCCACCATTAAAAGATTCATGTGAAAGGGCCGACCAGGGCCATTTGTGTGGTGTCGAATTGCTAAGCAAACTTGTGTCGTGTTTCTGAGCAAACCAGCCGCGTTTTTCCAGCCTCTCGAAGCTACCGAATTCAATTGGTCCATGATTCATTCTACTGGTCAAACACGGACTGTGCTCTCACCGCCTCGTCTTCAATGGGTTTGTGGTCGATGAGGCATTGATTCAAATTGGCCATTGCAGAAGGAAATTTAATTTCATTGTAAGGAGTTTTAAAATATATCAAAAGCTCTTGGTTGGAGAAATTGTTGGATTTTCTTGTTTTATACAAAAATCATCTGAGCTTGAATTCCTCAAACTGTAAAGTTTTGATTTGAAAATGAGGAACTGTTAAGATTAAAATGGCCTGAAACATTAACGCTCTTCTAAGGCATTTTTGGCTGGAAGCCTTTCTAATTCTCCAAAATTCAACACACTGCAGTATCCCAGTTACACATTATTTGTTGTTCAATTTTTAAGGGACATAAAGCTCCTTGTAATAATGGCAGGTTTACTTTCCTTACTCCTGCAAAATCCTCTGAAACCCCTTTGTGGATTTTAAAGAATCTAATTAGTAACGTTGTAATCGCAATTGCATTTCTTGTATTCATTCATGCATTTTTCCTACATAACAGGTGACTGCACAAAAAAGCAAAATCTTGGTAGGCAGGGACCACCTTTAATATTAATTAACTTGTTTAATCAGGGGTAAGATTTCTCCGGATTTTTCGTGATTTTAAGATTTTCGGTGAGACATCTTCCAGATTTCAGGTTTCTGTTTGATCATTGAATTATTTTCATCCTTTCAAAATGACCTCTGCAACCTGAAACAGTCTTCTTTTCATCCTAATGACTCCATTTTTTGCAATTTTGAACTGTATCTTTCGGTAGAAAATGTAGTTTTCCTTTGCACTTTCAGCAATGTCATACAAATCAAATGCCTCTGAATTTTTCATGGATTTTTCAATGAATTTTTCATTTTGCTCAAATTTCACCCCTGTTTAATGAAACAAATAAACACCAACACAACAAGCCACTATACAAAACCAAAAGGACAAGTGCTGTAACACTATGAGACAAATATTCATAGCTTATTATAATTTAAATAAAATATTTGGAAATCAACAACTCAAGTAAGTTGTATCTTAAAGGCAAAAGAGAAAGAACTTGACCTTTGAAAAAAACTTGGCCTTTGAGAAGGAACTTGGCCTTTGAGAAGGAACTTGGCCTTTGAGAAGGAACTTGGCCTTTGAGAAGGAACTTGGCCTTTGAGAAGGAACTTGGCCTTTGAGAAGAAACTTGGCCTTTGAGAAGAAACTTGGCCTTTTGAGAAGAAACTTGGCCTTTTGAGAAGAAACTTGGCCTTTGAAAAGGAACTTGGCCTTTGAGAAAGAACTTGCTTAAGTTTGAAATGTTAATTTTGTTGATTTGTATATTTCAGGTCAATCCAGTCAGTTAGCAGTTTGTAGCAGTTTAATTCATTTTCATAAAATCTTTGGAGGCAGCTGGTGTCTTGAAAAAAAAGTTGGTGAAAGGTTATCACCAAAACATTTTGCAAAGTTGTATAATTGTTTTAAATTTTCGTTTCTTTGAAGTGTTCATACATGTATGTAGCCAGCAAGTGACTCATCTTTTCTTATGTGCCATCAGAATGAGACCAGTATCAATCTATGCAGTGCATATAGACCTCCAGAATCATGTGGGAATGGAGCCGGCAAAAATGCAAATAGCATTTAGGTCACATTACAATTCATTCGAAATTTGCCAACTCGAAGAGCAATATCCTGCCATCTAAAAAACACAAGACTCCCTCCAACAGCGTGGGAGCCACTGCTTCTTTTCTTTTCCCTTCCAGGGGAGATAGTTTTTTTTTGCGGCTTTCATTACACCCTATTCAAAATTCACCTTGTAATGAAAAGCCCAGAGTAAATTTGTCGAGCATGATCACTGTCAAAGAAGCTATGGTTGATGTTGTCGGGGGAACAATTTTGCCAGGAGATATTGTCTGAGCTGGAGCCCGTTTTGTTTTCTTGTTTCTTTCTCTCGGGCTCTGCTGTGCAGAGCCTGACCGCTAGGTAAATGTAATATGGACTGGAGTTCATTGTGTTTTTGGTTACATAGGCAGTATGGGAAGCTGGCATCTTCTGTGACTGAAATCGACCGCCACTCCAAACGTGCTTCGCTTTCTTTGAGTCATTGAGCATACATTCTGTTCCGTGTTCGACATTTTTTGAACAGAATGGTTTAAAATAGCATCGCACCCCTCCACAAAGTTTAATTTTCATTCTCAAGTTGAATTTAAAAATCCCGTCCAGGAGAAATGATATAAAATTAGTGGACTCTTGGAAACATTTGCAGTCCCCCCTCCCCCCTCCCCCCCAAATTATAAGCGGAAAAATAGATAGGATGGCATTTAATAGACTCAGAAGTCAATTTAGTCATTATTTCATCACCATGACAACCATTTGTCATCTTTGCCAAAATCCATCCCAACCTGTACCAATCGTTCAAGCATTGATTTACATGATGATTGATGGGGAATTGTAGCCAAAAATAGAAAAATAAAATAAAATATAACCCAGACCTGTCTTGTACCTTGTGAACAACAAATCGGGCAATTTATATAAATCTGTGATAATTTTCTTTACTCGGTGTTCTGACTGTATTAAGCAGGATGTTGTTAATCATTTTAATAGCTGTCTTGTTTAGTTTCAAAGTCTGTTTCGGTGTGCGTCTGCTTGAAAAGCTCACACATTATGTTTCTCTCACTGTTCATTTTTCCTTTTCTATAACACGGTACTGTAGAAATAAGACTCACCTCAAACCAAAATATAATTTTCAAATAATAGCCGCCCTCTTGTTATATGTTTTGTTCTCCTCCCTTCTCGTTCTGTTTGTTCACTTCCTTCGTTACTCACTCTCAGCCCTCGCTTCCTTTATCCTCGCCCCAGCTTTCTAAGCCCCGCCCCCTTCATTTGTTCTTTCTTCAATTTCTGTTCTTGTGTGTTTGAATCTTTGGGATCAAATATTGGGCCTTCCTAACTATAAATTAATATTGAGAATACAGTCATGATATAAAAATATACAGCAAATATAAAAAAGCATCAGTTAGGCAGTTAACCTGTTGAATATGGGTGATGGCTAAGACCACCTGGCTGGTTGTTGTCTATATGTGCATTCCTGTGCATACTCAATCCAATCATATATGTTCTTGAATGGGAGTGTAATGAATAGATTAAGTTTTTTCAAACAAAGCTTTCATTCATATGAAAGGGGGGCCCCAAGTGTGATGAATAGGACCACTCTATTCAGCGTGTTGCCTATTGTTTACATTTATGCTTGGCTGCACAGCCAGTTCTTGGCTTACCAGCCCCCCATCAATAGCAGCTGGACACAATGGTCGCAAATCAATTTTTATTGCCAGTCAGCAGAGCTGTAGTCGAGTCCCTGCAAGTCCTTTCACAAGTCCTTTCCCAAGTCCAGTCAGAAGTCCTTTCGTAAAGCTGGTCAAAGTGTCTGGATGAACAATGACAAAGAAATGCCTTTGTCAAAGCTCATTTGAATAGCTTGTGATTGGAATTGGGACTGGAGGGCTTGTGATGGACTTGCAGGGACTTGTGATGGACTCAACTACATTGGTAAAAAATCTCTCCAAGTCAAAAGTCCAAGTGTGAACACTTGTAAGATTTAACCATCGGAAGTTTTACCATCGTCCCAGTAAACTTTTATACGAAACAAGTTCAGTGTGAACAATGCTTACAAAAACTCTGTCTTATTCAAAAAGGCCTGCCACTGTATTTCCATCTCACCGCCAATCCATCTTCCTTCCTTCCTTGCTTCACCCTCCCTGGGTTTTTTCTTCTCTTTCTTGCCACATCCTTCTCAGCTGTCAGTGCAGCTGATGAAACTCATGAATCTTTAAACTGTTTCTACACTGTACCTGTGTGAATGGACTCCATCTTTCAACCTTAGTGGGGGACAGCCTCGTGACCCACAGGGTTAGATAGAGACAATTAAATATTTAAAGCTAAAAAGACACCAGCACTCAATAACTGACGAACAGTTTGGCTTTCTAGGTTGGTACATGACATGTATTTGTATCATCTTTTTGGGGCTGATGTAATTTTGATCTTTGTACATGTAAGTGCTGAGAATGAATTGCTAGCTACATTTGAAGGGGCGCTGCTAGGCTTTGAAACACTGTTCATTTGTGAGAAGATTGTTTTGTGAGAAGATCGTGGATTTGTTGTGGATTTGTTGTGGATTTTTCATGGATTTCGTGGATTTTTCATTTTTGGTCAATCTCACCCCTGTGGTACAACACAGCAGAATATAATGAACACGGCAAGTGAAATATTTCCCAATCATATTAGTTGTCGTTTGACATGGATCGTGTAAAATCTTTAATACTAGACAAACAAACATTTTCAACAGTGTTCCACACAGAAACCCCAAAAAATCCAATCACCATGGAACTGATTCACATTATATATCAAGTCCGCAGCCACCACGTACAATGTTTCTTGTAAATTGTGACTGCATTCAAATTTCACTACTTTTCTTCCCTTGATGAAAAAAAAATGCAGTTTTGCCTACACTGTGCAGCCACAAAATTAAACTCTTCAGCTTGGCAGCACCCACTGAATTTTGCCTATTCAAAGACAGACAAGGCTCCTCAGGTCAAGCGGAGGCAGGCTTTTATTCGCTCTAATTTCTTGCCAGTTGCCATGCCAACCGCAGCACAGGTGAATACGAGAAAATATACGGCTTGCATGATAAGAGGAGACTTATTCAGAATGCCAAGGACGCCACTCCCTTTACTACTTGTGTCATGTGTGATGGAAAAAATTCTAATTTGTCATGCATACAAAAAAAAGGAACATATTAAGAAGAAACTCACAAACTGCAGTATTTAGTGTAACATATTTCCTCGAGAAACCGATAGATTTGGCTTGGGAGTCATGGCAAATGTGTGTAAAACATTCACTTCAGAAGGATTGAGTTCCATTAAATGTCAGAGTCAATCTTTTCTCCAAAATTCATTGAAAATCAATGTTTTGACAGTCTATTAAACTTGATAAAATTAAGAGTGTGATTATTTTATGACATGCCATACCAACAGTTTTGAATTAAATGAATGAATCCTCATTAAATTAATTCCCATTATAATAATTCCTCAAAATAATGGAGGGGGGGGGGGATGCATGTGCTAAAATAGCCGAACAAGCACACAACCATAAACAGGGTGGCTACAATGAAATTGTACCAACAATTCAATTTTGTGTTGTGTCACTCTTTTACAATATAAGAAATGTGATTAAAATGTGTTTTCCGTGTTTCTGCCCATTTTTGGTGTTTAATTTTCCCGGAAGAAAGTTCCCCTCTTTCTCTATTGTTTCCGCGCCCCTAAGTGCGTGACGTCATCTCGGGAACACGGAAACTCAGCGAGAGTAGTTTGATCACAGTGTGCGCGAATGTACGTGTGGATGTATGCCGTTATTGGGGGAACCAGCCACGCGCGATTAAATTGCTTTGGATGCAGGGACCAGGGAAACATTTCTTTTCTCGTTAAAATCTTCAAACAGAATCTTTTGGATCTGAATCTGACAATCAAGTGTCGATTTTAGACGCTTTTTCGGAACATTATTGGGGCGAGGAAGGTGAGGATCTTGGAGCTCGTCCGTACCTGTATGAGCCAGAGAGTAACAGCAAAAATACTGAAGACTCTGAATCAAACTCCCGATGCGGAACGCGGTGAAAGACTCTGAGTCCAAATACGACGGTATTTCGGTTCTACTGGAAAGAGGTGAAGACTGACACCATCCTTAGTGGTGTTGCTGAATCCAGCAGCAACACAACGACGCGGTATTATCGACGGAAACATTCGCAAAACACAAAGCTTTCCACGACACAGCGAAAACACACGTGCATGTCAATGCAACGCACTGTACACGGCCCGCGTTTGTATTTCGCGCTGCCAAATGTTACTGACTGTGCAAACCAACAGAGGGCGCCCTTTTATTTGTTGTTTACATGCACCGACTCGGATTTCAAAAAAATACATACCGAAATTCATGAATGGATAACTCCTCACGGGGAACACCCTACATCCGGGAAATTTATGCAATGCATATGCATAAGTTCCGAACTCTACCCTTCAAATATAGTGAAAATCGGCCTTCAGATAATAGAATTATAAATTACGAAAATTACTTATTAAAAATAAAATATTGGGCATGCAAAAATTCCCCCTTTTTCACCAAAACTACCGAAATAGCTCTATACTCAACATTCCCTCTCTTGTACGTGACCTTTCAACCTTCGTCTATCGCGCCATTATGAAGAAAACAGCTGGCGTGGGTGGCCACTAAAAGATAATTTTCGTCGCAGAAATTGCATCTGCTGACTTTCTTTCGGCTAAGTGATGACGTCATCGATATTTACCCTTCCCCAAAATGTCTTGAATGGACCAGATCCAAGGATTTTTGGGGCCAAAATCTATTTTTTGTATGTGGAGGAACTCTTCGTCAACAACCCCGAAGTGATTCGGCTTATTACTCCGCGTCCCCTGGTCACACGACACCATTGTTTATGCCAAGGTCAAATATGCATGACTCAGCCCCTGGGTTTTCCCGAGATGTAGAACAGCTGTCGTGCAACAAATCTCTTCTTTCTCGACAAACGGCTTCTATACTCACTTCAATTCTACCTGTAAGACTTAGGTGAACTTCTAAACTCTGCGTAAAACTTTTGCCAAGTCCATCTCTGGCTGGCCACTATTTTTAAAAGACAGATTTTTCCACTGAATCCTGGTGATTTCTGTGCGTCGTCGCACGTGCTGACGGTCAGTGGGTATTTAAAAATGGCTGACGTGGCAACATTGTGCGTGCGGGAAATCAGCGTTGATTCCGCGAGTGTTTTTGAAGTGAAAATTGAATCTATGCACAGATTTGTCGTGTTTGTGGTTAAAAGGACGGAAAGTGGATTTATTTCAGCGTTCATGAAGACACTGATGGGTGATAAAATGAGCATAATTTCGACATTGTAAGTAGGCTTGGTGGGGGCAAGAGCATGCAGAATAGTGTATAACGTATTGAGCCTGCATAGCGAATGTATGTACTAATAATGCACGATGAATTCTACACGTATTTTGTAATAAACACTAAACGGAAAGATTTTACTTCACTACACTCTACCAAAATCGGTCAGGAAAAGCAAATTTTGGAAAATAATCATCCATCTGGCTGTGTTCAGAATTGTATTAAACACTTGGCACAACCTTTTTTAACTTCGAGTTTGGAATTTTGTGTGCAATAAATGTGTACTATAGGGAAATACATTTTTTATTTGTGCTACATGTAGATGTTCTTCAACTTCAAGTTGGGCAGTGTATGGTCACTCAAAGTGCTCACATACATGTTAATTTCTGCCTCATTTTTACAGATTTTGCTGACATAAATATTAAAAAAACAGGGAGAGCCACATATTTTCCAAGATTTTGCTGTGGGGCTATATAATTAAAGTCAGTAAAATCTTTCCGTTTAAATATCACTGTGGATTGTTTGATAAATATCACTGGGGCAGATCCGACATTAAGGGGGGGGGGGGTAAGCTGTGTGGCTATGGAAGAGGGCATGCAGGGGGCAGACATGCTACTTTTTCTGCATCAATTACCTATTTGATAGAACTCAAGGAAGCAGGTTAAATATTATGCAGACAAAAGTGGTGTGTATATTGTTAAGTCCCCACCCCCGAGTTTTCTCCCCTTTTCAGCTCTAACTAGATCCCTGGATTAATGGATCCCTTCGCCCACCCATAGATCCTGATTACGTAGACTTCCACAATATATGCATAGTACCTGAAATCCAAGTAAGAAGAAAACTTTCATTTTTGTTTTTGAAATAATTAATAAATGACCCCCCAATTCTGATTTCTTTACTATTCCTGTTCACTGTTGAAAAAATGAAGCAGACTGCACAGCTTGCCATCAAAGAGAAGTAGTACTCTTTTCTGATTAAACAGCGGTGATCACCATCAAACAGTGCCGAAGAAAGGCTTCTGGTCCTAAGTCGTCTCGTTACCATCAGCGTAGCCAGGGCTCTCTCCATGGTGGGGAGGGGGAGGGGGGGGGGGGGGGGGCGGATGTTACATTAGCAGTTGCTCAGTTATTTTTCTTCATTAAATGCTATTATTTTATGCATTTGCAAAATTTTGAGGGGGGGGGGGGGTGGGAGATGATTTATTTTTTGTATGGGGGAGGGTGTGTGCTTGATGTTTTTTTCAAAAGTCATCATACTCATATGCCGTCTGATTACTTGATGAAGAATTGGCACTCGACAAAAAAATGCGGCTAATGTTAGAAGTACAATATGCACTTCATACAGTGGCGTAACTTAATGGGCATGCATGGGGTACATGTGCCTCTTTAATACTCTCCCCCGTTTAAACTCGTAAATAAAAAAACAATTACATCATTGGCTTCAGTCCCCCTCTGAAATTGTTTTACCCAGTTATTGTCACACCTCCCCCAGTTATTGTCACACCTCCCCCCCCCCCCCCCATGTTCAACCCAAGTTATGCCACTGTTTTCATCTTGCAGTGGTTTTGACGTGGACTCAGATACAATGTATTGATCTCTGGGTAGATGCTATCATGGATCCTCTTATCACAACCATGTCTTTAAACACAGAAAATGACTCGAAGATCTGACCCACCCATGAGAAGAGATCCTTGTAAATCATCATGTATCCACTTGACCAGACTGCAATACCATTGCCTTTCATAACTCGATTACCCAACAGGCGCGGATCCAGAGGGGTTTTGGGGGGTCG
Source organism: Hippasteria phrygiana (assembly GCA_037893225.1). Classification (NCBI taxonomy): domain Eukaryota; kingdom Metazoa; phylum Echinodermata; class Asteroidea; order Valvatida; family Goniasteridae; genus Hippasteria; species Hippasteria phrygiana. The sequence continues at coordinate 559,340 of JAZGUH010000689.1, forward strand.
AAACCCACCCCCCCCCCCCCTTGTTCGTTGCCATTTTTTTTTCTGCTTGTAGGAATCTATGCCTTGCAAATACAGGTCTTATTTTGCCTATGGGTGTGAAGAAAATAAGGTTAAATGACACCAACGGTGAGAAAGTTTATCAGCCCCCCCCCCCCCCGTACATGTTTTCGCAGACAGAACCTTTTGGGAATCACTTTATTGGGCAAATTTCATAACCCCCCCCCCCCCCCTCCCCTTAGGTTGATGAACCTTTCATTTTTCAAGAAAGTACAATTTTCAATTTCAAGTTTGATGTGTGAAAAAATTTAACAAGTTCACCCACAATTTGTTTGGGTAAATGACAAATTATTAGAGAAACTAATTATTTCACCTGTTCAAAGCCCACACAAATAGTGATGATCTGATTTTGTAATGAACCTTGAATTAAAAAAAAATAATGTCCATGCAACCTGTTAGTATTTACTTATTTTAAGTTTACAGTTTGCTGAAGAAAATGTTGGATTTGAACGGCCTACATGTTTGCAATTATGGCAGTGGCGGTCTTGTCCCACTCGCGACGTAGGCAGCTACCAATAACTGCAAACTAAAGTAATTCTGCATGTAATCAAATAAATCAACAAACCCTATCCCTGCTAAATCCAACAAATTCAATGCTATACTACTCGAAATAATTAAAAGAACAGACTGATGTATTAGTATTTTTAACCCTGCAGTCAACTGAACTTTAAAATACATGACAAAGCAATTGCATCATCTCACATTTTATTTTGCATAACTAAACAATTGCAGCAGTGTACAATAAGTAAAATCAATGAGGTACACATCTGGCTGAAAACTTTCAAATGCAAATGTCTGTTCCTTTAATTTATTTTAGTAGTATATTTTGCATGCACCCTAGAGGTTAGAGCTAAATCATCCTTGCAATAACATGTAGTTACAAAAAATACTAATTTGGATTACTTTATTGGGTGTTTAATGACAACTGGATACCGCAAGACTTGTCATGAACCCAATTCAGTGCTCTGGACCAATTGTCACTACAAACATTATTAATCTAAGCTAAATCACCCTTACCATTAGTTACAAAAAAACATTAATTTGGAAACAGTTGGTTTAGATTACTTCATTTGGTGTTTAATGACAACTGGATACCCCAAGACTTGTCATGAACCCAATTCAGTGCTCTAGACCAACTGTCACCATAAACAATCCGGCTTATGCTTACATTGAATCCTGAAACTAAAAATCCTACCTAAGACTGAATGTTAAGATCCTGCTAATATTTATTTATAATTGAAATCTGGCCTGCACTGGAATTTTAAAGTAAAACCCTTCCTAAACTTGAAAGTCAAGATCCTGTTCTTAGTTCTACAGTTTGAGATGTCGCAACTGAGGGGAGCTGTACATGGCATGTTGTCTAAGCACAAGTTTTTGTCGCTTAGCAGGCTCGCGCACACTGACGAACATACGCTCTAATTTATTCGCATATGCATGAATGCTCTCTGTGGCCTGCTCAGACATCATGCCAACAGTTCCTAATATCCTAGCCTGCCTTGGGACTTCAACTGTGAGAAGATGGAATTTTCGTTTGAGGTTTTCTGTTGGAAAGTTGATTGGGAACCAGCAACCAAACTCGGAACACCGCAAGGCCAGCAACTCGACTTCATGCTTACACAGCAATCTATGTACAGTGTACAAGTCATAACATGATTTGAATTTGTCAAACATTGCACTAATTTTCTCAGACAATTCTTTGGACCCAAATGTTTGGAGCCCAGTAGGTGTGTTGAGACTGAAAGGAAGAAAAATTTCAGAAAACTGCTTGTAGTTGGTATCTTTCAACATCTTGTGTACATCCCCCCCAATTAATGATCCGCCATGATAAGACTGTCTCCTAATGCCTAATCCTTCTATGGCTGTGCTAAACCTATTCATAAATGGCCCTGGAACCCTCTGAATTTCATCTCTAACCTCAGCCTGTACCTTTTCATTGCTACTAATCTCTTTGTCAGTGCCTCGAATTGTTTTTGCAGTTCCCTTGATTTGACTATTCAGCTGCTGAACCTGCTTTCTAGAATTCCTAGCTAGTAGACTGTTGTCGTTAAATTTCTGATCCGTTTTGGAAAAATGATTTGGATTATCCGACTTTACCTGAGCAACCTGCTCATGCTTAGCGCCAAGGTCATCTTCAAGTTCTCTCTTGGAATTGCGCAACTCGTTTTGTTCCTTAGCCAAATCTGCAACGCGCGCATACAAATCATCTACAGCATTATGCATCCCATTATTTATGAGGATTTGCTTGTCTAATTGTTGTGCATTTTTCTCGACAATCTCAAACATCTGCAACCCCAGCCCTAAACCTATATGCAGGGGACTGACTGACACATGCTCAATGACCCGATCCTTGGTGCCTATAAGTGGATGTTGAATGCAGTTGTCAAAATGCTTAGCCTGTTCCTTTTTTGCACCTCTTGCAATGAAATCTTGGGCCTTCGCATGACAGGTTGCCAGGTCTCTTTGCTGACTGTATGCAGGTACACCAACATCTTCATCCTCATTGTTGTATTCCTCAATGACATGTAAGGCATGAGGCTTACCGCGTTGAAGGTCATTTAGTGTGGCAAGACAGTGGGGGCAAAAATGAAAACCATTAGGACCTGTCAACCCAAGTACTTTTGCTATCCATTCCCAGTCACCACCCCATGTCAGCTTACACTTTGTGTAAATTTTAGGGCCTTCCAATTTGGAAGTAGACTGATCTTGCTCTACCAAAAATGAAGATGAAGCTTGCTGGCAGTAACTGCAATCAGGGCTGATGAACTTGTTACTGTGATCAATTTTTTCCAGAGGAGTGAAATCTAATTTCTCATCCACCCCTGCCTGAACCATTTCATCTGTGAACAGGTTGTCATGAATTTCTGGTTTTGGGAGCTGTAGCTTTGAAATGTCCCCAGTGATCTCCAGAATTTCCTCAAAAACGGGCGTGAATGCTGCTTCAATGTTGATCCTATCGTCCTTTCCACCTTCGAATATTCCCAACAAGTTGAGCGATTTGACCGAGTGACTATCCTTGACATTCAGAATTTGTATGACAAATTTTGTACTTTTACCACCCTTGTCCCCGGAAACATGCAACCATAATGTATCATCAAAGCTTTTTACCATCAGGTTTGTTTCAACAGACTCTGTGACAACGCGTTTTATCATATTTCCAAGATCCGTAACTCGGCTGAAGTGAACAGTGCTCCCCCCACTCCCTTTGAAAGAACCAAACTCATACTTGTCAGGAATTTCTGTTGAAGATCTCATTGCTTGTCGTGTTCCCAACAACTTTTGCCCCGTTTCTTTTTCTAGGGTTTTTTTAAGAAAAACCCACATGGTCTCTGGCATGAGGCTACGCAACCCATTTATTGTTTCCCTTGAGAACTGAGTGCAAACTTTTAAGCCTGCTGCTTGGGATGCTGCTGCATACTCCTCTTTGTTTTGCTTTATATTCCAAGCGCGCTGAGCAGCAACATCATCCAAAGGAGCTTGCGCTGGGGTTGAGGGACGTGTTCCTGTAGCTGAGGGAGTAGTCCTACCAGAGCTTGACAGTGAACTAGCGCTCGCAGTTGAAGTTGAAGGAAACAGACTACCAGATATAATTTGTTCTACCTTTTCAATTAATTGACTCCTTATACGGAGACTCTCTCTTGTACAAGTAGAACTTCCCACCTCAGCGACAGGAACCCTAACAAAAACCTTTGGACGCCCATGTTTGCCCTGAACTTTTAAGATATCTTTATCTCCCGTCCCTGAGGTAGCTGCAATATGCTGTAGTGCAGAAGTCTTAAGTTGATGTGCTTTACATGTCCTATCAACTCCTAGATATTGTTTTACATTTTCCTCGAATTCTCTGAGTTTCTTGTTTTCTGCTTCAAGAGTTTTTATTTTCCCTTTAAATTCTTCAACTTCACTTGAGGGTGCTTCCTCTGGTGTTTTTTCCACTTGCTCTTTTAGTTTTCTTTCACGTTTCCCCCCGATTTTACTTTTATGAATTACACCAAACTGAGCCTTGCTATCCACGCGATGCGCGAAAGTTACTGATTTATCTGCCCGAAACTGAACAATGCAAGTTTTACACGATGTGCACAGAGCACCTTCACGCTCATCTTGAAGCAAAAAACAAGGTTTGATATCGTCCTTATAAACACTAGATGGATAAAATCTACAACTTACTCCTGTTCTGCAAACACAACAGTGTTTTCTAACTTCACGAGGCATTCTTAATCTAGCAAAATTTCCACTAAAAAGGTTAATATTCTCTGGAGTTTGAGGAACAATATACTTCGTGCGTTACACGTGCATGAGCAGTTAAACAACAAGTCGCGTCCCCTAATCGCCAACGTTGTAGTTAACCTGTTTTTTTATACACAGGGCACCATGCTACTCACTGTCCCTAGGGAACCGACAGAGTGCGCTCTTTTAGTTTTGGCCAGCCTGCGGTCCGTGTGTACTACGTACTTGTCGAGTCGATGGCCGACCAGCCACTAGACAGCCAGCCGGGTTCCCGGGATGACGTCACATCGGCGTTACCACTTGATGGGCGGGGCTGACCCCTCCAGCCTTAATTTTTTTTCTTCAAATGCTTACACGAAATTTAAAAAACAACAACACACAGTTGTGTTTCAAAAACTTTATTTTATCGATATACACAATACAAATTCCATTGCACCCACCCTTTAAACTGGTGTTATTTTTGGAAGAGAAATCAATGATGGAAACAAAAGTACATGTACTCTGCATGATAAAACATGACTTTTGCCAAATAAGAGGCAAAAAGATATTAGAAATTGAAATTTTTCATCATTTCACATCTGATTTCAACAGATTTTTCCCCCATTAATTTCCCACATGTTGTGTTGCGCAGTAAAACAAATGTAACTGATCATTGTTTTACATTGATAATTTAATATCACTGCTGCTGGAAGTTGTCTGTTTGGAAACAAAAATTCAAAGGAATATATGAAGTCTACATGTACATGTACATGTACAAGTTTAAGCTGTTGCTGTTCTGGTATATAATTTACATACAAGGAGTGGCTCGATGTAAGTTTAAATGTGCGCTTGCATGTACGCATGTAGTTATTTTGCACACTTTTTTTACGCTGCGACTAAATCCCAGATATTCCGGTCATTGCCTGAACTCCGATACACAGTCAACATTCCTGGCTTCTTTGGTTTCTGCGCAGCACACTTATCAAGATGGAAGCGCCACTTGATAAATCTTCAGTCAGATATTATATTTGTCACACGCAAACATTCTGTTACCCTTAACTGCACTTAAACTTCGAAGGAAAGGAGAGGTATTAGAAAAAAACCACTACGAAGGGTGCATCTGCACTTTACTAAGCAAGAATCCGAAAAAGAAAGAAGATATAAATTACAAGACCTCAGCAAATGTTCACATTGTAATTGTACCTGCGGAAAAAAAATCTGTTTGCCAAGCACAAGCTTTACACATTTGGGAGCGGTGATAAATGTATAACTAATTCGCCGTTCGGTGATGCGAGGACCCAGACACTTTCCCCATGGAATCGTGCGTGGAGCTCTGGAATGAAGGAAAAAAGTCTCATGTTTTTTCTCGGTCAGCCCCCTCCCCCCTTCCCTTGTGGCAGTATTGCTCTTGCACCGCCAGGGCAGGTCCCGTCCAGATTTGTCGTTGTGTTAGGCTGCATCCTCGGATGAACATCAGGAAGTATCTGTGGACACTGAGGGAGTATAGATGAATGCCCACCGACGTGGCAGGAAACTTGTCTTGGCTGCGGGTGTTATTCTAACATGAAAACACCGAGGGGTGGAGCCAGGGTGCACATGACCCAGAAAAAAATACGTAGAATGAACAGCAATGTAATGAGGCTTTATTTATAAGGCACAACTGAAGTTCAGATGGCATTTGATTGGAAAGACTGTGTCATGAGGATGACAGTCGTGTTGACATTGTGAGCAGAAAAAAAGGAATGGGGCATTCCCATGTACTAACATTCTTTTTTTTTTCAGCACCAAGTTTGGAAGTCGGTGTCTGGCTTCTATTTCGATTCCTTACTCAAGTAATTATGTTAAAAATAGTCACCAGCCTCACTAATAATATTGATGCAAGTACTAGAATTAATCCCTGCTGTTTAAGGTTCACTTTGTAAGATAGAAACTGGTGGTATATTCCTCCTAATTACCCATTCATGCCTCATAATGTTTACTCTCCCTGAATTCTTGGGATAATGATGCCCACTTCAGTCAAACAGATTTTGTGCACATGGTGGAAATAATGAGTTTTTCTCTTTTTGCCCTGTGTGCCAGCCACATTGTCTGGTATTTTTACACAGTGGTCTTGCACTTCATCAGTCAACAATTAATCCAATTTGTTACATTGAATGGACCTACATGTAGCCATGCCTTTTTCATATGCAGGCCTTTTCCCTTCCTGGCCAGCACTGACAGATTAATCATTCATAACCTTCACTGTGGAATGGAACAGTCCAAGGCCCACTCTGTCTTCTGATTGGACAGTGGTGACTGACTGCTGAGTAGCTCATTTGCATGTGCCGTGGCCATTGGCTTACAAGTGTTGGCCGCTTCCCCACTATATTTACATACATACACACAATACAGGTATGTGCCAATGAGAAAAGTGACTTTGGCCTCCCTGCTATATAGATGTTCAGATATCACTTTATGAGTTGAGTAAATGGTAAAGGCTGTGTGGCACGTGGATCCTAGAATACATAACAAGATGTTCAGGTGGTTGGCATTTTGCTGAGGGAAAAGTGAGACGTGGACTTGTAATTTCAGATGTTCTGTGGTGTCCAGATTTCCATCGCTCCAGGGCTTTTTTGACATTTTGTGGAATCCAACGTGAAAACGACAACACAAAGTCAAATCACACTCCCACTTGAGTTTTAAAAAATCAACCTTGCAGCCACACCTCTGCTGCACCTTTTGATGCGGGTTCCTGTTAAAAAAAAAACACTGAAGTCGGGGCCAATTATGCACACTTCATTTCATTTTTTTTTTCTCTGGGAGAGCAAATAAGCTACGTGTACAGTCGAGTGGCATGAGGGACCTATCCCATAAGCCGGGCAGGCAATTGTGTCAGACGTGACTGTGTGTGCTTGAGTCCCTCACACAATCTGCCGGAGACAAGTTTGACGCACTAATTCAGTGCCAACAGTGTCAAAAGGACTGTTTAACTTGATATCAGGGCATTGAGTTGAGGCCAACTGGATCATTCGCCATCTGGATGTGCAATCAAACCATTGTGCACTTGTGAAACAGCTACATTTTGTAGGAGTAAAGTAACAGTCGATCCACAGCTCTTTGGCGAGTTTTGACAATCGCGCATCAAGTCTTTGTGATTCGTTCTCGTTTCTGGAGAATGCTCATCTCAAGCTTTGGACAGGAGTAAAGCAAATCACATGGCGACAGCGAATAATATACCGATGAGCGAAGACGAAGATCTACAACTGGATCCGGTTCAAGGGGACCTGTCCTATGGCTCATTTGCGGCCATGGATTTCATCATACTCAATGTAGGTATCCAGGCAGTTATTGGATCTTTCAAATAGGGATTAGGGCTGATTTTCAGTACCTGTTAAAGTCATTGCTTTGGTGTGCGTTCACAGGTGCAAACTGGGAGAGGGCGGTGTGGATAATTGAAGTTGATATAACAGCAGGAGTACATGTGCTTCTGGAAAATCCATTTTGTGAAATTTTCATTTCACTTGAAAATGATTTAAGGTTTTAGATTCACCAAAGGTTTGTTCACGGAAGCTGTCAATAAATTTTGTGTGTCAAGTGCCTGAGGAGTTTCCCTTTGTGTTGCTTAGAAACAAGTTTGGATCTTGTTGCTGGGCTTGCAGATACCTCTGAGTACATTATGAATAATGAAGTCTACTCGGATTTTGTTTTGTATTTTGGTTGAATTGTTTTCATTTTTAGCCAGGATGTTTACTTAATTTGAAATGTCCCCCCCCCCCCCCTCATTCCCCACCCCCAGGGTGAATTGGTCTGCTGTTCTCAACAAGCTTCCAAGGACTTTGAGTCACTGGCATATTAATGGGTATAAAAATTAGCCATCACTGCAAATATGGTCTCTGTGCTCTGTACTTCTTCAAGGTTACACCTGCAATATACAAGCCCATAATTGTCAGTAATGCCAGCATAAAACATGTATTTATACAAGAAACATTCTCCCCCTTTTTTTACCGCCGTGCTAATGCCTGCAGCCAAAGCAAGCAGCGGCACGGTGCTTGTCCATTATTTCATAATGCACAGTTGCTCGGGAAACGTGGCGTGGCTTCCTGTCGTGGTAGTAACCGAAGGCTATGCTGGATACTTGCAGCAGCGTGTGAGCCTGTAAACGCCTAAAATTACAACTGCGGCGGTGATGTATTTGCATTTTAGGATTGTGCAGTGCACATACCAATGCAGTATTTCACACAGGTTTATTTCAGTTGTGTTGTGCAGAACATTTTAAGTTCAAGTAGATTGAAAGCACTTGCCTGTGTGAAGTGTTTGTATTCAAATTTGAAGGAATGGGGTTTACAAAAAATTAATTCAGAGAAAATATTCCGTAGATTTCGAAAAGTTTTAGCTCATAGCCCAATTATTGTGACCTTGAAGCGGGGCTTATTCAGGTGATTTGTAAATGGAAGAGGTGCAAACAATTTTATTTCCAATTAAAGTTATTGGAAATTTTCTCTGCGTGGTTAACGATTGGTTATATTTACTAGGCTTTTGAATGCTGTTCAAGTTCTGCTTAACATACGTGTCCCAATAAATACCCTTGGATGAATTACCTGTTCTGGGAGATTTGTTGTCTGTTTGAAAATGACCTCTTCATTGTGACCACTTGGGGCGCACTGTTCAATTGCATGAGTCATTGTAATTTCTAGGGGCAGCATTTTACCTCTTGAGCACGGTATTTTACCCCTTGAGCACGGTATTTTACCCCTTGAGCACGGTATTTTATGGGAGACGTCGGGGTGTTGCAGCGGTTCTGGCATCCAAGCGAACCGCTACAATGTGTTTGTGCAATCAAGCATGGCATACACGATAATCCAACAATGGATTGAAACTGCACAAACAGCGGCCAATGGCGTCATCCGGCCTGGTGGCACTGTTTTTTTTGCGCCCTATGGCGTCATCCGTACGCAAGGGGTTAATGTTTGATCAGTATATGTTTAATGCAGAGATTAAAAGAATCAGGTGGTTTTGTTTTCTATAGTTTTTAAGAAATATTTTCCTGATACATGAGTTGCAACTTCAAATGAAGTGCAAAGTCAACAGATCTTAGACAAAAGTCATATACAGTACAACCTGGGGACCTCCGTTCCAACCTCCATGCTTCATTAGGTACATTGTGTCCCACCTCACGAGGGAAATTGGCAATTTTTTTGTGACTAAAAAGTTGTTATTGCTTCATGCTTGACTGGAGATGGCAAAGGCAGATATCACACCTGTAAACTGGGTCCGGAATGAAAAGGCTTGTTGACTCATTTTCTCTCTGTGGAATAGACAATTTTCTTTTTTTCTGCTATGCTGTCAGTGGAGGCACTAAACTGGGTCAAACTTTTGCCTTTTAGAATGAAAAAAACAACCTTGTTAACATATTTGTGTGCAGGAGGCATTCGGCCACACCCTTTTTTTTAATTCATAAGTGTTTATTACTGGGGATTCAAGAAAGAGTCTGAATTCAGTGATTTGTATATGCAGAAGTGCAATGTTGTGGAAAAATACTGTCACTGAATCTCATTTAATAATTTTTATTTGGCCTTTTTTTGTTTTTATATCCCTTTTTATAATTTTGTTTTTCATGTTTTTTTTCCATAAATTTTGTTTTGTTTTGTTTGTTCTTATTTGTGTGTGTGTGTGGGTGGGAAGACCTATATCTTATTAATTGTGGTTGCTATGGTAATTGGGGTTGGCACAATATGCCCTACTGCCTGCTGATGACGACACGAAACTGCATTTTATCATGAACATTCCACAACTGCATGATCATACTCCTTAAATATAGGAAAAACTACCCGGCACTTGACAAATACGGGTTGTTTGCCATCACCATTTTGGAATTTTTCGTTATCGGGACCCAAGACCTTTCTTTACACCGAATCGTAGGACTAAAATTTCTAATTAAGCATCGATACAAACAGGTGCAGAGATAGCCCCCAGCGTAAGGAATGCGTCGTGGAACTGTAATCAGTCTCACTTGAGAAACGAGAAACTCTCTGCTGATAAAAGAGCATCCGGCCGTATTTTGTATTTTCCAGGAAGTCTGAAATCTGTCTTTTGAATTATTTGATGTCTGTCATTTGATATGATATACTGTGATTTTTTTTTACCAGAATACTGGGTGTGCTGTGCTGTAAAAGGTGGCAGTTTATAACATAGTAATTATTGAAAATTAAGTTGGATTAGAAATGCAAGCGGCCAGAGGGTATGCAGTTTGTACCAAAGTTTGAGTTTATGCACTTAATTTGTTTCACTTCTCCCTTGTAAATATCAAGGGAATAAAACAGATTATTTGCAACCGTTTTGAAGTGTTGTATAGTTGTTGTAGTTAGTGGGCTGGATAATTGTGCTTCTTAATACATCTGTAATTTAGTTGTATAGTGTACAATGTGCAGATAAGCCCTTTAGTGCGGAACACTGAGTTCAGTGTTCAGAATACAATAACGATATTATCCGATTTGGCAGTGAAAAATTGCACAGCACTGGGCTAAAAAGTTTGCATATTAATGAAACCAAAATCCCCATGCTGACCTGAATTGGATTTAAACTGTTAACAATAGTTGAAAACAGAAATGAGTGCATGTACACCAATCTATGGCCATTGTAAATGTGGCCTTATGTAAGAGAGTAATTTGTATCAAGAGAGATTAACAAAATAAGCAGCTATTTGTGTAGTAAAGGTATCTCTCTTCAACAATCCCCCTCCACTCATGTGACAATCGATAGTGCAATGAAAGCATACAATGCAAGCATACAGTGAGCTGTATGTCACTGGTAAAAGGTGATGACTTATCAAGTGTGTGTCCTCTGGTGTTAACGACCTGCTCATTATCTTGGAGGAAATACTTGAATTGATCCAGCCTGAGCAAAATTGTTATCAAATATCATCCCACAATGAATGGGCTGGTGTATTGAAAGGGAGGTGTTTGCACACTGGAACTGGTCTGAATCAGAGCCAATCTAGAAACCATTAGATGTACTAGCATTCCCCCAAGCCCTTGTTAGATGCTGCAAAAGCAGAGAGCTATTTATTTTCAATTAGAAAATCTCCTTTGAAGCCTCAGTAATCAATCTCTCAAAACAGATTGAGAGTCAAGGGAGAGGGTTTTTCAATTCCTGTAGTGGTTGTTGATAAACAGATGCATATTTTCGGTTGTATTCATAATGAAAGCAAGTGCTTGATTGAAAGGAAATAGCATGTGGAACACCAAGGTACAACATTGCAGAATAATGGGGAAATGGGTATCTTTTAAATATAATGCATCTAAAGTGGATATATTTTGTCCACTTTATAAGATGGATTTATACTACCATTGTCGTGTCAGTCACTTTTTTAGTTTTTTTTTACATAATACGTATGTACTTGGTGCATGGATCATTTGTTCTCTACTCAAGATAAAAAAATCCAAATTGATCGAGTCCAAGATAACTTTGTTGCTTCTGAGAACACATACTCTTATTAAACAAATCCTTGCAAAGAGTGCCATTTAGCAAACGAAGCTCCGTTCTGATCATTCCCTTGGCTTTGAAGACAAAAAAGCTAAGTCTGACCGACGGAATTGCTTAGTCCTATTCTTGGCCTGCTCCGTAACCAACAGCAGCTTTCATTCTTGAAACTGGCTCAACCCCAAACTTTTCTGGTTTCTGTGCAATTTGGGAAAGGTCAGGGTTAAGGCTGGAGATTTTAATTGAACCTGTGTTCCCTGTTGAGTCTGTGGTCTGACAGTGATTGACTCTGTGTAATGAAGTGTGGAACAAAAATAGATGAGGTCTTGTATTGGTGTTGCTTGGGCATTGTAAAGCTGGATAACTGACAAAGGAAATGGCCATTGGGCATGACAAGTGAATAAGAAGAACATCAACATGCCATGGATGAAGTTGTTGCTTTTGTCATTTTCTGTGGTAGTTGACATTCATGGAAGTGTACTTTAAGTATTGCAATTTAAAGGTAATAGTTCTCAGTACAAATGACGGCCCATTGTGTTGACCACGTTTTCCAAGTGGGGACATTCAAAAAGATTACCATACCGTAGTAGATGTTATATGCTTATCCCTAAATATGTACATTGTACGTAGGTGTGCATTTGTGTGCTTTTCTACTTCATGTTAAACTTTAACCCTAACCCCTTTGGGTAACTTTACTAGAAAGTATCCTGAATCCGCCAAAATCCACCTATTTTGTCACGCACAAAAAGTTGGTTTTGGTGAATGCTCAATATGGAGGTATCCTGAATCCATCAAAATCTTGCAGTAACGCTAGGCTTACAATCCTCAATACATCAAAATCCCCCAGGTGTTAATGTGGAGGTATCCTGACTCCGCCGAAATCCTCCAAAAAAAGGGGAAGGATTTTGATGGATTTATGTACGTTAGGGTTAAAGGAAAAGGAAACCCTTGTGGTTTTCTTTTGAGTTTGAAAAACATAGTTTTGGTATTTGTTACAAAAACAGGCTGGAGTCGGCAGTAATACCACAGCACACTGTTCCATCCCTCCCAGGTTTGAAGATTGCAAAAGATATAACAGTGTGACATCATTATCACTTGGGTCTCTTATACCGGTTTCACACTACTCTGAACTTACCCGGGTAATTTATTACCCGGGTAGATGTCATTACCCGGGTAGATGTCATTACCCGGGTAGATGTCATTACCCGGGTAGAAGCTAGCCCGGAGAATCGGTTTCACACTACAAAATTAACCCTGCAATTCTGCTTACCCGCTTCAGCGCGCACCCGGGTAACTTGTAGCCGCATTCACACTATGCGAATGGTAACCCGGAGAATGTGCATTGCTTGACCTCTGCCCTAGCCATTGTTTCGTCAGCGTAAAAGAGCGAAGTGAGAGCGGCGCTAGAATGTAATGCAAATTAAAACTAGAGGCAAATTGTGTTTAAAAAACATCTTAACGAAAACAAGGGCTGTTTCGGAAACTTCCGAAACAGCCAAAAAAATCAGATCAGCATTGGTACATGTAGCGTGCACGCGTCATCCTTTAGACTTGAAGACAAGTTGTTTAGACAGTCGTGTTTTGTCTGCAGGCGCCGCATTTACCAGCGCGGTACGCAATAATTTTCCCACCTTTCGTGAAGTTCCGACATGTCTTCTTTCCTTCATGGTCAGTAATTGGACAGTCGAAACACACGCATCTTGGGGCCAAGGTTGCACGAACGTTCCCACATGTTATTATACCGCTCGCTACGCGTAACCCTTGCAAAGTGCGGAGTAAGTATTATAATACGCGGTGGTGCAGTCGGACTAATGCCGACCAATTACCGACTTGATTTGAAGTCTAGTCATCCTTCAACTGTGCGGTCTAGACTGGTGCCTTGCATAAAGTGTATGTAAAATGTACTTATTAAGACGAGGCATCATCTACGGAAGACTGGTGCCTTTCATTAAGTATACGTAAAAATAAACTTATTAAGGCGAAGTACCAGCCACGGCGGCTGTACTAATAAATTTCGTCACCTTCGCAAAGTTGGCCGATAAAACACGACAAAGCGCACGCACCCACCCACCTACCCAAGTAGAAGAAACCCGGCGAGCATTCACACTACTGATGGTAACCCGGAGAATCGTCTCAAGGTCGTCGTTAACCCTGAGATTGGTGGGTTAACCCACCTCGCGAGCAGGGTTAGAAATTACCCGGGTAAGTGGGGTTTTGGGGCAGTTAACCCGGAGAATTTTTTAACCCGGAGAATTGTAGTGGGAACGCTCCACATTACCCGGGTAATTGCCAGGTTAAATTTTTCGTTAACCCGGCAATTACCCGGGTAAGAGCATAGTGTGAAACCGGCATTACTGATGAACTGTAAATCTAGATTTTCCTGGCCAGTTTTTACAGACAGCTTAAAATGTGGGGGCCTTGGGATTGCAGATTAGAAACTCACTTCATTCCAGTGGTGATTCCAAAAACAGATTGTTTACCATTTGGTGGGTCTGAATATGGGAAATCCACCTCGCAACCTTGAAATGCAATTAACCTCAAATGATCTGCCATGTTTTCTGAAATCCCTCCAGAAAGTTAGTTATCTTTTCCATCTGCCAGTTCAAGAAAAAGGGAAAGGGGATTCAGTAAACTACTTAGTTTTCTATGCTACAATATTGATCTAACACTTGCCCTTTCTACCATACAGAAATGTACCTTCCATTTAAGGGTAAGTAGGGTTCAATCACACTCTATTTACATTGCATTACCACATGTACCACATGTACAATAAACTGTACGGAAATGGGAGGAGTAAAGTTCCTCTTAAGCCGTGTCCGCACTTGACCTTTTTTTTTTGAAAGGTTTTACCGAGATGATGGTAAAATAGAAAATGGTCAAATGTGACCACTGTCTGCACTTTCGACACGGGAAAATTTGACTGAGACCGTGGTAGAAGTAACCGAGCTGTCAATATAAGGACTCATGAGGGCGCTTTGCGTGACCTTTCAACATTGACGCGATTGACCCAAATCACGCGTGCTTTTTCATTTTTCTGGCCGATGTGTACACGTAGGCCTACATCTTTAGCACCAATCAAACTTGTCCGACTATCAATAATAAAATCTGCCATGATTGCCACCAAAAGAGGATTTAACTGAGAGAGCTTCCCCAGAGCTTGTTTTGGGCTGAGCTTCCCTCCTGAAAATTGAAAAACAATTGCCAAAATTGAAACGTGCTGTTCACGTGGAGTGAAATTATCCTTTCAATTGAGTTTAGTTTCTCCAAAGCTTTTTGGGCCAAACCTGTCTCCTGCCAAAGATTTAAGAAATCACGATATTACTATAAATGGGTGATGTTTGCAATGATGCCAGAACTTTAAAGATGCGTGCCTTTTAGTTGTATTTTTCAAGGAGTCGACATACAGTATACTTTGCGATAATGTCTGAAGCCCTGTCCGCACTGGACTTTTTTGGTAAAACTTACCGAGACGATGGGTACTTTTCCCATTTTAAGTCCAGTGCGGACAGCCTAGGACGTTTTCCTCTCAGTTACTTTTCCTGAGTCCAGCGGTTACTTCTACCGGGCAACTGCTGCCCAGGAAAACTGACCAGGTAACTTTTCCCGAGACGATAAGTCCAGTGCGGACAGTGCGAGTCGGTAAAAGCGGCTCAGGAAAGCGTACATCCGGCCCGCTTCACAGGGAAACCACGCATGTGCTTTACATTGTTTCACCGCGGTGCGGTGCACATGGCAAGTTTCCAAATTCCAGTGCGTTGTTCCTCTTTTGGTCGCAATCATGGTAGATTTTATTATTGATAAAGTCGGAAGTTTGATTGGTGCTAAAGACGTAGGCCTGCGTGTACACATCGGCCGGAAAAATGAAAAGGCAGGCGTGATTTGGGTCAATCGCGTCAATGTAGAAAGGTCATGCAAAGTGCACTCATGAGTCGTTATATTGACAGCTCGGTTACTTCTCCCACAGTCTCGGTAAAATGTTCCCGTGTCGAAAGTCCAAGTGCGGACAGTGGTCACATTTAACCATTTTTCGTTTTACCATCGTCTCCGTAAAACCTTTAAAAACAAAAATACAGTGTGAACACGGCTTAATTCTGTTTCTGTATTCTATATGTATATCAACAAATTTACCCTGACATTCCCAAATCCTCCAATTTTGCATACACCCTAAGGAATTAGGTTAAAAGACGACATCACTTAAAGACTCACATTCTTTCACTGAGTGAATTTTTGTCAATGATATCACACATGTAGAAGCAAAGGGCATGTTCAGGAGAGGACAAATTTAACACATGATGTAAAATTCTACGTTTGGTTTATCCATTGTTGGAGCACGGTAATTCAACCTGGGTAGACTGAGTGGATTACCGTGGACAATTTCCTACATTGCCAACGGCACATTCAGTCATACATTCATTCATGTTTTTTGCTTGTGTGTCATATTGGCCTGTTTGGGTGAAGTGGTGCTCCATTCAAAAAAGCAGGAACAATCCGGAATCTTTTTTGAATGCAGTCTGTGTTCAGTGGTTGCGGCATCCTTCATGATCCTTGCTTGAAAGCCAGAAGTACAAGCACCCCTGTAGCTTTCCAAGGCAGCCTGTTAAAATGCCCAAGGTGGGCAGTTGAAAATTCCAAAAGGTACTAAAAAAAATGTGAGGGATAGGCAATAACACAGGAACTCCTTGTATGTATAGGGGCTGAAGAAATCCCCTTTATCACAGGCTGAAGTATTTCTGAATCTGGGGAACACCACAGGGGCTGTGCAAATTGTTTGAGAATTGTTACTGTAGTGATTGGGTTCCGGGGATGGGGTTAGTCCTCAATGAAGATTTCATGAGGAGGCTGGGGATTGGATGGATTTAGCTTTGCTCCTGTGGGGATGGAGCATGCCTGCTGGTTTTATTAGACAGCCTAACAGGATCCTGGGGAACTGAACAAATAACTGCTGGCTTGGTGTTTTTTGCTGGGTGTATTTTCTTCTCAATCAGAGGCTATCTCTTCCAATTCCCCCCCCCCCCTTCATATTTTGATTCTTGGTCTGTTGTTATCTCTTGTTGTTGTGCACATCTCTGTTGTGAACATCTTGACTTGTGAAGTAAGGGTGGGAGGGAGGTGACAGCTGGAAAGGCTAGGATTCTGTGTGATTTTAGAACAGGCTTTTTAAATGTAGTTTTGTCTGTGCATTACCAGAATTATGGTTTCTGCTGTTACTAAAGATAAAACGGTGGCCAGTTTGCCATGAAAGTTTTTAAAATTTTGAGCTGGGGGAAAAGGTGTAACCCGGTCTCGAATTGGGAAAATCCCATCTTCACAACACTGTGATAGTTGTCCAATCTGTCAATAAAAGCTAACAATGAACAATTCAAATTGTGCCATTTTCGTACATAAAATAAAAAAATTATAATAATAAAATGAAGAGCAAATGGTACATCCTGAACTATGGATTGAGTTTTTGCGACTGCAATTTCTATTTTCTTAAGACATGAATTTGGGTCATTTTTCATTCATTCCTTTGTGAAACAAAATTTCTACAACTTGAATGGATATTTCAAGAACAGATTTCATTAGAAATTAACAGGTGGTACCCCCCCCCCCACAAAAAAAAACACCAACCAGTGCAGCTACCCACAAAATGACCCTTACCACTTTGCACTTCTCCCAACCATGCCTGGAGGCTGACTGAAATTAGTGTTAATTTTCAAACCCTTGCTATCATTTTTTTTGATGGCCTTTTTAGTGAGCAGCTCAATCAGGCGATCAACCACCACCTTCCAAGTGTCAGCACCTATCCCCTGATGTTGACAGGGCAGTGTGTCCAGGTTCATTTTCATCCCATTTTATACTCCTCTGGCTGAGGCCAAAAGGTCCCCCTCTCCCCCAGGCATCAGGGCGAACTGGCTGGAAAATACTTTTGGCTTTTTCACTTAGCCTGTCGCCAGTCATTAGGGGCCTTTTCATCAGTTGCCTCCGATTGTGAAAGCCCCCCTGTATCAGAGTCCAGACTGATTGAGAAAAACCCTCCAGAGAATTTGGATGGGTCAAATAAGTAGCCAGGCAGGGAGGAGAAAATCTTTCCGGGAGAAGGGTAGAAACTAAAAATAGCTGTTGATGGAACTGTTTACATGCAAAGTATTGATTATCAGTGGTAGTGTAGGTAGTGCAGAAACTCTGACGTCAGATGTTACAATTTGCATTCCTTATACATTAGATTATAATCAAAAGCAATACCAAATATTGTCAAGGGATCAGTTATTTCTATCCCCATTACTGATCCTGGCCTTGCCCGGGGTTACAATATCAAATACTCTTGTAAAACCAGCACTTACTGTGGACTCCTCAGTGGGTGCACAAAAGCCCTGTTTCCCCCCATTCATGTTACTACTAAAAGCTGACACAAGTTGTACTTTCCAGGCTTTGCTGTTTCTTAATGATACACTCTGTCATGCCATGGTGCTGTTTATATAGAAGGTAGCCATGCGTGGGTGCGAATGAGGATCAGTTGTACTTTACAGGTTGTTTTTTTTCTTTGTTGGCTATTTTGGTTCCGTTGCTAAAAAGGATTAGTTTGTTCAGGAATTTATTTGTGAGGTTTCCAAGTGTTATAATGAATGAAAATATAGGGGGAGGCAGCTGTGTTGATGACATTTACAAAAACCAGTGAACAAAATATATCTTTGATTGTCATGTTTTTGAACAAGAAGTTAATGCACAAAACACTTTCTAAATTCTAGAATATATAAGGCTGTGCATGAGACAACTAAGGTTTAATTTAAATCTGGATTGAATTGATGATTGAATTTCACCATCAACTGGGTGGTGAAATGATTAATTTTGCACATGTGGGCATGATAATACAACCATATCCTTGTGTAGATGCAACTTAATTGAATGATGCATCATCTGAAATTCTGGACAATATTGGCACAGTGCACTCTTTCTGGGTGTCCTCTATTGGACGAAGCCACCTGTTACTGGAATGGCCAGGACATGTTGGGAGCCATGACTGGAAATGGCCAGGAAATGAGAGAAAGTACTTTTATGATGTGGTACCTTGATTTATAATTGACATTTTACGATGATTTAGGGCTGGCTGGAGGTTGTTAAAAGGCCTAATTTGGTACAATGGGAGTGAATGTGCCTTCATGAGTCTTTATTTATTGGCGGCTGACTCATAATTTCAACAAAGCAAGGGGGAAACAGAGTACCTCAAATGGTTATGTCGTCCTCAAATGTTGGGTATTAACAGAAGTGTGTTTTCCCATCATGAAGTGTGTGTCTGTCTGATCTGCAAATTGTAATCTGTCCAGTTGATTGGTTTCAATCTGAAAGCTTACTGCATATAAAGATGGTACCAGTACCAATCCTCCTAAAAATGTCCATCTGAAATGCTGTCATCTTTGACAAAATTGTATTTGAAAGACCTCCAAATATGCATGGGCTTATTTCAATTCCGACAGTTGGAATATTATTTATAAGCACATACAAATGTGCCATGCCCGAAATCACTGCTACAACAGAATGGTGACTCAGACAACAGATTCAGATCAAACTTGAGGTTTGTTATTTCATGTATGTCGAATCACACAGAGTATGAGCGCTGCCTGCAACTGTCTTATCAGCGCTACCAGTGCTATCATACATTGTACATGTACCTTCAAGAGATTTTCCATTGTCTGCAGCTGGGCAAGATTCAACAGAAAGGTTCAAAGTTCACACTACTGTTTTCCTACAGCAATTTAACCCCTTGCGTACGGATGACGCCATATGGCGTCAAAAAGAAAGTGCCACCAGGCCGGATGACGCCATTTGTCACTGTTTGTGCAGTTTCAATCCATTGTAACCGCCGCGACACCCCGACGTCTCCCGTAAAATAACGTACTCATGGGGTTAAGTGTGCCCATCATTCCTGCAGGTTGCGCGTATTGTTAAAATAGATATCTGTTTCGCCGATACCAGCGCCCCAAGATTATCCCCACCTAACCTCTATCAGAAGCTTGTGATTTCAATAATTGTCCCCCTCCACTCTGGAGAACAATCCGCAAGCATTCTCCGCTTGCCAAGGAACCGCCGCATCTTTGCCGCGCCTCGGCGTGCTTAATCACAATCAAAAAGAATTCCCCTCACCGGTGGAGGATGCATCTGGACTGAAATTACTCCACGCATGTCACTCAGGGAGTGGTGATAACGCTCGATTGTAGAAAAAAATATAAATAAAGTTAAGAGAACAGAAGTAGGACAGCGAGGTCCTCACCTAAGTCAATAATGATTACCTCAGTAAATTGTGCGGTCGTGCTTCTGTCATCATGATGCAACCTTACTACCGATCTTCAGAAACAGATCATCAAGTCTCTCATTGAAATTTTTGAATTATGTTTCTAAAAAAAGCATGACCGAGTATCAAACCTTTTTGCATGCATGCTTTTGAGTTGGGAGATGAAATTGGATTGAAAGCCAAATTATTGTAGAATGATGTGGATTGTAGATGTTTTTGGCATTAGTAATAAAAAATTAAAAAAACAAGAGACAAATAAGAAAATTAGGAAATCCTGATGTTTCAATCCTCGCAGTTTCTAAAGATATGAATTTCTTATGGTTGCTCATGCACAGTGCAGTGCGCATCATTCCTGTTCCGACTGTCTGAATATATTAAGGTTTGCAGTCTCAAGAGCCCAGTCCCCCCCATCTCCGAGGCGGACGACTTGGGTTAAAAAAAATACTTTGAGAACCCTCATTGACCCACTGAAACACAAGCCGAGGAGCGCCGGGGACTAAAAGCCATTCAAATGACCACAACACAGCTGCCCATTACGATCTGCACTCCGGCATCTTTGAGATGGTTTGCAGAGACATGCATGTATTCACCTGCCTTCCTGTCGTGGCGCCAGCCTGTCTGCCTCCTTAATATCTACGTTGTCTTCGTCTCCTTTTTTTTTTTTACCAAAAAATCCGTTTGCAGAATCAGGTGAAATTTGTAATTGTAAGCGTGTGGGCTGACCTGCTAAGTGCAACACGACACTTTCCACTGACTCACTGTCATCGCGTAGACTGAAGCCTGGTATAACTGTCTCATACATATTGGATGTTCCTTAAGCCGTACTGCTGTCAAATCTCCCAGAGTGTCAAAAGCTTACCGATTTTTCTTTTCTTTCATTGAGAAGTTTCACCATCAGCAGGTGAGGTTTGATTCACATCTTGACATGTGGCCACTTTTTCTTTTTTCTTTTTCTTTTTAACACGAGCTTTTTATCTGCACGGTCGTGCCTGTTGTGAAGTACGTGTACAGGATTTACACCCATACTAGATTTGTTTTTACTTCTTGCTTGTCTGTTAATAGTAATGAAAATATGTTGATTAACAATACCTAAAATGAGCCAACCAGAGCCAAAGAGTTACAAGATTCCCATCCCGAGATATATTGCAAGTGGCGAGTGCAAAGCAAATTTGGATGGACGACATGCATTTACTTGAACAAACACAAGCACAAGGTGATTTAATAAAGTTGAATACGTGCGCAGACCTTGCTGCCAATCTCCTCTCAAAATACATATTTACCGACATACATGTAGATTGTTAATTAATGTTATGCTGGCTCTTGGACAACCAATATGATGGCTAAAAAGGGGAGGAGCACGAATTAGGTATTTTTGAAGGAGTTTCCCATTGGCATTTGAGGGAGTCAACCAACCTGATAGATTGGTCAGTCATGTTTTGCGACATGCTAATGATGTCACAGTGTAGTGATTGTATTCTGATTTCGGAAATGACTGTTTGATAGAAATTTCTATCTGATGGAATGTCAAACTACCCACGTGCATGTACATTGGTAGCTAATGTGCTGGAAGGTCATTAGTTAGAAAATTGCTAACAGCCTGTAAAATCCCCATAGAAGTTTTAGCACAAGGGTGACAAGGGGTTAGATTGGAGGTCTCATAATTGCTCGTTATCACAAACAAAAGTAAAAAAACCAGGGCCATTCATATTTATTCTAAGAAGTACATGTATAGACTCGAAATTTATACATTGCCCATTTGACCTTTATAGGGGTTATGAACTTAGTCAACTACATCCTTCCAAAATCGGGCAAGGTTGTCTGATTGAGAAGCCTTGTCCTGAAAAAAAACCTGTATTGTATCTCTCTGCTTGAGGTCCATGCAAGGTGAAGGTGGGGAGAGGAAGTACAGGAGGAGTTTGCAGGAGGCGGGTTGACAAAGGATGATGATGATGATAGATGGAGGCTGGCCCAATCTGGGATAAAGACTGGGGTATCAACACATTAGGCATAAAGGCTGGAGGGCTTATAGGCAGGCTCAAGTTGTCACTGGTCATCAGTGGTCTTCTGATGTGATGTGAGTTGTGCCCTTGGTCCTTCTAGCTGTTGTATTTTTGTTCTGGAATTACTTTAGTTTTATTCAGGAATCTCCTTTAACTTCACCCTGCCAGTGTTCATAAAGGCGTCTTTGATGTCTAGTGTTGCTGATTGTTGGTGTCTAGAGCTTTAACCCCTTGCGTACGGATGACGCCAAATGGGAAAAAAAAATTGCCACCAGACCGGATGACATCTATAGACGCCATTTTCTGCATTTTCAATCCATTGTTGGATTATTGTGTCCATTACGATTGGCTGCGCAAGCTTTTTGTGTCCGTTTCGCTTTGCTGCAAAGCCGACACGCATCCCGGCGCCTCACTGTAATAACCGTACTCAAGGGGTTAATTAATACGGTTGTTGATCATGTTCCTGCAACATGCTTCTTGTTATGTCGTAAAAGTTTTGTGGTAATGTTCTTGAAAACATGAACCACAGGGCCTGTTATGTTGAACAAACTGGGATTGTCAGCCCCAATAAACTGGAGGACACTGTATTACATGTACTTAGAGGTCTCTGGGGCCTCATCCGTGCAAAATGATACCAGTCTATTTGGGAATCCTGGTTGTGTTTTTCCCTCAAGTGGGATGACTAACTGGTTGACCATATTGAAAAGTACCACAGCCAGGTTGAACATCATCAGCTTGTAACAAAGGACACACAATCTGCCAGGACCTTTTAATTTGAGCTAATGGTGATGTTGTTGCATGGATCAGTGGTGCTCCTTGTACTTTCTGATGGCGGTGTATGAAATTGAGATATAGGTTTCCGTCATACGTCAGCACATCATCCTTGCATTCATCAATCTACTTTGTACCTTTGGTTTCCATTGCCTCATCATCCATGTCTGAGTGCCTACATTTCTGAGCTGTTTCCCCTTGAGTCCTGGAACCATCTCCCCATCAACCTTTATCTGATGAGTTTTTAATAGGGAAAATAAAGAAGAAAATAATTAATTCGTCACACAATCCACAAGGGAAACTGACTAGGTAAATTTGT
Source organism: Hippasteria phrygiana (assembly GCA_037893225.1). Taxonomy (NCBI): domain Eukaryota; kingdom Metazoa; phylum Echinodermata; class Asteroidea; order Valvatida; family Goniasteridae; genus Hippasteria; species Hippasteria phrygiana. Next base: position 582,414 of record JAZGUH010000689.1, read on the forward strand.
GTGACGAATTATAAGTTAAAAAGTCGTATCCTCATTGAGTGATCTCCACAATGTCGCTTCCCAGGTTGTATCGTAAAATTGGGTGTGATCCCTGGCTACACGGCATTCTGGGTTTATGACTTCTGACTAGCGCCCACTCGAACAAAGATACTGACAATTTGGGAGACCGCCAACATAGGGCAAGATAGCTCAGTTGGTAGAGCGCCGGTACGGTAACCCGGAGGTCGCAGGTTCGAATCCCGCTCGTGCCAGTTTCTTTGTTCACTTTGAAAATGTAAGAAAATAATTAGTCAGAAGATGGAATTTTTGCGTCGGGGATGATGTAAATTAGAACAGTAAGCAGGAAGTCGTGGGTTCAAATCCCGCCCGAGTAAGCCTGTGAATTTTTCACACAGGCTCTCGGAAAGCACTGAGTATATAGTGCTTCATACATTACATACGTCGGGACAGGGCAAAAGAGAAAACATCTCTGTTCTAAGAAAATATTTATTCACTGTATTTTGCTTTTGGCAAGAGCTGCACAGAGGATCATGGGCACTTATCATGTTCACTGCCTGTTTTTGGTCATGTCCTGACCACACCCTGTTCTATTGAGCACTTATCTTTCAAACTTCCTTACAAACTTCCCTTCCAGGCTCATGCCTCTTGGCATAAACCTTTCTCCACAGATTGATAAATCAAAACCGTTATTTGATTACAGCCTTTCCCTCCTACATGTCTTAATCACTACACAACTCCCCACTGAGCTTGAGTGAAACCACATCCCTCTCCCAGCCCAACTCCCACCAATGGATGAACCCTTGTTGTGGTTCTGACCACATGCAGGAGGGATTACTTTGTCAAGTAGACTGACACCTCCACAGTCTGTACACAAGGTCAATGTGGCAAGTGTTTGGACTTGGCTAGCTACCAGCACAGACCCAGAGAAGAAAAGCCTTTGTTGATGTTTACCCTGTGACAAAGATGGAGCGGGCAAGATCAAAGAGGACTTACCAAGGAATGCTCCCCAGTACAGGAAAATCCACAGTGTTTCCAGTGCTGCGGATTGTTTGGAATGGGGCATTGGATTGTAGAGTTTGTTTAGGACAAATGTGTAACCTGAGAGGGGAAAAATAATCCACAAAGGGTTGCTGTTGCTGTCACGGTTCAGAATCTTTTGTTCATTTCTTGATATCATGCTGTCAACAAAAAGAAAAGGATTCTGTCAAGAGGTTCGTAAGTTGGGGTCGTGAATCATACTTGAAAAAATGCTTGAAAAAATGCCAGTTATTGAGACCGTCTGAATGATTTGAGAGTGCTTGAGGCTATGAAAGGGTTGAACTGCCAAAAAAAAGAAAAAACGGTGAACAAAATTATATCATAAAATTCTGGAATGTGCTAATGGTTGTGGTTATTTGAGGATAAGTGTTTTATTCAATTGTGCTTGAGTGTGTTGGACCACACATTCTGAAAAGAAATCTGTGAATATATTGGCAGTGACTGAAAATGGCAAGCTATTTGGGGTCATGAAGCTCTTATAAAAGACAGTTTATTGGAGACCCTGCATTTTAGCTTTCATTCAGATTCTAATGCCATATTTCCTGTATATTTTAAAGATCTGTTCATTGATAAAAGTTCACATTAAGGATAAATGCATGCAGATAATGCATTTTTTTATCAAGTCTCCTCAAGCCCGCTGGTGCTATTTGTCCAAAAGTCGTTGCTGCGGGCAGCAAACAAATCTTATGTCACAACACGAACTCCCCTTTTGTGTCTAGATATGATAAAAATAGCTCTCAAAAGTCATCGTGGCAGAAATAATTGTCTGTTTTATTTTACAATATGCAATCTACAAAAAATTACAAAATGAGGCAGACTTCACTCAGCAATCAACATCACCTTTAACACACTTGTGGGTGTGTGTACCTGTGTACAGGTTCTGTATATACGTCCGGGGCAAGAGAAGAAAGAAAATACAAAGAAACTTTTCAGTCCTCGCAAGTCGGTCTTTTGTTGAAATCGGTCCTCAGAAGTAAAAATACGTGCTTAGTCTGTGGGGTTGGGTTATATTAAAGGAACAATGGGAAACACAAAGCATTGTCCTCGGAAGTATTAGGAAAGTACTACTATGTGTTCCTGCATTAGTCTCCTTATGTGGTACCGGGAAGAAAGAGTAACACTGGGGACAATGGTACCCCACGAGGGAGTCTAGAAATCCAGGTACCCCACAAAGTTAACGCTATGGAGTTTGAGATTTTAATGGGGACAAAGGAGAATAAAAGAAGGAAAGTAAAGTCTACAATAGAGGTACCCCATATGGGTGCATGTGGGGATGTGTGTGTCTAGTGTGCTCATTGAATGTACTGTATGATTTCATAGTGTATTTTTACCTCTCCAATTGACTGGGGCCAATTTCATAAAGCTGTTAAGCACAAAAATTTGCTTAGCATAAAAATGTCTTGCTTAGTAAAAACAGGTTTCCCGCCAAAAGTCTATGTAATTTTCATGCTTAGCAAACAACAGCTGATACCAGTCAAAAGCAATATTCCATACATGGAAATCTGGTTGGTAATCCAGTTTTTATCAAGGAAGCATTTGCATGCTAAGCAAATTTTTGTGCTTGACAGCTTTGTGAAATTGGCCCCAGTTACTCAGTTTAATAAGCACAATATAACCTCTCTTCTCTTTTTCCAATTTTTAATAGAATTAACTAAAACTACCATCGATGACAAATATCTGTGCACTGAAGACTCTACACTCTCCCCCAGACACAAATATTGAGCTGTATTGAACAGTGGATTTACTGTATTACTTAGTTTAGAAAGAGGGTAGAATTAATTAATTTTGTTCTGCACATCCATAAGAGCTTTGTGCGGTGTAAAGCAAAGAAATGAGAAATTAAACGTACTCTTGACATGCACATTTATCACAATGCCATTTTACAAATTCATTTCCCTTTTGTAATTTGTTGAGTTAGGGTTGTGTTATTTATCCTAACCCTAACCCTCCTCAATCCTCCAAAATCCTCATGGTGGTTTTGGAGGATTTTGGAGGATTGAGGAGGAATGGTGATTGAAGCACAGAGGATTTTGGAGGATTGAGGAGGAATGGTGATTGAAGCACAGGAGGATTTTGGAGGATTGAGGAGGAATGGTGATTGAATGGTGATTGAATGGTGATTGAAGCAAAGGGTTTTGGAGGATTGAGGAGGAATGGTGATTGAAGTACAGGAGGATTTTGGAGGATTGAGGATGGTTCCTAGCAATAAGGGCCTAGGGGGTTAGGGTTAATGCCGTGTTGATTTCTAGAATTTTGAGTTAAAATTAATTTTAAGCCTGACGTTAACATTTTCTTATTGCACAGTGCCTTACAAGCATATTTCTTGATTTGCCACTTTAGCAAATTCTTATTATTGTTATCATTCATTAACCCTAACGCCCTAGGCATTCACTTGGGGTACAGTACACTGTACTACAAAATACTACTCAATTCTCATAGGCCAGTGTAGTAATAGTACTGCATACTACAGTTTACTCAAGTAGTATTTTGTAGTATTCAGTGATGTTAGGGTTAAAGGTAGACATTGCCCTCAAATCCCCAAATTTCATCTTTGTTAAACCTACATGTAGGTAATTTCTCAAACCTTGACTTCGGCTTGGCTTCATCTTCATTTCCAGCTATTCCCCAGTCCCACTGCCAATCTGAAGCCTTGAATATGTAAATAGATAAATGAACAGGCTCTTGCTCTGGGATAAAACAAAAGACTTTGATGTACATGTAGCAAAAACAGTGACCCAGATCTTGCCAAATCTGGAGATTTATAGGCATTTGTATTTGTATTTGAGGGTTAGTATTTTTATAGGGTGCTAGCAAATACTGAAACACTGACCTGTTTAAAGTTTTGTGTGCATAGATGCTGGAAAAGCCGCAGTCTTCGCAGAGAGAAATAATTATGTTCTACTAGTCTGGTTCCCTGACCATACTTTAGACAAAACGTGCAACTTATAGACGTCCGGGAATTATCAGGTCGGAGAACTACATGTAGACTATTTCCAACGATTGTCGGCCGACAATCGTTGGAAAACAATATAAATTTCCACTTTTCTTGAAAACGACAGCACACCAGGTGCCATGATTTCACAGGATGCTTGAGACTGCTATTAACTTAGGGTCTAGTAAGGTATTTTGTAATAATTCAGTAAACAAAAATTGGAGGATTACCAATCGTGTACACTACGTGTACCTTTAAGAGGAAAGCATCTTTTGCAAAGTGTGACTGGTATTTATGAAGCTAAGAGTTCTCCATTTTTAATGAAATATTTATAGTCATATTTGCTTTCAAACGCACCACCCTGTAGCAATTTCTGGCCCATCTAGATGATAGACTGGAGTATTGTCCATGCCTCTGTCAAGTGATGTGTGACTATCAAGGAGAACTTGATGGCATGTGGAGTGGCCCAAGCAATCAGGGCGTATTGACGATATTGTACGTCAGCAAAATGTGCTTGTTTGTGTCCAGTCCCCGCTTCGATAACCAATTGAGGAGCGTCTGTCTCTTTACCTGCAGTAAACACTGTGCCAGCTCGACTACCGAAGGGCGGGCTCTGGATCGTTTACGCTTTCAGAGCTGTGGCATTATCGTTACTATTACACCAGCCCCGACACAATCCCACGGTGTTGATGCATCGCCTGTAAATTTGACGGCCATCGATGCCAGGCTGGCGCTGGGTTGAAGCGGCGCGCGTGTCGTAAATTGTAACCCGAACGATTACACTGTTAATTTACCAATTGTGAGTGTGCTGCAAACTGTGTTGTCTTCATCTCGAAAAACATGAGATGTGGAGCCTGCAGTGGTTGCATATTAGGCGCCGGGGGGGGGGGGGGGGGGGGGGGGGGGGGGGGGGGGGGGGGGGGGGGGGGGGGGGGGGGGGGGGGGGGTGGGGGTGTGTTTCACAATGGCAGCGCACACATCTCCTGCAATGCATATTATATTTGCACGGCCAAATTGCGAGGAATGGGCAATTGATATGCATATCCACAGATGGCCCAAAACAATCAAATATTCATTTATATGGCAGACTTGCAATCAGTCAGCTAGGCTGCTAGTGTTATTAAAGGTGTGTTGTGTTGGCAGTTCTGGTATCGTTGACATTAGACCGAGTCATTTTGTGTGTTTTCAGTGGTAGCTAAAGTACAGTTACTGCACAACACAGTGCCCGCATTATGTTCCTCAACACATAAAGTCTCTTTCACAGCAAAAACTGGCTGTCAAAATCCATGTGCCGTAAATCATACAGATTGTAAAATGTAAAGAAATGAAATATGTGATTCCCGTATCGGGAAAGAAGGCTTGAAATTCCAAATTTAGTAATACTTTTGTATTCCTTCAGAGGAAAAGGCAGTCCAAAAACTTATTCTCACTCCGGGAGATGGCGTACACGTACATGTACAATGTACATGTACAATTACAATGTACAGCATGCAGGTGTTGGGCGCAATCGGTTGATGTGCGCGATCGGTCGATCGTGGCACTATGGGCCGATCGCACTGCCACCAGTCGAACACATTTTCTTTCTAATTTAGGCTCTGGAGGATTTTTTTTTAAAGGTAAGTAAAGTCAAAAATATCCGTCAGAATCGACTGATAGCGCAACACGATCGACCGATCGCGCACATCGACCGATCGCACCCAACACATACATGTACACAGCAGACTCTATGAATGACATAGGTGATGGCGTCTTGCTTAACCAGCTCATATTACAACCCCCAGGACTGCCAATCAATAGCCCGATTTTCCTGTGTGAATGGTATAACTTCCCCACAAGTGCATTCTCTGCCATCACCAAAAAGCAAAAATGAAAAGAATTGAGGGTGTGAAATTACTGATTTGCAAATTACTGATTTGGAACTCTATTCATGTTTGGTGTGTGTTTGTGCGATTTCAGATGCTTTAAATTACACGCACAACTTTGCCATGCTGTGCCATTACAGTTTGCCACTTTATCGTCTGCTGATGCTGATGCTAATGCTGTGATTTTGGAAGTGAAGTCTTCGCTTTAATTTTGTTTGTTTTCATCTGAAAGTGAAGACTTTTACATGTGATTTTAAGGTGATAGCTGTTTACTGGAAAGCAGGAGCACTTTGTTACCACTGCTCTATTCAAGTTGGTTCATCTTGAAGGAAATTCTAGGATTTTAACAATTCCTCCAGTGTTAAGATATTGGCAGTTAGGGCTAGGTTACACACATATGTATACCCTGTGCATATAGTGGCTATTCATTATCGGCACATCAAATATTCCCGGTGGCACAGTGTGTCTAATCAAACACGCTGGGATAATTCTGAAAGAGATTGACCGACTCTGATCCATTGTAGACAAATAGCTCCGAGGAGCTTCACCACCTTGCAAATCCTGCAAAGGTCCCCGCCATGCTCGCTAATCCCCCACCAACAATATTTCCATTCTTTAGAAGGGACGGTGGACAGTGAGGTGCCGAGCAGCTTAGAGCCAGCCAAGGTGCCCACCAAGGAGATTTATAATCCACTGACCCAAATTACGGTGATACTATATGACCCTCGGGAAAATGTAGAGTTGTAAAGGAGCGAGACCACTTAGCGCTTTCAAAAAAACTGTTGCACTGTAGGACAATGCACATGAATAGTGCTGCCCCCATGCATGCTGATACTGTGGCATGAAATTGCTTGATATTGCCTGTTCATTTGGAAAGGGGAGATTTGCAGATAGACGCACCTTGCAACCTTACTTCAAGGCAAGGTTGAACTTCAGTATCAAGTGGGTCAATGATTTTCAAAGGCTTATTTCTAAATTTTTCTCACACAATGCTGTTTAATGTTGGCCATCCATAGTGCACATTGTAAGTTTACAGCGAAGGGACCTGCTAGTTTTACTTTCACACCAGTCCACTTGAAGTAATGTTTTCTTTACAATCAAATCAGAATTACTCAGCTTGACATGTAGTAATAGGTTTGAAAGAAAACTTAAATGTAGTGGACACGATTGGTAATCCTCCCAATTTTTTGTTACTGAATTATTACTGAAGTTAATAGTAGTCTCAATCATACTGTGAAATTATGGCACCTGTTGTGCTGTCGTTTTCAAGAAAAGTTGAAATTTATATCATTTTCCAAAAATTGTTCGACTGAACAATCATTAAAAAAATAATGGATTTCGCTCTCTATTAACCCAATGTAGTTAGTCCGCGTTAAATGGGTTAACAATCCGGAAACAGGCGCAAGGATGCAATTATAGTACGTGTGTGTGTGTACGTATTGTACGCGTAGTGTACCGAAGTGACGCGTTGTAACCAGTGCATGCAGTGGATCTTGGACGTTCGCCGCACAACGTACATGTATGTACCGCTCGGCCTATATGTACATCTTATGTGACCAATTGAAAATGATCCCATTTACAGATATGGGCTTATTTTACAAGAGGGCGCTGTAACAAATCCAGTGAGCTTACCGCCCGACGGTTGAAAACGAACGCTGTTTTTTCGCCATCCAAGAATGCAAAACTTTGAACAGAACAGTGGAACGAAAATGTCTATAAAATACTCACTAGCCTCTTTTTTTTCAACTCATTTTTCTGAATTGTCCTAGTTCGTCTCTGATCAAACATTTCATATTCCATCTTTGCTGTCTTATTGCAAGTGTGTGGATTCATGCAAATTATTTACAAGTTCTGGTAAGGGTTACACACACTCAAGTAATCAACGTTATGATTTGGCGAAAACATTGCTGTTGGTAATGTGAGCAAATCAGACTTCAGTTCCTCATTCTAAAGTTTGTTATTTCTGACCATTTTCCCTTCAGTCTTCTGCCATTAATCTCTCTAAGAATACTGTACACAAATGGCGACGACAGTTGCTTTTTTTTCACAAGTGTCTGTAGGTGTTTCCTATCTAACCTTCCACTTGCCCCCATAGAAATCTGTCAATGCCCCAACTCTACTACTGGTTGCTATGAGTATCAAGGAGTACAAAGTGGACTGTAAAAGCTTCCCAATTGGGGCCCTCGGCTGGTTGCCTGGATAGGAGGTGATGTTCATACGTTTGCTGAAGCAGGAGCCTGTAACCTTTTGCAAGCCTGGTCTTGTGGGATGGGGACAGGCAGTCCCTCAGCTGGAGTAGAAAGGGAAATTTGAAGGAAATTGCTTGCAACAGCAAAATTAATCAAGTACCCCATTACCTGAAATGTGTAAATCCGGGGGAATTTTTGTTTTTACGCGTATGAAATATAGCCTGGAAGGTGGTGGGTAGATTTGACTGACATTTCAAGATGGTGAAAGAAAGTTTCCATGATATCTTTTCTCCCTGGTAGAGATACATTGTATTATTTTCTAGTATTCTAGTGCTGATGACAAATCGATGTACACTGATTTGTACAGAGATTTGTACAGAAAATTGTTGTCTGTTTAAGTGAAAATCATAGACCATTATTTGGTCCCTTTCATTTATTAAAGGTAGTATACATCATTGGCTTTGGCTGTAACTTTTGGAATTAAATGGATTTGGGGGTTAGTATTTTATAGTGTGCTAGCAGATACTGTAACACTGACCTGTTTAAGGTTTTGAGTGCATAGATGCTGGGAAAAAATACAGAAACAAAATTATGTTATAGTAGTCTGGTTCCCTGACCATATTAACGGAGCAATCAGGGAATTATCAGGTCGGGGAACTAGACTATTTCCAATGATTGTCAGCTGATAATCGTTGGAAAATGAATAAATGATATACATTTCCACTTTGCTTGAAAACGGCAGCATACCAGGTGTCATGATTTCACAGGATGCTTGAGACTGCTATTTACTTACAGTCTAGTACGGTATTTTGTAGTAAATCAGTAGTTTTGTTTTTTGATATTTGCAAATATTTTATACTACTCATAAGTTGAAAGGTCTTGAGTTTGATTTTTAAGTTTGTGCCTGTGCCTTACTTACATTACATAACCAGATTTCTTATATTTCAGTGACAAGTGGGACCAAGCTTTCAAAGACTTTACCAATTTCACTAATTGTTGGTCAATCTTTTTTTTCTTCTTCCATTCAGGTAAATGGCATTGATCTCTCCAAGGCGACGCACGAAGAAGCAGTGGAAGCCTTCAAGAATGCTGCTGAGCCCATCATCGTCCAAGTTCTGCGGCGGGCCCCGAGGAGCAAGACACCTGGCGACAATGAAGGCACAGCGCTCTGCAATGTGGGCACGCAGACCGAGCTGCAGAGCGAGGACCTGCTGTGGAAGGTGCTGCAGCGATGCCCCAGCCCGCTGGAGACCAAGAATGGCGGCATGGTCATAGATGGGTAAGTCCTGATACAGGAGGACTTTAAGATACAGGGACAATGCTTTTTAGGACTTGCATCATGAGGCTTCCCATGATCACAGTGTCACCTTAGGAAACAACTCTCTCCCACTCTCAAAATTGGCTTCTTCCCTGTAATCCAAGGAGTAACCGTTTTTTGAGGGAGGGTCGTTGGTATGGAAACAGTGGCATGGAAAAATGGATTGAAGAAGTGCTGTTAAAGCATTTTGTTGGTGTGGAAGGAGGCTTTGAGGTTGGTTGACCTTGTAGGGATGATTGTCACCCATTTCTTACTGGCTTGGGTTTAAATGAATTTCTGTATTTTTTTCAACGATTCATGCCATACTAATTGTTCTACTTATCTGAATAATTGTTCTATTTATCCAGTGTAAATGTAATAAAATATATGAACAAATTCTCTTTAGATTCCATGGCAGACATCTGTACCCAAATATCTGCCAGTGGGGGGCAGATTTATAATGTGGTAAACTACATGCTTATAATTGTCTATGGCATGTCTCTGAGAATCTTTTTTGTTCTTCTGTAAACAGGCTGTGTGAGATATCACCCCAAGAACAGATGACAGTCATAGATGATGACCTAATGAATGACCTCGATGCCATGGACAATGTGGACATTCCCATCATAGATGAAGACGGAATGGACAAAGGATATGAACTAGAATATGAGGTGGGTACTACACCTAGGTTGCATAATCCAGCATACCCAGCACAGCATGCTAACTGCACAGTTAAATCCCAGGGTAAAATTAGACACAAAAATGCTCGGCCATTATCAGTTTTTGATCTGCTTTTGCATAGCCGAAACACACAAACCATAGTCATAACACGGCACATTTTGTTCAGAAAAAATACTGCTAATGGTTGAAAATGTGCAATGTCCGATCGTAATTTCATTTCCTTAGTTTACTTACTCAAAGTATTAGATGTAGACAACATTGAGTATTAACCCCTTGCCACCGGTTGACAGAAATACGTGTAGATTGAAATTGCCACCTGGCCGGGTGACGTCTATACACGTCAATTTATGCATTTTCGATCCATTATTGGGGTATTGTGTACGTTATGCTTGGCTGCACAAGCCTCTTGTTTCCATTTTGCTTGGCTGCACAAGCCGGCCTGGCGCCCATATGAAATCCGGTGTCAAGGGGTTAAGTCACACAGCTTTGCCAAAGTGCATACGTTACCAAGAGATTCAACATCTCTTCAGCCAAGTTCAACTGACTGGTAAGTTTTACTTCGCAGACATTTGCTGGTTGAAGCAACCATTCGACTTTTAATGAAATAAATATAAATCAAAAAATTAGCTGGCCTGACATTTCGAACTTAAGCAAGTTCTTTCTCAAAGGTGAATGACAGAGTACAAGAAACAAACTCTGTCATTCACCTTTGAGAAAGAACTTGCTTAAGTTCGAAACGTCAGGCCAGCTAATTTTTTTATTTGTATATTTCAGGTCCATTCAGTCAGTCAGCAGTTTGCAGCAGTTTCATTCTTTTTCACGAAATAAATAACTTAGAACAGAGATGTTTTCTCTTTTGCCCTGTCCTGACGTATTATATGAAGCACTGTATACTAAGTGCTTTCCGAGAGCCTATGTGAAAAAATTCACAGGCTTACTCGGGCGGGATTCGAACCCACGACTTCCTGCTTACTAGTACAGGCGTCTTAACCACTTGACCACCGAGCTTGCCGGGGTCGGCTGGCCGATACGAATCCAATGCAGCAGCGGGTACCGCGTAATCAGTCAGAAGATGGAATGTTTTGCCCGAGTAAGCTTGTGAATTTTTTCACACAGGCTCTCGGAAAGCACTGAGTATACAATGCTTCATACATTGTATATTACGTCGGGGCAGGGCAAAAGAGAAAACATCTCTGTTCTAATTTGCATCATCCCCCGACGCAAACATTCCATCTTCTGACTGAAATAAATATATTTTGTAAGTGCTTTGTGAAGCAAGAAATTACTTACTAGCCCCCACCACTACACTAGAGTCAGAAAGATAAAAGGAAGGTACAGAATAAGGAAGAAAAAAAGGGAGATTTTATCAGCGGAAAGCGGTAGAGCTGTACCACTGAAATGAGCCAAATCCAACATCTGGACAAGTACGAGGATACCGCAGAAGTCTGACTTTTTACAAAGAGCAAAATATTACAGCAATTTGTTAAATGTTGGCACATGGTATATAGCTTGTCCTATTGGATCTGTTTTTTTAACGGGCTTGGCAGTTTCAGTTGTCGCATGAAATCACTATGGGTTCCGATAGCTGTAGTGTCTAGAGTCCATTACCAAACTTCCGTTCATTGTTATGATGAATGTGACACGAATGCTGCATACATCATCAAACCGACTGTCTGATGAAATAACCATGACGATGACATTCCGAGTGGTGAAAACGTGCATAAGTCTTCCTCAAATTAGTCACAGATTTTTATCCCTACGTCGAACATTATCGCCATGGTAACCGCCCAAAGTACACATCACCAAACAAAAGGCAGATAGGGAGGAATTGCATTAAATCCCCGCCGAATGCAATAATGCAAATAACGCATGCTAAGAAAAGAATCTTGCAGTCAAGCCTGAATGTAGTGGACAAAATCGGAAGATTGTTTTTTTTTGCAGAGGTGTGAGTAATGCACTCAATAGTTAGATCCTAATGCGTCTGTTATAGAGCCAGCTATTATTGGATGCTGCCGGACGCCACAATGGTCAGATCAATGGATGAGTTCAATGGAATGCGAGTGGTCAATGAAAGAGAGTCCAAACCAACGTCAATTAGTGGGGGTCTAACCCCGACTGTTGGATATTTTATTGATTTCATAAAGTACATACATTCAAATTGATGGGGAAAAAGCAAATCTGCATTTTCTTTTGGAAAGAAGTGTCTGGTTTTATTGCTGTCTGTTTTAATTTCATAATGCAAAGTGTAATTTGAAAATGCACTGATATTATTGTTACAGGAGGAAGCTTTTCTGAAATTGCATTTTGAAGAAGAAATAAAGCTTACATTGAGCATAAAGAATGTTCATAAAGTAACCATTTTAAGAGTACTATAGAGAGCAAAAAAACACCAATTTTTTTAGGTATATCATGTACGATTGCGCAGGCCTCGAAATAGTACTAGCCTGGCATACAATTTCCAGCGAAAATTGCTCCGGGCTACCTAAACTTGGTTCCTTGGTTGCCCGGTGGGCTAGTGAAAAATTCAGTAACCTACCATGGAAATAGCTGGATTAGCAGTTTTTGCGAATTCAAAAGATCATGCAGAACGACAGCCGATGCTCGACACAAAACTGTGCAGTGACGACGGAAATTAAACCACCATAACATGCAGATCGTTTTTATCCGATCCGTTCTTTGGGCAAACACGCTGGCGCAATCTTACCCCCAGTCAGTCTGCAGTTTCTTTCAATGGTTTTGCGCGATAAGGATAGTTTGGGAAACGAGGTTGCTGCAGTTTTTTGTGGAGATTAGTACGTGTAGTTCGGTACAGTCCCACGTGGGCGCAGACGTTCACACACCCCATACACTTTACGGTACATACATGTAGCTGTAGCGCGGCTTCGGCGCGCTACATACAGCACACTGTATTCCGTGTTTGTTATGCCGACATGAACTATATGCTCCAGGATGACACGATCATGTTTGACGCACGCACGTATGCTGCATCCTGCCTGTGCTGGTGATGCGTGTACAATGAACAAATGTATGTATAAAATGTCGAAAGTACCGTTGAATTTTTACCGTTTGAAAACGGCTGAAACATATGCCATGGTTGAAACAGGAGGATCGGTCGAAGGAGATCATCCTTTATTAAGAAGCTAAAATTAAAGCTGTGCGGAATTTTCGTCTACTTTCGTTTCGTTTTGTTTTTACTTGGCCTCATTGTGTACAAATCTGCAACTGGGAAATTATTTGTTTTTGAATCCAACACAAAATTACACTGTGCAAGAACCAGAACGATGTGCAATTTGTTTATTTTTTAATAACACGAATAACACATTGCTTTAATATCTTCAGCATATCTATCAATCAATATTAAAAGTCATAATAAAATTATTCATATAATAACATTGAGCTTGTTGCTAGTCATTTTTATCATATTGCTAATCAAATGACAATATGATTAGCAAAATTTGCTAATCAATTTTTTTCCTTATTTCCATCACATTACTAATACCTAATGCTTTCGGTAATAATAAATAAAACTTGACAGTACATTTACCATCAGCCTTTTATTATCCAAAATATCAACTTCTTCATTGGTGAGCTAAACATATAGGGGTTTTCTTATTTTTTATATACGGGCTAGTAAAACCTTCAGTTAACTAGCCCAGTGGGCTAGCCAGGAAAAAAAATTAGCGCAAGGCCTGCGGACCAGGCCCTGCTGCATAGCACTGGTGGGATTCGAACCTTTGCTCCATACTTCCCAGTACAAGTGTTCTGACTGTACTTGGTGGGAAAAAGACATTTTTCATGTTGTGCACGTGTGCGAATATTATCAAGACAAAAAAATGAAATCCTCAAAGCTCTGCCCATAGAGTGATATTACAATATTGCGATGGGCAAATTTGACAGTGACGTGTATGACCCCCCACCACCCAGTTACTTTTTTCTATTCTCAGACTAATAAGAGCATTACAAACTCATTCAAATGCTTGCTTTATAATTGTCCAGGATATTACGCTAAGGAGAGATACTGATAGTGCCAAACTTGGTCTGACGCTGTGCTATGAAACAGAGGAAGACACAGGGATTTTCATCAGTGAGGTAGGATTTTTCTCTTGAAACTGTCACTGCATTGTACCACCTACATTGTACACTGTGTATTGTTGTACAGTCCATTTTCAGGTACATGTAAGTTGTTTATGATCAGGAGTCCTTTGCATGGAGCTGATCAAGCCCAACATTTTGCTAGGCTCAGAAAAGTTTTGCTCAGAAAGAAGATGTTACCATCCAGAATACAGGGGTGAGATTTGTCGGGATTTGTCCTGATTTCAGGATTTTTTGTCGGGATTTCAGAATTTTGAAAGATTCTCTTTTGAAATCTGGAATTTCCGAGGTGTTGTCCTGAAGGTGTTTTTACCTGTAAAAGTGGATATAGACCAATAAAAACATATTTTTAAGGGGGTTCCTTTAGGCAAATACAAACTACATGTATATGTTGATCTGGCGTCCTCGTGGATTTCGTGGATTTTTCATTTTTTGCTAATCTCACCCCTGAGAACAACAGCATGTGATTATTACGAAATACCGTACTAGACTGTAAGTAAATAGCAGTCTGATGAGGTATCCTGTGAAATCATGCTACCTGTGTGCTGTCATTTTCAAGAGGTCGTTTTTTGGTGCTGTCATTTTCTAGAGGTCACAGGTTCGAATCCCGTTCCTGCCAGTTTTCTTTGTTCATTTTGAAAATGTATTCAAATTTACCTAGTCAGTTTACCTTGTGGATTGTTTAACGTTTTCAAGAAAAGTGGAAATTTATATCGTTTTCCAACGATTGTCAGCCGGCAATCATTGGAAATAGTCTAGTTCCCCGGCATGATAATTCCCTGACGTCTATAAATTGCTCTGCTTTGTCTAAGGTATAGTCAGAGAACCAGACTACTAGAACAAAACTTTTTTCTCTCTGTTTTCCCAGCATTTATGCACGCAAAACTTTAAACGGGTCAGTGTTCCAGTATTTTCTAGCACGCTATAAAAATACTAACCCCCAAATGGATTTATTTCTGAAAATTACAGCAAACGCAAATGATGTATAGGCCTACTACCTTTAAGTGAATGTACACAAAACCGTAGGGTACATTGTGTGCCAGTCACACACCCCTATATCAGCACATGATGAATGTGTCCTCTTGTAGAGTACTGTTCCCACATCTGGATTGGGGATTCTGCCCGTCACCTATCTTTATTAGATGAAGCACAGAAGCGCATTGTTAATTTGGTTGGAGAAGAGTTGGGCTCGTCCTTGCAATCACTCTCTCACCGGAGATCTGTTGCTACTCTTAGTCTGTGCTACAGATATTTTCATTGTACACATGTAAATGTTTCACGGGCTTTTCCAGTTTGGTTCTCTAGTTCGGGTGTTTGGGCTTGAAACTCTGCTTTCTGCTTGTTTCCACCAATAAACGTTAGCTTAAAGATGATGCTGATTGCTGAGAGAAGTTGCGTCATTTTATGTAGATTACATATTGTAAAATAAAACGGCCAATTATTTCTGCCATGAAATAACAAAAAAGTTACTTTTGAGACCTGTTTTTATCAAGTCCCCTCTAGCCCGCTGGTACCATTTGTCTAAAAGTCGTTGCTGCGGGCAGCGAACAAATCTGACGTCATAAGATGAGCTGCTCTTTTGTGTTTAGCATTAGGCACAAAAGGAGAGTACGTGCTATGACGTCAGATTTGTTTGCTGCCTGCAGGGACGACTTTTAGAAAAATGATGTCATCAAAAGAACATGCTAATTTCGAAATTCTTGTTGTAACAGGTTTGTTAGGTCATGTAAACTTACATATAAATGTGAAAAATGTGTGTCTTCATGATGACGTCATCAAAAGCGAGATTTTATTAAAAAAACACATAAAAGGGTAGCTCCGATCGTCATGAAACTTGGTGGGTAGGGAAATATTGTCACTAGTATGCAAACTTGAAAGTGACGTAAAACAAAAATGCAGAAAAGCCAAATGTTCTGTTCTTGAACAGACATACCTCTAGTTAATTTATAATTCGTCAAACAAACCACTAGCGAAACTAACTAGGTAAATTTGAATAAATTTTCAAAGTAAACACAGAAAAATTTGGGATTCGAACCTGCGACCTCCGGAACCAGCGCTCTACCAACTGAGCTATTCGTTGCCCCATGTTGGCAGTCATAATTCTTTTGGGGGGGGGGGGGGGGGGGCTATGGCCCAGTGTTTAGTATAGATCATGTGTTTGTCATAGTAAAGTTTCACTAAAGTGAGAACCAACCAAATATAGGACACTTTTTTCGTGTCAAGTTTAGCATGTCAGGAAATATTAGCTGTGCAAAAATCATGTGCTTACAGCAGATCTGTGTACTCCCATGTACATGGCTGCATTATGAAACTGCTCTCAGGTTGGTTTCCTGTAATGGTTTGCAGTTGTGCCAAACAAACATACAGTAAATACAAGTTCTTCTCCTGAGGGAGCGGTAGTCTGTCACCCAAACCTGTTATCACACTGTTAGGCTTGACAGTTGCTGGGGACCCTTATTGAAAGCTGCAAATAAACAGGGTGTTACATTTCTGCAGTGCTAGCTGGAGCTGCAACAAAACTTGCAGAAATTACCTGTCTGGTATATTATTAGTTAGCCCACGAGTGTGAGTGGAATAATGAGTTTATCTTCAAGCAAACTGTAAATAGGCCTTTTCACACCAGGCCAAATCTCGGGGGTGGACACGGGGCGACGCGGGGGTGAAAATATGCCCCGATTCACACTTGAAATTCTCACCCTCATTTTAACCTACATGTAGTACATGTAGTCCGAAAATTCAGAAATGTTTTCATGTAGCGCAATACGCTGAATAAGAACTTAACAAACGCAGAGTGTGATATGGTTGTTGTGATTAGGTATAATATTACAGTGTTGTTGCCATGGATCAACCAATCAGGATCGAGGATTCAAGTTTGCTTTAAGATAATGTAAGATATTGGACCATATTGCATTGAGAGATGGTGCTGATGCCTTTGTTAGAATATCCATCGAATGCAGTTGCCATGGCAGCCCCTCAGTGGCTAACTTATTTCTGTCATTACTTATAGGCATGTTCCACGTATCATGAATCGTCTATTTCTACATTCTGATTTCGTTGAGGTGGATCAGGAGAGATAGTGGGAAAAAAGAGGTGTTTGAATGTGCAAGATACATGTACATGTACAATGTATACATTGTGAACAGCAGGTTTCTATTTCTGCACCTTCTTGCTCTCAAGAACCACTTAATTGATCAGTGTTGACGGGGATTAAGCAAGAAACATGCATGTTTTATGCAGAACCTCATCCGGAAGCCACTGTTATTACATGTAGCTGGAGATGTTGATTTTGTCAAAAAGAGAAGATGATTCTCTGTTGAACTTGAAAATGACATTTAGCCATAAACTGTCTTTTTAAAACATTCTGACCATTTCCTAGAACTACAACTCTACTGCATGACTCACTATTTAGAGCAGGGTGCATGTATTTTGTCTCTGGCTGCATTGATTTTCATAATGATTCTGGCTTTTGGGATATTCATGAAGTTGGTTTATCTGCAGATGGAACTTGTGCTTTGTCATGTTCACAATCAATGTTGATTTTATTAATTTATTGCATCAGAGTTTCCAGTCACTGGAAATCAGAAAAAACCTTGAAAATGACATTCAATTTTTCCCACATTTTTTTTTCTGAACCAATTTTCAATGAATATAGTGCCCTTTAACAAAAAGAATGTTCTTGTTTGTATTTGCAGGCCCCCATATTTTAGAAAAAATGGCTTTGGATCCACCGTGTTGGCACTGAACTATTGGTGGTCCGCCGGTTATTCAAAATTTGTAAAAGGAACAATTGAAGAACTAGCAACTTTAAACTTTGTACCAGGCTTTCACATGACTCCTATAATAGGACATTTTCTTGATCAGTATTAATTTGTGGCAACACTTGAAAAGATCTTCAGCTTGTGTTTTTCAAACAAGTCTGGATCTACTTGTTGCTCCACTTTCAGGACCTCTCTGTGGTTCTGAGTTAGACCTGCTATTAAACAAAGATTGAAACATGCAGTTCCATGACTACTTGGAGACTTTAAGAAAGCTTTCTGGTGCCAATCCGATCAAAGAAATATACCAGGAGCTGGCTAGAATATCTGTAATCATCAGTCCATCAAGCCCCTTTCATCCGATACTGATTACGGATGAAAGCTGTCGCGGATCAGTACTCGGCTGTTGGGGATTTCACGGCACTGTCTTGTGATTGTCCTGCATGTGGTTTGGGTACGGAGAAGGCTGAATCATCTTGCCTGTTGGGCTGATTGCCTGTTGTCAATTTTGGGTTGCGGGAGGGGAAAGAAACCGAGTCCAGCTATCTAGTTACCAAAGTAATCCACATTTAATAAAAAGTGAAGCTCTACTTTTCCTCCCACCGTTGATGGATAGATTGGAAACACGAAGATAGGACTCACTCGAAATGGGAAATTGGCTGTTTTCCACCGGCCTGTTAGTGCGGAGAGTGGCTCACTCCTTTGCTGCTGGCACAGTTGTTGACCGAATTTGAAAATGGGAAGGGAAATGGTTCAGCAGTGCATGCACACTCGGAGGTTTCTCAAGTGCTTCTTATGATATTTGGGAAGATTTTTTGAAAAAAATTCATTATTTCCAAATAGATAAAGTGAATGTTCTTTTCACTGACTGCAAATTTGAAGAAGAAATTAAGTTGGGTGGTTGGGTTGGGCAGTCTGGAAGATTTTCGACCCGGTAGGCTGTACAAGCACCACTATCTTGAACTAAATATCTTTTTATTGGACATATTCAGTAGATAGACATTCATAAAATGCAATAAAAGTGTGATGATTAACAAACCTGCCAGCAGGAAATATATTGTTATATTCCACTCGGTTTTCATTTCAATTCAATTGAATTAAAATTGGTTTTATTTCGCATGTAGTCACATGATGAATTAGCCAATTAAACACGAAGAATCTATTGGAAATTATAAACTACACATATTTGTAACTTACTTACTCCCCCCCCCCAAAAAAAAAAAGAACACCAAAAAAACCAAACTACAACACAATGATACATTCTGAAACAATAAAAGCTAAATCCTTTGTGCTTTGTTAGAGTATCCCCGGATATTGAGTTACTGGTCAAGATGTTAGCCTTGTCCCCAATCCACAGTTCCCCACCACAAGCCTTGATTGAGTAATTCCTTGATTAATCTCTTAATATCAGGCGGCCTACATCAAACCCTGCCCACCTGCAGTTAACTCAATCTCCCTGTCATCTGTGGACAGTGATCTGCTATATTGCTGTGGCCAGACTGGTGCATCATGATGACCACGACATTGGCCAGTTATTACTGTATTTTAAAGGGGCAGACCATTTGTTTTTGCTCGTAAATTTACATGTAATTATTGCTTTAAAGCATGCATGAATCAGTCCGACTCGGAGTGGAACATGTAAAAATTCAAAATGTGTGTGGTCAGTGATTACTGTAGACCTTTTCACGTATCGTCATGGACTGGCGTAGTGTATTGATGTTGTTAAAAATGAAGCACTTTATATTCAAGTCAACAAAACCGGCTCCATAGGATGCATGTGCAAAGATCGCTCCAAGGCAGTCCACATTAGTGGCATTGTTTGCATTTTACACTATATTGTCATGTGGGTGGAAAAGGTCTATAGTATGTACATGTAGTAGCCATAACTAGTATACCTTGATGTCCAATTAGGAGTAATTACTGCATTTTAAAGCGGCATATTGAAATTATTAACACGTGTAAGGAATTATACCCCTGGAGCAGATTAATAGTAATGCTTACATCATGGCACTTTATATTAATGTCTCGAAGCAGCGAGCACGTCACAATTTTACCCCTGATCATCATGCCATGAGATCAATTTTTTGGCGCCAGTTTTACATCACTACAGGGAAGTCTTCGACCTTCACTGGTACTCAAATTATACTCCTGGGTGGAAAGAAGCAATTGTAGTGTCTTGCACAAGCACCATAATTCCCTGACAGTGTTCGAACCCGGATACCACCCCTTCAAACACCTTAACTGTTGGACCACAGTACTCTCTTTCTTGATTGAAATTGAAAGTTGTGGAAATAAATCTGAATTCGGTTTTTGATTATTTTTTTGCTTGGTGAAACCCGAACCCCCCCCCCCCCCCCAGTTTCAGGCACTTCAGTGAGTAAAATGCTGTACAGTGACTAATGGGCCCTACCTTGTGTACAGGCATGCAACTTTTCCTCGGATCAGCTGATTTCCTCGTTTTTCACTAACACTTATTATGCCATTGAAAATTGAGAAAAATTGTGCAAAGTCTTTGGAATTTCCTCGTTTGGAATTTCCTCGTTTCTTTTTATTCCAAGATGCATGTCTGTGTGTACCTTCCTTTCATTCTTTCTTGAAAATCTGGTTCCATGTTCCAACTCTATAATGAAATGGCAGTTCATCAAGAATATTTCCAAACCATCTGAAAACCAATCTTTTAAAATACCACAACATCCTTTTTGATAGTGGACACTTCAGTTAAAAGGTAGGATGACAAGGGGGTATCAGACTGGACAGAATGATTATGCATTGATCTTTTACCAGCAGCATCAGCAAAACAAATTGCCCTTGATGGTCGCTTGGTTGGTTAATTTGTTGGGCGGGCCATCCATGGATCAGAATGTCGCCAGGTGTATTTTCTTGGCTTATTTTTCAGCAATTAGGATCTGCTTTTCAGCAATTAAGACCAGAGGGTTGGGGTCAGTTTTTTTTTCGGACTCAACAACAGGAAGTCCCGAATCAAGTCATCATAGTGACAAATGAGCTGTAAATGGGGATACCGCTCTCTGAAAATGAACAAGTAGTTTTGATGCAAATTGTGACCCGGTCTGGCAAAACCTGACGCATCTCGGCATTTCCCATTACGTGGTACAGGCCCGCAATGTTAAATAATGGCCCCTATATTTTTACTTGAAGGTATAATAACATCGGTATAGCTGACAACACAGTTACAGGCAGCGTTCACACTTCGTTTGATTCAACATCTGTGAAAATTTGAGCTGCATCCATCATCCAAGTTACAGGAAAAAACATTCTGTTTTAACAATGATTTGGTGCACATTCGTGCATGCCTATTTCGATTGTTGAAATCAAAATAAGCCATGGCATTTTTGGAGATCTTCAGATGCAATTTTCTGGATGACAACATTTCCGATGGAAATATTTCTTAGGAGTATTGATACCATCTTATAGACAATAAACTTTTAAAATGAAACCAATCAACTTTGATCATTGCAAGCACTATATACTTTAAAGGTAGTGTACATGATAGGTCATTGTTGCAATTTTCAGAAATGGGCGGATTTGGGGGTTAGTATTTTATAGAAAATATCATTCCACTGACCTGTTCAAAGTTTTGCGTTGTTGAATGGCGAAAAAAATGAGAGAAAAACGGCACTCTTTTTCAACTGTCGGGCAGATGATAGCCTTTAGTCAAGGCTACCTGGACACGTGACACGCCCCGAATGCCAGCATGTCCAGGGCTCGCCACTCTTCCGGCCGGGTAGCTACGCGCGACTTGACAACGACAACACACATGGTGCCATCATTTCACAGGATGATTGACTCTACTATTAACTGAATATGCTTAGAGATGGCGGCCTGGCTGCATGCTCTGTTTTTGGCTCTGACTTCTGGAGTCCTCCTCACCAGTTCTAGCCATCTGCCTGTCATCAATCATGTATCAGATGAAAGGGCTTTTTATGCTGATTCTACTGGTGTGTATACCTGCAACATTTGGGGAACCAAAAGCACGTTTTTGTGTAATTTTGCCAGCAAGTTTGCTGATAAATCTGAGTGGATTCAGCTACAGTTCACACCATGCATTCATGCAAGCTGCACCATTGGATCACTGCTTCAGTGCCTCCATTGTGATCACCATCACTGCCTTTGTCCTGATGATGCCAGCCTCTGTCCTGATGATGCCAGCCTTTGTCCCGATGATGCCAGCCTTTGTTCCCTGCCTACCAAGCATATTTGTCAAGATGAAGTACTCATCCTCAAGCCCCACCATTTAAACTTTGATTCCTGGACAAAACTTCCCAACAAATTTGACATTTTCCGGCATGAACTGTCACCAAGGCACCAGCAAGTAACTGCAAGATTCTCCACTGACTCACAGCCTCAGCTACTAGTACTTCTAGCATGTGATCATCATGTCATTCGCCACCATGTACCTGCTAGCACTTCCACCATCAACGCTTGCCGTCATAGAAGATTTGGTAAATGCCCGATCACATACTACCCCAACTCAACCTCATCTTTTCAAGTTCAACTTTCTGGTGATGTTCACCCAAATCCCGGCCCTGACGGTTCAACATCACCCAAGTCTTCTGACAACAGTACAGAACTGCAACGCTCAAAAATCAATTGTGTATTATTTAATGCCAGAAGCCTTGTCAATAAGCTTGTCTTGTTTCAATCGGAAATTCTTGTTAACAACATTGATATTGCCTTTGTAACTGAATCCTGGCTAGACCCAACTGTTCTCGATGGTGAATTTAACCTGAATCCTCAATACTCAATGTTTAGAAAAGACCGTAACAGACATGGCGGTGGTATATTTGTTGCTGTATCAAATCACCTAAAACCTTCACGCTGTTGTAAATTTGAACACCCTGATCTTGAATTGTTGTGGGTCGAAATATCTTGTAATCGAGGTACCATTCTATTAGGGTGTTTATACAGACCACCAAATGCTAACTCCAAATTCTTTGATTATTATGAAACTGTACTGGAATCGATTTTACCTTTTGCCCATAACTACCTTGCCATAGCATTATTAGGTGATTTCAATATCGATGTAAACACCACTGTTCCTAACGTACAACGACTAAATGTTACTTCCAACGTACTTAACTTCAACCAACTGGTAGAGTTTATAACTCGTCCTCATTCTAATGTAGATAACTCTGGTTCCACAATTGATCTATTGTTCACTAACCGACCAGATTTATTCATTGATACTCGGGCTTTACCTGGCTTAGGTAACAGTGATCATTATGGTATTGGTTTTAGAATTCATACAAGTCATACTGTCAAAACGATCACTCGAATGTTCTATCAGTACAACAAGGCTGATATTAGTGAGCTCTGTAACACATTGAACAGTGTTCCTTGGGACACATGCTTTTCGCCAGGATTTGATGCTGATGAAGTCTGGGACAGATTTAAAAACTTACTGTTTGCAGCGATTAAGGATGTCGTGCCCATGGCCAGACAAAAAGGAAAAAAACGGAGTCCTTGGATCACTAGTGAAGTCGTTCAACTCAGCCGGAAAAAGCAACGAGCCTTCAAAGCTGCAAAACGTAATCCTACAAATACTTACCTGTGGGAAAAGTACAAGTGCATACGTAATAAGGTTAAATATATTACTGCTCAGTCCTACCACAAATTTGTAAACGACCTCTGCCTCAACTGCTCCAACAATCCCAAGAAATTCTGGTCTTTTGTTAGTGGCCAAAGAAAGAAAAGCTGTCCTAGCAATTTTCATAATGGCGACCCTGATTCTGCAATCACTGAGAATCTTGATATTGCAGACAACTTCAACCGGATCTTCCAAAGTAACTTCACCCGGGACACTCACTCCTATTCAACTCCTCAATCCTGCAACCATTCCCCTTCGGAGTTTAGACTAACGACCATCGTTGTGACGCCATTCGAAGTGAGGAAACTATTGAACAATTTGGACATTCACAAGTCTGCAGGACCCGACGAGATTTCTCCACTGTTTTTGAGCATTGCCAGTGACAGCTTAGCTACACCACTGACAAATTTGTTCAATTTTTTCCTTTCCTCCGGCAATATTCCTAATGAGTGGAAACTTGCTCATGTTGTACCTCTCTTCAAATCTGGTGATCCACGTAACATGTGTAATTATAGACCGATTTCTCTTTGCTCCGTAGTTGGTAAGACATTAGAAAAAATCGTAAGCAATCACCTTGTGAATCATATTTGTAGACGAGGCATAGTTAGTGATGCTCAACATGGGTTTTTCCCTAAGCGTTCATGTGTAACCCAGTTGACAACTCTTTATCATGAATGGGCTGAAGTCATTGATGTGCGTAACCCTCCTCGTATCGATGTAATCTTTCTAGACTGGTCTAAAGCTTTCGACAAAGTTAGCCACAGCATGTTATTAGATAAATTGCATAAATATGGTATTTGTGGCTCAGTTCTATCATGGTTTAATTCTTATCTTAGCAACAGATCACAAAGAGTAATCTTCCAAGGTACCCAATCAGAGCAGTTAAGAGTTTTATCAGGTGTACCGCAAGGCTCTGTTCTTGGTCCCTTGCTTTTCAATATCTTTGTTTTTGATCTCCCATTCTGTGTTCAATCCAATCTTAGACAATATGCAGATGACACTGTATTGTATAGACCCATTAGATCCAACTCTGACACAGTAATCCTTCAAAATGACTTAAACAATGTAATTAACTGGTGTAATATTAATCACATGGTACTTAATCCTAAGAAATGTAAACTTATAACTGTAACTCGTAGCAGAAATCCTCCTAGTCCCATTTATAATATTGGCTCGGATTCTCTTGAAGTTGTTTGCCAGTACAAGTATCTAGGTGTCGTCATCTCTCGTGATCTCAGTTGGAAGAACCACATTGATAGCATTACTTCCAAAGCTACCAAACTTTGTGGCTTTATAAGACGGGTTGTTAAGAGTAATAATTCCACTGTTCTAGTTAAACTTTACACTTCCCTATGTAGACCTGTCATGGAGTATGCTGCTCCTGTCTGGTGCCCAAGCCTACACACTCACCAATCACTCATTGAAAAGGTTCAGAGGCGTTTCACACGTTCTTGTCTTGGCCTCCCTAAAAGAGCCATACCTAACAATGCCGACATTGACTACCCTTCCAGATGTAAGCAATTAGGAATTCCTTTGTTGATCAACAGACTTAATTTTCTGTCCATTTCTTTTGTTGTTAAATGTTTGTATAATAAGTTTGATGTAAGTATCCACAGTTATGTTTCTATTAATTCTAGGCATTGTGATTTTGTTAAGTTTGTTCACAAGGGGGGTCGCACTAACTGCTTACACAACTCTCTATTTGTTAGGTTTCCAAGATTATGGGATAGTTTACCATCTAATGTTAAGGAACAAGTTGTACTTAATATGTCCAAGTTTCTCAGTAGTTTGCGTAATTATATTCTGTCTCCCGGTAAATCCATCATAATTCCATCCTAAATAGGCGTGCACCTGAAACATAGAGTCTTGGTTTGCTTACATGCGTGCTTTTCTATGGCCCTACAAGGTGCCTGGTACCCTGAGACTACAATAGACTTGTGCGCATGTAAGCTAAGTGTGACGTCATTATGTTTTAGGTCTATTCTGAACTGTTACAATCTGTTATTTGCGTACATAATGTATTTTAATGAGATTTAATATCATAAATGTATTTGAAATCCGTCTACATATCTATTTATATATATTTCATCTCCTGCATATACTGTAAGCAAACCTATTTATAACTAAATTTGTATTTTTTTTGTATTACTATAGTATTGCCTTGCATTTTTTTTATTTTTCATTTTGCATATATATATGTACATGTATTTATGTTGGCATGGCTACATTTGGAGAGCCACTCGATTGTGATTTAGTTCACATTTGGCAATCCTTCAGGGGTGTTACCATGTCATGTTTTGTTTTTATGTCATTTGTTCATCTGTGTACTGTACCTTTTTATGTTTGCCCTGAGAAATAATAAATGAAATGAAATGAAATGAAACTGAAAGTCTAGTTACATGTAGGTATTTCGTAATAATTCACTAAAAAAAAATTGGAGGATTACCAATCGTGTACACTACATATAAGTCGAAGAGGAAACTTTTTCAGATAAAGAAAAGAAAGTGTACAAGGACTAAGATTAGGTTGGCTGCTTAGAAACCCAGACAGAAAACGACTATGGAGGTATTTCCCTCAAGATGAAGTGTGTAAAGATTGATGTATGTGCTGGAAGAAGCCCAGAGGCTGAGGAAGAAACCCAGACTACATGATGTTAAGACGTTAGATCCATTCAATCTCTGCCTCACCAGGAGAGCATTTATGGGTGCCAAGGGGGTTGACTTAATGGTGGAAATGTCCCATCAGGGAGGATTTCAGAGCTTATACAGGACACTGGGAGCAGGTCAACTCTGACCTGGATGTTAGTAAGTACAGGGTCTCATTGTGCTCCTGAAACACAATTACATGAAAGTTCAGAATGAGGCTTGGGGAAATCTCAGACTTGAAGAGAGAAGAACGTGAAAAGATTGAGTTACACAGAAGTTGGTTAATGGAGTCATGTTGGAAGCACTTTTATTGGACATTTTGAAGTGGTGGATGGAGTTGTCAAATCATAGGTAGGGGTTGGCTACAAGGGTACAAGTTTCTCTCATGCACTGTTTTGAATCCTGACTGCTGGTGGGGATGCCCTGAAACCTGACTACACAGTTTGCTCATCCAAGTCTCTGAAATCTAGGACGGCTGATATGAACTGAAATTGGTGTGTGGAGGAGAAGATTGTCTTCTTGCAAGGGACTGATCATGCCACTTTAAAGGAGTTTAAGCATGACAAGTGTCTTAGCTTTAAATTCCCTTCCCCTTCAGATAGTTCTAAGAGACATTTTCTTGAAGCAGGGCCATCTGTTACTTAGAGACTTTGTGTGTATCGTAGAGAATTGTGGTGTTTTCTATATTTTTGTATCTTTGGATGTTAAATGGGAAACAAAATTTGTCCAGGTCTAGACAAAAGTTATAAACACTGCATCAAAGGTGTGTCTGAGGCAGGCATTGGTAGAAATTATCGGCAGCCCAAGGCACAATGACTTGTAAGGGCAATTACATATCCAAGTACATGTGCGCTAATACTTGGCACATGACAACATGAGCTGTTACCCATATAGTCTTTTCTTATTTTTTATTATGTGCCGTAACTTGCAATATATTGTTTAATTTTCCTCTCAATGAACCAAGCTTTTACAAGACACTCGAAAGTGGGACGGGCATGGGATGGTAACGACAAATAACCCTAGACAGAAAAGTTGGCAAAACATAGAATTCCATCTCTGTTTAAAGATGATGATGCATGCAATCTCAACATAAGTCTTTGTGCAAGAGGAACAGAAGAAATGGATGAAGTGGTGTGCCCAAAGAGATTGATGGCAGGCTCTGGACCATGTTAAAAGGGTTCAGTTCCAGCACCCGATTCATCGTCTCATCTACTTTGATGCATTGCCGGTGTGTGTGCCCAGACCCAAAGTTGCATTACTCTTTGATAAGGAGAACCTGATCGGTGACACTGCCAGTTACTGTCTTTGGCTTGGTTCATGCTGGACTTGTTTTCAGCTACAGATGAGGGAGAACTAATTCAACCCTGGAATGAACACACTGACGCTGTGATTGATTCTCAGGGGTTCAATCACCGGGTGTGGCGCCAGGCTCAAGTGGTTGTAACACTCCAGAGTGTGCTGTCTAGTGGCTACATGCGTGGTCTGTTGAGTGTGGGTTCGAACCTGGGCCACTGGCACTTGAACAAAACTGTTTCAGATGGTCCCTACATCTTAGGGGTATTAAACAGAAAGCAGAAATCTCAGACAGAATTGGATTCTACACTTGCTTGGTCATAAGGAGAGTTGGGACGGCTGTAGAAGTGGTCTTAAGGTGATGGCCAAGATATCAATTAGAATAGATTTAAGGCTTTTTGAACATTTGCATAAGCTGAAGATTTAATGCAGAAACAGAAATCATCACATGATCTGTTTAGTTCAAAAATTTGCATGAAAATTCTTTGTCTGAATTAAAATTCTTAGTCCACCAAACATTCGAAGTCTCCCTCATGTAAGGTTTCCATCAACATTTGTGTGGAAATGTTCTTCCATAGTTTGCAAATGACTTATCGGGCTTCACATCTCCCAACTGTCAAATACCAAGAGGACTTACATGTACATGTATGTCATGAATGTATTTTTAGAGAGCCAAAATCTAAGTAGAAATCTCCCAGCCGCAAGAGATGTTGCTTTTTTCCTCCCTGGTACTTATTTGCCGAGTTGGGAACTGCATGCTTCAAAAACAGAGAAGGAAAGGAGGAGAAAGTCCCCGTAATGAAATCACAGGCGTGGGCGCTGGGGAAAGAAAATGAAACAAGAAGTGTGCCACCATGCACAGACGGCAAAGGAGAGTGTTTGAAACTGGGTTGCGCTAAGCGTAATTAGATAAATAGAGAATGGGGTCTTGCAGAGAGGAGCTCCAGGCACACCATGTCCTTTCATCCTGGAGAGGGCAAACCGAGAGGCCCTTATACTCGAGACTTGATGTTTTCTGTGAGACACGGAGAAGGGGGATTTTAGGAGTGACTTTTCAATGGAATTTCTCTCGAATCTCTTCAAGCTGTTTTGAACAAAAGTGCCACATCAGGATTTTTTACTGCATATTACAAGAAAACCTGTGATTGACCTACACATGACTGGGAGGTGATTGTAAACTCGCCCCCTATTCGAGTTTTCTCTAGGCACCCTGCTGAATCCAACAGAATCCAACAACAGCAAAGTGTGAAGCATGCTGAATCTAACAATCCAAGTGCTACAGGATAGAACAAAAGATCTTCTCTTGACTGTATTTTAAACAAACATACAAAAGGTACACCCAAATCAAATAGCGCCCTCCTATTGTGTCCGCCATACCTCTAAAAGGCTAATGGGAATGACCCTCTGTTTGAAATCATTGAATTGAGAGAAGACGATAAAGGAAATTTCAGTTTTAGTAGCAGGAGGAATTTACCCCAGAAAATTATTCCTGGGGAAAACCCACACAGTCTGGTAGTGTAGCTGGACAGGAATAAATTCAATTCAATTTACCAAGAACATACTGAAACGTTTACGTTCTGTCAGTCAGTTTTGCATTCTTATGATTGTGGAAGTTATGAGGTTGAACTCTTGACATTTGTCGTTAATGGGCCTGTATAAACTCGGGAAGTGGCATGGCTCTGACAACCTCTGACAACTCATTTTGTTGGCTCTGGGCACAAATCAGTAGTATAATTCTTACAGGTGGTTTTTCCATGTAAGTTGTAGTACAAAAACACTTTGTTGCGCATCTTTAAAACCACAGTGTAGCTATTCAGTTGTCACTCCGCAAGTGATGCTTTTCTAACTTAAAAAAGTTTATATGAAGATTATAGCCAGTGCAAATTGTATCCTTGTATTGGCGGGACATGTGCTGTCTGCATGCGACAGAAAGCGAGCATGCCAGTGAAGACATTGGCCAAATGAAAACATCCTGCAAATTACCCAGTTGGCACAAGTTGCACACACACCCGGAGGAAATCAAACGGCCCCGCTGGTGGGAACTCTGGGCCGACCAATTCCAATTTCCCCACGATTCCACCCCAGATCTCCCCAAATGTTATTAGTTTTTAATCTTTGTGTGTGCCTCACGTTGTAGAGAAGACCAACTACTCGGGAGAGAGAGGAGAACTGAAGCAAAGAATTCATTCTTGCAGACGGACTATACGACCCCCAGGGGCGATTCCCCACATATTTCAGGGCACAATCTATAGAGGTCGTTGTAGGTCAACACCAACCAACCTAAAGGAAATGAAAAGAAGAAAAAAATATACTGCAAAATTTCTGCACAAGGGATCTTCCATGGCCATAAACAAGTGAGAATGAGAAAGATGGGTCCCGTTACACACAAAACACGAGAGGGAAAACCAGGAAGATTGTGCATCCCGGGGCTGTTTTATCAACAGACAGCAGAGGAGTGCAATTACAGTCCGGACAGGGACCGATACAAGCCGGAAGGATGCTGGCCCGTGCTGTCGAAGAAATCAAATTAGACTGGAGCTGCAGCCAACGTGGGGCAACTACCACGGCGGCGTGGCAAGGCAGCGCAGCATCAGTTACCTGTAGGGGGAGACTGTCAAGATGAGATAACCCCTTGCCGGCCTGGCTGGCCAGTGGTTACAGGTGTTGCGTTCATCAGTTAACTAAACTGATGTTTGCATAGCATGCACCTGCTTTTTTTTAAGTATAAATTTAAAATTAGAATACAGACGCCTGCAAATTCAAGTTTGGTGGTTAAGTTCATTGCCGTCCACCGTTATGAACTTCTGTTGAATGTGTGGGTTTAACTGAGTGTGTCATTCAGGGGCGTTGCTAGTTGCTAGACCATGTTGAATCGGGCATGTGATCACATTGGAGTGTGAGTTCTAAAAAAGCCCAATTTTGCTGATAGGGTGTGAGCAAAAAAGACAATAATAATAAAATGTTTACAATGTTTTAAAAATGGCCTGAAATAATTTGCCGTACTGTCATACACCATATGTGAAAAAATTAAGTGTTCAGAACTTAGCACACTTGACTTCAAAACTTATGAATGATATCTATAATGAATGATATTTATTATGAATGATTCTGATTTATTTGACAATGTATGCTTCAATTAGTTTTGGCTTGTTTTTGGTCTGTTTGTTTGTTTTTTTCTTTCAAAAGTTTATGGTTTCTGATTTCTTGTTACTTGCTACTTGCCTGAAAACTCGAGCCAATTGTAACAAATTTTGAATGTTTAGGTTCATAAACAGTGAAGCTTAGATAATTTATGCAGTATACACATGAATACATACTGCGTCGGCAAATTTGCCTGACCTTAAGATATCATTGCTATGCATACGTACAGTGCTGAGTGTAATCGCATTTCTCAAGTAATTATACGCTGTTGGCCTTTCAGTAATACCTGTCAACAACAATCATGACACTCACACATCACTGATCATGTTTGATTTGCTCATTAGTTCTGACAGATTTGGTAAAGGAATCAAGAAGATTCTGACAATCCACACCAAATCTCTTTTGAAACCTGGAAATACCCTATAAGTGTTTTTACCTGTAAAAGTGGATAGATTAACCCTCCTATAGTTATAATTATCACAGCCTATCAAAAAATCTACCCACCAACTCTCACAGCTTGTGTGTTTCAACCTGTCACTTGATGAGTTTTGATATATAGGGTAGTTGGCTCAATGTTGGCCCTGAGAGAGGGAGGGTTACTAATAGAAACGGGTATTTTAAGGGATGCCTTTAAGCAATTACAAACCATAGACCCTATGTTGCTCTGGGGTCCCTAGCATCTCCAAGACACTACAGGTTATGTGGATTTTTAATTCTCTGCCAATCTCACCCATTTATGTTGGTGTAGGGAAGACGTATATATGTAGGTCTTAGAAAAGATGTACACCTAAACGTAGTGTACACGATTGGTAATCCTCCAATTTGTTTTTTTACTGAATTATTACGAAATACCTTACTAGACTGTAAGTTAATAGTAGTCTCAATCATCCTGTGAAATGATGGCACCAGGTGTGCTGTGGAAATTTATATCGTTTTCCAACGATTTCCAGCTGGAAATCGTTGAAAAACTGCCCTGTAGCCTTTAGTCAAGGCGCGCGTGGCTACCCGGATGAGTGGAGCACCCGGGACATGCTGGCATTTGGGATGCGTCACGCATCCAGGTAGTCACGCGCGCCTTGACTAAAGGCTATCATCCGCCCGGCGGAGTAAAAAACGAGCGCCGTTTTTCTCTCGTTTTTTTTGGCCATCCAACAAAGGGGAATCAGGTTGGCGCAGTGGTTACTGTCCCCGCCTTTCACCGCTGTGGCCCGGGTTCAATTCCTGCCCTGGTCCACATGTGGATTGGGTTTTCAGTCCCTACCTGATTCCGTGGGTTTTCCCCAGAATATTCTTCTGGGGTTTTCCCTCCCACCTCTAAAACTGTAACTTCTTCTCATTGTCTTCTCTCTACAGGTTTCTTCAGGCTTTCGAGCTACAGTGCCCAGGGCGCTTTTGAGGAATCCTTGGTTTCATTACCAGAAAGAATTAATAATAATAATAATAATAATAATAATAATAACGCAAAACGATATTTCCTGTAAAATACTAACCCGCAATTCCACCCATTTCTGAAAATTGCAACAATGACCAATCATGTACACTACCCTTAACAATGTAACTTTTAATGAGACAAAAGGCTAGATGAGGTCTACTCTAACTCTGGGTACTTAGTCTGGTGTTCCTCATTAACAAAACAATTGAAAAGGAGATTACATTTAAGAAATTATTGTCTCTTTCATAGACTTATAGAAACACATCAGTTACTGAAAGGACCAAACCCACAGGTTGATAAAAGTGAGAGCATTGAGAAATATCCAGTGCCCCGGTAATTTTCCCGGCACCATAAGAGATCCCCTTTCACTGGCTTTTAACTTGAGTCTTTATACAGGACCCATACTGGCAGGTCTGCAGCAGCGCAGTGACACCTCTAGCTGGTGACAGCCCAGGTTTAATGATCCGTGTAACAGCCCCTGTGCCATAAATCACCCAGAATTTCAATTTGCCAATTCTGATATTAAAGAGGCGAAGCTTGTCCCCCATGGTCCGGTTTCTTCTGCCGGGCATAAATGGAGTGTAGAACCATTGGCGGGGAGAGCCTTAAGTATTCTTCGTCTTTAGTACACCTTAAAACTAAAGCCCTCCTACTATTTAAAAGGTCAAAATCAGTCAAAATTTCCTTCCACCTCCCCTGCTATACTTTTACACAGACATGATCAGATTACATGTGGTTTTGTACTATGGCAGGAGGGTCAAAAACAATCACCTTGACTGATTTTGACCCATACAACAACATGGCTCAGAATGTATGTTTGCATAGGAGGGTTTTAATGTGAAATACTGTGATGAGTGTAACTGAAGATGGCGGTGATATACTATAATCTATTGCCACGCTGAAATGTTAAGACATTTAATAACATTGTCCGTAAACAGTTTACCAAAATAGGATTGCAAAATAGGATTGTTTTGATAGTGTGTGATTGCTTCATCAAATGTTGAGATTTGTGCATGTGAAGTTTACTGAAGGACGAAATAAGTTCTAAATCTTTGAAACCAGTTTGTGAAAAGAGTGAAGACAAATATTGTATTTTGAATAATATGTATCCTTCAGAGTTCTGTTAAGTGCAAACTGATTAATACCCGCATCACTTGCTGGTGATGGTTGTTACAAATTTGCATTCATTAAACATAGAATGTGAACTTGTGACTGTGGTCGACCTTTCTGTAGCAAGGTTGCATTCTGTTAATAACTCCCTAATTCATGAGCTTGATTAATGTCAACCTTTATGTAGCGGGAGTATGCATGGATTCACCTAGCCCTTTCCTGGCTCCAAGCTTCCTGTTTTTCAAGAGTGCGGTCCCTCTTTATCATTCCCAAGAGCAACTCCGAAAGATGGGGAAAACTTAGCATTTGGCATACTTTGTGTGCCACGTTTTACTCATTAATTTCCCCTTCGTTTTCCGAGTATCGGTCGGAAGATGGATTGTTTTTCAGTGCTGCACAAGATCGCATCAGCCTTGTTTGAAACCAATAAGTGTGAAGCCCAGTGTCTTACGCAAAGTAACATAAATAACTGCTGTAAATTAAAATGCAGACTAGTAAGTCGAGAGATGTGATCTTCTGACATTGCGTTAAACGCTGAATATTGGATTCAAATCTGCCAGCCAACCCCATAAAGCTCGTGGTTGGGCAGTTGAGATGTCTGCCCTAGTAAGTAGGAGATAGTGGGTTCAAGCCCTGCCTGAAAAAGCCTGCGATTTTTTAAATATTTCTTTTTATAGGCTTTCGGACAGTATTGAGCATAAAGTGTTAAACACCATTCAAATTCAACCATAATAAGACTTGACCTTAATTGAAGATGTCCAGGGTGCAACTCCTGCTCAGATACCTCTGTGAGGAATCCTTGGCATGTGTAGTCGTGCCATTGCCATTATCCAAAGAACCAGAAACTGAGTGCAAAAAAACGAGGCTGTCGGCGCTTGTCTGAACAGGCATACATCATCGCCAATCAATTAAAAACCGGCAAACATCGCAAGGCTTAAGTCAAGATTTGTTTGATCCAATTCCTCCATCAGTGCTGCTGAGTGAAAACTGAGCTCTTTTTTATCCCACGTTGACTGCAGGTGGATCCCAACAGCATAGCTGGAGAAGATGGCAGAATCAGAGAGGGTGATCAAATCCTACAGGTGAGTAAAACATTGACTTGAAACTCCCGGTGGTTCTCCTCTGCCTAACTCTTGGTTGTTTATCTTTGACTTATTCTCCTTTGATGAGAAATGGCTCTAGTTTAACCCTCCTATAGTTACAACTATAACAGCCTGTCAAAAAATCTACCCACCAACTCTCACAGCTTGTGTGTGTTTCAACCTGTCACTTGATAGGTTTTGATATATAGGGTAGTTGGCTCCATTTTGGCCGGAGAGAAGGAGGGTTATTAAAGCGTAAGGCCTTTTCACACTATGGACGTTCGACCTTTGTTGAAATCTACATGGGTCCGACCCGTGTAGACTTCTTAAAATTTCAACACGGGTCAATTACGCTGCCTTTTCACACTACTCAATGCAGCGCCAGCATTTTTGCTACACGTGTAATGTTTCGACCCGTGTATTGTGCGATCGTTTCACACTACACACACGGCCGGCTGTTCAACACGGGTCGAATCGGAAAATCCCCCATACTGCATTGTGCGCAGCGCGTCACTGTCGATCCAACATGGCCGTGCCTTCAGTTTATCGGATGTTCGCGATGTTTATAGCATTCACCTCCTCCTCACTCCATGTCAGTCTTTTGTCTGATTTGGGGCCCATTTTCTCGGACATATCGGAGTAAAAAGAATCTCGTGAAAGTAGCATGCACAATTGAAATGAATGCGTGTTACATGTATGGTGCGCGTGCATGCGCAATGCCGCAGGTCAAAGGTTATTTGCTTGTTCGTTGCTGAATTAACAACTACATTGTGTGGTGCTGTGCACGCACGCGCACTCCGAACCGCGGTTACACGGGTCGAACTCAACCCGGAGGCGTTCATACTACGACTTTCAACACGGGTCAAACTTCTCTACAGGGGTCAAGAGCTCTCAACCCACCTCCCGAGCAGGGTTGAGTTTCAACCCAGGTTGAGCGCTCTACACAGGTCAGTGCCGTGTTGAAATGTTGCAGTGTGAAAAGGTCAGTCTAGTTAACACGGGTCAGACCCGGGTCCAACACCGAGATTTTTCGTAGTGTGAAAAGGCCTATAGTTTCAATTCTGTCTTGTCTCCGCATCTTTTTCCCTGTTTCTGTCTTCTCTGTGAGTATATGTAGTTGATAATTCACGAGAGTAGTCAAAATACTGAAGTACCGTCTATGAAACCAAAAGGAATCATTACCTGGTGACATTTCTGTGTTTTTTTTCTTCTGGAACTTAATTGCAGTGTACATTTAATAGTACATGGTTGAAGTAAAAGTAAATAGTATTTATATTTACATGTATACTGACATGCCCGAGTGCTTTAATTCAGTTGAGTTCAATTTTGGCAAAGGAGAGTTATGTGGCGACATTAAACAAGATGGATTCCTAATATTACACAGTGATTCCGCTTGCGTTATTTGTTCAATGACCTCATCTTTGTCTGTGAGGATGTTGTTACTTTGATTTGTGCCGAGAATTACCGCCGTTAATGTACGTTTGGCTCGGCATCACGGCGTCAAAGCATTCATGTTCTAACGGGCCCCGGCATTAATTGGGAGCAAACATGATCGCATGGCCCTAATAACGCCACTTTCATCTGCTCAATTACGGCTGCGCAATCAAACATCTTTCAAATGGATGACTCTTGAATAAATACTGACTCGAGTAATTTCCTTGCTTTAATGGATTGTTGGCCGAATCAATGACTGAATAATTCCCTAAGTCCACAAATTAGAGGCAGATACCAAGGGGAAAAAATATCCAAAGTTCAGTGTGCCTTCCCCTTAGACAAACATCCGCGAAAAAAAAATGACGATCCCAAGATAAATGCAATATGGGAGCATTTATTCTACTCGAGACCCACATTAGAGCACTCCAGACACGAACACTAAGGTTCATTTGCGATGAGACCCCACATCCAAGATTAATATGGTTTCATCTCGGGCTTTGAGGGTTGTGTTTCTTGAGAATAACTTGTCTGGCACACTTTATCAAAGTCCAGAAGCCTATTGTGTCTCATCCTCATTAATCAACTCTCCTGGGTTTTGTGTTTGTCCATCTCAAGGAAGCTCAGGAGAAAGTATCACGATGCGGATATGCTTGCTAAACTATCAGTTATATTAATTAGCAGAAAAAAGTCATTTGTAAATGTTTTTGATCAGTATCAAAAGTTGATTATCATTTTTATTAAAGCACAGTGGTTCAAATTCTGATGACAAAAACTTCCCCCCAAAAAGAGAGTAAATTTCTCTTTAAAAAGTGGGACCATGGACTCCTGACAGCATGAAATTACTTCTGCTTTCTTACTGCATGCATCCGCAACCCGAAAAGCCTGAT
Source organism: Hippasteria phrygiana (assembly GCA_037893225.1). Lineage (NCBI taxonomy): Eukaryota > Metazoa > Echinodermata > Asteroidea > Valvatida > Goniasteridae > Hippasteria > Hippasteria phrygiana. Next base: position 618,889 of record JAZGUH010000689.1, read on the forward strand.
AAACCAATAACAGAAATATTTGGACACCTCTGTTATCATCTGAACTCGTTTTTGATGTTTTTCCCGAGTGTAAAAATACATGTATAGGATTATCTAACTTGAAATTTTACACCATGTAACCGCTTGCGAGCTAATCCAGGATTCTGTGTGGGAAAATAATAGTGCACTTTAGGTAAATCCTTTTTAGGTGTTCCGTCTTGCTGAACGTGCATCAATGTTCTTTCTTTTCCTGGCACAGATTAATGGTGAAGATGTCCACAATAACGACCAAGCTCTCTCGCTGTTTGCCCAGCAGTCAGATACGACCTCGTTACTAGTCTGCAGATCACAGCTACAGGTAGGACTTTTCCAGACTGAAACTTAGTCGGATGTTATTTGGGGCTTTGCATGGTGGAGAGTAGAACAACAGAGAAACTTTGCTGATACACACATAAGAAGCTTACATACCTTGTGTGGACATTCCTTTGTTTTCACATAGTTAAGAAAAATGGAGAAAAGCAGCTGATAATTTACTCGCACTGTGAACGCTCTTTCAACCTGATTTTTCTATCATGATCCCCTTCATTTTGTGACATAATCCTAACCCCAAAATGCCTCTAAAGCTGTTTTGCAGAGTGGCGAAAATGTTGTGTGGACATCGGCAGGTCCACGTAATGTTCACGGTTCCTGCATCGTGTGGACATCTTCACAGGTCCACACAGAGTATGCAAGATTAGAGCACCAGGTGATGTGTAACTCTAGGAAAAACAGAAGTGTGGTTCTTCTGGTATAACGGTCAGAGCATACTGACCAAAATGCTGAGTTAATGCCTCTGTTCTGCTTTTAGGATTCCATCCCGCAGCGTACAAGAATCTACACTAGTTGGTCAGATGAAGTCGTGATGTCACATTACATATATTTCTGTCAGTTTATTTTGGTATAAAGTCTGAACCCTCTACTTCATTTTATTTACACCCTTGCCTCTTGAATTTTGAACAATTGTCTTTTGGAGCTTTTTCCTTTTTGTTATAACTACTTAATTAACCCCTTCACACCGGATTTCATATGGGCGTCAGGCCGGCTTGTGCAGCCAAGCAAAATGGAAACAAGAGGCTTGTGCAGCCAAGCATAACGTACACAATACCCCGAAAATGGATTAAAATTCCGAAATTGACGTGTCACCTGGCCAGGTGACAATTTCAATCTGCACGTATTTGTGTCAACCGTACGCAAGGGGTTAAACAAATCTCAAAAGTTAGAAAGCATAGACTCCAAAGAAAAATCTTGTGTGTTTTTAAAAACAATCTTACAACTTGCACGATGTCTCCCTGTGCTGAGACAGTGTACAAGCTTACTTTTATGAATTGTCAAGATTGTTGATTGATTTGTAATGGTCGAAAGGGGATCATCACATGTGGCTGTATGAAATGTCGAAAATGATAGGCATGGAAAATTCATTACATGTGCGTGTATGTAATGAATGTAAAGAATTACATGTCCATGGCAAAAAAGTAGTGGATCTAAAATCCTATACATTTTCCCACCTGACAGTACACATACTTTAGCAAGGTTTTGGAAATTCAGTTGACATTTCTGAAGTCACACTTCAGCATTGCTAACCTTTTTATACAAATTTGAAACATAAAAACACCAGTGGGGATAGTGGGATAGTGTAATGACCCATGACCTTGGTAGGGGCCATATAGCAGCTGTTAAGATTTCATGAAAATTACAAATTATATTATATGAAACACAGCTTAACTGAATTAAGTTTATGAACTCTACATGTATGCATTTAAGAAAAATGGCTCAGAATTTGTAAAAAGAGATGTAAAATAATTTAAAATAAAGCAACAGTGTTTTTGCTGTAAAAAAGGGGCATCCACAGTTGGCAACCAAAACAAATCTGGGAATACAAACTACGGGTCGTCTTTCAAATAGATCAAAATAGAAGACAACATATTAAAAAGCAGTCAATAGTTTCACAGCTCATTGCAAACAGGTCCGACATTCAAGAGATTGCAATCAAGGCCGTAGTTTTATCAAATGCCCACAGCCGTCTTCCCCTTCCTGCGTTTGATATTAAGAGCAACGTTCAGCTCAAAGGAAGCGACCATTTACAAAAGTAGAAAAAGAAAGCAGAGAAAAATCTGTGCTGTGTTCCCGATACAAAGCTCAAGAGGGCTCCATGAATGGAGGAGCAAGTCCCATCGGAGAGATGATACATTGATACTTGGTCTGTTTTCTTTTTGAAGGGGTGGGGGGGGGAGCAGCAAAGATTCTTGATGCCTGTACTGAACGCATCCCCGACGAGGCGAGTGCCTCGTTTGGTTGGCAATCAATCGCTCTTCCGATGCTCGGCAGCGGAATGCTTTTGTCGGCGACATCAAAGGGCCGAGTTAAATGAAGCTCGCTGCCCCTGCTGAACAGCGAAGAGCTGTAGGAAGACCGTTGCTTAAAAAGGGAGTAATGAACAGGAAAGGGCATACTCTGTACACCAAGACGCGATGATTGTGACGTCAGGAAAATTGTCAGATGATAGAAATTCGATTTTACTTTTTTTTTCATTTGTGGTTGATTAAGAGTTTGTTATCCCTTCAGTTGACTGGAAATAAAGCATCTGTACTTTCTATGCAGGATTGCTTTCATCTTTTATCAAATATGTACATGTAATTCTGCCTTGACGGAAATGTTTGTCAACAGCAACAGAATTCTTTCAAGTGCATACATTGCTGTATTGCTTCCTGTTTGTGTCAGTATTTGTGCTTCTATCAGTTCTTTGACGATGCAAGGCTAATGTAAGACAAGATGTTGGCACTTAAAACTCAAGATTCTAGAGATGAGAATCGCACAGGGGATGGATTATAAAGTCTGGGACTTAGGGTATCAAGGGACACTTGGCTTTTGAGTAGTACAAGGTTTAGACCATCAACGATGAATTGATGGATGCTTATAAATATGTTACAAGAGACATTTCATTCAGTCCGGCGTATTCCCGATGATGCGTGTAATTTTTCCTCGCTGGAATTTGTTGATGGATATTCCAAAGAGAGATTTACTGTTGTTCACATTCTTGCGGTCGACCCAGTGCAGACATTGCCGAGCACATATGGAATTTAGAATGATGCGCTCATGTTTATGTGTTGGTTGCATAGCTTTAGTTTTGTGTGTCATAGATGCCAAATTGTTGGTCCAGTATTCTGATTACCGTTTACATGTACATCACTTTTTCTTAAATAATGTACAGAATCATTCTTGGGATGAGCAATAATTGGTTATTTGGATTTATGGTAGAATTTTCAAAAAAGTATTTTCGCATAATTTGATGAACTTGCAAGTATCAATATTAACAGGAATTTGAAAACATGGATGGCTATTTTTCCCTTTCAATAATTTTGATCGGGTTAGTATCCCCATAGTGAGATACATTTTATGTATTTTTCACATAAACATACATTGTACATATATCCTGTAAAGGGAATTGGGGAGCCTTTGCTTTTGTAACCGAAATTAGCATCCTGAGAAACGGTTACTAAGTCTCGTCTGACTTGTTCAAGATCACGCAAGTGTAAAAGATGACAGGGGAAGGGCGGCATTTAGCACTCAACTAGTTCCCGGCCCCTGCCTTGCCAGGCGCTTCCCTGCCACTCCATTAACGCCATCCCAAGTTGTTTGCATCAAAAGTTGGCCTTGTCAGAGCAAGCCGAGGCCAGCCGACTCGGAGCTAAACAAATCTTCCCCGGATGCTGCCGACTTTACTCCAGCGGGCTGAGATGTAATCAACTGGAAAGTCTTTCCTTTCATGCATTTGATGTGCGGAGGTTTTCTTTTCTCGTGTGCAGCGGTGAAATGAAAGAGCTGGGCTTGCGCACAGGAAATGCCGAGACTGTTATCAAGAAATTTCTTCGTTTTTTTCATGGTCTTGTGATTTCCCTCAAGACGTTACTGTATTTTATGGGAGATGCTGACCAGCATGCGCTAAATAAGGAAAGCTGTTTGATTCTTGAGACCTAATGGCAAAGCACTATCTCAAGTTTACTCGCTAATTTTATTTGGCGGCATTCTGCCATGCACGGACAAGTAAAACTTAATTAAAAAGGACTTGCTCTCAGATGCCGACGAAATTATCAGAACTTCACTGAGAAAATTTCTGATGTGTTCTGCTGCGAGGAAAGCTTTCTTCCTTGAGAACATTGCCTTGCAGTATTTGATAATGCCCGCCCGCCATTCCAGGAGAGAATATTTTTTTTTCTGTTCAAGCGTCTCGCCAATAATTTTCCACTATCCTTTTGATAGATCTTCATTAGGATCCGTTTGATGTGCGGCATTTTGCCGCCGTTGACCTCAGCTATTCAGCCGCTGGCAATGCATGCAAGCCCACACAGGCATCGGCATCTAAATTATGATGTGATGTCCGATATGGGCTTATTTGCGAGTTAAGCTGACATCTCATGTGCAAAACTTTGATCAAGGATGCAAATTAGTTTCCACTTGGGTAGGTTGTGGGACCACTTCAAGATACTTTGCCTGTTTTTAATATTAAAGCAAATCATTGATTGCCTTTCCTTCTTTTTCTTATACCCAATGTGGTTTTTGAAAACAAAGTAATTGCAACAAAATTCTGCTTCCCCATGAAGAAGGAAATAATCTCTTCACCAACCGAACAGGATAGAAGGCAAATCTGCATTGTACAAACATTCAATGCTGTTTTCTAAAATGGTATTTATGATCTTTTTTACTGTGTGAATTTGACTTGCTTGAATTTATTTTTTGACACATTTTGCTTTGAATGTTAAGTCCAGATTCTATTTTGGCAGAAATCATTTGTACATTGTACATGTACAGGTACATGTAGTTTGGTTTCCTTTTTGGTCAAAGAGTGAGCCCCTCCAAAATCATCCTTCGGGTGATTGTAGTACTATTTGATGCGTAACTGTATGAGTTCAGAAAAAAATACTCAAGTATGTACTACAACCCTTAAGTTCTAATCAAGTACATTTGTGACCCGCTCTGCAAAAAGGGCACTTATGTTGCAAAATTTGAAAATAGTGTTTTATATATAACTGGAAAGGACATTTTATAAGCTTTCATATGGTATATGTCTGAGGTCTCTAGCATTTTGCAATCACAAGATATTTGGAAATTTGCATGTTTGTTTTCAGGAATTTCTTAAAATGACTTAAGGAAAAACAAGCCATTTAAAGAAACAAAAAAGCAAAGCAATAGATGGAAGCACTCGACAAAAACACATTCTTTTTCCAACTTTATTCACTGAAATAAAATATTTTGGTCATGAAATAATATAGGTATCAAAGATGCCAAAAATTCCCTCCCTTCAAAATCACTTGTTTTAAGTATTTTTTCACCCTCTTCACATTGAACGGCCCATAACTCGTAAAAGCATACAGCGACTTATGTGCCCTTTTTGCAGAGCGGGTCACATTTGTACAATTGGTTGAGTGAAAGGACAGAAAAATGCGATAGAGTACGAGAAATTTTATGAATACATTAACACTTGTCTTTATATCAGCAATATGTTCACCCAAAGTAGTAACAAAAGGAAGGCCATCAAAATCAGGCGGACCATTACACCTGATACTATGCTTGAAATGCCATTCTTTCATTATGCTTGTGATAACGGTAGCCCATCGCCTGTGCAGAGTATGAACACACAACAAATAAAGCAAAACTTGCATCTCATCGTTGCCCGCGCCGCTGGCTTAATTAATTGGATAAAAATTGCACTAGGGGACGATCATCAGCTCGTCTGTGGAACAGGAAACTTCAAATTGCTAATAATGTTCTGAAATGTGGAGTCCTTGAGTCACATAAGACGATGACTCATGCAGGGGCCTAATTATAAGTCTGTGCATCCAAAAACCACCGCATCATTTATCCATCGGATGTGGGAAGCAAAGATGATGTTTCCCTTTGACAGGAAGAAGTTAAGCCAAAAATAGAAAGAAAGAAACTGCTGCATGGTACGAAAGGGCTGAGATGTAAAGTCATGATGACAAGTAGTTTTACTAGATCAATTTGAGGGTGTGTTTTGGCTTGATTGTTTGGCTTGAAATGTTAAGGGTTCTTGTGCAATCTCACCACAGTAGGTCTTTGGTTTCTTTCAATGGTTTTACACGGCAAGGACTAGTTTGGGAAACGAGGTTGCTGCAGTTTTGTGTGGTAAATAGAATGTGTAGTTCAGTACAGTACCATGCAGGCGCAGACGTTCACCTTCATGTAACCCATACACTTGATGGTGCACTGTACCGTGTACAGTTTGATGTTTATGCCAACATGAACTTTACGCTCCATGGTGACACGATCACTTTTGACACACAGATGTGCATGCTGCATGCTGGCGATGCATTTAATTGTTTGAAATGTCGAAAGTTCTGTCGAATTTCACCGTTAGAAAATGGCAGAAAGATATGACATTGTTGAAACAGGAGGATCAGTCGGAGGAGATCATCCTTTATTGTGCTCTTTTCAGATCACAAGAAGTCAAAATTAAAGCTGTGCGGAATTTTCATACGCTTTCATGAGAGGAATTCGTCGATCCATTTGCGCTATTCGCCGATCATTATTGCATCAGCGCTCAGCATGCATCAAGACTGTCATGGAATGTTCTGGTAACTCTTGACAATATTTTCAAAACTACCACGGTACATATGATGCATTATATTGAGCTTAAGTTTGATTGAAAAACTAATGTTAAACATGCAGGAGAGTGCAGACTACCCAAAAGTCTGGTAGAGTAGTCTGGCCGGCGAGTGAAAAAAAAAAGTTAAGGTCGAGCCCTGCTTGAACCCATCCTGTAGAATATCAATACGCTTCCTATTGGCCTACATGTATAATTGTACATGTACGTGCACATAACAGTGCCTACGTTCTACATGGTGCATGTATGTGCATTTACATGCATTCCAAACACAAGTACACAAAACAGTCTTGTACTACAATGTCAAGGTACATGTACCTGCTTTATTTTTTTCAAATTTTCAGGGGCAAACTCGCCACTGAAGAGCTAAAAGGTTCTATAATTTAGGACTGCTATATTTTCTCTGTTGCACTAACCATGTAACCTATTGGGGGAAAAAACCTTACTTTGGTATTGGTCATAAATAAGGTGAATGCCAAATGATTACCACCTTGCCTGTGTCCATCCAAGAGTCTTGAATTTTTTCCCATCATTACAATATCATTCTCGGGGAAAAGCTGGTTTCTTAAACATTTTTGTTGGTCTGTTGAACATTATTTTTTACCATTTTCTGTTGTGTACATGTATGCTTGGTTTGTAAAACATGTAAAATGTTAAACAACGAGCTGCGGTTGTAATGAATACCGGTTTCCCCAATGCAGAAATCCCTGAGCTGTACAGGTTTTCTCATAGGCGAGTCCAGAGCCAAAATTTCCCACAATGTGCTCTTAATGATACAGGAAAATACATTTGCATCATACACTTCATTCTCATCCATTTACACTTTGCCTACATGTACGTGCACTGTATATATCTCCGAGGACAAGAGAAGAAAGGAAACACAAAGAAACCTTTCAGTCCTCGAGCGTAGAGTCTTTTGTTGAAATCGGTCCTCGAACGTAAGGATACGTGCTTAGTCTATGGGGGTTGGTTATATTAAAGGAACAATAGGAAACACAAAGCATTGTCCTCGGACGTATTGGGGAAGTACGACTGTGTGTACATACCTGTGTTAATACAGGTATATTCCTTCAATTTTTGGATGCAATTTCATAGGTTAATGCTGCAGGTTTCACATTGTAAGCCTTAAGCCTACCTCAATAATTCAATGATATGCAGCATGAAACACAATTAGCAGTTCACTGGCCCTTACACACAAACAAGGTTTATGCTCCTGGGAAAACATGCTATTAATCCGCCCTATAAATTGTAATTTTTGCCAATCAGAAAACACTTTTCTTATGTCAACAATCCCATCATAGGCTCCTTCACCAGTTCTATGAAAGTGGATACTACTACTTGGCCCTGCTAGGGAAATCGTAACTTTTTTGAACATGCAGTGATTACAGGCAGTGTAAACAATTTCTTGCATGAGAGCAGGGAGAGAAGGTGTCATTGAACTTTGCCAAGCCGAACGGTGCCAATGATCGACTAATCAGATTTGCTGTCCCGATAGCACTACAAACAGGTAGCAGTTGCGAAAACCGATATGACAATTGCACAACAAAGCATCCCCTTGAATAAAACTGCCTCTAATAACTGTTGAAGATGGATATGGGAACAGCTCACATTACGCACAGAACTGCCGCACTATTGAGCTGATCAGACTCCCGGAGCCAAGTTATGGATTACTTTCATAAAAGAAGATGATATTATGATACCACGTTTTTATCTCGATTTCCACAAAGTGCAGTGCTATCGGACAATCAAAGTGTCACCTTTTTAAGTGTAAACTCCTCACTGCTGTTTTCGATGCTAAGGGATTTGTATAGGATTCAAGAACAGATAGCTCATCCATTCAAAGTGTTTTTGAGTAAAAAAGTATTTTTAGTTGTCTTATTTGTATTCGATGGAAGCTTGCAACTGATATGTTTTCGCTCGTCCGTGTTGTCGGTCACATTGACAAGTAAATAGAGTTTGATCTTTAACCTGAAGAAAAAGTTTGACATGCACTGAGGATGGTGTTTACAGTGAATGCAGAGCTGCACCTGTGGAATTCAGACTGTCAATTAAAATATATTGTTTTTACACTTGTGTTCCATCATCTACCAAAAATGGGGAGTTATTAACTTGCATAGAAATAGAGAAAGGACTCTCATAATTGTGTTTTCTGCATGTGTGGCAATACTGTTACACGCAGAAATATTTCTTTATTTGTGGCTTCAATGTTAAAGAATTGTTTTTTTGGCAGTCTGTTTGGGAAACAGGTTTTTTTTGCCAAAGAAATCTGGGGAAAAAAGAGAGCAAGACACTTGGCTCAGTGTCTGTCATCAGACAAGGTTTACAGACCCTCTGTCATTAAATTGGGACTGGTTTCTGACCTGACCTGTAACACTTGACCCAGTTGGGTCATTTGGCAAAAGTGTGACAATTATCAGCTTTTTTGCAGGCAGCCGCTTGGAGTGATGAGTTATGGGACGGACCAGTAGTGGACAATATCCCATCAGCCTTTAGTGCTTGTAGGACTAGTACACTTTCTTTTTTTTCGTTAAATTTTTTCAAGACCATCTTCCCAGAAAAGGCAAGTGATCCCCTTCTCCACTTTGTCCTTGAACAAATCAAACCCATTTACAATTCAAAATTAGCAATCCAACCCTCAAGAGAAATGTATCACCTCCATCCAAAGGCTATAACCACAACAAGAATTGAGTTGCTTGCATCTAGCTTTCTAGAAGCTGGTGCATCAATCACCTCCTACATGTACATGTACACTAGTAGTGACTCACTGACCATGCAGGTGGCAAACACACAACTTTCCCTCCCTGGACCTCCCCTGGCCTGGGAACTCCTGCATATGGCAAAATCTTCCACTCCTTTGGGAAAGCAGCGGAGAGAGGAACTACATGTAGAAGTCTTACCCCTCATAAGTTTGTCAGTTGTCTGCTTTAGTTGACCCCAAGCAGTGTTGTGACGAATTGAATCAGAATGTTTGGTGTGTCAAGTTGACTTAACTCATCACCAGTTAATCACTTGACACAATTTTAATCCGGGTGGTAAATGACTTGACTGAGTTGACTCAACTTGAGGAAGAATATATCTCGAGATCACTCGGCCACATTCTGTGACTTGACTCCACTGAGTACATACTCAATTTGACTCAACTTAAGTCACAATATTCAGTGAGTGGTTACAACACTGATCCCAAGACAGCTGATGCCCTTTGAAGTTGCTGTGCTCTATGAACAGGGTGCATATACAAGGACTACAGGGAAAGTGAAAGAAACAAGAAATGTTCTTTTCAAAAAATATGACCGTTTCTCCCATGCAAATGAAACAACTCATGTACCCGTTTGCCAATTAAGGTTGAGCTCTAACACAATCTGAACTATCTGCACTGACCACCTTATCCCATGTAGTCAAAGACAACATTTGTTAACCATTTCTTGTGAATGCTTGCCTTCAGGTACAGTGGTTCAACCCAGACTACATCCAGCTAGTATATTCAAATAGTCTTATGAGCCAAGACTGCCTAGTGTACCTTTTAATCTCCATTGGGGGGGGGGGGGGGTCCATCAGAGTTAACAACAGCTCCATCATAATTATCTCTGATTTATGGAGACTGGGGTGATTTGCTTAGGTGCTTTTCGCTGTCTGAAATTCATTTAATTTTATGACAGGTGATCCATTTGACAAGAAACTTGAGGAGAGGGGGGAAAGTGGAAAAGAGAACAATTTGTTAGGAATGCGTCTTGAGGGATTATGAGATTCTCATGTGGGTCTTTAATCTGTCTTGCAGATCCTGTTGCTTGATCACCCTGATTTTGGTGTTATTGTGTCTGGTGCTGCTGTTATTGCTGCTGCTGTTGCTGCTGTTATAGCCGCTGCTGTTGCTGCTGCTGTTATAGCCGCTGCTGATTGTGTTGTTTCTGCTGCTGTTATAGCCGCTGCTGATTGTGTTGTTTCTGCTGCTGTTACTGCTGCTGCTCTGATTGATTCTGTTGCTGCTGTTGTTTTCATTGCTGCTGTTGTATTCATTGCTGCTGTTGTACTGCTGCTACTGCAGCTACTGCAGCTGTACCTTTCTTCTGCTGCTATTTCTGCAGCTGCTGCTATTGTTTCTTCTGCTGCAGTCCTTTATTTTCTAAATCAGCATATACTGGACAATGCTGATTTTTGCATTGCGTTAATGATGCATTATTAATGAATATAAATTTTCACCAGATTTTTTTTCATCAGTAGTCTTTGTATGTTTGTATCTTTCGTCTACAGTATGATGAATGTCTGTTTGATGAAAATGCCTTACTGGAGGACATACAATTAGACATGCTCGAGCAAACGCACCAAGAGGCCATGCAGTTTACATCTTGCTTACTGGCAGAACACGTAAGTTGAAGAAAAAAAGACGATGAATGTGTATGTTTTTGACCGAGAAAATTTAGAATCTGCATTGCTGTCTGTTATTTGATAATTGGACTTAATGTGCTCTCTAGAATTAATGAAAATTTGAAGGCCGGGTTGCAGAATGCGTGATCTGAAGTGATTTGCCCTGTCTAAAACCTGACACCACGAAGGGTCAATTTTGGGATCTTGATTTTAGTTCAAGCACCTGTTCATGTATTACCTTTCTTTCTATCCAGCACTTTGGGCTTGGCCAGTAATCTTTGCTTCAAAATGCCATACGTGTACATAAATGGATATCTTTAGGGAAGACTAAATTGGATTTCAATAAACTGTTTTTGTGATTGTCAAAAATTAAACCTCATCTGTTTATGCAGAAAAAAACTATTGAAACAAAGTGTCCAGAAAATCTGCAGGCAACCAATTATCCAGTGAAAATGCCATCTAGAGTTGCGGCTCATCCCAAAGTAATGGGGAATTTCACTGGAAGCTTGTAATTATAACATCTCCCCTCGCTAGGGCACAGCCGCGGCCTTTCCGAACTCCCTATTCCTCTCGTATATCTGTTGAGCATCTCTTTCTATCGAAGTGTCCGTGTATCTTTTAATATCGTGGCCTGCATTGAAAGAGGGGTTGTGGCGGCTTTCATCCGTTCCAGCCCGGGGCCTTTTTTATCGTCATCGCAATCAGCAGTTTTCGTGGATGGGTTTAAATAAACGCGGCTCCAGTTTCACTCTCCTGTACTCGCCAGGAGGCTGTGTGGATATGTGCATCGTGTGTCGGGAGGTAGTAACAAATCTTCTGTAGTCCCGGACTGCAGCTAGAGAGCTATAGGGTTATGTGTTGAATACTGCTTAGGGTGGAAATGCGCCTGGTGTATAAAAGCTGCAGTGTTAATACACGGCCCCTGACGGGGGTAACCGGAGAGCTCCAATTATACTCGCAAAAAGTGTTCCTAGGAAGAACCGGAGATTTGGATGTGACGTTTGGGAAATCTTCCCCTGTGCTTGCTCCTTCGATTCGTTCCCAACGATAGTCTCGAGTTTAGCACCCAGGGGGAGTAATTAACCGGCGGATTGCCTTAAAAACTACAGGCTGAAATTCCAAACGCTACCTGCAAATTGCATTGTTAATTCGCCCAGTGCTTGCTGTCGGGTACGGTCAAGAAGCAACAACCTGCCATAACAAAATACAACATGGGCAGAGGGTACAATTTCAGGATGACAGAAAACCCCAGCAGTACCTTTGAGATATGTTTATTCACATGATTAATGACGGAGTAAAAACAAACTATATGTTCATCTGAAATATGTTATCTACTTAACATTTCCAATTAAAATACACAAAAGCAGTCCTTTGTAATAATGGATCATGAAAACTACAAGCCGCATGACTCATTTTCTCCTTTGCTGCTGATTGTTTGCCTCATTGTTCCTTTTCTATAATGGGTCCATTAGAACCATCTGTTCCTTCCGTTAATGATCTTTCCTTGATACAATCACTCCATCATCATGGCAACGGGTATATGACATGAGGCCAAGTTCAGCTCCATTGTTTCCCGATGATGATAGGGGGAGGATGCCGGGGAAGATGCAAGGGGATAAGGTGGTGGCCATCTTTGAGCTTGTTAGACTGTCTGCCAGTACATTAGTGTTCTTGTCAGATCAACTCAGCCTAGCCATCGCTCAGCGAGCCGCCTGCATTTGCATAGCCTAATGATAGATCGGTATCAGACAGTAAACCCAACAGAAATGACATTGGATGAGTGACTGATCGCACTTACAGTAAATAAGCCCATTTTGCCTGAAGGTAACTATGTTTCATCTTATTAGGAACGCCTTTACAAAATCCCTGTGACATTTGAATTGGACTATTCCTTTTTGGAGTAAGTCCAAGAAAAGGTCCCAATGGAGACCCTTTAAAGATGATGTTGATTGCTGAGAGAAGTCTGCGTCATTTTGTAGTTTTATTTAGATTGCGTATTGTAAAATAAAACAGCCAATTGTTTCTGCCATGAAATAACAAAAAAGTTACTTTGAGAGCTATTTTTATCAAGTCCCTCTAGCACAGCATAGCCCGCTGGGGGCCATTTGTCTAAAAGTCGTCGCTGCGGGCAGCAAACGAATATGACGTCAGATTGTTTGCTGCCCGCAGCGACGACTTTTAGACAAATGGTACCAGCCGGCTAGAGGGGACTTGATAAAAATAGCTCTCAATGTTATTTCATAGCAAAAACAATTGGCTGTTCTATTTTACAATACGCAATCTACAAAAACAACAAAATGATGCAGACTTCTCTCAGCAATCAACATAATCATCCCAAGGACTATAATATCATTTCTTGTGGGTATTCGCCTTGCAGATGCACAACATTAGAATTAGAAACACTGAAATCTTAGAGGGTTACTGAGTGTCCCATACATAACACTAACATGCACAAATTCTTGGACTTTCCTTTTGTGCACTTCACATCTGCATAATGCATATAATATATTTTTACATCAACTAGCAATGGCTGTTATAATTGGTAGACACTGAATACCATAGGATAGCATTTTGGATATTGTCAAAAGTAGCAGATCCAAACCAAGCTCTTGTCAAATTTTCTGGTTCACTCTGCAAAATATGTCAGAAGATTACTGCACCATCTTATTAGCCACAGCAACATCAAATTTTTACATCAAAGGACAAAAATGTGCTAGGAGCACCTGTGCTTCGTGGATTATGAATTTCTTCATCTATCACTCTGGTAACCAATTAGCGCAATTTTTCTGAATGATTGCTTTTGTCACAAATTTGATCCCTCGCCAAAAAGTATATCAAACAGCTGTTGACTACTAGATATACCAAATCTACAAGCTTGGGATTAGGTCCGTTGGATGCAATCCACGAAGCAGTGAGATTTTGCTTTAATTACCTACGTGTATCCCATCTGTCATCCCACTAGTGGTAGCTCAGAATCTGTTCAGAGTATTGAGCATCAGTAAGGTATTGAGCATGTGATTTCACTTTGTTGCTTGGATTGCCTCATGAGATCATCACAGAAATTTGAGAAAAACAAATCCGCCATTTGCTTCAAAATTTATAACAGTTTATTGACTTTATTCTACGTCCCCCACCATGAAAAAGGCTTCTTGAAGCAGGCATGAGATTTTTCAGACTTTCGTCTGAAATCAGATATTTTGAATCTGAGAGAAAAACATTATTATTATTATAGAAAGAAATGCATCTTTCAGGCATTTCACAAATTGTCCCTGTTGAAGTTGCTTGAATCTGACCAGTGTGAAAAAAGTGTGTAAATAATATTTGAGGGTTTGAATTGTGCAAAAAACACAAGGTATGTTGTGGTGGTAAGTGGGCTTTTTTGTTCAAGTAATGTGGCTTTAAGAACTGTTAACTTGACAATTTGGAATTGCATGCTGTGTTGTTCTTCAGGAGATTGCCAACCTCTTGGCGACAGAGAAGATTTAGTAATGGATGTATGCTCTATGAAGGAGACTTGAGTGGATCCTTCTTTCATTTTCATCCTTAAAGTGATAACTGGGACCAAATTAATTGACTACCTCTGCTGTGACCTTTGTTAGGATGTAGCTTTTCTATTCTACCTCATCCTCATCAACCACTTCAGTCGGTAATCTCTCTCCTTCTCTGTCTTCTTCCGAAGCTATGTGCTTCATTGCCCAATTCAGAGACGGGGTTGGGACGATGACACGCAAGAGCATACAAGGAAATCCATGTCAGTGTAAGGCATGGTGGCCGATTCACGAGGTGATATCTGGCTGTCAGATCCATAGAGATGGATCCATCCAGAGCGATCGAAGCATAGTATGAGCAGAGATTAGAGGGGCTAAAAATTGGTATGGGTACAGGGATGGGATGAGGTTTACCATGGTGTAACTAGGATTTGATTAAGATGAGGCATCAATGGGGATGTAGGTTTTCAGGCAGAAGTCCGACTTCAGGCTTTTCATGTAAAATGTTTGGGTAATTTTAGGCCTGAACGTGTATAATCACTAATCAGGCTTTTGTTGCCATATTTTCAAACTCTGGACAAGAACTCACTTCAATCCCTGCATATTTATGGATGGCATTGGACTGCAGTATTTTGAGTTAGGGAGGAGGATGAAGCAATGTAATAGGTGGGGGAGAGGAGGGTTTGAATGGAAGGAATACAGTTAAAACATTGAGAGCTTGTTGTATGGGGGGGGGGGGGGGGGTGCGAACCCTGGGGTATGGAGAGTGAAAGTATATAATGGAAGTCCAAAAGTCCCGTCTCTCAATCAATTTTCATTCATATTTTTTGTTTAGAGAATTTTGTGTTGCTCCCGGTAACTCCATTGTAGCAGAAGGAATTGTGGTCTCTTTCTGAAAATATCAGTAAATACATGTACATGCCTCTGCCCCATTGACATACAAACTTAGCTATCCATTGGTTGGAATGAGGGCATGATATAGGGTAATTCCATGCTCAGTGTATGGGTAAAACATGCTACAAAACCTCTTGCAATAGCTTGGCAGGACCGGATGCCACATTGTAATCAACACAATCAGAAAATTGTCATCTGAAAGGTTTAACATTAGCCCATAAACATGACATCCCCAGGTATGGGCTGTAGGGGGAATAAATCCCCTTGGCGCTCATTAAGTCTTTGATCTTGCCCTTCAAGTGTGGACCCCACTGACAAAGCTCCCTGCCTGATAGGTCAGTCCTGAAAATCCCCCCAGCTTCAAACACATCATTTCTGTCGCTCAAGAAAAACAAGATTTACTTTCAAACAGCTCTCAGAACAAACTGCTTCTGGGTTAATCTTTCACCAGTACAATGGCTTGGGGGACAAGAGGGTTCAGTGATCCAGGACACCGGGTAAGAATGCTGGTCGGTCATCCTTTCTTCATTACTTCACATAGGTTTGGTCGAGAAAACAGTCGGCTGTGGAGGGTGCTTGAAAGCCTGAGTCACAGTGTACCGGGCTGATCAGCAGCGGAAGTAGCTGTGTAATGCATCGTTCCAAAGAGAGAGTCTCAGTCCATTCATCTGTGGTTACCTTTGTAATGAGTAAAAGACGGATGGATTTCCGCTAAGCGTGCCTGTTTAATTTACACTCCACTGTTTGTGGCCCTGCCGGGCAGGCCAGTGTTGTGGGTTTTTGTACACATACAAACAGAATGGGTGATGTTTACCAGGCAGTTGAACAAATGAACATGTCGACACTGAGTCTTACTCTTCCTACTGCCCCTTCAAACAACCCCCCCCCCCCCCCCCCCCCACACACACACAGCTATACAAGCCAATGAGGAGGAATTTGATGGTCAATCAAGGAGCGTTTTGCTCATGAAATGAAGACCTTGCCGTGTCATGCCTCGTTACTTAGCCCATCCTTTAGAGATGGCCATTTTGCGCCGAGCGTTTCTCCGCCCGATTCCGTTTAGTAGCCAGTTCCCAGAGTGTACACATTCACACGATGATAAATCAAACGGGCTGAAAGCGTGCCATCATGGCGATGTATCATTGAGGTTGCCTGCTCAGCAAAATAGACATCCTATAGCGGATTTTTTCAAAGAAGGGAATGGTAAAGGGAGGAAAAAATCTGTTTCAAATTGTGAAAATGAATTAAACTGCTACAAACTGCTTTCTGGACTAACCTGAAATATACAAATCAACAAAATTAGCTGGCCTAAGGTTTTGAACTTAGGTAAGTTTTTTTCCTAAATGCAAATGACAGTGGTACAAGAAACAAACATGTGGGGGACACACAAGTAAGAGAAACATGGAAGAGAGATTAACCCTAACCCCCTAGACCCTTATTACTAGGAACCATCCTCAATCCTCCAAAATCCTCTGATTACCCTGCCCCCAAAAATGCATTCATCCTCAATCCTCCAAAATCCTCATGTGCTTTAAACACCGTTCATCCTCAATCCTCCAAAATCCTCTGCTTGAAACACCATTCATCCTCAAACCTCCAAAATCCTCTTTTGTTTAAAATACCATTCATCCTCAATCCTCCAAAACTGCAAGGAGGATTTTGGAGGATTGAGGTGGGTTAGGGTTAAGGACCAAAGGAGAGTGGCGGTAGGTGAACATCAAAAGGAGTACAGAGAGGGACAGCAAGGAACAAGGAAGTGTGGTTTGGCTGAGGATGAAATGGGGAGGGGGTTGAGATGGGAGGGATGAAGCATTGGAAAACAATTGCGAAAATCACAGAATTCTGCAAGGATTAACAAATTGTCACTCATGTTCATTCATGTAAAGTGTGGTCTGACTGTTGAAAACTACATGTATCTTTTTAGCAGTAAGTAATACAAAAAAAAGAAGTATTTTAAAGGTCTCCATCACACTGTGAACAAGTAATAATGGATTTAGTTCCAAGTAACAATGGATGTTCATTGTTAGTGCGCCGTTTTTCTTTGTTAGATGTTCATAGTGGTAAAAACTGATATGTTATGTGTAAGACTGTCTATGGATAACGTTCTACTGATAATGATATACAAGAACAAACTTTCCTTTTTAGAACAAAAATTGTTATGCCGACACACGCAAATGGCCTTCAAAGATATTTACTATAGCAAATCGGTGATTGAAGAAAGGTTTCAAATGGGGCTGGGGGCCCATTTCAGCCCCAGCAGTGTCTTTGTAATGGAATTTGTTCCTTTTTGGCATAAATATTGATTTTCCCTGAAATCCAAATATAGTGTTTCAGCGTGCGTGGCAGACATCAGGACTCTATTGCCTGACAAAACAAACTGATCACTTGTACCGCGCGCCATCAAACACGCACAAACGAGGCCTACCAAAGGACGCCGCGACAGTGGGCTGACAAAACCCGCTATCAGGCAAGAAACTACAGAAATGTGCACGGCAACCGTGAAGCACTCTATTTGGCTAGCAATTTGCAATTGATAGCCGTGTTTTTAAGCCTGAGTCAACAGAGAGTGGAGTGGCGCACATTGTCAGAAGCAACAAAAAGAAAGAATCGTTGGAAGTTTTTGCAGACCTCAGAATATGGGAACCAGCACGGAGGGGGCCAGATGTGAACGACCTAATAACAAATAGCAAACTGGCATGGAACATTGTTGTTGTACTTCAATTATTTGACTTTTGTGCTCTCTTTTACTAACAATATTGCCTCTGCCCCTCCACTGATTGTATAACATGAACCCAAAACTATGTTAAGTGTTGCCATCAAAAACATTTTTGCTTTAATGAAAAAAAAAACGATTAAGTAAACTTAACCATCTCCTTTTTTGAGACTTGAAGGAAAAGATACATAAAGCTTCTATTTTCTGTGAGAGGCTTAGGAACAAATTTCCTTATCAAAGTAAAATTGTAAAACCCAAAACCATCCCTTTTCAACATGTTGCTAATATGCACTGAAGAAATTCAAGAATATATATTTCATTTCTGTTGAATGGAACTACAATATTTTATTCATTAATCCACAGTTGTTAGCAGGAGGGCAGTTGTTTTATCCTGAATGATATCCTGAATTTTATCCTTATATTGAAATTTTGAAATATTTTCTGAATTTTGGTATTTTTGCTAGGAACCTCCCATCAAGTCCCATGTTAAGGAAATAGTGGCTATGCTCGACTGCCTCCAATCCTACAAAATACCACAAAACCTCCTGGTGGATTTTAAAAGATCTGGGAGGGTTCGGGCTAATCAATCGTAATACACTGACATGGGGTTTAAGGAAGAAAATGGCCATTTTATGCATTTTTTTTAAATGTAAGAAATGGACTGAGCTCATCATGTGACTTTTTTTCTGCTGATCTGCTCACATTTTAGGATTCATTGAAGACAACTATTGTCAGAAAGGATTTCAGATTATTTAACGTTCAAAATACTCTCTCCTGTTTTTGTCATACAGGACAGTAGACAACTTGACGATGACAGCAAGACGGACACTACAGGTACTACAGAGACAACGTCCCTCCACCACGAAAAGGACAGTGGAGTTGGCCGTGCCACAGACGAAAGTGTGCGCAACGACGAAAGTTCTGGGCAGGAGAACATACCAGACGACTGCAGCAGTACACACCAGAAGTACCCACCGCAGCAGGCCCGGCTGGGCAGCAGGGATCTGAGGTACAGCAACGACAGCTTCATCTCCAACGGGGTGACTGAGGCAGAGTTCCCTGCCCACGAGATCTCGTTGGAGGACTGCATGAAATTCCAGGCGGCCCTGGAGAGCAAGTGCGACAAGCACATGAGGAGTGACACGGACGAGAGCATGAGGGGGAAGGACTCAAAGGTCATGCGACTAGGGTCCGACTCCATGGAGACCACTAGCCTGAGTGGGGATTCACTCAGCCGCACCAGCCGGAATCGCTCGGGGGCTAGCGATCAGGATGAGGCAACCCAACATAGGGACACCACCAAGAGCAACATCTGGGTGGCTCAGCAGAATGGGCAAAAGGGTCTGGTGCCCAATGGGAGACCACAGGGAAGCCCCGAAGAGCCTGAGGACCAAGGAGTTGAACACGAGTCCAGAAAGCTGGAGATGATTGTTGAAAACGGCCAGGTTGGCAGTCCAACACACAGACCGACAGAGCTGGTCCTCGATAGCTTAAGGAACTCAGACAATGGCCTCCACCAGAGGAGCCCAAGCGAGAAAGAAACCAAGACTATGACGTCAAGCTCGTCTGGCTCCACGAGACAGCACCGTGCTCCGAGGACAGTCCCAGGGAGTCCGGGCAGGAGTAAGTCCTCCTCCAGCTCCAGGGACAGATCAAAGAGCTCCAGCTCCTCTGGATCCGGCAAAGACAAAACGAGTCCAGTGAAGTCGGCATTGGAGAAAGACAGTGCAGACAGAGCTGCTGTTCCTCCGTATCCCTCAAAGCCCTATTGTCGGCGGCCAGCCACCAATCCTCATCTGCGGGCCCAGCAGTTTGTCCAGCGCAGCCCGTACTTCTTGCAGCAAGAAGAGGCAGCGGCTCATCTCATCCACCAGAACTGGAAGCTGCAGCAGCAGAACCGGCAGCTCAAGCAGAGTCTGGAGTCCCTGGGTCCGAGCCAGAAGCTCCAGCACTGTCAGTCCATCATGTCCATCCCCAGCCACGCTAAGCACTACCGCAGCTACCTACATCTGGTCCATCAGAACGAGGAAAACTCACTAGGCACCAGCCAGCCCAACAAGAAGATCATCAACCACAACGAGTGGAAGGTGAAGATCCGGAGTGATGGCACACGGTACATCACCAAGAAGAACACTAGGGGTAAGATCCTGAAGGATCGCGCCAACAAGATCCAGGAGGAGCGAGGCGGGCTGACCACGGACGACGAGGCCATGAGCGAGATGAAACTTGGCAAGTACTGGAGCAAGGAAGACCGGAAGCGACACCTTGAGAGGGCGAGAGACCAGCGGCTGCGGAGGGAATACATGGTGCAGTCCCGCATGGAATGCTTGCAGGAGCAAATGGAAGAGGACGGGAAGAAAGAACCCAACATTGTTGAACTGAGCCAGCGTAAGATGCTCAAGAAAAAGAGTGGGCGCAAGATGATGTTGGATGACTTCACCACAATACAGGAGATGTTGGTTCATGGTACGAGAGTCAGCCCAGAAACTGCTAAAGCCTTCTATAACCCTCTGCTGAATGTCACAACCGTATGACACCCCTTAGCTGGAAATGTCTTCAGTGGCATGAAAAGCAAACAAATAATACTTTAATAGTAAGTAAGCAACAAATTACGTAAGATATTTATTACTATAAAAGTGCAAACAAACAGAAGACACTCAGAAAGTTGATGCAGTTACTAAGATGAAAGGATGAATTGAATTGGCTGTTAATGTTCATTCATATCCATGTGTTTGTTTTGAAAGTGTGGCTGTCGTTGAAAGTAACTTTTATAAGATGAATGTTCCTTTTTTTTGTTCTTGCCAGTTTATTGGGGGAAAGACGTTTTTAAAGATTAAACCTGGCTCATGACAAAAATAAACAATGAAAGACTTATCCAGAAATGGATTACTCACTTAATAGAATGCAGAAATTGTTATCTATCATGCATGACTGGCAATCAACTTGCTTTTTTTCAATACGATTTCAAAAGTCCCCCTACATGGAATGCAAAACAAAAAGAAAGAAAATTTGAAGAGGTTAAAGGTGCTAAAAGTGGCAAACTTGTAATGCGAAATCCACGGTTGGCAACATACTCTCCAGGATCGTGAGGAAGGAGTGGCATAGTCCCTCCTTTGTTATACATGTACTTGCAGTAAATATTACTTTTAGTGAAACCAAAGAATAAGGAGCCACCCAAGGCGTGATTTTACACCTAGTGATTGTTTATACAACGTACAAACCCTGAGCATTGGTAAAACACCATAGGCTGTGTATACTAACAAGTTTCTAGAATAAACTAACAAGTTTCTAGAATAAACAGTGCCATTAGCCAGAGTTGTAGTCGAGTCCCTGCAAGTCCTTTCACAAGTCCTTTCCCAAGTCCAGTCAGAAGTCCTTTCGTAAAGCTGGTCACAAGTGACAGGATGAACAAAGACAAAGGAATGCCTTTGTCAAAGCTCATTTGAATAGCTTGTGATTGGGATTAGGACTGGAGGGCTTGTGATGGACTCGACTACATCTCTGCCATTAGTCTCATCCAGCCCAAAATGTTTCTCATTTGGGAAAGGTTGAGATGGAACAATTTGCACCTAAGCACCTGATCTGTGCTCCCCTCCCTCTGATCTTGTTGCCCCACCCCCCCTCCCTCCCAAGTCAGGATCTCCACCTGTAGTACACTTGCCCACCATGATGCAAGACCGAAATATTCACATAGTTTGGTTATCAGAGATATAAACACACGAGTAGGGAGAGGAGAGACTACACATTCTGATATGATACACTCCTGAACTCCTGTCCAATGCAACAGCTGAGATACCTTAAGTCTTTAGTTGTAATCAAACCCCCCCCCCCCTGTATTTATTTGCCCCAGTTTATCCTAGCCAGTGTTGTCTTTACTGTGTGGAGCTATTTCAAGAATCGGGGCTTGCCGGGGATGAGGAGAGAAAGTGTTGATGATAACGTGCCGTAGAGAAGATTAGTTTCTTATGAAGTCAAGCGACTTGGCCGCTGGGTCTTTGCTGATAGTAGTGATCACATACGGTATCAATATCAATTTGTACATTTTTTATGAAATTCCTTCTCGCAGTGGTCAATGTGGGGGAAAGATAATTTCAAAGCGCTGCACCTGTAAGTCGGATGAAGGATGCATGCCGGTTCATTAGAAAAAAACCGAATATTTGGACAGACGTGACAGTGGCTTTTGCGATTTGTGGTGTTGCCACATATTTGAAAAAAAATAAAATTTTGGGGGGGGGGGGTTACACTATGATTTGTGATGTAAAAGTTTAACCTTTTGTTATGGGCACAGTTTATTTTGTGTTCTCCCCTCAAAGTTAATACAAAAATACCCGGGATGGATGTTGATATGCTTGTAGCACATTGCTAAATGATAAGTACTGAAATGATCACTTGGACAGTTAGGAGGCCAAATGAAAAGAATGTGTATTGTCCTAAAAAAAATTTTTACATCTTTGAAAACAAAATGTTCAAAAAGATTAACCAAAAAACACCATGCAATCATGTGTGCTTGTCATTGGATTTGATTCGCTGTATACATCAAGCAGTTGTATGCACAAAAAGTGCAGACGTTTTTACAAAGCAAGTGTTTAGTATGAAACAAAAAGGGAAGTGCGCCGGGACAAACACTTCAACATTTTTATCGGGGCTCATTTGTATTTTCCTTGTCGTATGTAGAAAAACTGACCCCTTCTTATTGTAAGCTCTATTTCTACGAGTAGCTGCTCACTGTATCAGCTGATATATCTTACAAATTGTTACATTTTATTCTTGCGTATCTCACTTTAATTATTTTTTGGTTGAATGCCGGCTTTTCAGCGGAGCCTTTACTTGTAAATTGTAAATTGTAATTACACCACATCAGAAAATATATTATGAGCTATCTCTGTATTTAAGTATGGTTTAATCTTGAACCTGTTAATAAGTGAAGTTTAATCGGGTTTGATATTATGGATTAGTAGTATAGTTGACTATCTGATTATAGGCAGGTTTGCCGTATTTGTATTTGACATTGCTGGTATGTTAGTGGTTGCATTCTGTCAAATGAATCATTGGTTGTTCTTTGGGGGCATTATACATTTTACTTTCACGTTGTTTACAAAACAGTAACAAAGGATGTTTATAAACCAATTGTGAAAGTTTCAGCACAGTTAACACTCAACTTTTCAAGAAAACAGTGAAAAACCCAGCACAATTGTTTTTATAAAAAAATACGTTTTCGTTGAGAACATGTGACTCAACTCCCAAAATGAGTCACCTAAACGAATGGGAGACACTTACCAGTCCTACTTCTGTGTGGCCGTAGTTCTGTATGTCTGTTAAAGTTTTAGGTTAAGTTTTTGGGAGAAAGTTTATAACATTCTACATGCTTTCATGGATTTTGATGAAACTGATATGCAGTGACCCTTGGGTAGGAAGACGCAATTCTTCTTCGGAAAGCTGAGGTCGAAGGTCATGTAGGGGTCATTAGTATGTCGGTATGTATGTGGCATTTTGGTTAGTTTCACCCAAAAATGAGTCTCATGTGAAAAGTTGAAGTCCAATTGCAATCAAACTTTGGTCATAGGTGCAACGTGGAAACATTTATGTGATGTTGATGTTAAAGGTCACATCAAGGTCAAAGGTCATTGGAGGTCAAGTAAAAAAGGCCGCAAATGAAAAATTGGTCTCATTTGAAAAGTTGAAGTCCAATTGCAATCGAACTTGGGTCATAGGTGCATTTTGTTAACAGTTAACCATCATGATGTTGATGTTAAAGGTCACATATCAATGTCAAAGGTCATTTCTGGTCAAGTGGTAAAATAGGCTGAAAATGTAAAATTGCTCTCATTTGAAAAGTTGAAACTTGGATGCAGTGACCAAAAAAATGGGGACACGTTTGATCCGCAGATCACCTTGTTTGAGATTAGCTACACTTCTTGATTTTTAAACTGACAGAACCGAACAGCACCACAAGGTACCAGTAATCTATTTCATTCAACGTAATTATTATACGTTTTTGATAGTGATTTGGCTGGTTGTTTTTTTTCAATAACTAACTGTAAATGTAATCAGCCTTCAGGGAAAGGCAGTTATAAAATTTGCTGCAAAGAAAAATATCCGGAATGATCCTGAATTGCAACCCACCTTAGGCATGCCTACTGAATGTTACTTTGACGTATGGATATACTTTAACCTGTGTAAAGTATTAACTAAGTGTCTTAAAAGTTTAGCTAAAACAAGAAGCCGAATAGTGATTAATATCATTCACAAAATGATACAACAAAATGATACTGCTTGAACCCGTCAGATTATGCTAAATGTAACTTGAGGCCTTTCTCTTTGTCGAATACAGGTTTGTCTAAATGTCCTGTACCAGCAAGTAGTAATAGCGCCCTCTGTAGTTCATATAGTTCCATGTGTCTTGGCCCATCTCTCATCAGTTTGGACTCCTGTGCGGTCTTTTTTGAATCGGTACAGATCTTGCTTTATCGCTTTTTTGAATCTTGTACATGTATGATGGTCATTCCTTTGAACTTGTGTTATTCTCTCACTTTCTTTACTCCAAAGGCCAAAGTGGTGCTTGAACATTATTGGACACGACAAAACTGAATGTGATTTTATCCTTTTTTATACATATTTTAACACAGTTGTTGAGTTTTTAAGGCGACTGCACTCCAGCAAGTGTCTGTCTTGGACCACGCATCTGTGTTTTCAGTATACACATGTACATCATTGGAATCTAATGTAAGGAAAGACGTTTTTGGAGGGAAATTCGTCATGAAACGATCCCTCTGCACTTTGTAAATGTAACCCGTCTGAAGCACCTCGTGTTCCGGTTTGATATTAGGTGTCTGTACTCCATGTATCCGTCTGTGTGCGGTCATTGCATTTGATAGCTAAACCTTCAATGTGCCTGTATGATCGCTCGCAGGAAGAATTTAACGTGTATAGGAAAACCTTATGCTGCTTCTTGCAACTCCCATTATCCACCCTCCTCCATCCCCCCCCCCCCCCTGACCTGACAACACAAAATGAGAATAAAGGTGCACTATGGCTTTCTGAGTTAAAAGCAGAAACAAAAAAAATTCACTGAAAAGTCAATTTTGGGATTTTAACATCTATATATTTGCAAAACTTGATCATATCCCAAAGATTTTAAAATGAATCTCTTCACGTAATATTTTTTGGGGATGATTTCTTTTTTGAACTCTGGTTAAAGTGTGCACAGATCAAACTTTAAGCTTCATTTTCTCAAAACAAGGGGTCAAAGACTGATAATTTTAAAAGGTTGTATCAGGGGCTAGGAACGAGATACTACAACACACATTATATCAAATTCAAGCTTTTAACATGTACCTTCAGGAAATACCATAATCTTGATTTTCCAATTTTCCTACTTTATCCCCATTTTGTGGGAACAGGTCACATATAACAATATGGGAGCAAAAGAGTTTGTTATAGCCAAATGTTTGGTGCAGTGTTCGTTACAGCGAAGTTCTGTTGTATCCACATCGGTTTCCAATGCCCATGCAATGAAGTTCACCCGAACAAAGAGACTGACAATTTGGGAGACTGCCAACGTAGGGCAAGGTAGCTCAGTTGGTAGAGCGCCGGTACGGTAACCCGGAGGTCGCAGGTTCGAATCCCGCTCCTGCCAGTTTCTTTGTTCACAACTTGGACGAACGTAAAAACAGAATTCTCGGCATCAACACTATCGCAAAGGGGCGAATTTCCCACAGTTAACCCCTTGAGTACGGTTACTTACAGGAGGCGCCGGGGTGTCGCTCTGGCAGCCAAGCAAAACGGACACAATGTGCTTGTGCAGTCAAGCGTAACATACACAATAATCCAACAATAGATTGAAACTGCACAAATAGCGGCAAATGGTGTCATCCGGCCTGGTGCCACTTTTTTTGGCGCCATTTGGAGTCATCCGTACACAAGGGGTAAATTAAGAGGGTTTTGGGTTACATGGTTGAACCCTTTTGACTTTGCCATCATTTGAGCAACTGGGATGCCTGCGATGTCCCTTTCAATCGTTTTCATGTCCACACACGTGTTAATGTTAATCTTGTGCCAATTTGATTGGGAAAAGAATCATGAGGTATTGTTCATTGCCTTTAACTGGATACTCACATTTATGAGTGATGGTGGCAATTGTCAAGTTCTCACTCCAATGAGACTGCGCAGCTATTCCATTACAAAGCTGTGGTAATTAATACGGTTGTCTTGGTGCATTGTGTATAAAAGGTTATAAAACGGACAGTGAAAAAGAAATCTTAGAACGAACTGATGGTAAACATGCAGATTCTGCACACACTAAGGATGGCCCATGGTCAGTGGCAAAGCAACCAACAGTTTTTGAGTTTTGCAAGTTTATACATCGGTACGTCTCAAACAATATTTCCCCCTTTCCTTTCCCAACACCCCCCTCGCCAAAGTACTTTATATAAATGTATGTGTGTAAATGACTTGTAGAAATGCTATATGGAAGCATTGTACAAAAAGTAACTGGTCTCACAATTATGAATATTACAAATTAAAATGGCCTATACCGTTTGTATATATAAACTTCACCAAATAAAATACAAGGTATGAAAAGTACAAATGTTTCATTATTTTCTTATTGAATTGTTGCAAGACCATTTTTTGGTTGTGAAACTACATGTACATTTCAAGTATGTCTACCAACTTTAATTTTTAAGTCAGTCGCGTTAAATTATCAGCCATGAAACATCTTTCACCTTAAATTAGTTTTACACATGGGCTGTAATTCATTCATGTGTTTGGCTTTTGCTTATTTAGTTGCGTTTCCTGGCCCAATATGAACATTAAATAAAAAATAGAAAGCCTTAAAATGTAGTATACATTATAGCTTTTGCTGTAATTTTCAGAAAAAGATGGATTTGGGGCTAGTATTTTATAGCGTGCTAGCTAATACTGTGCACTGACCTGTTTAAAGTTTGGTGTGTCTAGATGCTGGGAAAACAGAAAAGTTGTTCTAGTAGCCTGGTTCCCTGACCCTACTTTAGACAAAACAGCAATTTATATAAACACAACACAAAAAGTAAGTCCCCCCCCCCCTAAATGACCCCTCAGTTTCTTAAGTAAGAACTTTTCAAAGATCACATCTAGTGAAAAATATTTCTGTTGGTATTAGGCAACTGTTGTGTGAAAATTGAAGGCATCCTTTTATTCATGGTTGACTGAGCACAAATTGAAGACAAAATTACCCATTTTCAAAATTCACAAAAGTGACTATTACTGCAGATGACTGAGAAGCAGATTAACATTAATGTTCAATAACGTGTGTATCTACCACGCTTGACAATGACCTCCAGACATCATCTTCTCATGGTGTTGATGAGTCTGGTCACCCGCTGCCGAGGGATTAGTCATCCATTCTTCCTGCAGTAATCGCGACAAGTCCTCCAGAGTGCTTTCTGCTTGGATACGGGCATACACATCGTTTCACAGCAGGTCCCAAAGATGCTCGATAGGATTGAGGTCTGGTAAATTTGCCGGCCAAACCATTTTCTGGATCCCCTCAGACCATGATGCTTCCGCCACCGAAGGATGTCACAGGTTGCACACAACACTCAGCATGCTGTTCTCCACTTCGACGCCACACACATTTTCTGCCATCATACAGGCATGCACAGTCTTGTGAATTTTGAAATTGGGTAATTGTGTCTTCAATTTGAGCTGTCAACCATGAATAAAAGGATGCCTTCAATTTTCACACAACAGTTGCCTAACACCCACAGAAATAATTTTCACTAGATGTGATCTTTGAAAAGTTCTTACTTAAGAAACTGTGAGGGGTCATTTGGGGGGGGGGGGACTTACTTTTTGTGTTGTGTTTAGTTGGGGAATTATCAGATCGGAAACTAGACTATTTCCAACGATTGTCAGCCAACAAATGTTGGAAAAAGACAAATTTCCACTTTTCTTGAAAACGACAGCACACAAGGTACCATGATTTCACAGGATGCTTGAGACTGCTTGTTTACTTAGTTTAGTAGAGTATTTCGTAATAATTCAGTTTTGTTTTTTGATGTTTGCAAATGATGTATACTACATTTAACCGAGGTCAATACTTGCAGCCATCAGATGAACATTTCCCAGTTGATCCAGTGAACAATAAATTAATGGAGACAAACAGAACTGACAATAACACAAACCACTTGAATCTCTTATTCGGGCATAAAATATATTTTTACAACAAAATTTCTCCATAATTATGGCCGAGAATAACCACAAGTACTCATAAAGATTTGAACTAGGATTCTTCATTCGTTGAAGCCAACACAACCATGTGCTACTCTAAATACAGAGTTAACTGCCAACAGCATTCATGGCACCGAAAAGGGCAAGTAATTTTGAAATATTTTTATGGGAATGAAATTATAATTTTCTTTCTATACAGAAGTTATCAAGTTCAAACAAGGATATATGTAGGATTTCTTATCTAAATACCGGGAAATTTTTAGGTTCCGTTCTTTTGACTTGCCCTGTACTTTACACGTGCAGTGGGAGAAACTGTTTTTAAAATATACCAAATTTTCCTTTTTTTTTTTTTTACAAAAGTTTAATTTTCTAGCCAAACATGTCGCTTTTTACGCTTAAGTATTCCTTTGAGATATCTTCTTCACATCAGTAAGTTACAGAGACTTGGAACAGAGTGATGCATATTTTACACACATCTCCAACAAGGTGAACACCGATCCACTGACAGTCTAATAAACAAAAACAAAAAAATGGAATATGGCAGAGAATAATCAAGGTCTTGTAGAAATTGGGACAAGTGTACCTGCGTAGAAGTGAACGAATATTTCATTTTCCCAAATAGCCTGGGGCTGTAATCAGTCAAGTGATATTTAAAAATCTCAAACCAATACTTCAATTTCAAATCAAGAGAGATAACCCAAAGCAGAAAACAAAACAAAATTGACATTTTAATTAGAAAATTTGAATTTGTCGGAAAATTGTACATGGTAAAGGAAGTTCCTTACAGCTTTTCAAGTTGATTCTGCACGTTTCAAAACCGAGAATACAAAACAATGTGAAAAAACTGGCAATTTTTGACATGAACAAATCTACCAATTGCAAGGAAATCGAGATGAGAGGTTGTCTTGAAAGAACCGAGATGCTTGGAAATATGCCTCAAAGCTCGTCCTTCTTGGCCTCTTCATCCTGGGAATTAAGAAGAAACGTACAAATTAATATTTTTAGGAAATATTGCCAACCCCAATGTTGGTAATAGGTCATTCCATAAATTTGGGGTCCAATTTTGGTGTCCCTGTTACATCTGACATGTATAGGATTTTGCAATTCGGGACACATTCTTTAATAGAGGAATTTCACATTAGCCCCTTCTGCGCACTTCCGGGTTGAAAGCGAGAATGTCAGTGGCAAACAAAACAAAACACTTTTTAGCACATTCATTCATACATGAATTAATCAATCATGCTATAAAAGGAAGCGCAGGCGCGAGATCAGCATAAAGTTGTTTACTGTGACATTCATATCCTCGTTTTCAAACACGGATCGGCGCTAAACTCGTCGTGGGATTCCTCTATGCTTTCTATCTCCAAGAGTGATTATGTTAAGCAAAGTACCTGCCAAACAAGTGGTCACACTTTTGGACCCCAAATTTATAGAATGACCTTAAACCTCTTAAATCCAGACAACAGCCAAAGCCCCAGTTTGAAAAAGACCACCTGACCACTTGTCTTCAGGCACATTCCTGCATGTACTTAATTCATTTTTCAACTATATTGTTCTTGAATGGGAGTGTAATGAATAGAGGGAGCTTTTTCAAACAAAGCTTTTATTCACATGTAAGGGGGGGGGGGGAACCCAGTGGGATGAATAGGACCAGTGTGGTGCCTATTGTTTGCATTTACGCTTGGCTGCACAGCCCCATTCTTGGCATACCAGCACCCCATCAATAACAGCCAGGCACAAATTTGTTTAGCACTGAAAAGTTTTTTAAGACCAGTTACCAGCCCCACCAAATCCATATGATGCACATGTACCAGGGGTGAGATTGGCCAAAAACGAAAAATCCATGAGGACCCCAGGTTTGTATTTGCCTCAAGGAACTCCCCCTTAAAATAATTTTTATTGTTCGATATCCACTTTTACAGGTAAAAACACCTTTAGGATAACACCTCAGGAATTTTAGTTTTGCAAAAGAAATTTGTTTAAAATTCTGAAATCCCGACAAAATCCTGAAATCGGGAAAAACCCTGACAAATTTCACCCCTGATGTTGATCTTTGCTGAGCAGGAAAATTGGGCGGGCAATTATGTGGTGCAAGTAGCTCCACAAAACCAAGTCCACGGGCCCAATTTCATGAAATCCGTAATGGTCTAATGAGCATAAAGCACCCACCTTGGCTGGTGTTTCTTCCTGCAGTTCTGGAACCTCTTCTTCCTCTTCCTCGTCTTGCTCCTCTTCCTCTTCATCCTCTGCGGGCTCCTCCCCTTCCTCTCCTTCATCTTCCTCTGGTTCCTCCTCAACCTACATGTGCAAGAAGAAATCTAGTCATTAGTTTATCATCAATTCAAGAAATTCACAATACAATTCAGGCAATTCACATTTTCATCCAATTCACATTTTCAATGCCTGTTCTTCCTGAACCTGAAAAAAAAAAAAATGCACTACAAGATGTATTCATTATCTTAAAATTGTGTCGAATAACCTCGGGCATGCAACTTGGAATAAAAAAAAAAAATGAGGAAATTCCATCTTGACAAGACTTTGTACAGCGTTTTTCAATTTTCAATTTTCAATGGCATAAGTGTGAAGTGAAAAACGAGGAAATCAGCTGATACGAGGACAATTTGCATGCATGTAACCGCTGACTCGCATTCAGTATAACCCAGGAAAATGGTTTCACCGAGATCAGTCAATTCCCTTGTGACCTAGGTCGTTTGGAATGTGTGTCAAACTGCATATACTTTCAATATTGAAAATTCAGGCAATTCACATTGAAGAGCACCACCAAGTGGTGCCATAGAGAGGCCATTTCTCACTTCACTGTCCATCCATATTAACCTGTCTGAGGGAGATTCTCTGTACATTGAGAAGCTTCACAAATAAAAGTAAATACCAACCATCCAGTGAAATTTTCCAACAACTTTCAAAGTACAAATACCAGCCTCACAAAACTGTTTGTGGAAGCTTTTGGCCCTGTGGAAAATAACTACCGTAATTTTCGGAATATAGGCCACGGCTTAAACATGTACGTTGATTCTCACGCTGAAAAATGTCCCTGCGGCTTATACTCTGGGCGGCTTATACGGCAACATTTAAAGAATAAAATCAGTCACACAAGGTTTGAAATTCACGACGGCCACGGCGGCCAGTGCCGTCGATACCCCGTTAGTTGCCGTGATGCCCCTTGTAAAAATGCACTATTCACGGCCAGTTGTGCTGTGCCCCATTAATACTTTGGCCGTTGTGCCCTTCTTGCCGAACCAAGCCCTCAATTTTTCAGTACCAAACCGTTGCCGGATCCTACAAAATGGCACTTTTCGATAGCGATGAGCTATCGCGCTAGGACCGTACGGCCCGTACGGCCCCATGTAAAAACCTTCACAAAACCTCGATTCCCCAAGCAGACTGGTTCCTGTCCGTGCATTATTTTTCTTCTTTCTCACTAGGGCGGGAACCAGTCACAGCCTAAAAACAAGCTCTGAATCCGCGGCTAGCTTTAGCCAGGTAGCTCTTACTACAGTAACCTGAACCCCCCAAAGCCGGCTAAGCCATGTGTGCGGTTTAGCCACGGTCCAGAGGGAGTAGCGTTGCCTGTTCAACTTAACACAACGAACTCCCCTCATGCAAACGATCGTGCATAGTGCATTTGTGCTGCGATGTACGTGCATTGATGACTCGGACACGTGGAAACCGAAGCGTTTTCTGTTTGCGATTTATTTGACAATTATGCCTCGTATCGCTTAATTAATTAAAACGTTCCAGACAAATTGAACTCGACAAGTCGGCTATTAAGTGCAAGAATGACATGAATCATGATAAAACTCATTTCTGCACCATGGAACCAAACAAATTGTTACTGTGTGACTTAGAAAAGGAGATCGACAATGTTGACGCTTTTTCCGCCAGTGATATAGAGCACCGTGATTTCCCGAATAGCCCGTGCGGGGCGTGAACGCAACGTGGTCGGTGAAGATGGCGGCAATGCAGTGAAACCACTCATGCCGTCACGCGGCATGCCCGGCACGGGCCGTGTTTCCTCCATGACTACAACTTACAAGTTCAGGCAGTGATGGAAATAAGAAAAAGAAATGATTAGCAAATTATGCTAATCATATTGTCATTTGATTACCAATGCGATAAAATTGACTAGCAAAATAAAAACTGCGACAAACTCAATATTATTAATATGAATCATTTTTATTATCAAATATTGATCGATGGGTGTGCCAAAGATATTAAAGCAACGTATTAAACAGTGCTACGCATTCCTTACTCTTTAATTTCCAAGTGGTTAAAATAACAAATACGCAAGCCGTAAGCTCAGTTTTCATTGTTTCTTGGCACCTTCCACATGTTTAAAAGTTTCGCGCACTGCCGTGAGAGACTAATTGTACAAATACACCAGTATGCAAGCAAGACCTTCATCTGGCCTTCGTGCCCTTATCAATTTTTGTCATTGGCCTTGGTGCCTTCATTAGTGGCCTTGGTGCCCCAGGATATTTTGACGTCACGAAGGCCAAAATGGCCTTGACCCCCAGATTACGAATTTCGAACCCTGGTTGCCGTTTACGTTCGCTCTACTCACATGTTGGAAGTAAAAGGA
Source organism: Hippasteria phrygiana (assembly GCA_037893225.1). Classification (NCBI taxonomy): domain Eukaryota; kingdom Metazoa; phylum Echinodermata; class Asteroidea; order Valvatida; family Goniasteridae; genus Hippasteria; species Hippasteria phrygiana. The sequence continues at coordinate 651,792 of JAZGUH010000689.1, forward strand.
AACCAGTCCAGAGAGACTGAATAGACTTGCAAATGTACCTTAAGTACCGTTCACACCTCACAAATCATGTGGTGCGTCTGTTCGTTTTTGTCTGTTTTATCGTTGTGTAATCCATGTTGTTTATTATTTCACTGGTCAATTGGTGACTGTTGAGCTCAGATTAGTGGTTAAAGTTTTAATTTTCTTTTTTATTCTTTTTAAACTGCAATCCGTATTTGCTTTTTTTTAAAACTTGTTAAGTTTTTCGTAAATTAAACAGGTTGAATTGACAACCTCTGGAAAGGTCTTTAGCTTTGAAAAAAAGTATTTTGTCCATATAATAGAGGGCGTATACACGTTTTACCAACAGACTGCAAACTGCAGTACGGCAAGGCCGCCGTGTTTTGCAGACAAGGGTTGGTCTCGCAGGGTTTACTGGATTTGTTGAAAAAACATAGGGCAGGATAGCTTAGTTGGTGGAGTGCTTCTATGGTAATCTGGACGTAGCTATCTTGCACTATGCTGGTCTCCCAATTTGTTGCTAGACCAACAACATACAGCAAGATAGCTCAGTTGTCAGAGCTCCTGCCAGTTTTCTTTGTTTACTTCAAAAATTGAACACAATTACCATGTCAGGTTTCTCGTGCTCCACCAAAATTCATAAATGATTTGACAAATACAGTGAGGATTTGTACCCAATATCAAACCCGGTATATTAAAAATGCAGTTTTCTTTGGGAGTAATGACACTCAAGTTTGCTTGCCACTTAGATGACATGTTTAGAGCAACAGGAACCCCTATCCACTGCCCACCGACAATCTCCTCTAACCAGCTCACCTTCTCGTTCATATCAATGTTCATTCCCAATCGTAGCATTCTCTCTATCCTGCCAGCGAACCCGGCCGAGTCGGGCAACGAGAATCCCGACCTGAGCACGGCCGTCTCAAACATGACCATGGCCAGATCCTTGGCCGTTTCATCCTCCGGATCGGCCTCGACCTTGGTCAGAAGTGTCTTGGTCAGTGGGTGTCTGGGGTTGATCTCCAGCGTCTTCTTTTGGGAGGCGTAGTAGCTGGAATGAGCAAAACAAATTATCTTGGTTACGGTCACATCAAAATTTTGATAACTGCTCAACATTATAAACGGTCATTTTGGTCCAACATCTTCGTAAAGTTTGTGTTTTTAGGAAATGAGACATTTCTTGTGGGATGGCAAGTAGTTCTCCAGTTCTTACAAAGGCTTTCGAGCAGACCCAGGTGAAAAGTACAATAGTAGGATCAAATAAATAAAAAAAAATTTAAAAAGGACAAAAGCAGGATAAAAGGACTTTTGTGAGCGTTCATGAGTAGTTTTTGTTGATACTCATCAAAGTCCACAGCATCACAAGCTTCATTTGGCATGTTCTGTACTCACAACACTTGTGCTTTATCCTCAACTAAGCTCTTGGAAGTAAAGTTGCAGTTCTCCTGCACCAAGCCCTTTTTGTGATTTTCATATGACTAACACTGTTCTGAAAAATATTCAATGAAATTTAATTTTTCGGAAATATAGGCATTTCAAGAAAACGGACAAATAGAAGCGAGGTATAAAAATCAGGAGAAAGTAGGAAAAGTTGGAATGCTTGAAAGCCTGACAAAGTAATTTTATGCAGGACGTTAACTTTGCTACATTTCTACACAAAAAGGCAAGTTTAGTTCAAATTGTAATCAAATTTGTGGCCAAGTAATTGGTAATCTTGAAGATGATGGCTAAGCTCAAACTCATGTTTTACTCAAAGTGCCAAGTCCTGTCAATGTGTACATGACTGACCTATGCCACAGAAAACAGCAGAGGCTTCGAATACCAACCAACCATCTCTTACAACTTTTGGGATCCATTAACATCTTCACTAGAAAGCCTGTCTGAAGCCGATATTCCAATTTGACTAATCACAGCTATGCTAATCCACGCGCAATGAAGAAATTACAGTCTGTCACATGTGGGGGGAGTTCATAAATAGTTATCTTCACAACTAAGCCGACTGCAAGACCAGACCGTCACGTACCTGTTACTGGTATCACCTGTTTTTGCATAAGCCTGTGATTTCATGATGCGTTCCATGTTACCAGACCATCCATACTGACTGGCTACCAAGGCACATGGCGACTCCGTCAGACGCTGTGAAATCTTAGCTTCCTTGATCTACACGATTGGATAAATGTACAAGAAAGGAAAAAAAAATATAAGTCGGTTTTGCTTGTTACTGCAAAGGCACACATTGTTCACAGTAGACCGCCATACCGGGGCCCGGTTTATAGTCCTCTTTGAACACGTATCGGGCCTGGGATAACAAACTATCACAGGCCATAGTTCACATTCCACAGTGTGCACGGTACAGCGAAGGCAAGCCAGCAGCACTTTGCCGAGCTAAGCGATGCTGACCTGGACAACATTTTGGGCAACATATAATGGCAAATAAATATGTATGAGGTAGAGTACAAGAAATATGCATGGTTTATTTAACGGGAAAGGGGGTGGAGTTGATCCCACCTGGGTCTATAGGTCTGAAAATTTTGATAATTTCTTTGGTATCTATTGAAGATTTATCCTATATTTAGATCTGGACCGCAAAAACCATGAGGGTGGTAGGGCTGGCAGCCTAAAACGTTGCCAACCCCACAACCTATGTTGTGCCCCTTTAACTAGAGTAGCTTTTAGCCTTGTATTGGGTGACTTTCATTAAAAAAAAATATAGTAAATAGGACGAACAAACAATATTAGCTACCCTTGGTTGTGGAGGTTGACAAAGTATGTTAACTTCCAATACCGCTGGGAACTAATAACTGTCGACCCTCAAACCATGTTATATTTGTATACTATCCACCATACAAAGTCTTCAACCAGATGTCCGTTTTTCTCAGCGTACCTCGTCCTTCAGGACGTTCTCCTTCAGCCAGTTGGTCAATGGCTCAAATTTCTCCTCCAGCTCCTCACGCCTCTCCTTGGCCTTCTCTGACTCCTCCCCTATCTTCAGCCCCTCCTTAGCCACATTCTGAAACTTCTTGCCTTCAAACTCCGGAAGGGACTGGATGGTGTACTCGTCCACTGCCTCCGTCAGGTACAGCACCTCGTAGCCCTTCTTGAGGAGTCTCTCCACGAACGGCGATGATTCCACCTGCATCGGGCAACAAACTCTTGGTTAGTATTTGTCTTTTCTTATAGATTACTTCAAAGTTGCGGTTGATTACTCGGTTGGCGCAACAACTTCCAGGAAGTGACTTGAATGCGAGATGAAATGTTGCCAGTTGACCTATGGCTCTCAGACAACTCCAGTATTTGGCAGTAATATTTGGGTCATTCTATACATTAGGGGTCCATTTTTGGTTTCCCTGTTACACAGTGACATGTATAGGCTTTTGCAATTCAGGACACATTATTTAATGTCTTCTATCTCCAAGGGTGATTATGTAAAGCAAAGTAAAAATAATAGAGTAAATTTTAATGATACTTGATAGGAAATTACACAGGTCAGGTGTAACGGAGACACCAAAACATACACTTTTGGACCCCTAATTTATAGAATGACCCATTTCGCACATGCTGCATCAATTTACAGTTGATGCGATTGGACCGTTTCACAAACTGCGATCTCCTGATTTTGTCATTTGGAAATGGGTGTAATAATTTTGTATTACTTTGCATACCATGTCTTTAACACAAATTCTGCACAAACCCTGTCGGCACAGAATCCTTGGTTACAGGATGTGTACATGTGTCAAAGACAAAACTCCTTGTTAACCAGTTTGCGTCAGAGGACGTGTTCACACGACCTGGCTGTTTTTATACACGGGCACGGCTGACGGGTAAAAACATCAAGCTTGCCTCGACTCACCTCCGTGTGACGTCTCAACACGCTAATCCCTCATTTGTTTTGTACACACACACACACACACACAGTCATGTAAACGGGTGCAATCGTGGACCTCCCATTGTTCCTCTTTTGTTTATACTCTAACTTTTTTGGAAGGCCTCCCATTGGTTTTGTACACGATTTTCAATCGTGGACGTTAGGTCAAACGTGGACCCCTTTGTCTATGCTCGAATTCTTTTGTCCTAGGTCCACGATTGCCGGCATATACAAACTCACACACACACAAAGTCTGAGAAGTCTATGGAGGCGGACCATGTGTTGAACTTGAACTTGGCCGCTGTGCACGGCCTGTTCTACAATTTATGCTCCGGTGGGCGCACCCGGAGTATTGAAATATATGAGGTTTAGGCAAGAAATATTGTACAAATACTGTTGAAATGACTCTTGCAAATCAGTATTTGTGGCGTTTGGCTGTATATCAGAAGTTGGCTGCTATATTTTGCCTTTTTGGAAAATCGAAATTTTCGGCAAAAATAATCCCGGCGCGAACTGGTTAATGCATGAAAAACATTAACCAGAATTTTCTGCTGAAAATAACTGAATCTTCCCTTGCAGTAAGCATTTGTGAAAAAAAATGATTGGCAAATTTTCCTGCTCAGCAAGAATCAGCTGCTGCCAGTATATGTAATGCAATCAAGCAAAATCAGCCGGAACTCGGCAATGGTCAATTTAGGATTTTTACATATTCATTTGTAGCGTACTTCAAACTCCATCTTAGTGAAAACCCCATGTGAATACGACCTTTGGTTAAAAAGTTACAAATATTTGAACACCGGCATATTAAAAAAAAAGAAACTGAGAAAATCAAGTTTAACGTTACAGTACTTTAATGGAGTCATTTTTTAGCACACTTATAATACATGTCACAACAAAGTTGTGAAAGAAGAATGTTTTGAATTTAGATTTTCCCACCGCTATGAATTTTGGCCCATATCTCAAAACAAGGATTGCCGAGTTCCGACTGATTTTGCCTGATCGCATCACATATTATATATCACATGCAATTTTGGCTGGTTACCTATTTTTACCGAGCAAAACATTTCTGTTCTCAGCAAATTCCTGCCTACCTCTTTTCTATTGCTGCCAGCCATGAAATAAATATGCTCCTGCTTGTCCTTCATTCGCTCCAGGTATTCAGGAAGGCTCGTCAGCCCCTCCTCCGAGTTGGAGGAGAAGAAACGGACCAGCTTGGCGAGGCGGGAGCGGTTGCTGTGGTCCTCGATGATGCCCAGCTTGATGTTGGTGCCATACTCCTTCCAGAATTTGTCGATGTAGTCCTCGGCGCTGATCTTCTTGATCATGTCCAGGGTCTGAGGGACAAGATAAAATAACATCAGCATGAAAAGAATTCTAAATTGAAAACAAAGATAAGTAAAAGGTGCAGGAGAAATGCCACGTCATATGCCCTTAAACATTTGAAGGGTAGTATACAACATTTGCTTTTGCTGTAATTTTCAGAAATGAATGGATTTAGGGGCAAGTATTTTATAGCAAATACTGTAACAATGACCCGTTTGAAGTTGTGCGCATAGAAGCTGGGAAAACAGAAAGGCCGTTCTTTTAGTCTGGTTCCCTGATCCTACTTCAGACGTTTTAGAGCAATTTACAAACGTCAGGGAATTATCAGGTTATGGAACTAGACTTTTCAACAATGGTCGGCCGAACATCGCTGGAAATTGATACAACATTTTGCTTTTCTTGAAAATGACAGCACACCAGGTGCCATGATTTCGCAGGCTGCTTGAAACTATTATTTACTTACAGTCAAGTAAGGTATTTCATAATGATTTAGCAGTTTTGTTTTTTCGATGTTTACAAATGTTGTATATTACCTTTAAACCTAAAAACTACAATTCCTGCAATGCAAGAATAGCCAGATAACAGCAACAACCAGCCTCTTCTTAAGTAGCATTAATTTCCGGATCCGAATATAGAATATCACTACTACAGGGTTCCCACAGCAATCTGAAAACCAAATTCCATGACTTTTCCAGGACTTCCCAGGACTAAAATGACAATTTCCATGACATTTAATGCCATGTTGCAGAGACAAGTTGTTTGGAATTATGATACCGATGAACCGCTCATGTTGGGCTAACCATTTGTTAGCTTTTGAAAATAAGTTTTAATTAATAATGGCCTCTTCCCCTTACAGCCATCCGATCCAAACACTTTAATAAAAAAAGAGATACACTATGTACACTTGATTTCCATGACTTTTCCATGACTTTTCCAGGACAACTTTATTTTCCAGGATTTTCCATGACCGTGGGAACCCTGTACTACAAAATCATGGATCCACAAAAATTTTTCACTATAGTGGTTGTTTGTTACAGTGAATTATGTTATGCCTCGAATACATTAATTTGGGAGCCAAATGTTCACTATAGCGGAGTTCTACTGTATGTGAGCTCTATGCACAGGACTATGGTATAGGCTCACTTGTAAAGCACTCTCGGGTCAAAAAAGGACGTATTGCTTACGAATAGCATAATGATTAATTAATGACTTGTAAGTGGTTGTCATTTTGTTCACACCCAAATGAAGTTTTCATTATATTAACAAATCCCTAACCCTCCCAAATCTTCCAAAATCCATGACGATGTTGTAAAAGATTGATGGATTTCTGACTGTGGAGCCTTGACACCATTACTCTACACAAATTTGTTGAACCACTTAAAAAGAATGTTCAAGTGGTTCACTGCAGTGTTGGACTTAGTCAGAAAAAGCACATTGGGGGTCAGTGTTAAGAATTAAGTTTCCAACTGGGAAAAAACCCTGGCAAACTAACAAACTGCATTTAAAATTCTCCCAACAAAGACAATTTGACAGATCATTGTTAGATAAAAAGGGGAACATAATATTGACCACGTTTGAAAGCAGTGAATCAGGACTTCCGAAGTCTCACCCCGACAAATACGTATCCCTTGCAATACACCTCCCAAAACCTGAAATAATTATGGATCACCGCTAAAACGGTCCGTGTTTAAAACTGCATATGCTGTCTTTGTGAGCTGTGGAGATGGTTCGGAGACTAAGATCTCTCACCTTGCGGACCAATTTCTTCTTGATGACCTTGAGGAGTTTGTGCTGCTGTAGCATCTCCCTGGAGACGTTGAGAGGCAGGTCATCCGAGTCCACCACCCCCTTGACAAAGTTCAGATACTTGGGCATCATGTCTTCAAAGTCATTGGTGATGAAAACTCGCCTGACAAAGAGCTGCAAGAAAAGAGGAGACGCTGATTTTTATCTTTATTTACATGCTACATCTAGAAAGAGTGTTCTACATCCAAGTATGGCCGAGTAACACCTCACTCCACAGCCAAAATATTACATGCATACTCACACTGATGTGGTCAAACTTCTTGCCGTAGTCGGCAAACATCTGAGGCGGGGCTGTGGGCGGGACAAAGAGGATGGATTTAAAGGTGACTTCACCCTCTGCAGTGAAGTGGGTCTTGGCCAGAGGTTCGTCGCTGGCTTTGGTGAAGGATTTGTAAAATTCGGTGTATTCCTCATCTGTAATTTCCTTGGCCCTGCATAAAAATAACATCCAAAATGATTGCAAGTCTTGTAATCTATTCACTTTTCAATTCATTAAACTTGTCAGTTTCAGTTACTGTATCAAAATATTTAGGGAGAAAATAGAATGGGCTCAACTATTTTTCTGCATGACTGCATCTCAAATTTTGGGGTTAGGAACAGGCCTTGACATGGTGGCATGTGCAGAGAACAAACAACAGAATTTTGAGATACTTCAAGCTGGGTTGTACTAACAGTTGGGTTGTAGTTGAGTCCAGTGCCAAATCTGTTGCCAAAATAGTTTCAATGTGTCCAAAAAAAAGAGCTCAACTTGGACTTAACTAGAGCCCTGACTCAAACACAGTTGCTGCTGGATTCCAAAGTTATTTTTTAATAATAATTGTTTTTTTGCTAAATGCAACAGAATGTACGAACGGTAAAAAGTTGTTGCATTTAGCAGTCAAGGCATGTCTCCTGGTCTGATGCATTCTTTTGTATTTAGTATTATACATGTATAAGCCTCCAGCGACAAGGCTGGTACAGATGAGTTCACTACACAGTGCAACATTGCATTTGGCAGGGTTCTTATTTCAGCTGTTTTGCATTTTGTTGCATTTAGCAGGATGCTCAAAGAATACCCTGTGGGGTTAATATAATGGTCCTGGAATCATGCCTGGACTCAGCCGAGTTGGGCGTGTATCTGAGGCAATTAAAACATTAAGTATGCCGGAATCTAAGGTCAAGTTCTGGAATGGAGCCAGGTCAAGTTACGTCTGGACTTGAGCCTGTTTTTCCAGTTTTGGAACCAAGTGGGCCTTATATTTACTTTTTCTTTTGCCAATATTGCCTCAGACTCTGGCCAGCAATGAATAAATCCCCCCAAAGTAACATTGCACTTGCAGCATGTTTAATTCTGTAAATGTTTGAGCAATAAACAAGTTAAATAGTCAGATCACTCACATGCGAGTCCAGATAGGCTTGTTGACGTTCATGAGCACCCAATCCCACGTCGTCTTCTCAACACTCTTAGTCTTGGGTTTATCTTCCTTCTCTTCGTCCTCAACCTCAACATCTACAGAGACCGACGAGATTCAAATCCTTATAACTGCCTATCAGAGTGAATCTTCCACCTTTACTCGGTTAAAATGTGCATTATGTAATATGTAATATATCTTCCAGTCTCTACTCCAATATAGCTGATCGTCACATGGGACCACAGGATTTTCAGGGGTGAAATTTGAGGGAAAACAAAAAAATCCACAAAAGATTCAGAGGCATTTAATTTGCAAGGCGTTGCTGAAAAATGCACAAGAAAACTGCATTTTCTACTAAAAGATAGGCTTTAAAATTACAAAAAAATTTCAGGTTTCAGAGGTCATTTTGGAATGATCAAAACAATTTAAGGAACCAAAAATCTTCCGGAAATCTGAAAGACATCTTACAAAAAATTCTGAAATCAGGAAATGTCCGGAAAAGTCTCACCCTGGTTTTTACAACAAAAACCTCCAGACAAATAAACTATTTGGTTATCAAAAGCCATGAAACAATGCATTAGAGATTTCAGACAGCTGTGTAGAAAAAACTTGTCCGCTGTCGGAGCAATAAACATGTCCAATCTGTACAGACTTGAGATTGTCTGTGTCTGTGTCTGTGGCTGTATGACATTATTACATGCTTTTAACTCCTTGAGTACGGTATTTTACGGGAGACGTCGGGGTGCCGCGGCGGCTCTGGCAGCCAAGCGAACCGCTACAATGTGTTTGTGCAGTCAAGCGTAACCTATATAAGTTATCCCACGAGCGCCGAGTGGAACACGGAATAATGTAGTGCGTCCGTGTCCCATATTCCACGAGGCCGAAGGCCGAGTAGAATATGGGACACAGACGCACTACATTATTCCGTGTTCCACGAGCGCGAGTGGGATAACGAATTTATCTTCAAGCAAACTTGACGCGCAGTAAAGATGGAACACGCACGGCGCTGTGCGCAAAACCTGTACCACGTACACGTACACATCATTAACAGCCAGCACTATCCTAGCCTGCAGGAGAAACGGGAGCTATCTGGAAAACGTAACCAGTGTGCGCCAAAGACGTGACGATCCACATGGGACGCAAACGCGCAGCTTTTGAATTACCAATGGATTGTGCAGTTTTGCGTATCGCGCAATTCGCATAATTAGAACAGCGCAATTCGGAGTGTGTATATGGGCCATGTGATATGGGTTTTTATCACACTCTCAGCTGCCACGGATCGACCAATCAGGATCGAGGATTCAAGTTTGCTTGAAGATAATACACAATAATCCAACAATGGATTGAAACTGCACAAACAGCGGCCAATGGCGTCATCCGGCCTAGTGGCACTGTTTAATCCAACAATGGATTGAAACTGCACAAACGGCGGCCAATTGCGTCACCCAGCCTGGTGGCACTTTTTTTGCGCATATTTGCGTCATCCGTACGCAAGGGGTTAACTGGCAATGGAACAGCAGAAAATAACTAGTTTTCAAAATTTGCACATTTTGCTTAAATTAATCAAATGTAGTCTACTCAAACAATCCACAGTGATTCTTCAACTAGGGGTGTACATCAGAAGCGGGTACCTGACCGTTCATGCCAGGAACCGGTTCCAGATTATGGAATCGAGTACCCGTACAGCTTTACATTATCATATAGTAACTTTCCAGACAATGAAAAAGGAAAGGTTTTGAATGTTATTTGTCGGGAATTTTCAAAATTAAAACCGGACTATATGGCAAAGCAGCACAGAATTCATGTTTATGGCGCTCACGAAAGTTGACAAAGGGAATTTACCGGTCGTGGTTTTTGTAGTCTGGGTTTGGATAAAAAGCCTGGAGACATAATAGCATGCCTCATTCCACAATAAATACAACTGTATAAAGCTTCCGGACAACAATTATTTATGATATACTGGAACATGCACGTGTTAGCACACATTGAAGGCGGAGAAGTGATCATGTTTACTGGACAGGCATTGAGATTTTTCAGACTTTTTGAATCTCAGAGAAAGACATTATTACAACTTCTGGGATTGGAAGTTTTTGGAAGTTTTAATGGGTACCTGTATTTTTTTTCAATTGGGTACCCAGTTCTTTTACTATCCGCAAATACACACCCCTATCTTCAACTCACCCACTCATTCCCTACAAGAAAAGGGGCATGTATTGACAAAGTTCATGTACTGACATAATTTAATGACATTTGAAACTTTTTGGTCAGATTTTGAAGATGGACTTACCATCTTCATCTCCTTCTGGTTTCTCCTTTGATTCCTCCTCTGCCTCATCCTCGATCGGCTCCTCAACAGTCTCAGTCTGAGTGATGTAAGTCATGAGGATTCAAAGTAAACAAATCATATTGGGAACCATTCAGGCACAATATAACATCACTACCCAGGGATGTATTCGAGTCCATCACAAGTCCCTGCAAGTCCCTGCAAGTCCCTGCAAGTCCCTGACAAGTCCCTGACAAGTCCCTGCAAGTAAATCACAAGCCCTCCAGTCCTAATCCCAATCACAAGGAATTCCTTTGTCATTGTTCATCCAGTTACTTGTGACCAGCTTAATGAAAGGACTTCTGACTGGGCTTGTGAAAGGACCTGTGAAAGGACTCGCAGGGACTCGAATACATCTGTCACTACCATACAGCATGGGACCAGTTTGGTGCAGCAGGATCATGGACCAAGAGCGGTAGACAATCCGGCCATTGCCCGACCGGCCCATTGGTCGTGTATGCAAACATGATTTTTATGAAATCAAACTTGTTAAAAGGACAGTGCAAATGTTAATCAAACAGCTACAATCTTTGCAAAATGTGATTTTTACCTCAAATTTATTTTCCAGCAGCCCCAATTTCCATATTTGCGACCAACCTTAAAATTTAGAACTGAGAACCTTGCACGCATATATGCATGAAGGTAAACCACTGGATATGAATGGATATGTTTTCACACAGGATGTCAGCTAAGCGGGCTTACAGTCACTCCAAGGACCAGCAACAAGCCGGACTGGCACAACTACCGACTGTGTACCTTCCATCACCTCTTTAATCACCCCCCCCCCCCCCCCAACCAAGCATGGAGCAGGTTAATGATAGAGATCGTACCTTGCTGGACCACAGGTAGATAGGGAAGTTGATGAACTGACTGTACTTCTTGACAAGTTTCTCAATAGTGTCCGACTCCAAGAAATCATGGGCCTCTTCCTTCAGGTGAAGGCTGTAACAAGAGAATACAACCACGGCTTAACAAGGAATGCTGCATGACCCACCTGCTTGGTGGTGACAATGGACTAATGGGCACCACTTGGGCACAACAATTTTCTCATCTCCCATAGTTATAATTCTCTTTAAGAAAAGTTTCTGAAAATAAGTTATAATATAAATTATAAAATAAGCCAACTAGCCAAAAACAAACAAATCACTTACATGAAGATTTTGTTCACCTCTTCACATAAAACAGCACATTTTTGTAGAGTGGGTAACCGATTCTTTGACTGCCTATTTCAGAGAGTTCATACCTGACTGTGGTTCCACGCTTCAGGGAGTCACCACGAGGATCTTCGGTAACTGTGAACTCGCCGGCATTCGACTCCCAGATATGCTGCTTGTCTTCATTGTGCTTTGAGGTAACAATAACAGTATCGGCAACTGCAATGCGGAAATCACACCCACGCATTAATGAATCAACTGACTTCATGCTGTGATATGTTTCTGTGCTTGACAACAGACCAAGCATGCAGTTTTACCACAAAAAAACCTCAAGAACTTTGTCGCTTTGAATATCAAATTGCATGCACAGTAACTTTGTTTAAAACTTTACGACAACCGCATATTCAACTCAGAAAAATAATTTAAACCAGTAATCTGTCATGACTTCATGACTTCCTCCCTCCTCTCCCTCCCCACCCCCCCGATGACTTGTTTTTTCTTGACAATCTCAACAGATATTCAAAAGACAATACATTGGACATCAAAATTCAATCAAATTTAAAGAGCAACTCCAACGATTCCCAATTTTTCTTAGGTTTCGATTTAATTGAGAAGAGCTACGTCAAATAAAACAGATACTTGTCAAGATCCCCATCTTTGACGCCAGTTTTTATGTAAACAAATGCATTTTTGTTGCTTTTTTTTCCGCGACTATCCCAGTTTCGTGAAAACGAGCAGGACGTCAAAGCTCATTTACATCAAATGAATATTCATTTCTGCCGTATTACTGTTGAGCATGCGCATAACATCACGTGCAGCTTTCTACGGTACTACATCATGTTTCTTTTATTTCACAAGAGCGCCGCCAGCGGCTAATTTGTGGAAAGTTTTTATAAACTCGCAAGAAACTGGTAATAATTTCTCGCAAAATAACACATTGACACGCAAAACAAACATGATTTTGTAATGAATAAGTAATTTATTATATATTGAACACAATAACATTTAATTATAAAACTGTTCAAAACCTTTGGAGTTGCTCCTTAACCCTAACCCCCTAGGCATTTTTACTAGGAAGCTTCCTCAACCTGTCAAAATCCAACACTGTGCAGTATATCTATGGCACATTCTTTGGACTTAGACAATTTGGGTCATCATAGCTCCATGTAAAGTAATGGTGCCAAGGCCCTGCAGCACTGAACCCCTCAAAGCTTATTTCCATTGCGGTCATATTTGTTATGTGGCAAACTTACCAAGGAAAGATGAGTAAAAACCAACACCAAACTGACCAATCAGATCACCCGCTTCATTCGTATTGGATTCCTGATTGGGAAAAAAGACAGCATCCTTAAGTAAAATATTTTTTTTCCATTTGTGTCTAATTAAAAATCAATAACTCAACAGTATATGATCTGATCAGGTGTCCTGAAGTATGAAACTGAATATGGTCAGTGTCGACTATTTCCGTGTTCTTGAGGTCTCCGGTTCAAATCCTGCTCTTGTACATTTTCATCGTTCATTCTAAGAAAGTTAAAAAGTTGTGCAAAGAGCTAGTAAAACTGAATAGATATCACGACTTGTCAAGATTTTCATAACGGCAATGGTAAAAATGAATGAACAAATCCACACAGATTTTCACTGGCGAACACTTCATTCTTGCAGCAAAAATGTTGTCTTGGCATGAATTCTGAAATGATTGAGATACGAGAGTGGTTTCTTACCGAGAGCTTCTCAAAGAATTCACTGGTGCCCGACTTGGCAATGGTACCCAGATTAGTGATGAGTTCTTTCCTTGTCATTCCAATACCGGTGTCTGTAATATGCAGCATGTGGCTATCTTTGTCCGCCTAGAAATAAAAAAGTACAGATGTATGAAAGATGATATTCTATTCTTTACTATATATAAAATGAACCTCGCTTGGTTGGTTTAGTTGGCTACAGTTTGTAATATACCAGGAATGTTTACGTCAACTTTACGAGATGTTATCCCTAGCAACATGATACTGAATGGGTTGATTCCGACACATTTTGAACAACTTTCATTGTGGATTGCTCGGTTGGCTAAGAATTGGAATAGTTCATTATGTTAGGAAAGCTCACCTACATCTAGAGATGACCGACTTCAATTTGACAGAATAAGTTGTATCAAATTCTTACCCCTATCCATTTTTTCCCTTAGGCACTATCCAAAATCCAACACTATGGTACATTCTATGCATTCAACAAAAATTGGGACATCATTTAGTTATGGTGCCGAGGCTGAAACGGTCCTGAATTCATCAATATCGAGCCAAGCGCTGAATTTTGATCCATTTTGGAGGGTTAAACCATTGAATACAGCCTTTTATAATGAATCGCCGGTATGCCAGACGGGTTTGTGCAGCCAAATGTAACGCACACAATAGGTGAACAATGGAACGAATGTGCGGAAGAATGCTGGTATAGCCGTCAAACGGCCAGGTGTTTTTTCCAAACCGCGACTATAGCCGTCATCCGTACTCAAGGGGTTAGGGGTTAGGGGTCAAGGGTTATTTTTTAAGAGCTGGTACCTTGATTCTAATAACTAGTTCCTCATTAGCATCCAGCGCAGATTTATCGGTGAGCGACAGCAATCTGATCTTGTCTAGAGCGTCAGAAGCATTGGAGATCAACTCCCTCAAGAAAATCTGCAAACGAAACAATCAACATCGAATTCAATACTGCCGTTTGCCGACTGGCACTATTTCTACAGACCTTTTTCATGTGTCGTCGTGGACCACAAGGTGTAGTGATGTTAATGAAGTGCTTATCAAGTCAAGCTTGCTGCTTGTGGTTTATCCTCCTCCGTACGATACTTCGTATGAAGATCACTCCACATGTAGTGGTTCTGTTTACATTTCACACTAATTGGTCATGTGAGATAAAGGTCCCTAACAACTTGAGCACACTTAATGAACCCTGATGGCAAGACCAGACTCAAGCATTAAGTTGCACCAGCGACGTCAGTGGATCTTTGCTCCAGGGTCGGACAAATTTAATGGAGGGAAAACACAGCCCACAGTCTGGGTCGGCACAATGCAGCAGGCATTGCCAGCGACATCTAGCTTCCTGGATTAAGAATCCTATTTTTCACACTAGAATCAAACACTTTCAAATTAAGCTACGTTCCCATTGGACTTTTCCTCGTGGCAAGTTACAATGACTCAATATCAAGTTTTGCCCTTCACCGACATTTTATAAACACTGTAATAGGTGTAATGGGTGGCACTCTAATTCACGACCTCCTTTCTAGTGCAGACGTCCAAGTTCCTTTGCATAATTTGCTTTTCCCATTTGGACTTTTGACATGGACAGACCGTTTGCCGTGTGTGGCTGGCGTAGTCTTGGTGTCCCTGTAAAACTGCCAAGGCTGGGCAGAAGTCTACAGTGCCCCCTGTCGGCCCGTTAGTTTTACATCACTGCTGCGGTAACTTGACAGGGATGTTAGTTCTTCGTCCATTCCTATGGAATTAAATTTTATTACCCTACAGGAAAGTAGCAGTAGATTGGCAAAGAAACGTCCAATGTGAAAATAGCTTTAGTCCACCAGCTACTGAAGTACCATTCGATATATGCATGAACATGGCATGTTTTTTTTCTTCAATGTGCTCAAACATTTTCCGGATGGGTTTTTTTTTTTCGTTTGTTTAGAGATTGTTTTAGAATACAAACCTCTTTGTTTCTATATAAAGAGTTAATGATGAGCTTCATCATGCGGTTGACCTCGGCCTGGAAAACGTGCTTTTCTGCCGATTCTCGTAATTCTTTCATTTGGGCGACGTTCAGGCCATCCAGTTTGATGGCTTCCTCCTCCCTGATATGAGAAAAATAAAATGGAAAGTTAGTTCAGCAGGAAAGATAATTTATCTAACCTTTAAGCCTTTAAAGACTACCAACATTTGCAGGGTCGGATGTACCTTCAAATTAAGATTTCTACAAGCCCCTTCCAGTTTGCAAACTACTTTTCTCTGCTGATCAGAGACAAAAGCAAACAAACAAGCAACCAGGGTTGAGAATTTTAATCAATTGGGAGATTCTGTTTCCGAGATATGCGGCCTCCTAAATGCGTGTTAAGGAAATATTACCCACATAAGCATCTTTCAAATTCAGTTACCATACATTTTGTATTTCCCATGAATGATGAACAGCTCATCATCCAAGTGTGTATGACATTATCCAAGACACAGCAGAGCCAATGCAAGAACATGGCACCAAGTCAAAAATAAGTGTGATGGTTTTGTCTGGTTAGAATACAATGAGAGGGAAACTCCAATGGCCAATTTCATAGCTGGGTCATTCCGTGCCAAATCACCTAAATTCCTGAAAAATTGTCAGGGGTCCGACTCGGGTCTTGCTGAAACTTTTTCTAAAAGTACCTTACCCTTACCCCTCCCCTCTTGGTGTCAAAATGGAGCCAACTACCCTACCTATCAAAAGCTATCGAGTGACAGGTTGAAACACACAAGCTGCTGGAGAGGAAGGGTTTAGGTTTTTTGATAGGTTATGATAGTTATAACAGTATGAGGTTTAACATGTCTCATGAACACAGGCAAAATTTTAGTGTCCAACTTCAAGTGGTTTCTGAGATATGACCCCCTGAAATTTCCTACCCTGCCCCCTTTTATATTCATAGTTGCGCCAATTTTCTGCAAGATTCTGCTATCAAAAGTAACATACCATGTTTCGTTTGTAAGGTAAAGGTCCGCAAATACCCTAATTTGGGGTGATCAACGTCACTTTCTGCCATTTTCTGTGGCATTTTTTCCTAACTACACGTTTTAAAAGCTTCTCAGCACTTGGATGATATGGCATAAATTCTTTTTTCTTAATTTTAACAATTGTTACAGAGGGGGGTGTTATCCGAGGCATACCTTTCAACCGTTTCATCGTCCGTCTTGGAGGCATCCCTGCTCTTGCCAATGTCCTCCTCAATCACAACATCACCATCTTCTGCATCGTCAGCAGCCGACACAAACGCTGAAAAGCAAATGCAAATGAGGCAAACTGATTACAAAGGTGCCTAAAAACCCCAGAAATAAGCCAGTTCGGTATTTCAACTGCACATGTGCACAATGACACGGGTCACGGGTCACTCGGAATAACTAATGCGCGCGTTGAGATTAAATCATGAATAATCAACAGCCCTGTGAAGTGATGGGCCCATGCCTGACCTTTGTACCTGGTCATGATGTTGCTTCCTGTGATTCAAATTGCTTTTGTCTGGAACGGATTCGTTTCACGTTTATTTCTAAAATTCGGACAGATTGGACCGATCTTTTGTTTGGTGCAAGCAAGGTGAGGATATCAATAAGTAACAGGTGGATTTTGGGGTTAAACTTTGCAGCGGTTTTTGTGTGCACGGTGCATGAAAATTGTGTTATTATTCTTGCTGTAGTAGCATATGGGAAAATTGGGCAGGAGCCCCATACTATAGTTCTAGAGGTTGCCTAGTCCGAGTAACTTGGACCCTTTATCGCCTTTTTTAACATTTGGACATGATCTGGCGATAGTAGGGTCCAAGGCGATTGTGCGATAGAGAATGGCTTCTAATTCAATCCAAACACAAACTTCAAAATTCAACCTTACAACGGCCACCAAAATACTTGATAAGCCACCACCTGAACTAGTGGAGTTCCATGATCAGATGAATGTACCAAGGTTTACTTAACATCCAAATAAAAAGTGAAATTTTACCGTTTCATTCCCAGAGACCCCCACAGAACATGTCTTTTCGCTTTTTTGGAGTTCAAATAGTGACTCCTCGATCTTGCATGACGTACGTCACCCTGATGCGCAGCGCCCGCATGCACCGCCCGACAACCTGCCGGCGATTGTTTCGCGAGTGGTAAAACGGTCGCTGTACGTGTTCGTGTGTAGATCATAGAGTTATACATGTAGCATGTGTAGTATATTGATTCGAGGTTGCACGCGCGTCATGGGGTAGGGAATTCTTCACGAAACAGTCGCCGGCATAAACAGGTTGTCGCGCGGTGCATGCTAGTCTTGGTTCCAAGACGTCCTTAGCGCGGTGCGACGTACAGCGCGCACGGCAGCGCCCTTTAGCTACACACAAACACACGCCTTGGCGTGTGTATGTGTAGCGAGAGGGCGCTGTCGGCCGGCCGTGCGTGCTATACGCGTACGTCGCACCGCTAAGAACGTCTTGGAGCCTAGACTAGGTGCATGCGGGCGCTGCGCATCAGGGTGACGTACGTCAGGCAAGATCGAGGAGTCACTATTTGAACTCCAAAAAAGCGAAAAGACATGTTCTGCGGGGGTCTCTGGGAATTAAACGGTAAAATTTCATTCATCTGATCATGGAACTCCACTTGTTCAGGTGGTGGCGTATCTAGTATTTTGGTGGCCGTTGTAAGGTTGAATTTTGAAGTTTGTGTTTGGATTGAATTAGAAGCCATTCTCCACGTTCTCTATCGCACAATCGCCTTGGACCCTACTATCGCCAGATCATGTCCAAATGTTAAAAAAGGCGATAAAGGGTCCAAGTTACTCGGACTAGAGGTTGCCTATAGCTATAGGCCATTGTTTTTCTAATGCATGACTAAGAATAGTCTCTGGAGAAATCCCATTTTTTTTTACATTCAGCCCATACCAATTTAAGTGTTTTTCCTCTTATTAGGTGAACAGGTTCCCACAATTTCATGACAACAAAATTCCCTGATTTTTCCCCGTTTTCCCCCTGATAATTATTTCGACCTACATTTTATATTCAGTTTGACACGTCTTCAATGTGAGAGGTTTTAGGTCATGTACCACAGCCATATGGCTAAAGATACATAAAGAGGGATTTCCACACTAACAAGCCACTATAGGCAATCATCTAGTGTTTGGCCATTAGACAAAATATAAATGACACTGACCATGCTGACCACTTTCTCAGTATTTTCATTACCTTTAGGACAGCTATTTTTTTTAAGAGTTCTGTTCAAAACTGACTTTTGCAGATGACTTTACAGTACCAAAGTGACTTTTGCAGGCTAAAGCAGTCTTTTCTTCTTCAGATTAACTTGTCTTTGTTGTAATTTTCAAATGCACTTTTAAAGAAAATTCAACAACTACTTTGTTTGCATAATTTCCCTCATGAATCAAAATCCTGCCCTCTTTCCACAAAATTAAGCTTGTTCATATTCAACATGATATCTTAGCTAACTACTGATGTGATTTCAAGCATACGGAGTGACTTTTCCTGCGTGTATCATCGCAAAATATTGAGGTAAGTTCCGAAACATAAACTGTCTCCTTCGTTCTCTTATACATGTTATATGGAACGGTACTTCCAAAAATGTAAGGCTCTCCGTTAGCCTTACAACGATATTCCTTTTTGCACCCCGTAACTCAATGGGATTTGCAATATGCTCTTGTTAGATCAGTTACAATGTTCTAGAATTCCACTTTCACAAACGTTAATCTCCCCGGAAGGTTATCCAATCCCTCCTACAGATCTTTGAGACTTTTGCGGCACATTTGCGGATATATTGAAACGGACAATTTATTGAGAAATCAGAGTTTTTACTCACCAACCGACGTATTCAGCCGAGATGAACATGGCGTCGCACAGCTGACTAATACAGTCTACCAGACTGCGCATGCGCGTAGAGTTTTCGAAGAGATTTGGGGCTCGACCATTTTTTGAAGGGGGGTGGGTAAGGGTTGTGCTGGGTGGGCATCCCAGAGACAAAAACTGCAGGGGAGCAATACTGCTTGCAAGCACGAGGCTATTATCCCCTTGTGATTTGTGTTGTTTCGACTGTTGCATCATCTAAAAATAGCTACGTGGCTACCCGCCATGAAATTTAGATATGGGCATAACAAACATTGTCAGGCTAAGGAACCACACTAGGTATAATATAGCACGCCATTAATTAATCACATTCCACACATCACCGTTGCGCGATGTAGACAAGATGCCCCCCCCCCCCCCCCCCCCCTTCAAAAAATGGTCGAGCCCCAAATCTCTTCGAAAACTCCACGCGCATGCGCAGTCTGGTAGACTGTATTAGTCAGCTGTGCGACGCCATGTTCATCTCGGCTGAATACGTCGGTTGGTGAGTAAAAACTCCATTACTCAATAAATTGTCCGTTTCAATGTTCCGCAAATGTGCCGCAAAAGTCTCAAAGATCTGTAGGAGGGATTGGATAACCTTCTGGGGAGATTAACGTTTGGGAAAGTGGAATTCTAGAACATTGTAACTGATCTCCCAAGAGCGTATTGCAAATCCCATTGAGTTACGGGGTCCAAAAAGGAATATCATTGTAACAATGTAAGGCTAACGGAGAGCCTTACATTTTTGGAAGTAATGGAACGGGGTCCTAAACTTAAGGATTACCACTTTCTCTTTTGGGCCAATCAATTTCCCTGACTTTTCCCTAAAGTTCGGACTACCAAAACCACTGAAATCAAAGGGCAGAAAATCAAATCTAACGTTACTTAGGGGGGGGGGCCTAAAACCATTTGATTCAAAACCTAAAACCTAAAACTTAAGAAATCTTTTAGATTTTTCTTTTTTTTATCGGACAGCACGGCAGGGCGATCTGGCAGGATGGGCAGTTATACGTTCGCACTGTATGCCGTAACAATAGCATTTGAAAGTCGCATTACGGCTGCCGTAAAAATAGCCACTGCGAACACTGAATCCAAAGGGAAAAATCACCGCTAATAAAATGAACACAGAAATTTACGACGTCGATTTTTGACCGACCTGATTTGATTTAACCAAACATAAATGACGATAAACAAATTGATATCTGAACTGATTTTACTTACACGTAGCAAGAAGCACGCCCAAAAGCCCAATTATCCAAAATTTGGCAGACATTTTCGGTTGAATCGGCAGAAAGCAGCACTTTTTTTCACGTGTAATTCACACCCTGCACACCGAATTGTGCATACAACACGCACGTCGTAATCGTGTGTGTAAAATAGTGCAGCATACACTTGACATGAATTAAAAACGCACAGGGTCACACGTGGAGTGTAGCCAATCAGGGCCGACCACGATAAAACCCACCAGCCAATCATATTTTCCCAACTCATCTCATAACGACGGCTGAGCGTGGCTTATTGTGATTGGTATTTAGTTTTTTTTTCTGACGTGTACTAAAAAATAACAGAGCAATTTATAATAATTCTGTCACCCCCTTCTTTAATCCACCAATCCACCGATCTGCTTCAATCTGTTCGATCGTTTTTGTTTTTTTTCACACTACTGCTTGAGAAGCCTTTCAAGATCCGGAAAATTGAGAACCAGTTTGAAAACGTAAAATATTGAACAATTCTGGAAGAAAATTGTTTCCCCTGTTTTTTCCCAACCATATCTGACTTTCAGATTACGTGTATTTTAAATACTAAAAGTCAGGCTTAATTGTTTTCGCACACAAAATATATTTTCAAGGGAGAGGATAATAAAGGGACTTACGATCAAACTAGTTATTTTCTTTTTCAAATTCAGGTATTTTATGTTCATTTACAAAGCTCTGAACGTTATGAGTTTTGGCAGTAATTTACATTTTAAAAAATACATGTTTAGGCCAGGTTGCACATTGATTTTACATGGGCTTAAAAAATCTGGAACATTTTCGGGTTTTGATATAAAAAAAAGCAGTGGTGGTGAAAGTCTATACACGAATAATCCGGGCGCATCAGTTGAATGCACCCGGCTTAATTATCACCGCAGTTTCGGTAAGTGTGGTATTTTTTTAACAATGACTGCAGCAATGCTTCGATCATCACGAATCACGTTCTCGAATATTCTTTCACCCCTCGTTCACATTTTGGAAATGTTGCTTTTGAAATTTGGACTCCTAAAATGTTGTTATGATTATGATTATGATTATGATTATTAGAATTTTATTAATATTATTAATATTATTTTCCTCAATTGCCGGATAGGGCGACACATAATCCTGGAAAAGAGTGGGTTAGGGTGACCTGGTCGAATAGGGCGACACATAACTGTCGCCCTATTGTGAAAGTCGCCCTTTTGGAGTGTTTTTTAGTGAGGCGCGTTGGGAAAGTGCTCTAAAAGGGCGACACTCGTGTCGCCCAATTAGATTTTTTTCGGAAAGAGTCGCCCATTTGTCGCATCCAGGAGATTTATTATTATTATTATTATTATTATTATTATTATTATTATTATTATTATTATTATTATTATTATTATTATTATTATTATTATTATTATTATTATTTATTTATTTATTCGGCCAAATTACAAACATACAACAAGCAATCAACAGATATAAACAAAACTAAACCCAATCCAAGCTGGCCAGGATTGACAAAAGTATAATAAAACACTGTGACTCGAAAGCCTGTCAAACCTTAATACTCGAATAATACATACAACAAAAATTAAAACATAATTGAAAGTTATACAAAAATCAAACATTCAATTAAAACTAGAAATAACTTTGGATGAGGCTCCTGATATATAATCGCTCCAGTTAGGCATTAATTAGTTCTTTACACCTAGTACCTGGGGCCAATTTTATCAACGCTTTTGTTTCAATCACTGAAACAGTGGTTAGTCTCATAACAGTAATAATAATTAATATCAATAAAGCTTTTGCCAAGGGGATCGATATATTCTTTTTGCCTTTTCCCTTTTCCCTATTTCCCTGTGTATTAAGCACTGTATGATCACTTCTAAGTGCTTTCCTGGGATTTTTTTTACAGGCATACTCAGGTGGGAATCGAACCCACGACCTCTTGCTTACTTGTGCAGATGTCTTACCAACTGAGATTTATTTATTTATTACACTTTTTAGCCAGGGTGTGCCCAAACAGTTAAAAACTGGTTTCCCTTGGACCCTGCATACATTTTAAATTAAATATGAATATTTACACACATGCAAAAATATTTACACATTACCAGAATTAATACATAAATATAAGAATGCTGGCCTTATACACAAATAATTCGCCGGCGTCGGCTCCCTATCCCTGGGATTTACGGGGAGTAGGCCTAAATGAATGCCAAAAGATCGAGTCCCACCCTTTTATGTTTGTGAAGTTATTTTGCAGGTAATTATGCATAAATCGCAAAATTGTCCTTTTGAAACATGCAGATTCCAACTCACATCGCCAAAATGCCTAAAAATAACAATCTTAAATTTCTCGGTTTTATTAAATTATGATAATAATTTTTTTTTTAGCAAAATGTCAACGGCGGGGGCGCACTTCTCTAATAATGGAGATCAACGCTAATGGCTTTGTCGTCCCAGGCCCAAGTAACACGTGCGACGCACTGATTACGTCGGTACGGTGCGGTCCGTCCGGCCATATAAACTCTATGGTCCGGCCGGACGGGCGCGACTAATATAGCCGTCGATATACTACTAGACTCTTTAGCAGTGATTTATTTGATTAAAATAAAACTTGCATAAAAATAGCATAACTTTCATTTTGATCTCGTAAAACTAAATATTAACTATATGCATTAATTGTTATGATCAATATTCTTAATAGTTGTCTTTTAAATAATAATAATTTACTGCTATTATTTCCAGCCAGGTAATTGATTGGTAGGTCACAGGTGTACACAGGTCAATGCGTAACTGTGGACGCGAGTAAACAACTCGGCTGATCGTACAGTCCACGATACTGTACATGTACATGTCGAGCGCAATCTGGAGTTTTGCGCAAGTTTATTGCACTCCCTCCTGAGCTAATTTCCCTTTGAATGAAATCCATTCATAGGGATATGAACTCGGGCTAATTCCCTTTGAATGAAATCCATTCATAGGGATATGAACTCGGGGGGGGGGGGGGGGGGGGGGGGGGGAGGGGAGGGGAGTACAATAAACTTGCGCGAAACTCCAGATTGCGCTCGATATACTTATTCCTCCATACACATGCCGTACGCGCCAACCCTGTCTACAAGTAACAACAACAACAACAACATTATCATGTACAGGTGAACCAAATGACCGAGTCCAGACGATTCCCAGCATGCTTGGTAAGTTATAACGTAAAGCAGAATGCCTAAGTTTCGATTTCAGTTAAACAAAATTAGGGTTGGGGCCATTAAAATAGGGTAGGCCTAGTAGGGTAACCGGAAGCAGAGCTATTTCAAATAGCTAGTATTTGTTTGGGCCTGATAATAATAAATAAATCTTAATACTGGATTTACAACAAAATCGGTCTGGCATTTTTGTCTGAAGTGACACTTTTCATTTTTAGTTTCTCATTCACTTCAGACAGGATGTAAACCATCTCTTGATATTTATTTATTACATTTCTTTACCCAGGGTGTGCCCAAACAGTTTAAAACTGGTTTCCATTGGGGCCCTGCATATTATTAGTTAAAACTGAATATTTACACATTCATACAAAATATTTAAACAAATACAATAATGTTTACACAAATAAATATATTTTCGGTTAACTTTTCAACTCTCCAGAAGCCTATTGCTGATTTACGGGATGGGAGAAAAACCCGCGAAAAAAAACCTTTTAGGGTGAAAAACAAGGGGAAATTCCCATCCGGCTCCAAAGTATTTTGGCAACCAAGTTTATAACTCGTCAAACAATCCACAAGGGAAACTGACTAGGTAAATTTGAATACATTTTCAAAGTGAACAAAGAAACTGACAGGAGCGGGATTCGAACCTGCGACCTCTGGGTTACCGTACCGGCGCTCTACCAACTGAGCTATCTTGCCCTATGTTGGCGGTCTCCCAAATTGTCAGTATCTTTGTTCGGGTGGGCGCTAGTCAGAAGTCATAAACCCAGAATGCCGTATAGCCAGGGATCACACCCAATTTTACGATACAACCTGGGAAGCGACATTGTGGGGATCACTCAATGAGGATACGACTTTTTAACTTATAATTCGTCAAACAATCCACAAGGGAAACTGACTAGGTAAATTTGAATACATTTTCAAAGTGAACAAAGAAACTGACAGGAGCGGGATTCGAACCTGCGACCTCCGGGTTACCGTACCGGCGCTCTACCAACTGAGCTATCTTGCCCTGGGCAAGATAGCTCAGTTGGTAGAGCGCCGGTACGGTAACCCGGAGGTCGCAGGTTCGAATCCCGCTCCTGTCAGTTTCTTTGTTCACTTTGAAAAAGTTTATAACTCCGCAGATCAGCGTAAATGACAGAAATATCACTGATAGATGGCTTTACGTAGCTCCGATTTAAATGTACTTAAGGAGTTTATGGTTCTCATTTGTTCAGGCAGATTATTCCATATACTGGCACCACTCACAGCGAAACTTGTCACGTAGCATTCCTTTTTGGCGAAAGGAACTTTCAGTGCCATTTGGGTCGATTGTCGTGTTTCACGAATCACTGTAACTAGTGTAAAAGTGGTGTGAACAGATTTGTCATGTACAAAGGAGTCATTTTGTTAAGGCTTTTGAAAACAGAGATAGCCTTTTTGGACTGAACTATTTCTTTAAAAGAAATCCAATTTATTCTGGCAAACATATCAGCTGAGGGGGTGAGGGAGGTACATTTAAGGATTATCCGTGCGGCTCTTTTTAGACATTTGTTGAGGGTATTGTCGTGAGATATGTACCTTCCTCCCCACACCGTACAGCAATACTCTAAAGATGGCATATCTACTTCAGTACTTGTATCAGCACGAAACTCTGCTTTCTGTCCGTTCCTACCAATATGTGACCCGCTCTGAAAAACAAGTATATTATGTCGCAAAATATGAAAAATGAGTTCCATGCATGTTTGGAAAGCCCGCAATGTAAGCTTTCATTTGGTACATGACAGAGCTCCAAAGCCCTTTCCGTTCTGGAGATATCGCGTTTTTGCATATTAATTAGTTCTATGGAGTTTAAATGACACAACAGAGAAAGCAGGCTTTGAAATAGCTAGTTCTAATACAATGCAATGGAACAATGCACTCTAAAAAGGTTGTTTTTTCACTTTATTCAATGAAATCAACATTGTTGTGCACCAAACCTGAAACTTTAGATATTTAAGATGTCATTAAAGACAAAAACAAAAAATAGATTTTTGACGAAAAATTTTACCCTCTCAACGTTGAAAGGGCCATTACACATAAATGCATAGCGCGACTTATATCACCTTTTTCTGGAGCGGGTCACATATAGTCTACACATGTAGATGTACCTGCATGTACATGTAGATGGAGAACAAGAAGCTATGGAATTCTTTACCTGATGCATGTTTTCCTTCGTCTTACAAACTTTCATTTCCTACACACATGTACATTACATTTACTTCAATAGGAATTCCTACCTCTTGTATCTTTGATTCGTTTTCTTTTTGTTGCGCTGTACCGCGAGTGGCTGTTGGCATTGTTTGGGGCGAACTAGCATTAAGAGATAAATAAATAAATGTAAATAAAAACAAATTAGACAGTTCAAATGACAACCCTTATGATCATGCAATTATGTAAACATGACTGAAAACATGGATTGTTTTGATTGATTCCGCTGTGTGTTGATTCCGCTGTGTGTTGTTTGATTCCGCTGTGTGTTGTTTGTTGAAGGACCCCTGTAACTGATAAAAAGGGGCCATTCTCTGAATCATTATTATTATTCTCTTCTATTTTTATTTTATTGTGAAGCAAACCTCTTTAAAAAACTTTCTAATTTCTATTATATGATTATGATTATGATTATGATTATGATTATGATTATGATTATGATTATTATTATTATTATTATCTTGCAGGGAGGGGGGAATTGGGGATAAGCCACAAATTTATCACTGCTGTGTATGTATAGTATGCACTTGATCCGCTTACTGATTCATGGGGATTAACTACCATGACCACACGTACCAGGAAGTAACTATTATAAAAGCTATATATAGAGGAGCCTGTCAGCTTTCAAGGGCATGTTTATACACACGTACATGTACATATGTGTGTAGCTGTCAGTAACATTTGTAGATCTGCAGTCAGAACTTGTGCTTGTACTGAAACTGAACCTTGTACTGCATATGATAGCTCATTGTGAAGTTGAAGTATATCAGTGTGGTATCTCAGTGTTGTTGCCAGCAAGAATATTGCACCATCGTGAAAGTGTACCGAATTGGGCCAGTAAGTAAAGTCCATTTATGGAAAGTACTCGTAGGGAATAGAGCTGCGAGGGCTAGCCCACAATGTGTCACTGCTATTTTTTTGCCTGGGAACTTTGCTGTTGTGATTACTGTTTATTTTAAGTTGTCTTACATTTTCTGCCAATGTACATGTAGATGTGTATATTTAGTGAAGGTTGTAAGAAAATTGTATGTTTCTTTTTTTTGCAGACCTTTGTCTGAGCTGCAAGGAAATTGTGATTTGTCATGAAGGATCCAAGTTAATGTGTCAGACATGGGTAGACCGCGCACCCCTCTCAAACGCAGCCTGAGCAGCATCGGGCGCCAGATCTCCTTCCGCCAGCCGGTCCGGCCCTTCATCTCGTCTACGTTCATTGACTTCTTCGAGGAGCGGGACCACCTGGTCAAACGTGTCTTCCCCCAGCTGAACAGTCTTTGCCATGAGCGCGGCACTCACTTCAGCCCCGTGGACCTGCGCTGGGGCATCAACGAGGAGCAGGCGAAGTCAGGCTATGTCATCTCCCTCTGCCTGGACTACATCAACTCCTGCAGTCCCTTCTTCATCTGTCTCCTTGGTGAGCGCTACGGCTCGTGTCGGCCCAGCGATTCCCTACCATTGGACGTCAACGCTGACCATAACGGCAAAGATTTGACTTGGATGGACAAGAATTATCTTGTGGCAGCCAGTAATGAGCATAAGTGGATCTTGCAGGAAGCGTACCAGTGCTGTAGCGTGACTGAGCTGGAGATCATCCAGGCAGCTTATCTGAATGACAGTCAGCATTGTAGGTTCTACTTTAGGGACGTACAGCACATCAAGGACAAATTCACAGATCTACCAGATGAAGAGAGAGAGAAGAAGTTACAGGTACATCGATCTAGACTTCATTGAGGAATTTTGCACTCAAATCTTGCTCAGCTTGAAGGTGCTTTCATACTCGACGTGAATGCGAAAGCATAGCAAATTTCATGACGTCAATAATCACCGTTTCATTGGGATCAATCTGAATCATTGATTCATTGGACTTCAATCTGAATTTGGTGTGACATGTGAACCCGCCTTAATTAAAGCCAGAAATTTCAATTTTGTGTTTCTTAAAGATGTATGTAGATTAATATCAACCTTGACGTTTTATCTTTTTTTTTTTCACTTTTAAATTGAAAAGATCATCGCTTAGAACTGCATCCCGCACATGTGGACGTTGTCCCAGTACTTTGAGCATGTAAGGGGTAACAACTTCCGGCAAACTCCACACCAAAAGCAAAGCAAAACTCAAACCTTTAATTTTACTTGAAAATGAATTACATGTAAACTGCGGCAAAATGCTGAGTAGATTGACCTGAAATATACAAATCAACAAAATTAGGTGGCCTAACGTTTTTGAACTTAAAAGCAAGTTCTTTCTCAAAGGCAAATGACCTTGATAAAAGTTAGACCAAGTAAAAAAAACATATATTTAGCATTTGGGTTTGTATTGTGTGTGTGCTATGGATTGACCAATCAAGAATGAGGATTCGCAAGCTTGAAGATGATGTCATTAACCCCTTGCGTACAGATGACGCCATATGGCGTCAAAAAAGAAAGTGCACCAGGCCGGATGACGCCATTTGCCGCCGTTTGTGCAGTTTCAATCCATTGTTGGATTATTGTTTGTTACGCTTGACTGCACACACATTGTAGCGGTTCGCTTGGCTGCCAGAACCGCTGCGACACCCCGACGTCTCCCGTAAAATACCGTGCTCAAGGGGTTAATTACATGTACCCTGTAATGTGGTTTATCTTTGAATTTTGAAGAAAATAAAGAAAAAAATGCCACAACTAATTTAGAACAATCATAATTTTCATTTGTATAAATGTGAAGGTGTATCGTTGTGAGACTGCAGAAATAGAGGTGCGAGTGCGCGATCTGAAACGGAGAATTGTCAACAAGGGTCTCCCCGTGCGATTCTTCAGGACAGTTGAGGAGCTCGGTGAAAAAGTCCTACAGGATTGGAAGGCCATCGTCAACCAGCTGTATCCACCACTGCATGATGTCACAACTGACGTGGGTAAGAATGAAATGTTGAATTGTTTTTGAATTTTGGCTCCAAGTTCTTTTTTGCTCTCAAATTGTTTTTGAATAGTTGGGTGGGAGGTCAATGTACCATTTGTGAAGTGGTGGCCATTTTGTAGTGCATTCTAAAAACAAAAAATCCACAAAATGTCACCGGGAGGGACGGGGAGGATTTTGTGATGCCACTGGTCACAATGTAATGGACATAAAAGTGGGGTGCAAGCAGGTATCCTAATCTGAAAGCAAGGTCATTTTTATACAGGCAGCTGTGTTGGGGAAAAGGCAGATCGAATTTAAGAAGGGGTATAAACTTGAGGTTCACCCCAGCAGTAACGCAGGGTTTGTAGATGTGCATATGTACATGTACATCACCTGGCACTGCAATCCTGTAAAACCTTGAAGTTAAGGGAAGCCTTAAGTTATGCCTTCTTTAACCCCTTATTTAATTGCCTCTGGCTGTTATTGATGGGGTGCTAGTATGCCAAGAACAGGGCTGTGCAGCCAAGCGTAAATACAAACAATAGGCACCACATTGAATAGAGTGGTCCTATTCATCGCACACGGAGCCCCCCTTACCTGTAAATCAAAGCTTTGTTTGAAAAAGCTCTATCTATTCATTACACTCCCATTCAAGAACAACATACATGTAGATAAAACAGGAATGGATTGAGTACGCACAGGAATGCACGTATTTACGACAACCAACCAGGTGGACTTTTTCAAACTACGGCTATGGCTGTCGTCTGTATTCAAGCCTAATTCTGCATTTGCCCCTGAAATCGGGCTGAATTTCATACAATGCACTCAAAACGTACATGTACCTACATGTCAACCCCAAAAAGGAACCTTTTGCATGTGTGCAACATTGTGAACACATTATTTACATATCAAGTGCTTGACAGCATCGTACAACTTTAGCAGTAGGCATACAAATATTGAATTTGCCATGCACAAATCAAAATGCATACTACATTTTGCACACAATGGTTGACGCGCACGTACAAATGTATTAAAATTAACAACTCGGCCAAGTGAGGCTCATGGTAACGTACACACAAGTAATTTTAAGATAAATAAATCGGATCCAGTGGTTAACACGTTGACTGCCAGCCATAATTGATAGGGCGCCACCACATTGCCATTGTGCAATCTGGACATACAGCGCATGCGTCCATACTGATGAGGTGCTTTCAAGCTGTCTCTATCGATCACAACCATTCCATACATTGATGTACTCATACTGCCAGCAACGTATTTGATGCGTCTTCGGTGATGCCAGAGTATTCAATTACCATAACAATAGCGTTTGGTTCACTACGAGTATACTCGTAGTGGCAGAATCCGGTACACCCGTCACTACGAATATACTCGTAGTCGGCAGTCAACGTGTTAACCCCTTGCGTACGGTTAACACAAATATGTGCAGAATAAAAAATATCCACCTGGCCGGTTGACGTCTATACACGCCAATTTCTGCATTTTCAATCCATTATTGGGGTATGGTGTATGTTATGCTTGGCTGCACAAGTCTCTTGTTTCCGTTTCACTTGGCTGCATAACCCGGCCTGGGGCCCCCATGAAATACCCGGTATGCCCGGGTTTAAGGGGTGCATGGTGGGCCATGTCAAAGTACTTATTATTGGTGCACTGACTTAATTTAATAAGAAGACTATTTATGAGCACATTATTTTTGTAAATAATTCTTTTTTTGAAATGTATCTTTTGTTAAAACACGCAGCAAGCGGAACTCATCAGGGGGAGTTTCCGTTGGACCGAGGTTCAAATCCGCCTGTGGCCCACATGTTGACTGGGTTTTCCCTTCACAGGTTTCTTTAGGCTTGCAAGCTACACGTACAGTGCTGCATGCACTTTTTAGGAATTCCAGAATGCAACACAGAAATGAAAGAAACAAAATAGTTACTCGCATGGCTGAACTTATGCAAGGTCTGCATCAGTACATGTACGTGTACGTGTACTTTTATCCCGCTCCTGCCAGTTCACTTTGAAAAGTATTTAATGTAGATCATGTATAATTGTGTGTCACACACAGACGGTGAGCAGTTCCGTGAGTGGACAGCCCATGAGGCTTACGCTGAAACAAGACGCCGGGTCTTTGTTCAGACTACACAAATCAGTGACTTATTTATGCAACTGGACGCCCACGGAGTTCTTGCACTGAATGAGAATATACAAGAAGAGAAGTTCCAACCAGAAGTGATTGCTGCAGGGAAAAGGGGAATGCCCATGTAAGAAACCAACATTGTAGGATTTTAATTCTCTGAATTGTAAAACTAATTGTGTCTGAACAACTTTTGCCGTGTGAAATTGGAGAACATTGCCCACATTGTAGAACAAAGTACTGAACAGATTTAGTTTATGCATATTTTAAAGTTATTCTTGCTAATATTTTGACAGCAACAAAATGACAGCTTTAAGTATAGGTTTTCCCGCAGAACTTTGTAAACTTAGCACCCGAATTAACAATAGGTTCATTCAATTTACCACGAAATTGATTGACGATCTAGATCAGCATTCAAAGAGCAAAAATGATCATTCAATTTAAATTCATGAGCATGCGATTGCACACTCTTGATATACAAAATTGAAGAGTCGGCATTCAATTTGAGAAAAACATGCAAATAGCATTTAAATTCGCGCGGACACTCTGCGGTAAGCGTTTGGACATTCAATTTCGTGAACAGGCAAGCATTTGTGACATTCGTGCAATGTTTTTCATTTAATGGTAATCTTTAGAATCGTATTTTGTTTCTGTTCGAATAATTATGTAAAGAGAGAATAACACCTAATTGCAATCAAATAAAACGGCCCAAAGTAAGCATAACAGAAAGGAGTAATAAATGAAAAAAGAGGGGGGGGGGGATAAAAAAGCAAATGAAAAATGGAGAGACAAATATATAATTATATACTTTAAAAATGTGATAAATGAAGAAAATAAACCATTGCGGAAAAAAATTGGCACAAACCTAAATCATAATATACATGCACAGAGTGTGCATGTGTGAGTGTGTTTGTTGTACACATTACAGATCAGTAAACTGCATTTCAGGGATTTTTGTATCATCATCCGTGATGAAGGTCCAGGGCGAGTATCGCCTCCAATCATTATTGGACTAAATGTATTTCTGATCTGTAATTTGTCGTTTGTGATATAAAAAATATATACAAGCCAATACGTGGAACATACCTCTATCATATATTCTCCTTTTCTGTTCTATACACACCTTAATTTTTCGTTCATTCCTGTTATCTTAAAGTTTTCCTCATATACATTGTACTTTCCTTCTCCAATTTGAAGGCTCGAAATGCGAAAATGATTGTCCATGGACGAAAACGAAAGTAAAATTCGGTAGGAAATTCTCCTTCCAGTCACCCGGCGCGAAATTGAATGACGGGTATGCATCGTCTAATTGAATGAAGCTACTTCTAAATTGAATGCGTGAAAGTACACAATTCAATGTCTGCAAACGAAATTGAAGGCTCAAAGTTTGAAAATGAAGCATGGGAGCAACGAGCTGAGAAAAATCGCTTGGACACGAATGCACGTTAATGAATTTGACTGCTGTTTTGACGAATTCGGCCTGGAAAACCTATATTAAAAAGAATTGCTCTATATTTCCTGTCAGTTTTTATGTCATTTGGAAAGGAGATAAACTTTAAGTGTCTGATAACTTTTGCGTGTAACCGTCCAACCATCATAATAAAACTCTGGTTTCTATCTAATCAGTCAATTATATTACAGTAAAAAGTACAGGTACAGTTTTGTGTTGAAATTGCACATATATTGAGAAAATTTAAACAAAAGGCACCCAAAGAAAATGAACATTGTATCATGTAGGATTTAAAAATTGCTGTTAAAACCAGAAAGAGACAAAATGAATGGGATTTTACAAATATAATTCATCTCATTATATTTTCCATCTGTATGATTTTCCATTGCAGATTTGGTACATGTATCTAGTCACTCGAAAACTCGGGTTCATGTAGACTTGGTCAGTGGTGCTCTTGTACATTAATACAAGTTTTCAATATTGCCCTTTCCATTAGAGCACCGCTCCAGCCTATGAGTCCATCCATCCTAACCCTAGTCGGGGAGCGAGGTTGCGGCAAGACGGCCATCGTAGCCAACTGGGCCAAGCGGTTTCGGAAGAGCAACCCCAGACTCAGGGTGATATCACACTTTGTCGGCAGCAGCGCTCTCAGTGCAGACATCACCAGTTTCCTGCGCCGGGTCACCTATGAGCTACGTGGAGAATTTGTTGGTAAGCTTCTCAGAAAAAGCAGCCCAGTAATGTAGGAAGAGTGCCCTCTTTGTGCACATTTATTGCAGGTGGGTGTTGATGTAGAAGAGGAGCAGTTTCCCTACCCCCGGTAAAGTTATGTTTCCCTACTTTCACCTGTGCATTGAAGGGTGCATGAATTTTATAAAGTATTTTGTTAAAACAATTTCTGGACCTTTTTATCCCAGGATTTAGTGTGCCCCATCACCTCATGGCTTGAATGTCCCACAAATATCCACTGGATCTTTGGGCTACATGCAGTAGTACCAAAGGGTGGCTTGTGCGTAAAGCGCTCGCCTCTCATGTGGCCCGGGTTCGATTCCCGGCTCGGACCATATGTGAGTAGAGTTGTGCGTTGGTTCTCTCCTGTGCCACTAGGGTTTTTCTCCGGGTACTCCGGCTTTCCTCCCTCCGGAAAAATCAAACACTTTTGATCTCTGGCTGTGCTCCGTGGTCATATATGAGTCGATGTGGCCGGCTGCCAGAGGCGCCTTTACGTGCCAGCGACTCGACCACGTTGTAGCGGCGTGTCCCTTGCAATTCAGCATCCCAGCTGCGAGTAAGGATGATTAGCCTCCCAAATTATTATTATTATTACCACCAGACTGGTACTGAGAACAATTTTTTTCAAGACCAGTGTCTTGTGCAGGTGTGCTGTCAATTTGTACAATTTTAGTTTCAACTTGTTAATAATTGAAAATTTGTACAAGTCAATAAAAATATACAAGGTAGCCCTCATTTGTTCCAAGTGTGAAGCAGTAAGATTTATTTAAAGAAAAAAATGTAACATTTGAAAGAAAAATCCCCTGCCCTATGGTCTCGTTTGGTCTCAGAGTCGACTAGACCAATGCCTAATTTCTAAACACAGTTCACTAGTCCAGTGTGAATTTCGAGCCTTGCACTTAGATGATCGGCTTGCCTTCTGGTCAGAATAAATATTATTTTTCCTATACAGGAAGCCAGAATGAGACATCGAGTGATACAGAGGATATGTCCAACTTCCATCATATCTGTGAGGCGTTTGTGGCAGCGGTGGCCATGGGGCCGTGTGTGTTGGTGCTAGATGGCATAGATGAACTGAGTGGTACACTGGGACAGAGTATGCACCAGGTATTACAGTGGATCTTTTCATAACATTGAAAGTTTGAATACATAGTTTGTTCCTAATGGTTCACCAGGACTACCCTGCTAAATCCAACAGAGTCCAACGGGGACTCATATGGGTTTCCTGCTTAATCCAACGCAGTCCAACACGTCATAAAAAATGACTTGCCTGCTAAATCCAACAGAATCCAACTTTGGCTTATTTTTCTGTTGCCTGCTGAATCCAACAGGATTGTAACATTATGAGTTAGCTGCTCAATCCAGCAGGGTCCAATGGAATAGTTGGATCCTGTTGGATTCAGAAGGGTTAGGGTTAAGCTCTTGAATATGAATGATGGCCATAGCCGTGGGGGGGGGGGGGGGGGGGTGCTTATTGTTTGAGTTTATGCTTAGCTGCACAGCCAGTTGTTGGCATACCAGGCATATGGTCTGAAGGCCGGTTTATAGTCGGTTGCACGATGAAAATCGCCCGACGCTGATGGTCGCTGGACGCTACACCTTTTTTGTGAAGTTTATTGTCGTCCTGCGACGTTTGTAAACACACGGGCAGCATACGCACAGCGCGTCTGGAATTCGAATGAGACGTGTGACGATCAACGCATCGCCACTGCTGAATGTAAAATTATTTTAGCTGCAATAATTATTAATTATCGGAGTTAGCAGCTTTTTTTTTATTTGTGATTAATGTCTGTCTTAGCTGTTTTGATAACAATAAATATGAAGACGCATAAATGAAATATAGGACGTTGTCGCTGTTTATTGATAGTGATATTTATTGTTTATGCTGTGTGCCATATTTGCATATTCATCGTTTCTTACCGATCAGGCAATTCTATTGGCCCATTGAAAAAGTGAGGTCAGCGACCATGTCAAAGTTTAATTGATTAAACTCTGCAGCGACGTCGCCAGCCTCTTTAAGCGACTAGTCGCTGGTGCTTCCGCGTCAAGTATAAACCCTGCGTGAGAGGATCGCACGTCAATTTTTAGTCGCGGCGACCGTTGCGCGACCGACTATTAACCAGCCTTTATGGTCATCGAGTCTAGTTTGTCCAGACACAATGAATAGAGGATGATGGAGTGAATTCAAGTTTAATAAAAAGTACCAAGCTTTAAAAACCTAACATGCAAACATTGACAGGGTTCCCACAGTCTTAGAAAATCCTGGAATTTAAAGTAACATGGAAAGTCATAGAATTGCATATGATGCACGATATGGGGCAGAGGAAACCCCCCCCCCCCCTCTTTTGGTCATTGTGTTCCCAGAATCTCAGGAATTCTTTTCAGATGTCTAGGGGGATGTGTTAGGTAACAATAGTCTGGAGAGTGTATAGGGTATAGGGACAAAAGGGGGTACCCCTCTACCCCATATCGTGCTGGGTATATAGAATTGTGTTATTTTACAAGGAGTCATGGACAATTCATATTTCAAGAAAAAAACCCATTTATGGAATCTTACACTAGCAGTACACATACAAGTAGTCACTGTACTGTAAATAGACTCGTGTGTCAAAAAATAGCATCAGAATTGGTCATGGAAAAGTCATGGAATTTAAGGTTTCTGTAGGAAGCCTGATTGATTGATAAAAACAAAATCAGTGGTATATCAATTATCAAATAGTGGTATCAAATATTTTTAGCTTGCTGATGCATAAAATTTAGTTCGTTTCATGAAGAGCCTTCCTTTGTTTCGAAAGGTTAAAGAGATGTCCTGGCTTCCCGCCAAGCTTCCCCTGCAGTGCCAAATCATCCTGACCACCGTCCGCTCCGACCTGACCTACAAGACCCTATCCCAGCGTCTTGACACCCAAGTCCTGCTGGTGCCCCTCTTCAAGGACAAGGGGCAGAAGTCCGCCATGGTGGCCGACAATCTGGCCATCCACTGTAAGTGCCTGGACCAGGGCCAGATGGAGAAGATTGTCACGTCCAAGCTGAGTGACCGGCCACTGTTCCTATCCATTCTGGCTAATGAGCTCCGGGTGTGTGGGACGTATGGGAACCTGGATAAGGTGAAACATCGGAGGGCCTATGAATGGTCCTGCGTTTTCTCTTCATATAGCTCTTTTTTCTTTCACTCATTTCAGGATTGTCAAATGTTTTGGTAGATTTCCGATGAAATTTTTAAAAGCATACTCCACAAAATGTACTTAGCATTGCTCTTCCTCCTCCTTTCTACTGCCTTTTATGTATTTCACTGAATCTTTCCTCTTGGTGCACGCCACCTGTATTTTCCCTTGGCGATCTTTTTCATATTCTTATTAACCCCAACCTTCTCAAATCCTCCAAAATCCTGTTTTCCAAAAGCAGGAATTTGGAGGATTGAGGGTATTTGGAAGTTGAAGCATCAGATGGTTTTGCATGATTGAGGGCATTAGAGGATTTTGCCTCTGGAGGAAAATGGGGGATCCTGGTCATCAGGCCCAATCTGATGCTGGTTGATTTCGAAAGATTGAGGTTTCTGGGGTGTTTAATCCAAAACCAACTGGATGATTTTGCAGGATTCAGGCAGTGGTCCACATTAACAAACATTGGAGGATTTTGAAATCAGAGGAAAGAAGTTGGAAATAAGGAATGAAAAATAAATAAATAAAAACGAAAAAGGGAAAGGCACATCCTCCTCACCCCTCATGGGGTTGTGTTGATTATTGGTTAGCAGAGATGTAGTCAAGTCCATCACAAGTCCATCACAAGTCCATCACAAGTCCATCACAAGTCCATCACAAGTCCATCACAAGCCCTCCAGTCCTACACGTAATTCCAATCACAAGCTATTTAAATGAGCTTTGACAAAGGCATTCCTTTGTCATTGTTCATCTAGTTACTTGTGACCAGCTTTATGAAAGGACTTCTGACTGGACTTGCAGGGACTCGACTACAACTCTGTTGGTTAGCATTTGTAACTCATAATTGGCAAGTCAAGTTTCATTTTCAGCTGTTGGCAGTGTGTTGGGCAAAGCACTTAACCCCTTGCGTACGGATGACGACAAATATCGCAAAAAGAAAGTGCCACCAGGCTGGATGACGCCAATAGCCGCTATTTGTGCAGTTTCAATCCATTGTTGGATTATTGTGTATGTTACGCTTGACTGCACAAGCACGTTGTGGCTGCAAAAGCCGACGCGACACCCCGGCGCCTCCTGTAAATAACCGTACTCAAGGGGTTAACCTTCACATGCCTCTCTCACTTTAGTTGTTGCCTACATTTAAGGTACCCGTACTTGTAATGGCCTGATGACATCCTCTCCAGGAAGTATAGAAATGCTGTCAGTTATTCCATAAAGAGGGAACTGAGAATACACAACAGAATGAAGACACCATGTCATCCCAGAGCAATTTTGTTTGCCCTGCTCTGTGCCCTTATAGCTCAATCTATGAATTGTCCCTTACTAGGTTATGGAGCAGTACATAGAGGCAGTGACTTTCAGGGACCTTTGGAAATGTGTGATTCAGCGATGGATAAGAGATTACGGATGGACCACAGATGGCCGCTCAACGTCAGCATCTACTGATAGTAGCTTAGAAGGTACGATAAAATGGAAATGTTATATTGGAAGTTGTATAGAAGGGGAAGTTAATTTCATTTAGTACTTTGTAGTGCAGCATTGTAAGCGTAGACGAACCTAAGGGGGCACTGGGTGACACGTGCTGAACCCCACCATCATTATTTACCACCCTGATTCTATTCCCTTCTTCCTGGGAATAATTGCATACCGTGGCCTTCTCAGTCACTTGGAAGACTAATCCCTATTTGTGGTGAAGTCCTAAAGTTTGAGGAACGTGATACAGATGAGGTACAGGTGAAATTTGGCCGCACTGATTTGAAGCCCAGAAAGTTTTTCTCATGGAAATAGAACTTGAGTTTGTGTGTTTTTTGTTTTGTTTTTGTTTTTTAGTCTGGGCTTTATTTTATTTATTTATTTTATTTGCCGTCTTATTTAAACAGGGTGGCCTCCTCAGTTAACAAACTGCTTTCCTTGAGGGCCCTGTATTTAGAACAATAATATGCCATATAACAATTATTGAAAGTAACTTTTAAATCAAATACAGTTATTAAAATATAAACAGTAATTAATGTAAACCTGATAGGCAATTAATAAACAATATATCACAACAAACAATTCATTAGTATACAATAATAAGATTACATAAAAACATAAACATAATTGAACTAAAAAATGACAAAACAAATAAAGTTCATAATGATACAACTCTGACACAGCGAAAATATAAACACATACAAACGTATTTTAAAGCTATATAACAAAAGCAAATAAAATAAAAACAGATAAAAAGAATTAAACCATATTAAATTAGTGACTGATATGCAGTAAAAAATATAAATCAACAACATATATTAAGATAATGGAACAGTAATTAAATAAAATACCGTAACATAGGCAAGAGAGAGGCAAACACAATATTATAAATAAACCATAAATGACCAACATAAAACACATCCACACTAAAAACCAAATATAATAATAATAAAATAACATAAGATTAAATAAATAAATAGATAAGGAAATTAATAAAAAAATTAAAATACCCCCCAAAAAACAAAAAAACTGACATGACACGACACGACACATCACATAATTCTACCAGAAGATATCAATTGAGCCAGATTATAGACTCCGTACTATTTAACAATGCCCTTTTAAAACTGTTTTCTGTGCCAGATATGTGTGGCTGGGTTGCTGAGGTTCTGCGGCTGATCAGTTGCTCCAGGCATGGCCTGAGTGAGCCCGAGATTCTGGAGCTGTTGAAAATGATGGGATACTTGGGCCAGGCTGAGGTCACGCCATTTGACTTTGCCCTCTTCCGGTCGGCCACATTTGATGCCCTGGTGGAGCGGCCGGGAGGCCTGATGAGCTTCTTCCATCAGCATCTCAGGGAAGCTGTAGAGCATTCTTTGCTGGGTAGGCATGGCAACCCCTGACCCTGACTAGCCCACTGGGCTAGCTAACTGCAGATTTTACTGGCCCGTATATATATATTGGGGTTTTATTAATTTGTATATGATTTTTTTTCCTTTTAGACTGATTTTGATTTGCCGCACCAGTCATAAAGTTGATATTTTGGAAAATGAAAGGCCATTGGTAAATGACTTAAAAGGCATTATGTACTGTGTAGATAAACTGCTACCATGCCGGAAAAACACAAAACCACACAATGACTCGGTTTATAGCGATCCTGTAGTATTAATACCAAAAGAATTATTTCGATCAAAATTATAACAGGTAGGTTACTGAATTTTTCACTAGCCCACCGGGCAACCAAGGAAGCAAGTTTGGGTAGCCAAACTAGAATTTCTACACTGTGACCCCGTGTGATAGTTGCATGACCCCGTGTGATAGTTCCGTGACCCCGTGTGATAGTTCCGTGACCCCGTGTGATAGTTCCGTGACCCTGTGTGGTAGTTCCGTGACCCCGTGTGGTAGTTCCGTGACCCCGTGTGGTAGTTCCGTGACCCAGTGTGGTAGTTCCGTGACCCCGTGTGGTAGTTCCGTGACCCCGTGTGATAGTTCCGTGACCCCGTGTGATAGTTCCGTGACCCCGTGTGATAGTTCCGTGACCCCGTGTGATAGTTCCGTGACCCCGTGTGATAGTTCCGTGACCCCGTGTGATAGTTCCGTGACCCCGTGTGATAGTTCCGAGGCCTGCTGATCAGAATGTAATTTGTTAGTTTTTCCCCTTGATTTAAAGTACATCTGAGCAGATACCGGTATATGTCCCTTGTCATATCTGCTGTCAAATATCAACAGCCATATTTCCAGAACCAAAGAGATGCTGTAGACACATCAAATAGAAGCTTGCAGGTCCTTTCCATTCATATCCGCTTTTGTGAGAACATTGCCGTGACTAGTGACGAGAGTCTAGTGTGGACACTTACGGCTTATGGAAACAGATTCATGCAGGCTGAAGTCGAGCCTCGCAGGTGATAGGCCAATAATGTACGTGATTAATTTCCACGGAAAGGTGCATAAAATCTAAGCGTGTGTTTCAAAGCATGGTCACAATCCACAGTCTGGTGCCGGAGAATATAATTGTCTGCATTATCACCAACAAAATGAGGATGGGCGCCACGGAACCTCTGATGCAGCTCATTTTCACAGGGTTGATCTTAAGTGACTGAAATGTGTTTTTCATTGGAGTTGGTCATATGCAAGTCAAACAGTTGTGTATGTTTGTGTATTTGGTTTCTAAGAGGTTATGTTACATGAATACTATCCTGCTTTAACTTCCTACATAATCTTTCTACATGTAACCTGAATCCTCCAATATCCTCATTCCCAAATCCTGTTGTGTTTGTTACTGGGGGCTGCTTGAATCTTGCAAATTCCTCCAGTCGGGGTTTTGGATAAACACCCCAGGGGTGAGATTTGTCAGGATTTTTCCTGATTTTAGGACGTTTTTGTCGGAATTTTTTTCCTGATTTCAGGATTTTTCGTCTTGGTTTTTTAAATTTCTTATTTCAGGAATTTGTCAGAATTTTTACGGATTTCAAGAATTTCTTTTGAAATCTGGAATTCCTGATGAGGTGTTACCCTAAAGGTGTTTTTCCCTGTAAAGGTTGGTATATACCAATAGAAACGGGTATTTTCAGAGGTGCCTTTAGGCAAATACAAACCATAGACCCTACATTCCTCTGGCGTCCTTGGTAACCCCCAAACACTGCAGATTTCATGGATTTTTCATTTTTAGCCAATCTCAACCCTGAACCCCAATCCTCCTAAATCATCCCGCATTAGATTGGGCCTGATGACCTGGCTCCTCCATTTTCTTCCAGAGGCAAACTCCTCTAATGCCCTCAATCCTGCAGAATCCTCCAATGCTTCAATTTTCAAAGACCTTTCCTCCAAATTCCTCCATTTGGCAAAGAGGATTTTGGAGGATTTGGGAAGGTTAGGGGTAAATCAAAAATGAATATCTGTATTTTTTGTATTCAGTAAAACAATCAAACTCCTGACATAGTCTAGCTGGTAAAATAATTTGCAATGCATATTATGCCATACAGGGATAATCAGTGGCACAGTTGGCATGCTAGACTCGCCCAACTCATCTACTGTCAACTTCCTGACAGTCGGCCTGAAACGTCAGAAGAGGCTATGCCATGAAGCTCTTTCCAGCTACTTCTGGAAGCAGCCCCACAGTCTGAGGAGGACTGGGGAACTTCCTTGGCAGCTGGAGAAATGTGGAGACAATCAAGGCCTGTATAATATCCTGACAGAACCAGAGTAAGTTGCCAGTCACACTTGTACTGTGCTGTTCCCTTTGTAAGTACAGTGGAACGCCGCTTTAACGAACATCGCGGGATCCACAGATTTTGTTAGGTATAGCGATCATTCAATATAGCGATTTTCAGCCGTCGGTTACTTAAGGACGACTTTAAACATGTGCCGGCCCATTGAATTATGTAATTACATGTTCATACTTTCTAAGCTTACCAAATTCTTAAGCAACAGTTGGCTTTTCCCTTCTATTCCTTGGGGAAATAATAGCCACCTGTCACTCTTTAACATAAAGCTGCGGCCGTTTGGGAATTAAAAACAGCCCAAATGTCCAGTACATTTCTTTAATCCGTTGCCTTTTTTTTCCAACAACAATGTTCGGTAAGTTTTGTACACAAAACTTGGGAGCCAAGGATGGTGTTCGGTATAGCCGAATGTTCGGTACATGTATAGCGGTGCTCGGTATAGCGGCGTTCCACTGTAGCAATATAATTCATTTCCTTCTGTTCATATGTCCCTTTACTTTGCTTGAGGAAAAGTCTTCTTGGTCTTGCTATCTCCCCTAACCTTAGCTGGCAGAAGTAAATCTCAGGTATTGCAATGAGTACTTCCATGTGTAACCTGGAAAAATGACACACCATGGGGACTTTACTCGACACAAAAAATAGACAAGCAATACCAGGATCTAAAGAACAAGTCGCGAACTATTTTATTAGGAAAAGGATTTAAGAATGAAGTGAACTTGTGAACCAAACCTTGAAGTTAAAACCCAAGAAAAAAGTTTAAATAAATCAAAACAAAACCAACCCAAAAACCTAAAAATGAAATATAAACTTATTTAAAACCTTATAAACCAACAACAAATAGAACAGTTTAAACCAAAGAGCAAGGTATGCTTAAACCAACACAAAAAATTAAAGTCTAAACCAACACAAAAAATTAAAGTCTAAACCAACACAGAGTATCAAATAATGGACCTTAGGTACACTCTGATTGAAACCTATAAGAATCAAAAGAAAAGAGAAAAGAAAGAATACATCAAAACAAAGTGCTCATGATCGAAACCAAGGTTAAATCTGCTATACATGTACATGTTGCCTATATACAGTAAAGTAAGCTTACAGGCTCAACATGCATACACTGGAAACAAAGAACTTTCTTGTGAATATCTAATGAGTTTACATAAGGGATTAGGGCTCTGAAACCACAGCAGCACATGGCCAAGCAATTAACTTAAAGTAGACTTCCTCAAGTCCATGAAGTCTAAGACTAGAAAAGAGCAATAAAGTTACAAACAGGTGGTCATATAATACAGACGAAAATGGGGCTGAAGAAAGTCTAATCTACTCATGAATAAACATTCAAATGATACACTCAGAAAGGAATTTGCACACTTAAATCTCTGTGGGAAAACTAGATCTCCTACTTGAAACAATGGTAGAGATACACTCTAAAGTCATTCAATCTACATGTTCTAGGGGTAAAAATAAAGTCTTTCTCCACAAAAAGAAATTCTCCATGGCAATCACACCATCTTAAGAGAAACAAGAAAAGTTATAAAGTAGAAATTGATAACTTGTACACAAAAATATATATAATTTAACATAAAACTAGTCAAAGAAAACTCAAGTCATCCCATTGGCAAAACAGTACTCCTTTCCTTATTTCAAATCACAAAGGCAAGAAAATC
The DNA here is from genome assembly GCA_037893225.1 of Hippasteria phrygiana. Taxonomy (NCBI): domain Eukaryota; kingdom Metazoa; phylum Echinodermata; class Asteroidea; order Valvatida; family Goniasteridae; genus Hippasteria; species Hippasteria phrygiana. Next base: position 695,096 of record JAZGUH010000689.1, read on the forward strand.
ACAATAATACAAAATGCGAATGCGCTGGGCCCACCATGATAAAGTAAAATCTCAAAGCTTTCTCAAAAAGAAACTATAACTTTCTAAAGATAAAACCTCGCTTTAAACCAAATAAAACCTATCAAAAACTGTAAGGAAACTCGAAATAAGATTATACAATATAAAAAGAACAACAATTGGACGATAAAACTTACCAGGGCACTGTAGCAGACGAAAGACAAGGCTACGGCAGGTCGCACAACTCAAAGGAGTGTGAAAGAGGCACATGTGCACTCTTCTCCACCGGTCTGCTAAGTGAAGGCAAACTAAAACTCTGTACACAAGTATAACTGTGGTCAAGGGGAAAGATGCTGCTACTGGGGCCAGGGGGACACACAACTAAATAAACCACAGTACATGTTAAAAATATAAGCAGGGGAGCAACTCTCTAAAAATAACAAGCAATATAATTTGGCCCTGCCACACATGCAAGGTGGTTGTCTTTATTAAGCGCGGAAGTATCTACCTCCTGATGATGCTATCCTTTACCTTTACAAATACGTGCTCTCATGGAGTACTGTTCCCACATCTGGGCTGGTGCTTCTGCTTGTCACTTATCTTTATTAGAGTACAGAAGCGCATTGTAAATTTGGTTGGAGAAGAGTTGGGCTCATCCTTACAATCACCCTCCCACCAGAGATCTGTTACTACCATAATTTTAGGAATATAGGCCGCGCGGAGTATAAGCCGCAGCACGCAAAAATCTGCAAATTAAGATTTAAAGTTGGCGTATTAGCCGCACCGCCGTATAAGCCGCACTGGCGTATAAGCCGCACTGCGGCGCTGACGACGTCCAACAACAAAAGTCATCGTGCTGCATGCTAGTATGTAAATGGTTCCACTACATATGCAATCCTAAAGTGTAAGCAGCACGCGAACGAGTGTCACTATGGGCTCCGTGCACAACTACCCCCTCAGCGGAAAGAAAAGGCGAGTGGGGGTCAATATCGACGCCATCTTACCTGCTTCAATTTAAGTGTCTGGTTCCCGCTATGATATTCTTATTGAAAACGCAATTATCGAAATTCGGCAAACAGACAGAGCAATCCCACTGGTATACGAGTATCAAATGAACGAGGAGTGCGGTGCGTAATACCAGCGACGTACTGCCCATGGAAGTACGGTTGCTATGTGGACAGCGCCCTCATTCGACGCGCACGGAGCCATTACAAATAAACTTTCATAAGTCCTCGAAATTACCAATTTTGGCTGGGCTTGATGAGTGTGGGCTTGGTGGGCCGTGTGGCAGTTCTTCTTGTTCTTCTATTTTTTACGGGGCGAGGGGGGGGGGGAGGGGCTGGGGCTGGTGGGGGAGAATAAAAAAGAAAATGACAACTTTAACCACTAATCTAAGCTCAACAGTCATCAATTGACCAGTGAAATAATACACAACATGGATTACACAATGATAAAACAGACAAAAACGAACAGACATACCACATGATTTGTGAGGTGTGAACGGTACTTACGGCAACCAACGAAAACATGACTGCCTGGCCCGGAGTGCCGCCTGCACCGGAGCGCCGCCTGCACGCGTGACCCGGGCTAAGGCGCGGTTTCTGTGACTGATTTTATTCTTCAAATGTTGCCGTATAAGCCGGCCGGAGTATAAGCCGCAGAGACATTTTTCAGCGTAAGAATCAACGTGTAGGCCGCGGCCTATATTCTGAAAATTACGGTACTTTTAGTCTGTTCTGCAGATATTTTCAGGGTAAATGTTCCATCATCTTGTCCAGCTTGGTTCCTCCAGTTAGGGTGTTCGAACATCCGGCTGTCATTGATGGGGGCAGGTATGCCAAGTACAGTCTGTGCAGCCAAGCATAAATGCAAACAATAGGCACCACACTGAATAGAGTGGTCCAATTTACTGCACTTAGAGCTACCCTTTCGTGTGAATGAAAGCTTTGTTTGAAAAAGCTGCATCTATTGATTACACTACAATTCAAGAACAATATAATTAAAACATGAATGGATTGAGTACGCACAGGAATGCGCATGTAGACTACAACTGGCCAGGTGGTCTTTTCCAAACTGGGGCTGTGGCCGTCGTTCATATTCAAGAGGTTAGCAGAACTACATTGACATCTTTTGTGTTATTTTTCATATTCCCAATAGGTATCGTGATAAAGTATCAAGATATGTATCGTCTCACAAAATAGTGTTAGCGTATCTCCTAACTTATGTGTACTGACTGTCAAGGGGTGAACCTCTTGCGGCTGGCTGACGGCCATAGCTGCGGCTTCAGGCGAGACCGCTTGGCTGGTTGACGTGTAGAGCCGCATTCCAGCATGTACAAAATCTATTCATTATTTAACTACATTGTTCTTGAATGGGAGTGTAATGAATAGATAGAGTTTTTTCAAACAAAGCTTTCATTCACAAGAAAGGGGTGTGCGGTGAATAGGGCCACTACTGTTCAGTGTGGTGCCTATTGTTCACATTTACACTTGGTTACACAGCCCTTCCAGTGATAGTTCTGGCATACAATGTACCAGCACCCAATTGATAACAGCCGGCTGCAAGTGGTTAAGAAAGACTGTTTTTATACAGTGCTTTCATGCATAGTTTGAACATAGTGTACGTGATTGGTCATTGTTGCAATTTTCAGAAATGGGTTAGTATGGTTAGTATTTTATAGGAAATATCATTCCACTGACCTGTTCAAAGTTTTGCGTTGTTGGATGGCGAAAAAAAACGAGAGAAAAACGGCATTCGTTTTCAACCGTCGGGCGGATGATAGTCAAGGCGCGCATGGCTACCTGGACACGTGATGTGCCCCGGATATGCCAGCGTGTCCGGGGCGCGTCACTCGTCTGGGTAGCCACGCACGCCTTGACTAGAGGCTACATTTCTTATAGAGTGCAGTTTTCCAACGATTGCCGGCTGGCAATCATTGGAAAACGATATAAATTTCCACTTTTCTTGACAACGACAGCACACCTGGTGCCATCATTTCACAGGATGATTGAGACTACTATTAACTTACAGTCTAGTAAGGTATTTCGTAATAATTCAGTAATAATTTGTAATAATTCTTGTACACTACGTTTAACAGGTTCTTGCCCTTTCTCATCGATTCGTAGAGTATTCCTGATGATGTCTCAGGATAGCATCCAGAGTGTTGCTCTCAAGCTGGACCTCTTGTTCTACTGGCAGCGGCTAATCAGGGCTGGCTACAGCATCGCTGAGGCTTACGAGAAAATGGTCATGAAATCATTGTTTGAGCAAGAACTTGCATGGAGCGGTCAGGAAGGGAAACTCAAAAACGGGAAGGTTGCTGTTGCAAATGACGGAGACTCTCTTCACAAAAAAGGTGATAAAAATTATAAATTTGTTCAGGCAATGTTTCTTTGGAAAAGCATTCTGATCATATTTATAGAGTTCATACTGGGAAGAATGTTGACAAATTGTAAAAATTTCAAAATGTATTGTCCTGGTCTTACAAATTGAAACATTATTCTTTTAGGAAAAAAAAATGCTACAAACAATAGCATACATAACTAAGGAAAAAAGGCTTTGATTTGGTATTCAACCTAAGAACAAGAATGTGCCCTGCGAGTTTAAGTTGTTCCAGATTTTGATGACGCTGGCCAGTTTCGCCTTATGAAATTGTTAAAATGAAAAAGAAAAAAATGTGTCTTTTGTAGACAGATTTAATTCAGGTTGTAATTGCTGATAATAAGGTTATCATCCATGTCATATCTGAATCCCGAGGTGTGAGGATGGTGCCGTCCTCTCAAAGGAAACCACTCCAGAAGCTCTCTGTTATTAAAGAAAGGGACTCATCGGTTTCTCCGAATGACAGCCCTGTGCATCAAGACAAAGTGATACCTCTAACAGCCAATCCTAACAATAATAATAATGATGCTGCGACCTACCCAAGCACCTCCTTAGTCAATCAGGCAGCAGCATCCTCCACTGAAGGTGGAACGTCATCACCTGCCGTGGCAGTTGAGTATGGATCGGCGGCCGACATCAATAAGATATCTGCATTCTCAGACATGGGTGTGGCCTCCTCGTCTTCAGATACAGATGAAGCCGACGAGGTTTGGGAGGATGCGAGAGATGGAACAGAGTCCGAAAGTGATGAGGGTGAGATTGGCTGATCCATTTTAGACCAAGTATAAACAAAAATATGATTAGCATTTTGGTTCGTTATTTTTTGTAGGTTTTGTAGTTTCACCCGAAAAATAATCCAGTGTTTTCCACGAGGGGTTTTAGCAGGGCGGGGCCGCCCTGCTAAAATTGTATGCCGCCCCGCTTATGTTTTACCGCCCCCCTAACATTTTCACCGCCCTGCTAAAATTTTCACCGCCCTGCTATTTTTTTTCCATTGGATTTTTCCCCATTCTCTACCGTCTTCACAGTTTATCTAAGTACGAAGAAGTTTACCACACTCTGTGGAACGAACATGAAGAGTTTGCCAGCATTAACATTCAGCAGTATTGCAGTAGCATTTATAGTAATCGAACAGATCTGGACGCAACGTACGCAACATATTATGCATTCACATCATAAAACTATACACGTAATATTATTCTGGACTGGTTCTAATCTCCCTGGTAGTATCATTTTCACTTTGTCGCGTCGAGAACCAGTTTACCTAAATTACAATGTTCTGTAACACTTGAGGGCGTCTTTTTCTCTCAGAAAATACCTTATCCACGCGCGCTGTGCCCACGTGCATAATTAGCTCACCGGCACGGCCGGCTTAACTCTGAACCCCTAGTCTTGGTTCCAAGACGTCCTTAGCGCAGTGCGACGTACAGCGCGCACGGCAGCGCCCTCTAGCTACACACACACACGCCAAGGCCAAATCGGTCTTAGCGATTTGGCCGTGGCGTGTGTGTGTAGCGAGAGGGCGCTGTCGGCCGGCCGTGCGCACTATACGTCGCACCGCTAAGGACGTCTTGGAACCAAGACTACTGATGAACCCCCCGCTCGGTGACGAGTTCCATTCAGTAAAAAAAATTTCCCCCGAAAAAAATAAACTTTTGATGACCAAACCCCCTCCCCCTAAAAATCTTGCCTTCATTTCAAGTTGTAAACACGAGCAAATTTGATTCAAAGAGTCAGAAGAAAGTGGCCAGGAAATGCCTCAGATTGCACCACAGAGCATCTAGAATCCAAAATTTCACCGGGCCCTTAAGCGGGCCCCGGTCCCCACGCCATGAGGGCTTCGCGCTCCGTGCTCGCATTGTGTCTGCCGCCCTGCTAAAATTTAAGGCCGTGGAGAACACTGTCATTCATTATTTGTTTCTAGCAATTAAAAAGTTATTCACTTGTAAATGAGACATCAAATGAAAAACCCAAACGCATTTAGTTATCGAATAATTGTGACCAACTCTGCAAAAAAGGGGCATTATGTTGCCAAATTTGAAAAACATGGGTTTTATATATAGCTGGAAAGGCCATTTTATAAGCTTTCACATGGAGGCCTGTAGCATTTTGCATTCGAGAGATATTTGGAAATTTGCAGGTTTGTTTTCAGGAATTTCTTGAAATGACTTAAGGAGAAACAAGCCATTTAAAACAATAAAAAGCAAAGCAATAGATGGAAACACTTGACACAAACACATTCTTATTCCAACTTTATTCACTGAAATCAAAGATTTTGGTTATGAACTACGATAATATAGGTATCAAAGATGCAAAAACATCCCTCCCTTAAAAATCACGGGTTTGAAGAAATTTTCACCCTCTTCACATAGAACGGCCCATTACGCGTAAAAGCATACAGCGACTTATGTGCCCTTTTTGCATTTAATTTACAAATGTCACATTATTTGCAGCTTGACAGTAATACAGGCTTAGATTATTCAGGCTTTCACATGCGTGAAAGCAACCAAGAATGAAAGCCTTTTTTAGGGAGAGATGCAAAAGTAGGTTTTTCTTTAAAATAAATTCCATACTAACATTTTAAAAGAAAATAGCAGACAGCTGTGAGGGATCGTGATCGGCAGCCACTTTAGCCAGGTGGATGTGCTACGCATTCAGCATGAGTACAGTATGAACGAGGCACCAAAGCCTGGTGGGGCCAGGTTAAAGGCAGGAGATTGGTGTTTAAAGCATGAATCAAAGGCTTTGCTTGACGTTGAAAAACCAAAGGTCCCATTATTCACATATTGGTTCCGTTTAAATCTTAGGGAAAATTTGTAAATGAATTTCGATATTTTTTTAATATTAATGTTTTAACGGAACATCGTTAGTGTTTCCCAAGATGTTCAATTAGCCATAATAGAAGTGTTTATATAGCGTTTCATACAGACTTTGTATCAATGTCCTTCACAATAAGCCAGTTCGGTATTTCAACTGCCCATGTGCACAATGACATTTTATCCCGAATGACCGCGTGACCTAACGCGCACGTGTTAAATTCAATCAGAATGGGCGTTCGCGTAACATGCCGTGACATTGCGTCAGCAATTTTATCCCGAATAACCTTTGACTTTTGAGATACCGAACTGGCTTATTATTACGACTGGTCATCAAGCTGTGAGATAATTTTTGCAGCAGTTTAAGTTTTAGCGTTGGCCTAAAATTAATTAGATTTCTACCCATTTATACTCCTGGGTGGAGAGAAGCAATCGTGGTAAAGTGTCTTTCCCAAGCACATCAGCACCCTAATCCCCCAGCAAGGTCTGAACCAACATAAAACTGCACCTAAGTCAGACACTGTACATGTAACTTTTGGGCCATGGTATTTCACAACTCAACTCAAGCCGTGCTGTTGATATTGTTTGCAGATGAAATCTTCTATGAGTTCAGGCCACAGGATAGATGCAAGATGGCTGTGCTTGCAATGCATGCTGGGAAGTTACTTGCTGAGAAGGCGTGTTTCACGCATTCGGAAAAGATGTTGCAGTTGGCTCATGAAGAAATCAAAACGGTAATTTTAATCTAAAGTATCAGAAAGAAGAGGAAAGCAGTGCAGAGAATCATTTTATTTGTTTAGGTTGGCTAAAGAGAGTACTGGAATAGGGGAGAGTGGGGCAAGTTAAGCCATATATTGGCATGGGGTCTAAGATATCTCCTGGTCTGGTATGATAATCTTAAGGGGCAATTAATGAAGTACCTTTTTCAGCTATATCAGACAAATAGAATTCACACGTATATTGTAATATTTAAGGTGTAAAAGATATTAACCCTCCCTCTCTCAGACCCCGTTCCCACTAGATCCACCAATTGGGGGATCTGATCCACCTTTTGCCAAATTGCCGGATCAGATCCCCCAATTGGTGGATCAGATCCTGCAATTGTGTTAGTGGGAACGCTAACCGTTATAAGGTGGATCAGGATCTGATCCACCTTTCTTGATCCACCTAAAGACCAGGATACAGATCCCCCAATTGGTGGATCAGATCCTGCAATTGGTGGATCACGATCAAGTGGGAACGCAAAAGGTGGATCTGATCCGGCAATTTGACCTGTCAACATCCGGCTGGTGCACGAGTGGCGCGAAAAGTTTGCGGTCTGATGAACGAAGGAATACGTTTAGGCGTGTAGCTCATGTGAACATTTCCCACGTGCACGACATGCACAACAAACAACTACTGAACTACGGGCTGTATACAAAATGTGTCACCACGCGTGCGCGATGCAAGCGTGCATGCATCCATTCAGCGTACATGTGTATTCCTTTCGTTCCGTACTGGAAAGTCGTCCGCTTCTAAACCTTTTTCATTCGTGTAATTTTACTTATTTTTCCATCCATAAATAATTCTGTGTTAGTGTATATCCTTCAGCGTGTCATAGAACAACAACCGTAGCAAAGTTTGAAGAAAATACGTTTTACGATCCGATTCGAGCCAGTACTTATAATATTACGTTAAAAAAGTTTGTAGTTTGTACTGCTCCAAGACGAAGATGGCGACCACCAACAACAAGACGACCAGGATTTCTTCCTCCATGTTGAAACTTCGAATATCAAAACATCGCACATGTACTTGACCCGTCCCAGCATGCAACGCTGCCACATAGCGCGCGCTCAGCAAGCAAGCGCATGCGTAATACCAAACTCAGTGACCTTTCGGACTCGACACTTCCGTTTGAAAAGGTGAATCAAGCATAAGTGGGAACGCGACTTGCGGTTTCGTTGCGGTTAGACAACGGTCACAATAGAATGCCGGATCTTGATCCACCTTTCCCCAATTCGAGTGGGAACGCGGTCTCAGTGCCAAATTGGAGCCAACTACCCTATCTATCAAAACCGAGTGACAGGTTGAGACACACAAGCTGTGGGAGAGGAGAGGATTTGGTTTTTCGATAGGTTGTGATAGTTATAATAGTAGGAGGGTTAAATGCAAACAATGTGCAGTTATATATTATGTCTTGCATGTATGACATTTGTTCAACTTCTTCAAACTTGATGTACCACAGTTACTTCAGACAATTATGCATTGTTCTGAAACTCAGACAATCAATCCTAAACTTCTCGGAGGAAATTTTTTTTTTTTACATTGTACACTGTTCATCCCAATCCTAAAAACTCCAATACCACCAACTGACATCCACAGAAAATTGTCACACTTAATTGGCTAAGTGTGACATTTTGACACAAGTTCAACCTATAAAAGCTCTCGTGTTAATAGCCCAAACCCTCAATTTTTTCATGTTACCTCTGGATAATAAAAAAACCACTGAATTGATACTGTGAATACACTTATCATTTCACAGAAATTTCACTCTTGAAGTTAAACTTCACATATTTCTGCAGAACATGTGCACCTTTGCCTTATAGCTTGCTTTAATTTTCTTATACAGGAAAAGGGAATTAATTCAAGAGGTCACCAACAGAGGGCAGTATCTTACTGCCGTCTAAATTCAAAATTCAGACCCAGGGGTGGCTCAATTTACCCCATGGCTCCACTTGTGCCACTGTACTCTCCCGTACAATTGCAGGCAAAAGTTTACATACACTTGGAAATTGTTCCTCCAACTGTTCTGTTTCTTGCAATGTTTTTATTTTAAATTCCCAGAATATCAGTAAGATCATGTTCAGAAGTCCTTCCTCGTACTTCTATAATTCTTCAAATACTTCTTGTTTGCAGGACTGCGGTGTATTTCATTTTTTGACCACACTGGGTATGAACATTGCAAACAGTTTTAATCTGAATTTACATTAGATACATTTTGCAAAACTGAAAATGTGCATAATCAAACAACCCCGATTCCCAGAAAATGTTTCATGTTCCCAATGAAGTCTCTTTTAACCTTGAAGATGACAGTATGTACAATGTAGCAAAGTGCGTCCCTCTTAAAGAGGAATTTCTGAACCTGTTTCCGAGCAGAAATTTCCACTGAGCACAGCGGAGCAACTCTTGCTGGTCAAAGTGGAGGAAAACCTTGGGGACTTACACCGCTACCAGCTACACAAGATGGCTGCCAAGAAATTCTATCACAAGGCCCTCGGTACGCTGGGCAACATCGCCGCCAACGAGTCTGACGACATCTATAAGCAACTAATGGAGAATCAAGGTTGGTCCGAGTTATGTGTGTATGATTTCGTAAAGATGAGTCATCTGTTCTCGACAGAAAAATGTATTATTTTCTGCTAATGAATTATCAATAAAAATCTTTTTTTTTTAAATTAAATTAAATTCAATACACGGGATGAGTCTCTTCAAAGTGCATTGTGTGTATACTGAGCTGTCGTACAGCCCACTAAATTGTGGACATCCTGAATGAATTCACTCTTGTGTAATTAATTAATTGGTACCTATCTGGACAGATTTTTGTCATCAGAATCTCGTAGTGATTAACTGGTATAAAACAAGAACATTATTTTTCAGGGTAGAATTCAAGAACATGCGGACCCATTTTTAACTTGTAGTTTGTTATACTTTTTTGCTTTGTATTGTGCATACGGTTTATTGGGAACCTCAAAAACATGAGGTGATCAAAATTCTACCAGTCATGAAAATTACAGTTAGTTATACTTGACAAAAAGAATGATATTTGTCAGGGGTGTACAGCGTGAAGACTTTTGAAGTTGTTGATTAAAGGGGTTTGTATATTGCATGAAAGGGTTTGTATATTGCATCTGGGACATGACAGCTCACTAATGTTGACAGCTATTGGATTAACCTTGCCAAACCTTGGCTGGTCAACCACTTGTATTTGACCATCCGGAACCAGCCTACATGGCACAGTTGCCCTTGTTATAGTAGCAACATTTTCATGCTAAACAATGATATAGGGCTGTTCATTTTCGAATAATTTAGTATTCGATTATTCCAAACTGGGTTTGACTGAATATTCCAATATTCGATACTCGAAAATCAAGTTTTTCATGCGCCTGCTGCAACTGTATGCCAAGCCAGTAACAAGTTGCACGCAAAGCACGCCGGTGTTTTACGAGCGGCAATCAAGATTATGGACCGCCCGATAGACATCTTGGGGTTTTACGGACGGGAACAATAAACCTCCGTCCACAAAAAGTTACCGTCGACAAAAATGCGGTATTTGACACAAAGTGCCGTAAAAATAGCAACAGGGTCGTATCTGTACATGCATGTATATATATATTTTTTTCCGAGTATTCGAACCGGCAATAAGATAAATATTGGTATATTCGGGACAGCCTTACAATAAGTGAAGGAGTGGCAATGATACAATAGTTCGACTAACCCTCATTTGGTTTGGATATTATTTTACAGGTGTAAGGTATATTAGGAATAAATCACTGATTAACCAATGATCCTTGCTCGAGCTTGCCCATGGTTTTACCCATCCTAGAGTTACCATAGCATTGTAGTAGGTGCTTAATTTCTCTTGTACTGCACAGTCGTCAGTATTGATCTTTTGTTTTGTTTTTTGTTTGTTTTGAAGGCCGAATTTTGAACCACCTGGGTCATATGGCCATCAAGGAGCATACCAAAGAAGTCCAGAAAGCAGAGACGATCCTCAGAAAAGCCAGTCGGTGCATGAGAGAGGCTAACAGTATTGCTGGCCTGGCCACTGCACAGTTTATTCTAGGCCTAGTCCAGTAAGTAGAACACTTTGGGTTAAACCATTAGGCACTGTACTGCCCGAAACCATTCCGCCATTTACTCACTATACTGCCCGAAACCACCCAGGATTTTCCACACAATGAATATCAAGTTCAGTTATGCAGTGAATAATCTGAAACATCCATAGACACTGCCCAAACCCATGATCGCGCAGGTTCCAAAATGTTATGTAAATTGCTATAATTTGAAGAAACAAGGTGTTTTTTGCTACCAAGGGTTCAAAGATCACAGAGCTTTAGAAATATGTGTTGAGCCACGCAATACATGCACACGCTGTCAGTAGTAGTGGTTTCTTGAATTGCTGCTTACAAACTTCGCATGCGGCAATAAGAGCAGCTTTGACGAAGTGTTAAAGATTTGTAGGCCATATAGTTTTGGAATCACTTTTATATTGCGTTTGTTTGAGACTTTCTTGTCAGTATACTGTAGGTTCTTTTGGCCGGTAAATATATAGTGGCACTTTCGTTGCATGACAGCAATAGCCACAAACAAAAAGTGCCACCAAGCCGGATGACGCCTATACACGCTATTTTCTGCAGTTTCAATCCATTGTTTAATTATTGTGTATGTTACGCTTGGCTGCACAAATTGTGTCCGTTTCGCTTGGCTGCAAAAGCCGGCCCGACACCCCGGTGCCTCACTGTAAATAACCGTACTCAATGGGTTAAATAAAACCAAATTATACATTTAGAAATGTGCTTGCTTTCCCCTAATAAATACCTTGCTTTACCACTTTAAATGGGACAGTTTTCACAATCCCTTTCTTATCATTTCACTTTATTTTGACTTCATATTAATGCCAGAGTAAGTACTTCAGACAGTGGTGTCTAATAGCAGCTTGTTCAAAGGAATGCTGGTCCTCAGTTTTGCAATTCAGGAGAAAAAATTATGGTGTTACTTTCCTCAAAATTCGAGGTAATCATCTCCGAAACAAACATCTTGTCATTTAGTCTTGTTTTTCACTCTACAGAATTAAGAAGTCGGATTACGTAACTGCAGAGGAATGCCTACAAGAGGCTCTGGGAACGAGGGAGAGATGGTACGGCAAGTCCCATCCCCACGTTGCAGAAGTCCTCAATGAGCTCGGGGGTCTCCTGTGCAACAGTAAGAACTTGCAAAGGTTAGAAAACCTCCCATGACTAATCTCTGATCCTTATTGTGATAGATTTCTGTCCAGGAAATGTCGAGTTTCTCAAAAGCATCCATGGCACTGTTGCTCGAAAGCTTGCAGAAAAATGTTTAGGATATCCCTGTTAAACTGGCGGTGTTGATCGCGGTACCACTATTTTCACAGAGGTGTCGCATTCAGTGCTTTGCATCAGGCATTTGATATAAACAATTCTCAACTTTTTGAACTATAGAATAAACATGACCATGCACGAGGTGACAAAATTACGCAGAGAACTCTTTAACTGTTTGTAGTCACAAATCAAGAATGGGGTCCTTATTTGATAGAGCCACCTGGCAGGTTTTACCAATACCTAAAACCCAGCGGTACCTGTAATATTACCGCCTGTTTAAGGATGTCATCCCTTACAAAACTTAAATCATGGAGAATTAACAGGTATCATCTCATTATTCTGACCCAACCAACAAAATGAGTCAAGTCGGCAGAGCGTTTTTAAGTTACAGGCCCTTAAGCATGACCTATATATTGAAAATGAATGGGAACTGTTTCATCCACCTCGTCCTATATTCGTCAGGATGTATACCAATATGAAGAGGCAGGTATGTTTTTTCTAATGCAAGCAAAAGACTGACATTTGAAAAAGTCTCCTTAAGACTGATTTTGACAGTTTACAAGAGAAGTTTGCTTGATTGAGGAATGTCTGTTGTGTTGTGAATTCCTTGCTTACCTGTCTGCTTACCCACTTTTCTGCTCACTCACGTGAGCAATGTTGTTAAATCCTTCTCTGTAAAGACTGCCATTTTGAAGTATTCACTGAAATCGGTCAACATTTACGCTAGGTATGACCGGACTGTAGCCGAGTCGTATTTCCGGAGGGCACTGCACATAAGAACACAGTCCTATGGCAGGGACCATTTGCTCGTTGGAACCACATTATTTCATCTTGGTGAGTACTGTCAAACATTTCAATTGAAGGTTCAAATACCAGAGTAAGATAATTTGCTGTTGCACAGGGTTCGCCAATAAGCCAGTTCGGTATCTTGAAGTAGTAGTCCAGGTCAAAGGTTATTCAGGATAAAATTGCTGACGCAAACGCCCTTTCTGATTGAATACTTGTGCATTGTGCGACCTCCTTGCGCGTTCATACGCGCGAGCGTTAGTTATCTCAAATGACCTGTGACCCACGTCATTGTGCATATGCGCAGTTGAAATACCAAACTGCCCTGTCATTGTTTGCTAGTTCTTGGACAACTTTACACACTTGTGCTTGCAGCATGTACAGATAGCATATAGCAGTGCAATGTATATAAGTGTACTAAAAGGTGTTTCCTGCTTGAATCTCTGACTTGGATTTGTCTTGGATTTGTCCGAGACAACTTTTTCATTGTGTTTATCTACATGAACATTCTGACCACGTGTGCCTTTTAATTAAATCATATTTTAATATGACGTGCATTCACATATTGCCTTTAAATGTAGTGTACATGACTGGTCATTGTTGCAATTTTCAGAAATGGGCGGATTTGGGGGGTTAATATTTTATAGGAAATATCGTTCCACTGACCTGTTCAAAGTTTTGCGTTGTTGGATGTTTTAAGGATGCTGGCCTAGCAGCTAGAATCTAGTTTGGGCACCTGGGCATGCATTAACTTAATCACACACAATTTTCTTTAAGAGAAGGGAGAGGTGTTTAAAACACCCGTAAATTAACATTTATACAATTCGTTTAACTATGTATTCCGAGGCCTTTACACACTATACAATTTCATGGGGACCCTTGTCAAACCCCACGATTTTTACTGCATTCACACTTGCAACATCCTCATCTGGGTAAGTTGACCAAGTCAACCTGGATAACACTTACTACTTAGGTTTCAAACCAAACCGCGTCCGGACCAATGTTAAAAACATCTCTTATCAAACATTGGAAATGTGCATCTGACCCCTGTCAGAGTTGCACAAGTGTGAACACAGCAGCATTGAAGCAAACACAGTGCCATACTAAAGCCTGGTTTTCCTTTAAAGTGAGCAAGACTGGCATGTGTCAACAGTTTTGGACTTACTTGTTGATACAGGTTTGTGAACTCAAATTGATTCATAAGGTTTAATCCTCTTTTATGCAACAGGCAAACTACTCAAGTCTAGTGGCAATCAGCAGTGCAAAACAGAAGCTGTCACACTCCTGGGGCGTGCCCACGACATCCGCACCACTCACCTGGGTGCCAATCACTACCTAACCAAGGCCGTACGGCAAGCCCTGAGGGAGGTCCAGAAACAGCTGGCCATTCGGGACTATGACTACGCTCCCGTCAAGCAGCCGGATCGGCGGACGGTGCAGCAGCCCTACAGCGCCCTCAGTTGGCACGACGGTGACCTGATGGATTTTGAGAAGCGCGCTCGTGCCAAAAGTGCTGTGAGCTTCAAAAGAGATCCCAATGAAAAACAAAAGTTGAAATTGGTCGGGCGTAGGTCTGCTGCAGTTCCAGATGCCACAAGTATTAGTGGGCAGGCAGTGATGGATGTAAGGGATGGTGTTCAACCTAGAACAAATAGTGTTCCAAATATCCATGATAGCGTCATTTCACAGAAACATGCATCTGCAACATGGTGTGCATCAGGCAAGGGGAACAGGAGTGAATCTAATCTTGTGGTTCGGAATAAATCAGGAGAAGGAACAGGTGCAGGTTGGGGCACCAAGACACAACGGCCAAGAAGTGTGCATGGTGGTTTCAATTCAGGACAAACTGAGAGGACTAGAGGTGGGAGGAGAGCTATGAGTGCCAGCCCCCATCTTCAGACTCGTCCTACTGAAATGTTTTCCCAGTCCTCGAGACAACACCGAAGTCAGAGGCAAGATGATCTTCAGTCTCTGTGTTTGATACCCAAGGCCGACCGGAAGGGCGAAGACAATGTGCCTCACCATGTGGCCGATATGCTACAGAATCCTGAGGATGCCTTGAAGCGTTTCAGCACATGGGGCTCCGGAACGTACCCTGGCCGGCCAAGGAGCTCGCCGAGTCAAGGTCAAAGGGCGTCCTCACCAGGGGGTAGGGGTATCCGGCATGGTCAGCGACCCTACAGCAGTAGCAGTCAGGTGTCTCACACATCGCACCATTCACGCTGCGATGTTCCTGATGCCTTCCAGGTCCACCCCAGCAATGACCGGACGATCAGTGGGCCGCACAGCCAGATTCAGGCCGTGCTGGGAGAGCCGCCATGCCCCCGGCCGGTACAGTCAAAGGTCCTTCATACATCGGCGTGGTGGCATGAACCAGGCCGTTATCCAAAGAAGCCCGGGGACATCTACCCCCCAAGGAGACACCAGACGCGCCCTGCAAGTGTGCCTGCATTCGAGTCAAGTAACAGGTTCAGTGTGCTTGAATCAATGGATGATGACGGAAATTAAACAATGCAATGCAATGGTTTGTAGTCACCAGCAATAATTTGACATAGGGAAGATGGAGTTAGATTTTTTGTTAACCACGATGAGAACATTTTGAGAACAGCCAAAGTGTCTTGATTACATGCTTGTATTTAATGCACATCCTGTGTATACTCGGGAAAAAATGTAAATTTCACATTTGTTTAGCAAACTGTTGGGTTGTTACAATTTGAAATACTTGTGTTGCTTTATTTGGTTCGACAGTCTGATGGTCTTTTTAGCAGATACTGGGGCCCAATTTTGGGAATCCGTAACGCCAAATTCTGCTCTTAACACGGAAGCACAGAATCCTTAGTTACGGGTACGCGCAAGCGCAAAAGCCAAAATTCCTTGCTTATCCATGCAATACAATGCCTTTAGCTTAGAACTTTCTGCTATAATTAGCGTCAATTGTTCACCAACCATTACGGATTCCGTGAAAATAAATCCAAAATAATCCTGCCATATGGTCTAGAATGTGTAATAACTGTACACATACCCACAAGATACATTTGCCATTTCCAAAGAAGTAATTAGGATGACCGTTAATTGCTATATAGTCAGGATTTTGATGCAAGTCTTTGTAAATTGGTACCCTTGTGGACTGTCCTGAAGAAACGCATCCACAAGTCTTGGAGTCTGTCTTAAAGAGCTCTCCATCCTATGCTCATATCTCTTTTTAGAATTGAAAGATCAGAATATTGCTAAATGCCCTCAAAATTGTAAAGTCAGTTTATAAATACATATTCTATGAATTTAGAAAGTACAAATGTGTTCACTGTGCACTGTGTGTGTCTTGTTTTAAAATGCACTTGGATTGCCTTTAATTGATAACTACAATTTACCAAGGATTAGCTATGTGTTGATTATAATTTCTAATAGATAAGTTATATCTATTTTGCTGATTAACACGGCTGCCTAGCAATATTTCTCAACACACTGAGAATGCACGATGCTCAACGTGGGATATTTCAATGCTCTTAGCTGTTACCAACGTCATTCAACAACCAATTCTTGACCTTACAGGTATGCAGTTACTCGGGAGGAGAGAAGAAATTGCAGTCAAATGTCTTGCTCATGGACACAATGACCCTCGCATATCAGGTTCAAACCCATGTCACCGCTACACGATAATAACCCCTAGAATATTTGTTTGTTGCAATACCCAATAAAAGCATACTTGCTAATTATGTTAATAATGGTTATAATTGGTGCTTATAAGGGCATCATTCAACCTAGACAAGACTAAAGATATTTTGGAAATAGAAAAATGTATGCAAGATACAAAGAACCCAAGCTTAACATTTTAGTAGAGCATAATTGAAATTTTTTCCATGCCGAAATAGCATACCAATAAATGCTTTTCCAGATAGCATTTGATATAGAAAAACAGGTTTTTGTGTAACTTCATCTATTTTAACTACTAAATTACATTGAACATATTTATACCTTTATACTGCGAAGCTATTTTATGAAACATAGTTATTGCAAATTTGATGCATATATGAGAAAAAGTAATTAGATGGTATTCATATTTTCAAAAGACCATGTCTTTTAATACGTCAGTGTTACTGCTTTTTAGGAGTTTTCTAAATTTTGTATCTTTATGTATAGAAGTATGATATATGATGCGATAATCGTTCTCACATTCCATGACGTAATGCCTTACCATAAATATTACGATGGAAACTGTATACAAACTGTAGTTGTATAACCTGTGCATTTCTTGCAGGTAGTGATTCTTAAATACATTTCAATTTTTGTAGGCCTAGGATTCATCAAATAAATGCGTGATGCTAAAATACGTAAGCTGACATGAGTTAGTAAACCAAACTAAACAAGATTGATTATTCAGAACTCCGTCGATTTTGTAAAGACCTATATGGCCCACTAATTAGCTGCCGCTATTATGGTAACATTGCTTAAGCCTAACAAACTAAAAGCGCGGTGTGTAGCCAATTTTACTCAAGACCAATGCCACTCGGTGTAGGTAACTATTCGGTTTCTCCCGAAATGAACAAAGAAAGAAAAGTAAACATTCAGAGTAAAGTCTCTCCGTTTTTTAAAGGGGTCCTTGACGATTTTTGGTGTACACATTTTGATGATGCGTATAGTTATTGCTTCAATCAAAAACGAAATTTTGATGTGGACAAACTACCAAGAAATTAATGTAAACATGACTGAATTTGCGTCGGGGTGATGATTGTAAATCGAACGAATTTTTGTAGATCGGAGTCCCTGCCAAGTTTTGCCTGTGAGCACGCAGCTCTCGAAAAGCACAGAGCTACAACGCTTAACCCCATGTGGACAAAATCTCGTCTAATTTACAAAGAAATTACTCTATTTTCAAATGGAATGAAATAAGTGTTTTTAGCACCGAGGTACCCTAATTAAAAAAAATCCTATACCCGCCTTTGAAAAATATAATGGAACTGAATTGGAAGCCTTGACAACAAAACTAGTTTACTACCTACTTCTAGCCTTCACGACATATCACTCCAGCATCTTGGGTGTGGTTGCATTTAATCTGATCCTCCCAGCATAAGGACGGACAGTCGGTGATCTTACTCTCTGAGCCATCACACGCCACTCCATCCATGTACACAGGTCCGCTTCCCTGACCAAAGTGGGCACCAGACTTGGCCTCCTGTGCCCCAGAGAACCCGAGTTGACGGCAAACAACTTCCGCATCTGTCGTATCCCACTCATTATCGCAGAGAGTTCCCCAGGTCTGATGATCCCGAGAGATCTCGACGCGGCCACTGGTGCGGTCAGAACCACCGACCAACCGAATGATATCTAAATTTGTATCAACACATAAATAAATCCATATATTTTTCTTAGCTTTAAAGTGAAGCAGGTGCTTCAGATAATATCAATTTTATTGAGGATGTCTTCACATCGTACTGTATACCGGTTTACGTGAGAGTAATGTTTATTCAAACTTGCCTATCTCTCAGTTTCAACCGCAGAGTATTCTGGCTCTTGTCATAATATAGAGTAGCAGACCAACCTTATAGCCGGCCTGTGGCTGTACATAGTATAACCCAGGAGCTTGGGCTGGCATAGTTGGAAATAGACATGGGATCGAACATTGGTCAATATAATTTGGAAGTGTAGATGGATGTGCAGACATTATGAGAATCGGAAAAAGCATTATTGAAATAAGAGGCTTAAAGTCACTTGAGGTTAAGGCCAAACAAAACAAAATGTTTTGTTGTCCTCGACCGCCCGCCCCTATTTTTGGCCCGCACCAAAACAGTTTTTTCTTCAAAATATTGTTTTTTTAATTTTATTTTTATCCTAAAACTCGAATTGATTTCGCTGGTTGATTCATTCCAATCTCGTTTCCATCTTTATTTTGTTATTTGTAATGCACAAACACGACCCTACCTTTTACTCCAGAGTTTGAAAGTTCATATTCTAGTATCAGTGTGTGACTTCGCACAATAAATATCTCGATGGAAATACACGCGGTACTGAAATACACAAATGCAGCGTGGCCACTCATCAAATTTAAAATTCCCAAGATTCATCCAGTAAAATTCCCAAAAATGCCCAAGGCGATGGGAAAACACTGTGCAAAGAGCTTTGGAATAAGCGCTTTGCGCATGTGCAATCCATATTTTTTCCACCAAAATTCCCAAGATTTTGGGAAAAATCCCAAGAAGTGGCCACAGTGCACAAATGTTTAACGTACGAGGCTAAAATGTTATGAAAATCGCTTTTTGAGAAATAAACTTATGAACAAATAAAATCTCACAATTTTTCGAATTATATTCTTTAACCACTTTATATTTTCATATTTAGTTTGGAATTTTTACACAAACGATTAAATCATAAATATTCAAACAAAAATATGTATCAACTGAACGTGTATATGCACAGGGGAAGCCAAGATGGCGTCTTTAATACACGCTCAGCATTCATGCAAACTGGGTGTAAAAGTCTTGTTTGATTGTACGTGCAGTGTGGCTACCACATCGAAACTTCGTGAGGTTTTTTGGTCGAATGTTGAGCCAGCTCAAATACAGCTGAAACACACAAAGGCCGCGTCCACCAAAAAGTGGTCCATAGAGTGACATTGAGCCCCAGGAGATAGTGTCAGCACTGGCATGCAGCCTTAGGGCTACGGTATACGCGGTATGTGTTGTTCGGATGGAGTGAAGGACCCGGCGGTCATCGCTGAAGAGGCAGCTGTATTACGTATATTAAACTGTTTATCGGCCTAACAACATTTTGTGTGTTTGTTTTACTTTGTGTATGGTTTGAAGTTGGACTTCCAGGGAATGTAAACACACACGTAGTCACGTACACACAAAACAAAATCCGTCCCCCCCCCCCCCCCCCCCCCCCCCCCCCCCCACTGGCGAAGAGGTGTGGAGGACAACCAAACAATTTGTTTTTTGGCATAAGGGTCACTATCGGAGGTGGTAGGGTTGGCGACATTTTGAATTGCCAATTGCACCACCCTCACGGTTTTCCTGGGCCCAGATCCAAGTAGAGGCAGTGATGTAGTCGAGTCCAATTCCCTGCAAGTCCAAACAAAAGTGTTTACATTACATCACAAGCCCTCCAATTCCAATCGCAAGCTATTAAAATAAGCTTTGACAAAGGCATTCCTTTGCCACTGTTCATCCTGTTACTTGTGACCGGCTTTATGAAAGGACTTCTGACTGGGCTTGCGAAAGGACTTGCCGGGACTCAACTACAACTCTGAACAGAGGACCAACGGATTCCAGAGAAATTATCCCAATTTTCAGACCAATAGACCCAGGCGGGGTAACTTCCACTGTTGAATTTGATGAGAAGGCTATAATGTTCTAAACTGCTTACTCTCTTTGCAAACCACTCCTGACACGTTCGAGCTGATGCACTGATGCTCAGACGAACTTGTGCAGAGAAACGGACAGTCAATCAGCCGTGTCTCCGTCCCTTTACAGGAAACTCGATTCATCACGATCGGAACTTCATCTCCCTCCCCCAAGGACACCGTTGTAGCCTCTTGAGCCTCCTGGAAGCCGAGCTGATGACAAGCGATGGTCGCCTCCTTCATGTCCCAACCGTCGCCACATATCGCACCCCAAGCATCGTCATGGAAGATTTCAACTCGACCGACAAGAAGACCATCACCGTCCACCAACCGAATCAGGCTGTTTAAGTCTAATGATAATAATAAATATTTCAATGAACTTCAAGTGTGTAGCTTGTTTTGTTAGTTACTTAAAACGGATGCCATTTTATTTATAAAACAAGAGAGCGGTTTCATATTGACCGTGCTTTTTTCAAAGATAAAATCAGGATCACGTTTTAATATGGACGTTTGGAAATTTGTAAAAAAATGGGGAATATGTACTTTTTATGAAACACTGTTTCGGAGTACACGATTCCACTTACTTAATTTAGGTATTCGGGTATTGCGAGACAGACAAACCGGACATTTGCCTTCACTTTTGAACCTTCAAAAAATAAAGAACTTGGGTGTAGTACGCTGGACCGCTTGGCCACGACACTCCACTTTCTTCATCTTCTCCATATCTCAGTTTTATGTTTATTTCCGTCTCTCCGTCACATTTTTTCGTTCCCTGTTTGAAGACAGAGGCTGTTATCTCAGCAACGGTGAATTGGTGTGGAACGTTCCTTACTCTCTTAATGTAAAAGAGTGAAAAACTCACTCTCAAAAAGAGTGAATCCCTTCTCAAACCACTCGAAAAGAGTGAATCTCTGATAAAAACCACTCGAAAAAGAGTGAAAACCACTCGAAAAGAGTGAAATTTCCACTCTTTCGTGGAGCCATATAAGGGACAACTCGAAAAAGAGTTGTCCCTTATGGCTCCTCGAAAGAGTGGAAATTTCACTCTTTTCGAGTGGTTTTTATCAGAGATTCACTCTTTTCGAGTGGTTTGAGAAGGGATTCACTCTTTTTGAGAGTGAGTTTTTCACTCTTTTACATTAAGAGAGTACACGACTCATTTGTTAAAAAATGACCCGTCATTATTTTTAGCCTAAACATTTTTCACAGAGATGAAGTTCAATTACCTCTGCATCCCAGCAATTCCAGAATCAACCAATAGTGATTGGCCCAGGTGGTAGGTGTAATGCGGATGAATCTTGCTATCAGTATCACAGGGAAGGTGACGGTCACTGTTTCCCCAGATCCATTGTTTCCATTCAGCTAAACAAACAAATAAATGAATCATTCATTCACAATTGGCTACTGAAAAAATAATGAATAACTAATGCACAATTAGCAAAAGTGCATTACGTTTATATAGGCTCAATAGGTAATTTCCTCTTAGACTAGTACCGTAGCCTAAACGCAGGTAGGTTTGTATTGGGCTATATTCCGATTAGTAAAAATGTTGACAATTTGAATAAATTGTTCAAATTATCCGATAGACAAAATTAGCCTTAATACGAACTGAAGCACAAAATTTGCTTTAAACACAAAAACCTTGCTTAGTAAAATCAGGTTATCAGCCAAAATTCCATGTAAATGTTTATGCTAATCAAAAAGCAGCTAAATAACAGTCACAAGCAATATATACCGCATGGAGTTTTAGCTGGTAACCTGATTATATTAAGCAAGGTTTGTTTGTACTTAAGCAAATTTTGTCCTTAAGCAGCTCTATTAAATTGGCCCCTGGTTTGAGAAATGTACACCGTTTACACGTTTTCTGTGAAGTTTTGATCTTATCCATTTATCGATCAGCTTTAATTCTTGATTACTTCAACAGTTTCTCCCTCAGAATCAGCCATATTTTCCCAGTCATCCGACTCGCCAGTGTTGCTGTACTGCACAGTGAAGGTTCTGACATACTGAACCATATTATTCTTCCCTTTCACTGTTACACCAGTTACAGCCGTGTAGGCACCCAAATCAACCTTAATCCACTGATCCTCTAGAGTGCTCGGTACCCAACCATATCCTGTAGAGAGAGAAATAAAGACGATTAAGGTTGACGTCACTTTATCGTGACTTACTGTTGCGCGATGC
Organism: Hippasteria phrygiana; assembly: GCA_037893225.1. Lineage (NCBI taxonomy): Eukaryota > Metazoa > Echinodermata > Asteroidea > Valvatida > Goniasteridae > Hippasteria > Hippasteria phrygiana. Next base: position 717,694 of record JAZGUH010000689.1, read on the forward strand.
GTACTTGGACTAATTTCTTTGATTCCTACGAAAGAAACATAACATCAATGTATATCATCTCAGGATGATGACACATCCTTTGATAATTTCCTACGGCTTGCGATATCCTAAAAGTAGGATGTCGTCTTCAATAAATATAATAACACGGCTGGCGAAATAGGAAATACAGGGTATGCCGGAATGACACTGTTCTGTCCGCACCAGGCTGCACGAATACAAGGTAAATACAGTCTGACGTCAATTCTTCGTAGGTCCATAAATCATGCGGTTGCCCATAATATTTAGTTTCACCGCGTAGACTTACGAACATTATGATCTGCATTAGTAAAAACAATGCAATTGGCAAAATAAGTTCAGTATTGTAGCAATGAACATCTTGTGACATAAAACCAGTTTTACAACGATGCCAGTATTTTGAAAAAGAAAATGAGTCTGTACTGGGTGTGTGTTTTGGACATACCAGAATTAGGACGGGCCTTGCTAGCAACGTAACTAGAGCTGTAACTTGAAGACGCCGTGATGCTTCTGTCAGGGATCGCTCCACTCTCCATTCCTAACGGTCCACTGTTACATGGTAATTCTGAAAAATAGAAATACATCACACTTAAACTGACTTCCCTGAAGGTTTGAAATACATTTATTGCCAGAAGTAGAATTGCTACCGTAGTTAGATTTAGGGCGTTTACCTAGACGTCGGCTAGGCGCCGATGTGCGTTCCGCTATGTAGCGCCAGACTATTTGCACGCGTCCGATAAAAGCGGGAGCCCGCGCCAGGCAGGCCAGTTCCTCGCCAGTATACTAGTTGCACACATTTGCTGTTGCCGTGTACTTTGCAGTCCCTTGTCCGAGCAGTGTACAGAGAGTTTTAGTGGGCAGCTGTACCCGTAAGTAAAGCGGCTTACTATGCGATTGTTCTGCTTAGAAGTTATAGGGGTTAGTCATAACTTGAGATAAGTTATTGGGAGGAACTCCATCCACGGGGCGTAAAGATTGTTGCCGATGTAAAAACAGCAAGAATCGGGGGGATGCAGTGTAAACACCTGTATAGGAACCACTACCATTGTAGGTGCCCTGTAGAGAACTATCCGCCAGAACCTGTAGAGGTGTTAATAAGTATGAGGTGTTAAGTTAATAAAAGAGTGCCAACAAAAGGTTGTGTCAGTCTGTGATTCAAGGTGCCCCGCCTGTTCCCAACCCTGTCCCCTACCCGAGCGCAATTGCTGTTCAGTTGCTGCGGACGCTTTACGCGCCTGCTACTGCGTTGCTTCTTCTGCTGTACCTGGCGGTAGACTTCCCCAAAACGAACCTGCTTCCTTGGCCTTGTCAGTTCGACCGCTCGCTGGCATCCGCCGAGAAACAACTCCGGGTCCATCCACGATACTGCGTTATTGCGATAAAATAGCTTTGAAACGTGGAAATCCGTGATAAGTTATCGCAGAATCGTAGAATTCCGTGATTATTGTTCGTGGAAATGTGGAGTTCTGTGATGGGCTATCACAGAAACGTGGAGTTCCGTGATAAGTTATCGCGGAGTCGTGGAATTCCATGATAAGTTATCGTGGAAACGTGGAATTCCATGATGGACCACTGTCGGCGCGACCGCCACAATATTTAATGGGGGCGGGGGGGGGGGGGGGGGGGGGGGGGTGCTGCACTCACCCAAAATCGCTCTCTACCCAAATCTTTCTGGCTCTCATATTCCCCCCTCTCCCTATAATCTCTCTTAATCTCTCTCCCAAAATCTCTCCCCGCAAAAATCTGTCTCTCCCAAAATCTCTATCTTTTAAAATCTCTCTCCCCAAAATTTCTCTCGCCAGATCCTTTTGTTAGGTAGAATTGCTTGACAAGGCCGATTGTTTTAGATGTTAGTGTCACTTTTTACCAGACACTAGTAAAAAGCTAGTCAGCGAGCCACAAACGAGAAGGTCTCTGACTTGCTTTAAGGTTATTAGCAGTCAAAAATATAATGTGCCTGTCTTGGGTTGGCTTCAACAATGTCATATGTTGCTTTTTTGACATTTGAAGCACTTACCCGTCATAGGCACATAGCGATGCCCCTTTATTAGTCAACTATTATGGAGGAATGTCTTGTTTCCGGTAATTGGCTGATTTTGGAAATTCACAAAACATAAGTCGAACATGTTCTTTTCGTTTTGAAAAATCATTGAAGGAAATACCCAAGTAATACATTTTTTGTAACAGCCAAAATATTTCGCTATACTGCGAAGTTGTTTGGCATATGAGTTGCGGATGCACGAACAATTATCACGGAATTCTACGATTCTGCGATAACTTATCACGGATTTCCACGTTTCAAAGCTATTTTATCGCAATAACGCAGTATCGTGGATGGTCATATACGCTTCCGTAACATTCGCATCTTCTCATTCGATGTGTAAAAAGCAAATCTTACAAGACGGCTGTAAAATACTTAATACTCAACAATACAATGCAAAGTTGTTTAGTGATTATTTACGCTTCGGTAAAATTTTAACCCAGGCCTTCGATTATTTCAGTGTTGCTAAATTAAGAGGACATGTTCCCTATGATATTACATGAGCTAAGTGGCTAAACTGGGATACAGGGTTCTTGGTTGTTATAATGAGTTTGGCGGCAAACGGGAGAGATACATAGAATTTTAGGACTGTTGTCGATTAATTGGTCTCATTAGTTTCTTTGGTTAGTTTAGTTTGTGACTTAAATAATTACAGAACGGTATACGTCCCTTTATTGTGTGTTACGCATGAAACTTAAAGTATGTCCATGTGTGTTTGATTATAGTGAACCGCTAGACAGCGCTAGACACTATTAGACGTTAGATGCTAGATGCTACCCTTGCTCTATGATGCTACATACACACGTTATATCGAAACACGAGTCTGCTATCAGAAGAAGATAATAAAGATCAAACGTACAGCGAGTTCACGTTGCGGATTTCTATAATTCTTATGTACAGACGGTACAAACGGGTTTCACCATTTCGACAGTAATCCGCCCTGGCGAAATAGTGAGCGGGGATGTTTTTTCGTCATGTCCTAAATACGCTTCCGTACATTCCGCATCCGCATTGCCAGATAAAATATCACGGCATTCTGTGTTTCCATGATACGCAACCAAGGCAATCCGGGTTTGCACAATAACCTATCACGGTATTCCACGTTTCCGTGATAGTCCATTACGGAACTCCACGTTTCTGTGATAGCCTTTCACAGAATTCCACGTTTCCACGAACAACGTTGGTTGTAGGTCATGATTAAACATTGGCCTCATGTTGGTTAGAAAGAGTGGAGCAACTTTGGGAAATTTTTTGCAATCTTCATGTAGGAAGAAAATGCTAAGCCAACGTCGGCTGTAGGTTGTGATTAAACATTGGCGTCATGCTTGTTAGGAAGAGCGGAGCAATGTTGGGTAAAAGTGGAAATAATCTCAAATTATAAAGCAAATTCTAGGCCAACGTTGTTGTTGTTGTTTTATATTTTATTTATTTATTTATTTTATTGAAATATCGCCCTAAGCAGGCTAACGCCACTCTAGGCAAAGGGCTACAAAGAAAAAAAACCCAGGAAAGCTGAAGGAAGGAATTGATATTTCCCTTAAAAGAGGCCAGGTCATAGGATGGAGGGAAACAGCTACTGGGCAAGGATTCCAAAGAGAGCAAGAACGTGGAAAAAACTATTAGAGTAGGTCTTTGTTTTACATCTCGGCACAGCTAGAGTGTATGAGTGAGAGGGAGCAGAGAGCCTGGTTGCACGCTCAAAAACCCTGACAGGAGGGACCAAGTTAAACAGACTGGTGGAACAATTTCCATGGAAATATCTGTAGAACAGACTGAGAGTGGCTATACTGTCCTACGGTGGGAAATGATTTGTAATGATGAACCCAACTCCTCACAAACCAAATTCGCTTCTGCACCCGATCTAATAAAGATAAATGGCAGGCAGAGGCTCCAGCCCATAACATGAACAGTATTCCATCAGGGGACGTACAGTTGCCTTATACAAGTGCAGAATAGCCTCAGGAAGTAAAAACCTCTGGGCTCGATAGAGACAACCGACTCGCATAGAGGCACTAATATATAATACCTGAGATATACTTCTCTCAGCTGACATTAATTGAGATGTCAAGCCCAAGAAGGCGTAAGTCTGATACCTCAGGCAGAGTCGACGGACCCATTATGAATGGAAGGAAATGTAACATCTCTGGAGCGAGAAAGAGAAAAGAGCTTGTTTTCTTTTCATTGAAAGTTATCAGCCAATCGTTTCCCCATCTCAAAACCTTCTCTAGATCCCCACCAAGAGTGTCAGCCACCTCACTGCGAGAACTATTAGAAGAGTATAGGGGAAACACAGTAGAGGGTTGAGTCGTCAGCATACATAGCGAGCTGAGACAAGACATTATCGGGCAGATCGTAAATATATACAAGAAAGAGAGTAGGACCAAGGACCGAGCCCTGAGGAACGCCCGAATTGACTGTGCGGGTAGGAGAGGATTGACCTTCAAGGACAACCTTCAGTTTGCGATTAGAAAGGAAAGCAGAGATAATAAACAACATTCTACCTGTCACACCATATGATTTCAGCTTGTGGAGCAGACCATTATGCCAGACTTTATAAAAGGCATTTGAGATGTCCAATGCTACAACACGTGTCTCACCCCTGCGATCTAAGGCCCTATTAAAATGGTCAGTACCGGTAATTAGGGAAAGCAGATCACCAGTCGAGCGAGAATGGCGAAAACCATACTGGCAGTCGGTAAGAAGGTCATTGTCCTCCAAGTATCCAAGGAGCTGTTGGTTGACAAAGCATTCAAAAATCTTACTATGAGAAGAAGACTAACAGGACGGTAATTAGTAGATTCAAAACGCTCACCAGCACCCTTGAAGACAGGGACAATGGATGCCACTTTCCAAGATGAAGGAAACACAGTTTCAGACAAGCACATGGTAAACAGCTTGGCAAGAACAGATGAAAGTTCAGGAGAACACATTTTCAGAACAATAACAGGGATCCCATCAGGGACTGTATAGCCTTGGAGGCATCTAAGGTATTAATGATGCGGAAAACCTTCTTGGGGGTGATAAGAGGATCAGGGACCACATTGTCTGTACGTGAAGGAAAGGCAGGACGTGTATGCCCCTCATCGTTGACTGTTGAATTACGGACAAAGTTGTTGGCAAAAAGGTCCGCCTTAGAACTTCAGTCCATGAAAAAGAGGAGGAATGGAGGACTTATTGCGGTTAGGTACACTGTTAGCAATCCGCCAAAAGTCTCTCGAACCAAACCGCTGTGATGCAATGGAATCAGCAACAAAGTTTGCATAATGCTGCTTAGCTTCCTCTAAAACTCTCATGCAACGATTTACGGGCTTCAGTTCCCAAACGATGGTATATCTTAAAGTAATGGTTCTGATGTGCAGTTGCTGCAGCACATTCTGGAGTGTACCAGGGTTGAGAATGGGCCTTGATCTGATAGGTACGCGAGCGGATGTATATCTCCATACTAAGGCTAATCCATTCAGATAGCTCCTCGGCTGCCAAATCAGAACCAAGGCTTATAAATGATAACCAAGTCACATCAGTACGAAAAGACCAGAAACCATCCCAGTCAGCCCTTCCAAACTGAAAAACAGTACGGTGGAAAGGCTGAAATGTAGTTGGGGAGGAAGAATAGGAAACCGAAACAGAAACAATTGAATGATCGAAGTTACCAATTGGAGATAAAACCTTGGCAACGCAGTCGTCCAGATTTGAGCACAAAAAGAGGCCAAGCAGGTACCTACCATCGGAAGCACGGTCCGGCATGTGGGTAGGAGATGAAACGATCTGGGTAAGGCCTTGAGAGATTGAACAAGTATAAGTTTCATTTTCAAAGTGAACAAAGAAACTGGCACGAGCGGGATTCGAACCTGCGACCTCCGGGTTACCGTACCGGCGCTCTACCAACTGAGCTATCTTGCCCTATGTTGGCGGTCTCCCAAATTGACAGTATCTTTGTTCGAGTGGGCGCTAGTCAGAAGTCATAAACCCAGAATGCCGTGTAGCCAGGGATCACACCCAATTTTACGATACAACCTGGGAAGCGACATTGTGGAGATCACTCAATGAGGATACGACTTTTTAACTTATAATTCGTCAAACAATCCACAAGGGAAACTGACTAGGTAAATTTGAATACATTTTCAAAGTGAACAAAGAAACTGGCACGAGCGGGATTCGAACCTGCGACCTCCGGGTTACCGTACCGGCGCTCTACCAACTGAAAATCCATTACTTTAAGATATACCAACTGAGAATCTTTAATGTACACACCAAGACCATGGGATGGTTGGTGGCTGGTCAAGACGGTGAAAGATATATCCAGGTAATTTAAAGGAATCTGAGGAAATGTCACCGCTCAATCTGCTCTCTGACAGAGCTAACAATTTGGGAGAGTGAACAGAAGTGAAATTCGAACGAAAACCCCTGATATTGGAAAAAGCAATACCAAGGGGATAAGAACAACGCGCACGGGGAGGTGGATTGGCGCGAGCAGGTATGGTATCATCAACATTAATCGGTTGTGAAGTCATATTGTGTTGTGATTGAACATAGGCGTCATATTGATTAGTAGGAGGAACCAACGTTAGGTAAAAGTTAGTAATCGTCTTGTCGGTCAAATGTAGGAAGTAAATGCTATGCCAACGTTAGTTGCAGGTTAACTAATTATTTGAACAAACTTATATTTAAACACGGCTGGAAGTTGTTTAAACACGGCGCGTCATAACCAGCTGCAGCTGGGGCCAATTTCATAGAGCTGTTAAGCACAACAATTTGCTTAGCATGAAAATGTCTTGCTTAGTAAAACATTTTACCAGCCTAAAGTCCATGTAATTTTCATGCTAAGCAAACATTTATTGTTCTTAAGGAAATTGGACGTGACAATAAGAGTTTATAATGTATTTCGTGTAATTCTAGTTGATTTCGCAGAATGTTGTGAAATCTAGCGGAATTTTTCGATTTTATAGTTGTTTTTGCCCTTTGTGAAAATGTGCACACATACATGTACGTCATCAAGTGCAGCCAGTACATTAATTAGCTGGTAGCAGATTTGTTATTAGTATTAATCCAAGGTGGTTAAAGAAATGACGAGTAATAATTTATAGGTAATGATTAACCAGTGAGTTCTGTGCTGCCATTCGTTTTTTTGTGTTTGGTTGTTGTACGAAACTGTACGAAGAATTTCTAAATTTATTGATTACTACACAGAGATTTATTCCAGTAGAATTAGTAAGAAAACCAAGGTCGCTGACTAACATTGATAGGTGGAAATTAAGCCACCGAATTCCGGCAGTATTTGTTGCACACGGGGTCAGTGATGTTAAGGGGCATTCTGGAAGACGTGTTCTAAAAGAACCTCTTACTGCTTCACGCCATTCTCTTCATGCCATTTTAATCTTGGTTAATCCAATATTCCACAAAGTGTTGTCTGATTGTGCACATGAGTTGTTAGTCAAATCTGTCATCGACTTTGTAGATTTATATGGTCAGGGGTACGTTTTGTATAATATAGAGGAATTTCACATTAGCCCCTTCTGCGCACTTCCGGGTTAAAAGCGAGAATGTCAGTGGCAAACAAAACAACGCTTTTTAGCACATTCATTCATTCATGCATGAATTAATCAGGCCACAAAGAGAAGCGCAGGCGCACGATCAGCATAAAGTTGTTTACTGTGACATTGAGATCCTCGTTTTCAAACGCGGAAGTGCGCAGATGATCGGCGCTAAACTCGTCGTTGTGGGATTCTGTATTGATTCGTTGTGTGACTGTGAAGCTGTACTGTATGGGCCTCTTGAAAATTGGGCCATTCGAAAATTTCCTGAAGACTCTGACAAAAATGGTCTGAAAACCTACTTTTTCTCTGCAACGGGTTATTCGATCGTAGAATCTCCGAAAGTCAAGAGATAAATACAGCGTACCCAGTGAGCACACGACGTTATATCAACGTTGAACGTTGTTTGAAATTACGTCACGACGTCGAAATACCATAAACAACGTTCTTTCAACGTCAATTGTGCGACATTGGTTTTACATCGCAGTAATAAGACGTTGTTTTAACAGTGGATAATTGCCTCGCGATATTATCAACGTAAATTCAATGTTTATCCAATCGTTATTAAACGTAGTCTTGGTTCAATACATTGTTACGTATATACGCGATAACCGGCCGCCGCGAGAGGGCGTTATCACGACAAACTATCCATAGCCACGAACCGCCAGTAACAACGTCTTGTGAATTTCGTAGAAGCCGTGTTGTGCGCACGCACCTGCTAAGCCCAATGAACGCAGCGCGCATTATGTAGTTTGCATAATACATAAATAACGCATTATGCATAGATCTAACCCCCTGACTACTATCGCCCGAGTGTTTGTATGAAAGGTACAGGTCCGTGCTATTTAGATTGTTTGGTAGGGCCGAGAGGAATGAACTAAAAAGTCCCGGAATGATGGAAATATAATAAACAGAAAATCTTAACGGGACTAGATATGATATTATAATTGTGCTGAGGAGACCTTGTTGGGTGATTTGATTTAGATATAAAATAGAAAAGGCCGTGATAATAATAAAACAAATAGCTCACTAGGCCTTAAGTCTTTACGGCCGGGGAAAACGGAGATTGTCGTACTCTGGTGATTCGATTGTCACACACAGTTCAAAAAGATACTGAGACGCACTCTAGATCTCCTGCGGGTTTTTTGCACTGGTGAAACTCGACAAAAATTCAGGCTCATGTTTGCTTTGAGGCTGGACGCGAATCCCCGTCGAGAATTCAATAGACGATATGTCTCAATGGAAGACTTGTCTCCACGAACGACTTTTCTTCCCATTTGACGCAAAGACGGTCGAGTTGTCTCAACGGTCAAGTTGTCTCGAGTCGAGTCGGCCAACGGTCGAGTTGTCTCGAGTCGAGTCGGCCAACGGTCGAGTTGTCCGAGCCCCGACAGTTTAAAGGGACGCATTGCTTTGGATTTTGCGATTTGGGCTATAAAACTGAAATGGATATGGTTGGGAAGCTTTTTAAAAAGTAGAATATAAAGATTCACACAACTATCCCTTCAAATTGCGTGGTTTTTGTTTAATTTCGTGACAAATAACGGTCTGCCATTTTGTAGAACCAAATTTTTGAAATGGCGGACCATGTTCACCAGTCGTATTTCCAGTCGCAGCTGGTTGAAGTAGATTCTGTTGATCCATTTTGATGTACTGTGGCACGGCGCGCAGCTAGCTGGCGATATGTGTCGCAAGGTAGAGAATGGTACCTGGCGATCATCTGATCGTCACAGTTGCAAGACGTCACATGCGAACATACACGAGCGGTGAACACTGCAACCGCCAGCGCGCGCGCATAGCCGGCCGGCCGGCCGCCTGCAATGCAAAGCATAGCAGCTTCGATCGCGAACTTACCAGCGCCCCTTCGGCCAGTAGTAGATACATGTAGCTACCAGACTATTGTGCAAATCATGTAGATACATGTAAATACATGTAGCTACCAGACTATTGTGCAAATCATGGCAGCTCTTTTTCGTATGTGCGCGTGCGTGAAGAGAAAAATGTTCCTCATTATCATACAGAATTGACGCATGCGCACTAGTTTCCCCAATTTTTCGGGGGGAGATTTAATGAAATTCCCAAGACGTTGTTATTGGCGGTTCGTGGCTATAAATAGTTTGTCGTGATAACGCCCTCTCGTGGCGGTCGGTTATCGCGTATATACGTAACAACGTCTTGAACCAAGACTATATTAAACGTTGAATCAACGTAGACTTTTCAACATTGAATCAACGTGGACATGTCTACGTTGATATAACGTTGTGATTTCAACGTTAGATCAATTTGTAAAGTCATTTCAATGTATTTTTCCCGAGTGGTAGTTTTCCAAAAAAAGACGGTTTGAGGAAAGACACCATGAGGGTCCACTGCTGCCCGAATATGTCAACGCTGTCCAGAACTGCAGTTTGATAGTTTTCTGGTAACTCGGTCACGGGGTGAGACAACAGTGTGAGAATCAAGGACGATGTTGTAATAATACATCACATTCTTTTTGATGTAAATAGTGAGGCAACAATTTTGGTAGTTGAAAAAAAATCGTAGTGTAATTTTGCTCATCGGCATCTTATTGGCCCGATGTTACATAATTTTAACACAGGATGGGCAGCGTTTTGTCGTTTTTGCAAGCACAGGCAAGTCCCATAACAGCTCCAGTTCAGGCACAATCTATTTGTGAGTTTATTGCATGGCTTTCCCTGCAGCACTACTCCCCATCCACCATTGTAACATACGTGGCGGGTGTGGGTTGCCACTTTAAACTTCGGGGTGAATGGGACCCAACAGGCGCTTTTGTGGTTACCAAACTGCTGGAAGGTTGCAGGCGGGGAGGCGCCAGGCAGGATAGGAGATCCCCTATTTCGGTGCCTTTGCTGTCAACAATTATCGCGGCTTTATCACTCATTTGTTCATTACCATTTGAAATTAAGCTTTTTCAGGCAGCGATGCTACTAGAATTTTTTGGCTTTTTGCTGGTAGGCGAGTTTGCAGCACATTCTCGCACAATGGTGCAAGGAAATTCGTTACAAGTCCACTTCACGGTGCCCAACCATGGCGCCAAACCGGATTCGTTGACGTTGTCGTTACGCCACAGCTAGAATAATCAGCTTGGTCCCCAACAAGAAGTACATATTGGGAAGTCGGCAGATGCTACCCTCTGTCCAGTGCGCGCGTTGCAGAGCTTTGTGCAAGTCCGTCCCAACGTACATGGCCTCCTGTTCTGTCACAGGGACGGAAAACCTCTCACTAAGTTGTAGTTGAACACTTTGTTACAGAAGGCCTCGGCAGTTGTGGGTGTCACGGGTGCACATTTTCGATCCCACTCGTTTCGCATGGGGGCGGCTTCCACTGCATATTCGCTGGGGGTCCCGGTCGATGAAATTAAACGCATGGGCCGCTGGCGCTCACAGGCATTCCTTGGTTATATTAGGCCTTTTCCCACGCCAAGTTTCATGGGGATTTAGGCATGATTTTGTTTTTTCTAGGTCAGCCAGAAGTGTGGATAGTAGGGGATTCCTTGGTGCGATGAGCTACCCATGAGGTAGTCTTGGTTCCAAGACGTCCTTAGCGCGGTGCGACGTATAGCGCGCACGGCAGCGCCCTCTAGCTACACACAAACACACGCCAAGGCCAAATCGCTAAGAACGTCTTGGGAATTTCGCAAGAGAGCGCGCGCGACCTGCTTATGCACAATTTAACAGGCGGGTCAAACGTATAATCGCGCTTGCGCATTGGAGGAAACTCATGTTTAAGTAATAACTTACTAGTCAGTTAACGTTCTGAGCAGAGTGAGTCTGGACTGGCAAACATGATTGAGAAATCTTCGACGTGAGTACAGAAACTAGACTAGTGAGTGTTGGCTATTTACATGCGATAATGCAGCTACGTCACACGCGCATGCAAATGCCACACAGTTCTGCTTGCGATTTCGCGAGCAGAACTTGCGAAATTCCCTAGACGGTCTTAGCGATTTGGCCTTGGCGTGTGTGTGTGTAGCGAGAGGGCGCTGTCGGCCGGCCGTGCGCGCTATACGTCACACCGCTAAGAACGTCTTGGAACCTAGACTACCCATGAGGCTGCGGTTCCAGTTCAAGTTCGCTGGAAAGCCAAAGGTGGCGCGCATCTCCATGAAATTCCACAGTTGCTAAGTAAAATGGGGCTGGGGCCTCCTTCTATTATCATTATGCATTTGGGAACGAACGACTTAGTCGTATTAGATTTTTTCGCGCTCCGACAATGAATCGCATTGGCGATGGCGTACTGCTGAGACCAGTTCCCAGATGCCACGCTTGTGTGATGGTCAAACCATACCTGGAGGAAAAAAAGAATGGACTGCCAACTCCAGCGGGCGCACTCGATCTTGCGTCAACCGGAAGTGTTGAAGTTACCGGCACAGAAAACTTTCGGTTTGGCTGTCGTCTATGCGTACTGTACGTTCATTGTGCTACGTTTACATGATTTCCCCTCAAAATGCCAGGGAACAATATTGTGCAATTGTTGGCTGCAGTGCCTGTAAGGGCAGAAATAGGGGGCTAAGTTTCCATGGAATACCGAAGAGGCCAGACCCAGCCAAAAAACAGCGAAAAGATAAGGCGGAACGGCAAGAATGGAGGCGACAGTTAATTGTCAAGTCGACTCGTAGATAGGGAAATTGGTTGTGGAAGGAACGGCACGGGGTGACTTTTGATGGGCAGGACAGCGCTGTCGTTTTGGACGGGGCTTGGGTACACAGGGGGCCATGATGGACACAGGCATGACAGGGGACCGGGTAACGTGAATTGTCGTGCCGGTCTATATTTTGTGGCATGGGGCTGGGATTGGATATATATGCGGGGCCGGGAAGTTTTTGCGGGGTGACATGGTTGATGGGCCGGACAGCGCTGTCGTTTTGGACGAGGCTGGGGTACACAGGGGGCCCGGGATGAGGGATTAGAATAACACTTTGATAACAAACTACATGTTGTAATCCACTAGCATCTACACTGGCCATCATCAACTGAGATGTTTAAGAATACCGGCCTATCACCGCATCAGTGCGGCGATAAATACCGGTGCGGCTGCCCGCCCGCGGCCGTGCACCGTGCATGCCGCGTTGCTCTCGCGGGCCTTGCATGCGCTGGGTCCCGGTGTCATGCCAAAAAGTGTCCGGTGCCAAATACTGTCCGCTCATTAGCATACTGCTCTCTGATTGGTCAAATACTGGCCGCTGAGCACGCGCAAAAGACACGGACACTATTTGGCACGTATTACGTGCCAAATAGTGTCCGCTGCTAAAAAGTGTCCGCTCTTGTGCATGCGTTGCAACAAGGGAAAACAAGTATTTGGCAAGGAAAGGAGAGTATTTGGCAGCAATTTAGCGGACAGCATTTGGCAAGGAAAGGACAATATTTGGCAGCAAAATTAGCGGACAGTATTTGGCAAGGAACGGACAGTATTTGGCAGCAAAATTAGCGGACAGTATTTGGCAAGGAAAGGACAGTATTTGGCAGCAAAATTAGCGGACAGTATTTGGCAAGGAATTACGGACAGTATTTAGCAGCAAATTTAGCGGACAGTATTTGGCAGCAAAATTAGCGGACAGTATTTGGCAAGGAAAGGACAGTATTTGGCAGCAACATTAGCGGACAGTATTTGGCAAGGAAAGGACAGTAATCGGATGAGTTTGTATCAATTTTTTTGTCTTGACAGCCCGTTCAATTTTATCACACTGTCTGCTTGTTACTTATGTTCTCTCCAAAATCCCCTTTTTGTATTTATTATAAATACTACATGCAAGTACAATGTATATGTATTTAAGAAGATTATGAAGATGCATGAACAAGATATGCCATGTTCAAGAAAATCTTCGCACACGTTTCTGCTGATTCTCACTCATTTCAGCAGGATAGCCACCCCCTGAAAGAAAAAGAAAAACCGCTCAAAAGAACTGTTAGACTTGCTACGTTCATCAGCTACGTCACCCATGTCAAACAACAACTTCGAATTCAATGCGAAATCTAACTAAAAATCTGAAGTAATCACTAAATCAGGTGATTCAACAATAACTTAAACCTAGCTAAGACATGCAAGTTAAAAAGCAGTGAACGACAAAGTGCTCAGTTATACAGAGAAATGAAGTGCAAATCTAATGTACAGAAATAATAAGACTAGACGCAAAACTGTAACGTTATAAAATAGGCCTATACTATATAGCTACATCATGTCCTAGGATTAGATTATGCAAAAGACGTGAACGAAAATACCAACAAAACACACAGAAACAGGCCGAACAATTGATATATGCTAGTCCATAGAAAGCAATATACGCAAACTCAAGTTAATCAACAATAAAAGAGGTAAATAAACCCCAAAAGATGATATTAAAAGATGCGAATGAGAACTTATCGTCACGCAGTGTTCATAATTGACGGCAAGGACGCATTGGAAGCACGCTGCGCCCGTACACTATTTAGCAGGCTTCCGGTATCGCGATGACGTAATACCCACTTGACCAATCAGAGAGCAGTATGCTAATGAGCGGACAGTATTTGGCACCGGACACTTTTTGGCATGACACCGGCGTCGCGCTCGCCGTGCATGTTGTGTCACTCCACTGTACACCTGACTGGGTCCCCGCGCACGGTATAATACCACACATTCTGAACCAACTGTATCAGAACATACTTGTATGCTGTCTATTTCGTCCATTTCGTCATGTTTCAACGAAAACCTAAGGCTTTCTAGGCAAAAGAGTAGCGCGGCGACGATGCCTATCGCACGTTAACAACACTTCAAAGGTCAACCGGAAGTTTTCTGTGCCGGTAACCTCAGGGCTTCCGGTCGACGGAACATGTTTATACGCGATGTAAAGCGCCCGCTGGAGTTGGCAGTCCATTTTTTTTCTCCCTCCAGGTCTATGATCAAACATTATTCCGCGTCTCTTTTACTATGGCGCCAATTCCCAGCCGTCTTTGGAGCGGGTGTGGCGTGCTGCCAACCGATGGGCAAGAGCCCAGTGGCGTAGGCGTGGGTCCAGGGTGCTCAAACACCCGCAGTTTAGCTGGGCTAATTGTAGCCTGTGGCGTAGCCAGGCTCTTCCTGGAAGGGGGGGGGGGAGCAAAGGGGGGGGGGGGGCTTGGCTATTTTCAAGGGGGAAAATTCGACTGTTAAATAGGTCCACGCTAGTAACGCATATCTACACACTACAGATGGCGACCCCCCCCCAAAAAAAAATTCCCAATTTTTCAGAGGGGGGGGGGGGGGGGGGGGGGGGAAGAGTTTTCACCTTGTCCCCCCCCCCCCCCCACCTTGGCTATGCCACTGCCGAAGGGACGGGGTTCACCTCTCTCCTGAAGGTAATTTCATCTTCCAAACAAACCTGTGCAATTGCGTGTTAGAAATGCTGTGAGATTATTTGCCGCAGCGCATGTTGGGCTTTTGATTTCTCTTACTGGGTCGCGTTCCTCGCGGGTGGCAGTTTTTGTGGGGGATAGAAATCAAACTCCCAAGCTTGTCTTTAGGGGCTTTGCTAATTCAGTGGGTTGGGGCTTTTTCTTACATGTACCTCTAAATTGGGAACGAATAACTCTTGACAATGTAAAATTTAGGACTTTAATGACAGCGCCATTCCGTATTTTCCGTTTCCCCTTTATTGGAGTTTCAGTATAATGCTGGCCTAACGTTGGCCAAACATTGCATGCAGTTGGCTGAACATTGGACCTCTATTGAGAAACCTTGAGCCACCATTGCAGCATCAAAGTTCAAAGGTATGTCCAATGTTGGGGCATCAAAACTGTTTTGTTGGGCCAACATTGGCTGTCAATGTTGGGCCAGTGTAATTTTGCTCATCGGCATCTTATTGGCCCAATGTTAAAGTTGGCCTAACGTTGGCCAAACATTTGACTCAACATTGGACCGCTGTTGTCCCACTCTATTGACAAACCAGGTTTGGGGGAACCAGGATTTTACAAACGGGGAGGGGGGGGGGGGGGGGGCGTGAAATCTACTAAGCAGCTAATGACAAGCAAGTTATGGCGCCTACGCCGAAGGCGTGCCTGCCCGTCCTGCTAGAGGGGTCTGGGTGCATTTTACTTCTCTCTCCCTCTTTGTTCTTGTCTTTTTGAGTCTCTCTCCCTTTCTGTCTTGCTTTTTTTCCTGAAGGAAAGGGAGGTGCGCCCCCCACTCCCCCCTGGATCCGCCCCTGAACCTTAAGCCCAACAAAAGTTTTGATGGCCCAACATTGGAAAAACCTTTAAACTTTGATGGTGCATGGTGGTACAATGGTCGACAGCCAATGTTGGCCCAACAAAACAGTTTTGATGGCCCAACATTGGTTCAATATCATGATGCTATCTGGGTACCAGTTAGTGGCGTATCCAGTATCAAGTTTGTTTATTGGTAACTGCATTTTTTTTGCGCCGGATTTTTTTTTAACGTCAATTTGTTTTGCCGAAAATGAAACAAATTAAAATAATATTAATAATATATTAATAATATTAATAATATTGAAAGCGTTGGTGCTTTCAATTTCGTAAAAAAGCTTACTGTCGCCAGAAGTTAAGTTGCATCCTGCCGCAGTGGATACGCCACTGCAACAATTGTTTACCTGTGCTTTTTATCTAAATTTTGTAAAAGGATCTGATCTGGAAACAGCGAAAGTAGAAACAGGGAAAGCTCCACCCCAAGTACCGAACAAAACATGCTCATTTTAAGAATTATGGCCCGATGGCGAGCCAAAAGCTATC